>CM032064.1:32265836-33490939 GCA_018831715.1 Matsumurasca onukii
GTGGGTTTTGAAGATGTACAAAAGCAAATCATAAATATAAATGTTGATGACTGTGGGTATTTGTAATTTAATAAAAAGAGGTCTACAATGCTCTAATAAATGGCGAATGTGACATTATTCTGATTACCTTTTTTTGCAATAATAAAACTTCCCCTATTCTACTACAGTTGCCATAAAAAATGATGCAGTATCTAAATATTGATTGAAAGTATGCAAAATATGCAGATTTAATATAATTTTGATCTATACACTGAGTCAGTCGATTGATTAGAAAAATTACCCTGGAAAGTTTAGATGAAATGTAGTCAACATGTGGACCCCAAGAAAGAGTCTTGTCTAGAATATTTGCCAAGTGCCTTCAGAATCAAAATATTTGTAATCATTACTTATCGAAAACAGTAATGCATGAAGTTTACTCAAATCTATGCTAGTGGTAGTCGCAAGATCTGTGTAAAATCAAATAACAACTTTGATGCAAAGCCTCAGCAACCATAGCCCTCCGTATCAGCTCAACTTGTCTTATTCAACGTTGATTCAATGTAAAAATGTGTTGATGCTTTGTGCTGAGGAAGTGGGTGTTACTGTCATTCTTTTGATTTAATAAACTAGTGAAAACATTTTATTCTAGTTTATTAATGCTTTAATTTTGTTTTAGGACCACCCTCAAAAAAGAAGAAAGAGGTGAGACTTTCATGGATCATCAAATACATAGCCTATTCAATCTAGTCGTAAAGACATTAGTCCTTCAATCTGAACCCAGTTTATAAGAGAGTTTAGCTAAGTTTTAAAATAATGTTTACTGTGAATGTAAAAAAGCAATCCTGATGTAAATGGGTCTAGTTAACAGAAAAGTAATTTGAACCCAGTGAAAAAAACTCACCAAATTGAAGAGTTAATAGACGTTTATTAGATTGAACTTAACATAGAACTTGCATTGCCTCTAAACTCGTAATAATAAGTGGTAAGCCGTTATTGTTTCAAGTGTCAAAAGCTGCAAGGTTGAAATGTGCAAAATTATGAGCCAAGAAGTCCTTTTCAAACAGCACAACACAGAACTTCCAAGTGCAGAGAATTGATCTTCTCAAGCAAGAACTAGACTGCTAAATTATATACTTCAACAGATTCAATTCCAAACCCAGTGTTATCCAAGTCTCCCCTGAAGTTTGTTGGTTACTTTGTGGAGAAATTTATAAAGTAAATTGTAGACTGTCGTAAATATTCTCTCAAAGGTATTCAGTTGTGTAAATCCTGTTAAATAGATTTGAACAGCACAGTGTTAAGTGCGTTACACATTAAACCCCTACTCGTAGTGTGAAAAATGTCCCCGCACGGCCACTACGAATATATTTGTAGAAACTCCTCAATGGGCTAAGGGCTAAAGAAAAACTTGGTAGATTTTTGACATTGTATAGCAAATTTGTTTTTAAAATGAGATATTTATGCCGGCAGCATTGTAAGACCCAGACCCGAGACTATGAAACGGGCACCGATATATGTACATGTCTCATTCTCTCTACAGGTCGCATTTTCTGTCTGACTTTCATAAATGTAGAACAAATATTCCTTTTGTAAATACAGGATTTTTATGAAAGAATGGTGCAATTTTTACTGTTTGTAAAATTGTAATGCGTTAAACTTAAAAACCAAGAATGGTATCACTGTATCTGGGAGCTCAAAGAGTGTTGTTTATATTTATTACAAAACAGCTGAGCTCATTTTTAACCTCATTGTTTTGAAGAAACTTAAATATTTTGTTTTCAATGTTAACATATTTTCAGATTAAGAAAAAGCAGAGTGTGTGGTAAAGTGAATTACAGTCAGTTATTTTAGTGCAGCCAAGGTTTGGGATGACTTTGAACAAAGCTCCGCTAATAGAAAAACATTATTCGTTAGTATAGGCAGGATAGATTTTTTAGGGCTTCTAAGGCAAGATTGCCTGTCCTTGTCAATTGTTTCATCTGAGACTGGTGGCATACCTGTACCATTATGCTTCTTTGCTGATCCAGTGTCGAAAAACTGCCTATACCAACGACTATTGAATTTTCTATGGCACAGCTTTGTTCAAAGTCGTCCTAAACCTTCACTGCACTTATGTCACTGACTTGACTTCATTGTACCAAACCACACACTTTTCTTTCTTGATATAAAAACATGTTAACATTAAAAACACAACATTCAATTTTCTTCAAAACAATGAGGTTAACAATGAGCAAAGCTAAGTTGTCATAAATGTAAACAAAACTCTTTGAGTTCCTGGACGCAGTAATACCATCCTGGGTTTTAAGATAGACACATTACAATTTTACAGGTAGTCAAAACTGCACCATTCTTTTATGAAAACCCTGCATTTCTGTCAAGTTTTGTTAGCCAAGAAAATTGAAATACTGGAAGTCCTATTTTGGGTGGAAGTTTTCACCAAAAGAGGGTATTAACTATCTAAATACAGTAAATTTTGACAAAATTTGAAATCATTACATATATTTATGTTACCTACAAGATACAGTACTTAAATCTCGATAGTTCGACTATTTGTCGGTACCTTTTGCAGCCAATCCTAAAAAAGGTCTCAGACGAAGACATCAAGTACAGTCAACTCCCGATTAACCGCGAAAAATTAAAATTACAGTAGAGTCTCGATAATCCGAGGTAATTGGGGCTGATGGTACCTCGGATTTCGAGAAACTCGGATTACACGGAAAACAGAGACAGAAAGAGTTTTCAATGTATTAATAAGTCATATTTAATTTACATAAGTATTACAAGAATGCGTTATACATAATACGCAATGTTATACTGGTTGCACATTTGTTTACTGTTGAACTACGATCAATGTTTTGCACCATGTCGGAGTTAATGGGAATATGACGCTTATGCTTAGTAGACATCGCTTCAATCACCAAGAACAACTCCCCAACCGCACCTCAGAAAATTATATGCCTTCTTATACCACTGTCAAAACCTTGAATAATTAGTCAGATTCATCAGTGAACCGTATGGGTAGTTCTTGAAGGTGGGGAGAATTGCTACTTTTGGACTAATATTGTCAGGTGAGTGAGAGAGGACGAGTCAAGGTCACGCGGGACACTATTATAGTCTGTTTTGTGGGGGTGGCGTCATTGTATTTTTCTCCATTCGGCGTCATGTTACACCGACTACGTTAATCGGGAGTTGACTGTATACAAGTATTGGTGGACTGGAGAGGTGTCCAACTATTGAAATGTCAAACTATCCAGTATCTATGGGATTTTATCAAAGTGGTGTGTATAATAAGTAAAGTTTTTACTGTATAACAGAGCCGGCATACATCATTAATACAGGACAAAATATGTTTGAATCTTTCATTTTATGTAATTTTTGTTAGTATCAAGTTTTTATAGAAGATGTCTAACTACAGCGAGTGTCGAACTATTGAGTTTCTACTGTACCAAAGCTATGAACATTCGTTAACTTGTAAAATGGCGGCAAAATACTATTTTCCCGCAATAACAGTGAAATTAATAGTCCAATTTTAATGAAATTTGAAATGAGTTTTTCTTTTCTGGTACATATTAACACTTGCAGGCAAAGAATATAAATCTGAAGCAGTGAGCCTAGCAAACAGCCTAGTAACGCTTATGAAAATACAGGACAAAAAGCTGGATAAGGAGAAAATTAATCATGTAGAAGAAACGGACATTTTTAATCTGTTTGTACACAACTTCACACCACTAGTGAACACGTTTTACATTTAAGCATTGTAATGTTGCACAGGATAGCAAGATTACTAACTTCCCAGCTAAAGAAAAACCATATGTTCCACTGGCTCGCCCCAGCCCTGATGCAGGAGTCGAGGGGTCGAACTGAGCTTGACCGTATATGCGGCTGCTCATTTGATTACATGCAAACTGACTTGTGCTGGAGTCGATGCAGTGGCGCCTGCTCATTTGATTACATGCAAACTGACTTGCATGCTGGAGTCGATGCAGTGCGGCTGCTCATTTGATTACATGCAAACTGACTTGCATGCTGGAGTCGATGCAGTGTGCGCCCTGCTCATTTGATTACATGCAAACTGACTTGCATGCTGGAGTCGCGTGCGTGCGCGGCTGCTCATTTGATTACATGCAAACTCACTTGCATGCTGGAGTCGATGCAGTGTGCGGCTGCTCATTTGATTACATGCAAACTGACTTGCATGCTGGAGTCGATGCAGTGTGCGGCTGCTCATTTGATTACATGCAAACTGACTTGCATGCTGGAGTCGATGCAGGCTGCTCATTTGATTACATGCAAACTCACTTGGCATTGAGTCGAAGTGGAAACGTGCTCGCCTTAAACAGATAATAGAGAGGCACTGTCATGAGTAGATCGCAATTACACTTAAATTATTAATTTATCACTAGACAAAAAGAAATGGAGGTTTTCACCCGACCTGGGGTCAATGCAGGAAAAGTGAAATGTTAATTACTTGTTTTCAGAACATGGATTCAGCTGAACCGTGGGAAGGTGGCCCCCCGCCACATTGGGTAAGTCCAGATAGTATTCATTTAGATGAACTGCTGCATGACTGTAGTAAAAAAAAACTAGAATAATCAACAGTTTCTGTATGAATCGAGTTTATCTACAACTGACACAGATCTCATTGCGACAGAGTCCATGACCTACGTATATTCTCATCCCAATATTTGGTGTTACCTTGGAACGTAAAAGGGGCCTTTCCGTCTTTTAATTTTGTCGGTTAAGGAACTCCCGAGTTATTTACAAAAGGAAGTTTTCTATCAAGTTTTGCGAAAATCGGACAGTAAATGTAAATGTTATTTTAAAATTGTATCTACAATTTGCCAGTAGTATACTCTTCAAGCATTAATACTCGGTTGTAAGTTGTAATGCCTTCCCTAGTCTGAATTTAGCAACTTAAAGCCTCACTAATGAGTTATGCTCATCATCCTTTATGGAATGAATATATTGGTGGCAAACTTACTTTTGGAGGATTTAAACTGGAGACTAGGCAATAGGGACGGTCACACTAATACAACAGGCTAAACTCAAATTTTGTTGTGTCCCTTGATTGATCCCTGATCCAGAGAATTATTTAGGTATTTGCCACTTCCAGGCAGACAAATCTCTCGTCGCCTCCCTAGGTGCACATTATTGATAAAAATAATTTTGTTAATACATAATTTTTAATGTATATAATCAACAGCTGTGTAGCTGTAAAAATTATTAATCACAAAAATTATCACAGAGCTTTTTCAAGACAATGACTATTGAAAACACTTTTAATCAAAATCAAGAGTTACGGCTGCGAATTTTGAAACTGAATTTCAAAATTCAGTCTTTTTACTGAGGTTCTTGGAATATCCTTGAGTTGCCACGGAGGCTTTTGGATAGCAGCAATCAATCTCTTATACAGGGTGTCCCGGAACTCTCTGGAACAGTTGATAAAGATGTTTTAAAATTAGCATATTTTGGAATAATTCATCCCCATATTTCTTATGGAGTCTCTTTGCGGGGTAACTGCTCTGAAACAAAACCCCAAAGCGTTTTTGTTTTGCAAAGACAGTAATGAGAATTTTATCTCGTCTTAATTATTGTGATTCCTGCAAGGAGTCATTTAAAACATCAATTTTACCTTTACCGTCTCAATACATTTTGACACGGTATTGTTACTTTATCAAAATTTTCCTTTGACCAGCAACCAAATTATACATACAATATTAGAAACCAATCAATTAGGCCAATTATCACAGACTCCATATTTATTATAAGCTTCCTATTGAAGCCAGCCAAAATTATACAATAAATGACCTGACAATATTAAAACTGTGGTGTGGATACAATAAAAATAACCTTAAAAATATTTAATTCAAAATCGTTTTATAGCAAAGAAATTTGGATAGCTCATTGAAAATTATTTAAATTACACTTCCAAGGTCTTACAAGTGGTCATAGGATTTTCTTGTTAACATTGTTTTGTCTTTGTTGTTTTTTGTTTAACTTTCTTTTATCTTGTTATAGAAACAATTTATATTGTAAAAAAATTTGACACGCGATATTATTATTATTACAAAATTGTTCCTTAGGTTGAGACAAACAAATTTCATAATTTATAAGGGTACACACTCGGTATTTGTCGGCTAAGAAACATGCACGTATATCACAGCTGAGCAGATCTGTACACCCATTACACTTGACAGATGCTGAACTCAGTTCAAATCAAATCATCTTTATTATGCCATAAATACACATTTACAGTACATGAGCACTCGTCATTTCAATAAACAATTACAACTAAAATTGTTAACTAGTGTAACATCATTGTTAAAATAATCTTTATATTCCTCCACACAGTAAAACCATTTACCATCAATATTTTTTAATTCAGAACTAAACTTTTGACAATTTTGAATTTGTTTTAAAGAAGCTGGGGACTGTTGAATAAATTTACTATTTGACTTGTCAAAGACCTCTCGAAAAAGCTGTCTTATGTTGGGGTATTGGTAAATTCATCGGGTTCTTAGGTCAGGGTTGCATTGAAAAAAAATTTTCACGGTTTTCATAAGGAATGACAAATTCAAGGATGTAAATGCAAGGAATGTTAATATTCTATTTTCTTGGAAAGTGGATTTACAGGATGAACGAGGTTTTAAATTGAAAATGGTACGAATAGCTTTTTTTTAGTATAAATAACAATTTTGTCCTAGTGGATTCACTTTTCCAAATTGGGACAGCTAATTTAAAAGGAAAAATGAGGCCGTGAACTAAAAAAAGGAAGACGTGAATTGATAGTGGACAAACAGAAAATAGATGAGTGGGGGAAAGAGAAGTGGCGACATGTACGCCGAGTGTAGCCAGTCTCATTGGATAACATGGTCAGCGTATCTGTGGCGGCGTCTGCGCTGCATGCAGCGTCCAGCGATCGCCGAGTGTGGCCGGGTCCTATTTGATTCTATTATATTGTTAGGTTGTCAATATAACCTGCATTCCATACGCCTGACAAATACGCCGAGTCAGGCCTTACCCTAAACATGGGTCTACAGTGCATGTTTTTCGTCTGTCTATAAGTGTTTTTTACAAATTATTTTATAACTCAAATGTATTAAAGATAGAAACTTGAAATTTGGTATGAATGTGTACCTTAGTAGGTAGAATAAGTACATAAAATGTCATTTCTATAATTAAATCCATTTCAAAATGGCGGACTTTTAAAAACGTTCACAACTGAATATTAAATAACCAAAAACAATGCAATTTCCAAAATACTACCACAATACATTCGTGTATTATTGATCAGCTGTTTTCTGTTTACTTCACGTTAGCTGTTGATTAGTAAAGCGTTATTGATAGATAAAAAAAATTAACAATTATTACTATGTGTCAACAGTTTTTGTTAATAATGTAGTGTTGTTATTTTGTTATGTGATTTATTAGTTCATTTTTATTATTAACTACATTAATTATAAAACATAAACAACAATACATTTTAAGGATACAAAGTACAATATTTGAGCTTTTATTGTATTGTCATTAGCCGAACTATAAAAGTAATGCATATGACAGTACTTAAAACTATATCCTTAAAACTTACAGTTGTTTATGTTTTTAATTAACGTAGTTAATTTGAGCTAATAAATTACATAACAAAAATAACAAAACTACATAATTAACATAAATTGTTGACACAATAATAAATATTTTTTTTATCTTATCAACAAGGCTTTATTAATGAACAGCTGATTCCCTTTTAACTTGGAGTAAACAGAAAACAGTTGATCAATAATACGCAGCGTCTCATGTTTTGTTAAGCATTTTTATTACATACGAATGTATGTATTGTGATGTTATAGAAATTACATCGTTTCGCAAAAGTTTGTGACAATTTAGTAATTCATTATTCGATTTTAGTAAATAAGGTGTTGTTTTGTTTGTCTGTTAATTTTCCACTTTTTATCTCTTCTTAATAATTTATTATAGCTATAACGTGAAAATGTTTAAACGGCTGCCATTTTGAAATGGATTTAATTATAGAAATGACATTTGTTGTTCTTATTCTACCTATTAAGGTACACATTCATACAAAAGTTATAAAGTAATTTGTAAAAAACACATACAGACGAAAAACTAATCACTGTAGAGGCGTATGTTTATATTGTAAAATTAGTTTGTACAGTATCAACCTTTTGAAACAAAATGTTATTAATCTTGGAACAATTTTATATGAATCGCTTCAGAGAGTTCCAGGACACTCTGTATAAAAGAGAGTGTCCTGACTGACTCACTCATAATCAGACCACAGCCCAAACTACTAGACCTACAGACTTGAAACTTTACACACCTATCTCTGGTAGCCCAAAAACCACCCTCTAAGAAACGGTTTTGAACATTTTCAACTTTAAGGGTGGTTTTACTACTGTTCTCGGTTTTGGCGGGAGTAACTATGACTCTTGCAAGGTAGCAAACACCGAAAGCAACGATCCGGTTTGCGTATGTGATTGAGATAGGCGTTAGTTTATATTTCACCGATGGTTAAGTTCTTGTGTGTCTACAGGTTAAAATTAGAACAGGTGTTGGGAAAATAGTTAATTTAAAAAATTAGAAAAATAAAATGGATGATACATTACTCTAAGACCTATTTCTGCACGAGAATTGCGATCACTAAGTTCTACAACAATAACACAGAACTTTATTGCTAAACAAAAGTTGTACTTAAAAGTTGTAAAGTTAAGTTAGGGCTTTAGACTTTAGAGCCCTTGCTACAAAGGTTTTTTTTCAAAGAGTACTGTACTAGGATAAATTTAACTTCTCAGTCATGATACTATAACATTGTATCTGTGGCAAAGCACTGGTAAACAGCTAATCTTTCTTATAAATAGCGGAGTTTTGAAAAAGCATAGGCAAAAAATCTGGCAATTTAAAATTTCTGAAAGTATCAGTGGCAAATGTTGAGTTTTACACACCTTGGCAGCAACTCAACGTTTCATATCAATGTACATAGGAACAATGTCAATTTATGATAGATTTGTCCATATGAGGTGTTGTTTTGTGTTTGTATGCTGAGTTGATTAAAATCACTCTTGTGAGGGACTAGCAGTTATGGTATTGCAAGGTGTCGTTTTATGTGTTCACTTAGTGCTTAATCTATTAACCCTCCAGTCGTATATGACGTGTAAACACTTATTGTTCACACAGGAAGGGCTATTGACGCCTTATTGACGCGTTTCATGGCAAAAATTGACGTAGAAAAAAATTGTTACACAAATAATAAAACTCAATACTTGATTGTGAATGGTTCAATCAGGGTTACATAATTTTTGACACTGTACATGACTGTAACCATAAGTCCCTTCTCCGGGCATTCGTTTCTATTTTCATAAAAAATTACCACTTTTCTGGTATAAAACCGGCTGAATCTATTATGTGAAGAATTATATTGTCACAAGAGTTATTTTATCTTCCTCTGCTGACATAACAACTAATAAAACAACACCACAAATAGAAACATTCGTCTTAAATCTTAACGTGGTTTGTATACTCCTACTTTTAAACAACTTGAATTTAACTTTACTCCTCTTATGAGTGGTTTTATCAACCTTAAAGTTGTTTTTATTGACTGGTGCTCCACATAACCCTTTTTTACTGAAACTAAAAAATTGAGTACTACCGGCTCCATCCACCCTAGAATCCATGTTCTACGCATTTCACATGCCTCATTTAAAAATACTTGAAGAGGCTACTTGAGAGGACTTGTCAACCATACTAGAACCCATGTTTACCACTGAAATAGCGGAGTATTGATTATTTCTCTCTGGTAGACGAGGGGTAGGTGGAAATCCAAGTTTATCTTCTGTTTCAAAAACATCGGCTCTAGAAGGGTTATCTTGTCTGGTTCAGTTCTTTGAGGAGTCGTGCCGCCGACCTTGGCAGTGAAGAGAAATGGTAGTTGCGACTCCAACTTGGTTCCGCTCGCCCACAAAGTGGCAAAACATGGTTTCGCAGTACCCTACGAACCGAAACGTACAAATGCGGGTTTATTTGATAGGTTAGGAGTGGTTATATGTTCCTTATACACGAAAAAGGCAAAAACTGCTTGTGAAAAAATATAATACACTTTTAAACAGCCTGTTTTTGGCAAAATTTAACATTTATTTTCTAATATTGACATAAGATTTAAAAAAAACAGGTTCTACAATCCTAGAGACAACCGTTGAGAACATGGAAAACAGCTTTTCCAATCTACGCCTAAAAATAGTGTCCTAAACAGGCGACTACGAGAGCATGTTTTGAGCAACTTTTTCTGGGGTCGACCATTAAACCAACCATTAGCAACCACACTACTTTCCAGATAATCAGGGGATGACAGGTAGTTCGGCAAACTCAGAGAACACATAGAAAAGAAAATGGAACACATTTTAAATTAATATATTTCGTATTCATGTGTATTTAGAAGTTTTTGTTATGTATTTCTTAATAACATCAGGGTTTTAAACTTTTAGCCAAGCATCATTTGTAGCAAATTATCTTAAAGCTTTTAGCATTTAAAAACTGACTTACTTTCTCCTGTAACTAGATATTTGATATCTTGAAAAAAGAACTTTTAGCCGCAATTTCCAGAGCTTAAATTCATACTTGTTGGTTCGGAAACCAGTGTTAAGGGGATCTTTGGCTTTATATTTACATGCCCAAACATGCTTTACGATAGGGTTTACATTAATAATTTACAAATTTACCCAAACAACTCATAGTTACGGGTGGAGGACAAACCCCTGAAACGTATCAAAAGATAAATCTTGTTTTGACACGAAAGTTCAATAATTTCTACAATAGTCTTACTTTGCAAAACGTGAGATCAAATTTTCACTGGACTTGTGTGAAAATACTTCCATATTCAGCTCAACCATTGTATTATTCCCTTGGAGTACATGTTAATGGTTCATATCGTAAGTTTTGATGTTCTTTTTTTCGATTTATTCTCTTACGATTTACGTCGCCATGTGCGCTTCCTGGCACGGGTTTCGAATGAAGGGAGACTGGAGAGCCGATGCCGAATGATAGGAGAGAGAGGCGTTGTCCCCTCCACCAGGCTACAGTGGCGCACCGGTGACTGGTGGCTGTAGAGTGGCGCGCACTGGCGGCGGCTACGTCAGTGAACCCCCTCACCACTGCGCCTCAGTGCGGAGTGTAGCCACGGCGTGACGGCAGTTCAGTCATCAGTGACTAGTGAGACGCCTGACGCTCCACAGTGTGCTGTGTGCGCAGGTAGAGAGGTAGTGCGCGCGAGTGTTGTGTTCAGTGCCGGACTGCCGGGAGGGATGCGTCCCGTCAACATGGATTCACCGCAACACCAGCCCCAACCCGGTCCCGGTCTCGACCCTCTGTTTTATCTGAAACTGGCCGGTCACAGGCTGAGACACGGACTCGGCGAGAACAATAACTCGCGCAACAACGGCGAAGAAGAGATAAGGACCACCATGCCGGGACTGGTGGAGGCGGCGATGTTCGTAGGGGATGCTGGCAACGGGACCATGGACTACGGCGAGTACGCGGACACCCCGCCTGTCTCACATCAACAACAGGTGATCATGGTTAATCATTCGCACGATAAAAATATCTCTTCCTCTTAGAAACGCGGGGAATAAAATAAATTCCAGAGCACTGCGGGACTCACCGGGAGTCGGAAACTATATACACATCATATTTCTTCTAAAGTTGTTTATCTGAATTATATAAATTTTTCTACGCCCTTAATAATTCCTTTGTTAAAAATCCCGAACATATTAAGCATATATAATATTAACGCGTTATAAATACTTAAACTAAGATATATATGAGCTATAATATCGGAACATATAATATATTAAATTTAAAAACTTCATATATCCAATATGACAGGGTTTTCCTGTAGCTGTCATGTAAATGAGAATAAATAAATAGACTATGTTTTAGACCTTGTCGAATTAACAAAAAAAGGCCATATGAAGTTTTTAAATTTAGTATATACTGAAAATAATTATAGGTTCGTTTTTACAGTATATTTAATGCCTTCACAATGAGAACTTTGAGATCATGCTCAATCAGTACCTCTGCGCTTTCTACGCGTGGTTGCTTTTGCCATTTTCCGCACAGAGCTCGGGTCGCCGGACCGGGGCATTTGAAACGGTTGTAGATTAGATTTTGGGTTTCAGGTTATTGTGGAAGGATTGTTTTTTGTCCCACATTAACATTGAACCCTTTAGTTAGTCAAAGACGCATGTTTTAAATGGACAATTTTAAGTTTGTTTACTATTCAACAGGTCGACAGCAAATGGGGTGGTGTTTAATTGTACCAGCGCATTCTCTGTAGTTTTCTGAGTTGTTCTAATAAATTTAGCTTTATCGCGGACTAAAATGTGACTAAACAGTGAACACTGAACAGCTCGGCAGCTCGCGGGCTGTGGCGAGGAGAGCTAGCTAGGATAGCAATGGAGAAAAGGTCGGCATGCAACTAGGCTAACGGGTCGTTAACTTTGGCATTTCCAAGTAAATAAACGTCTTTATTTGAGTATTTGATGAGGACATACTGCCCCCGCTCTGCGCATTTGCGCGTTTCTGCAGTCTCGTAGACCGTAGTGCAGTATAATGGGCACTAGTCAAGTGTCTCGTGTTTTACTCTCGCAAATTGAGAAGCATTCTAGTTTACGCTCATTACAGAGTCGGCGAGTGTCGTTTCGTCGTCCTTCACCAAGATAGGTATAAATAGCGGCGAAATAGTAAACAGGTGTTGTCAACGTGATTACTGCAACATTGCTTGTAAAAACAATCTGCCGTGTTGTTATATAAACACGGCCGAAGCACTCGTATTGTAATTTCGCCTAGAATTGTGGGGACCGCGAGTCTGACGCGGTCGAGGAGGACGTGTATCTGTAGAGTGGAGAGATTCCGAGTGGTTTACGGGAGGAAGTGGATGTGGATGAGGATGATGTGGGTGTTTTGCCGACAAGTGTCGTAGGAGGGGAGGGTCGGGGTCGAAGGGTTCGGGAGATGGGGGTCGGGTCGGGTGTTGGCGATGGTGAATAGAGGATTAGGGGAGAGAGCTACCGGAGTACCGACCGGCTGTTGCTCCAGTAGACTACCTGCTCCTGCTCGGTCGCTCGCCTGCTTGTCTGCTTGCTCCTCACTGTTCAGTGTTCAGTGCTCACCCTGGGCTCGCACGCCGCACTGCCACTCGAGTCACAGGGGGTACATACTACATACACACCTGAGAGACAAGTCTCTACATCTACACAATGTACTCGTGCTTCAAGAACTGCATTCTTCATTATTATTGGCCAATGTGTAGTTTTATTTCTTTGAGACTGTAATTCAAATGAAGCGGATCAAATACAAATTCAGCTTACCCTGGTTACAGGTCCTTCTGTAACGATAAAATTCAGCTCCTTTCGTTATTCGCTTTAAACACATTTAAAAGAGGAACCTCAGGCAAATACGAGATACTAAGTAATTTAAGTATATCAAATATGACAGGGTTTTCCTGTAGCTGTCATGTAAATGAGAATAAATAAATAGACTATGTTTTAGACCTTGTCGAATTAACAAAAAAAGGCCATATGAAGTTTTTAAATTTAGTATATACTGAAAATAATTATAGGTTCGTTTTTTACAGTATATTTAATGCCTTCACAATGAGAACTTTGAGATCATGCTCAATCAGTACCTCTGCGCTTTCTACGCGTGGTTGCTTTTGCCATTTTCCGCACAGAGCTCGGGTCGCCGGACCGGGGCATTTGAAACGGTTGTAGATTAGATTTTGGGTTTCAGGTTATTGTGGAAGGATTGTTTTTTGTCCCACATTAACATTGAACCCTTTAGTTAGTCAAAGACGCATGTTTGAAATGGACAATTTTAAGTTTGTTTACTATTCAACAGGTGGACAGCAAATGGGGTGGTGTTTAATTGTACCAGCGCATTCTCTGTAGTTTTCTGAGTTGTTCTAATAAATTTAGCTTTATCGCGGACTAAAATGTGACTAAACAGTGAACACTGAACAGCTCGGCAGCTCGCGGGCTGTGGCGAGGGAGCTAGGATAGCAATGGAGAAAAGGTCGGCATGCAACTAGGCTAACGGGTCGTTAACTTTGGCATTTCCAAGTAAATAAACGTCTTTATTTGAGTATTTGATGAGGACATACTGCCCCCGCTCTGCGCATTTGCGCGTTTCTGCAGTCTCGTAGACCGTAGTGCAGTATAATGGGCACTAGTCAAGTGTCTCGTGTTTTACTCTCGCAAATTGAGAAGCATTCTAGTTTACGCTCATTACAGAGTCGGCGAGTGTCGTTTCGTCGTCCTTCACCAAGATAGGTATAAATAGCGGCGAAATAGTAAACAGGTGTTGTCAACGTGATTACTGCAACATTGCTTGTGAAAACAATCTGCCGTGTTGTTATATAAACACGGCCGAAGCACTCGTATTGTAATTTCGCCTAGAATTGTGGGGACCGCGAGTCTGACGCGGTCGAGGAGGACGTGTATCTGTAGAGTGGAGAGATTCCGAGTGGTTTACGGGAGGAAGTGGATGTGGATGAGGATGATGTGGGGTGTTTTTGCCGACAAGTGTCGTAGGAGGGGGAAGGGTCGGGGTCGAAGGGTTCGGGAGATGGGGGTCGGGTCGGGTGTTGGCGATGGTGAATAGAGGATTAGGGGAGAGAGCTACCGGAGTACCGACCGGCTGTTGCTCCAGTAGACTACCTGCTCCTGCTCGGTCGCTCGCCTGCTTGTCTGCTTGCTCCTCACTGTTCAGTGCTCACCCTGGGCTCGCACGCCGCACTGCCACTCGAGTCACAGGGGGTACATACTACATACACACCTGAGAGACAAGTCTCTACATCTACACAATGTACTCGTGCTTCAAGAACTGCATTCTTCATTATTATTGGCCAATGTGTAGTTTTATTTCTTTGAGACTGTAATTCAAATGAAGCGGATCAAATACAAATTCAGCTTACCCTGGTTACAGGTCCTTCTGTAACGATAAAATTCAGCTCCTTTCGTTATTTGCTTTAAACACATTTAAAAGATAGGAACCTCAGGCAAATACGAGATACTAAGTAATTTAAGTATATCAAATTATGTTCGATATTTATTTAAAGACTAGTTTTAAATAATAAATAAACAGTATAACGTACGTAGTTATGTTTATATATTGTCTAAGATTTTTATTTTGTCAAATTCAGATAACCATTTATTCTTCAAAAGTAAAATGTTGTACTAGCAAGATTTTTAAGCTTAACAAACATATGCCCAAACATACAGTAGGTTTGAACACGTACCGAGATCACTATAATGAGACCTTAGCGACGAACTGTCACATAGGGCGAGGCGCGAACTTATCTACAGACGCTACCACGCCGGCAAAACAATTTGTTCCTTCAAAACAATTAACTAAACAAATACTCTAACGTGGATATATTTTGTTAAATGTCGCAAATTTTAAGAATTAACGTGGTGTAAACTGTGAGGAAGAAGGGAGTGGGACTGTGGTACTGGCGGTATACAGTAGCGCACAGGGTAGGCGTCGCCAGGTCTCGAGTGCAGACTGCAGAGAGTGAGGCTACTGGAGGCTGAAGTGTGCTCAGGGCACAAGATAGCCCGCATGGCGCGTGGTTTCAGTTTCTTCACCTCTTGTCCCTGAACCCTGAGCCCTGGGTAGGGGTAGCGGGTAGCATCGGGTAGACATACTCTTGACAGGAAAATATCCACAAGCCTCTCGACGTCATGAGGCCGAGGCTGATGCGATTCATAAAATTCGCTGTTAAAACCGACAATGAGTTCATAAACAGATAAGCTTATTCGGAAGCCAAAATATAGTTAGTAATTACTGACCATTTATTCTACGATGAAATGCTCGCAATGCAATTTAGCGCTACCATTCTGCGTCGATTGACATAACTGAAATCAGACAGGTTCGATGCTGTACAATGGGTGTGGGTTAGCTACGGTCTAGGATTTAGTGAAGCAGGCTATCAGTGATGGTGACCTTGAAGTACGGGCCTATCTGGCGGTGACCTCGCATTCGCGGATCTGAGGCTGAGCCGGGCGGCTGTGCATGCTTGTGTGTGTGTGTGTGTGTATGTGTTAGTGTGCGTGGGTTCAGGGAAGGGAGTAGCACCTGCCCTCGTGTTCATCAACATCTGCCGGCCCTGGGCCCCGAGGAGACCCCTGGGCCCGCCGCCCCGGCTCCGGCCCCGGCCCCGCCGCCCGCACAGCGCAGCGCTTTCACCGCACAGTGTACACCGTGCTTGTCAAGTTGTCCTCCGGCTCGGGAGACTCGCATGAGCGGAGTGTTGTGTTGTGTTCAACATGACGGACATGTTTCGCCGAAACTAGTCTGCTTTTCCCGCCAATAACACACTTGGATTAATAAAATAACAATCAATAAATATATATTTATTGCTTTAAACATATACATGTTATGCAACCGTCATTAGATGTAAGAAACTTAAAATTTTGCAATCATTCTGACATCGAGATCCCATTCAAACATACATTATGTTCATTCACTCTCTCCATTCATTCGTTGTTCCACTCTAGCCTGTTAATCAATTCTGTTTATTCGGTTTTCCCAAGTCGTAATGCTAAAACTCGTCATATTATAGAATGCTTCTGCGACCAAAATTTTTTCGGGCGAGTTGAATGCCTTGGGCGTTGGACACTTTGAAGGAATTTGGCTCCGGTTGACAGTTGAACTCCCTGCTGTGAGAACCAAACGTTCATGAGCTACCGTTCTGTGTCTCCCAGTTCGGTAGTTCTCCCACCCTGGTTCATAAGAGTGAATTTCCTCCCTCTTACGGGGTCGCATTTTTGTTGAAAAAAGGCAGGTTTCAAAATGTAGAGGACAGGGTAATGTCAACAGTTTCAAATTTTTTGAAAGCTGGCCTGCACGACTCTCTCCATTGCAGCTTTGTATTGTTCTGACTGCTTGTTTTTTGAAGAATGAAAATTCTGGAAAAGTTTTCGCTTTTGCAGCCTCCCACAGTGCTACTCCATTAGGAAGGAAGAGTGTGGAAGACTACTCCATAATAATGCCGTCATCAGTACCTGAGTTGGGCAATATTTGGATAGCTGTCTCAAAACATAAATGCTGAAGGAAATTTTAGACCAAGATTACAACTTCTGTTTTTCATACAACCTTTTCATCAATTAGAAGTTTGTTGTGATGAAATACACAATAGACTTTTAATCTTGCAATCATGTATTAAAAGTTTCGTTAGGTAGACTACACATATAGTTATATATGTTAAATCGTTAAATTTGAGCTTTGAAACACACAGGCGACAACAACTTAACTTCAATATAATTTCAAATTATTATTTTTCACAACCTGTATTATTAACTAGCCTACTGTTCTGTTCTAAGTCACGAATACAACAGTGTATTAATTCCACCCATTAGTATATCCATATTCAAATGTCCACACTTCTCGCATTGTAACACTATACAGTAAATGACGTGTTTTCAATACCCTAGTGGCTAGTAGTAATCTTGGTTGATGTTTATTACGCGGGCTTTACATTAATACAATACATGTGTAGTTGTCAGTTTAAAATAGAGCTTAAACAAGGACATTTCTCCAAGAGACAATCACTGAGACCAGGCATTGTTTTCATACATTATTATAATAAGAAAATGTCATTTTAATTTAGGGCGAAATAGCAGAACATAATATGTACTAATTGTATACATATTGTGACTGTTTTGAAACCCTCTAACATTTTGACAAAACCTACCTAAGGAATTTATTTAGGTTCGTCGTCGTACTGCAAACGCTTTATGACGGGCAAGCCCACTTGAACCCTACGCTAAAAAAAGTTATGTTTATTCATACTTCAGTAAACCGTAATCCGTGTGAAACTCAGTAATTTTCGAGTATATATTCTTTTGAACACTTATCTCTATAAACCCCATAAGTTCACCTGGTTACAACCCTTAGTTGACAGTCAACATATTTGACACTGTTATGGCCACAATGAGGCCTCATATCTCGTACTCTGTGAGCTGCGAGTTTTGTCTTTGTTGTGTTTTACTTTTTCAATAAACGAAACAGCAATTTCAATAGTAACGTTAACTCTTTTAACACAATACAGAAAAGTTATCCCAATACTATAAATTTCACGTTACCAGGAAGCTTCGTTTGGTATAGGTTCTTATAAAATGGGAATGGCAAAAACTTACTCTCTACTAAAATAATTTAATATACTGTATTTTGTTTTTGATTGCCCTTTAAAAAGTATTTTTTGAAGAAAAGCGCTCTACAAAAGGTCCAGTTTTTAATATCTTAATATTTTTAAACTATCTTTAGTTGTGTCCCTATTGTGTGTTTTGCTAACAGTCACAAAACTGTGTGTTTTAATAAGAAAACCTATATTTTCTAGCGGATTCTAAGTATTATTTTAGTGGTGCTCGTACGTTGTACTTAATGCAGGTATTAATAACCACGTAATTCAAACCTGTTTATTTATAAGTTAATCATGAATCCGTTCAGAAACATAAACTTAATGCAAAACTCATGGATTACTCTCAGCGTCTCCACTTTGTTGTGTAATTAGAGGTTTGTCAAGACGTAATCATCTGCGTAAGATGACGTCACCGTTATTGGCCCCCTTCCCCTTTCTGGATTACGGAAATGCTCAGCAGTAAATTATCAATAATGTCCGGCATTCGTCGTTGAATTCAAACACAGTATCTACAAGCCATTCGTAGTCTTCACGTTGTCTCAGGACATATTATACAGGGCGATTCAAATTAAGCATTACTACTCAATAATGGGAAAACTATTTCACGTATATGAAACAAAGTGATTTCTACTAAAACATACCGATATAATGAATTAATATAGGAATAAACCATATTTGTATACATAGTGGTTTTATTTAGAACACAAAACAAACACAATGGCGATGATAGGGTTAAAATAATATTTCTGGGGTATCTTTGAAACCTTTAAAAAGTCGTAGTTAAATTTTAAATCTAAAAAATATCATTTCTTATTTTGTACTTGAAGATACGTTTTAAATATCTTTTGGACGTATACCATATTTCGAAATGTTGAAAGCTTCAGCCATTTCAAAGACGTATTTGTGAAAACGGTTATTCCATCGTACATGTTACGTAAGATACAGAATGATCCGTAAATATCTACGGCATGTATTCGTTTATGGCCACCATTCGCTATCAGCTGGGTATTTTGAACTAGTGTTTCATAGAAATAGGAATATTATGTACGACTCAAAAATTGTTTGAATTTTAAAATGATGATTTGAATCCACGCTTCTTTTCAAGTCACACTCTGTATGCGTATATTATGGTTTATGTATATTTTAATGTGTTCTCATGAAGTATATTGATAGCCTATGATTTAGTGGAAATGGTTCAGTTTCATTGTTCTACGTGAATCGTGTTCCCGTATTTGAGTTGTAACGCTTAATTCTCTCAACCAAGTGAACACAGATAGTTTTTGGCGTGTGCTTGATCATGTCTTACGTCTTACCATCCATTTCTGTTGTTGCTAAAAGTTCTTAATTCAAACGCTGTAGACAACACGAAATTACAAAAGAACAAGCTAAAGCTAACACTCTAATTTGAAAATTTTAAATATAGAACTGGTTTGAATACGATTTTTTGAGGTGCGTGTGTGCTTATTAGTTGTGAACTCTGACAAAATACCGCAATGCAATAACGGGGCTTCGTTCATTTTGCTCTAAATACATCTGCTTTAGACTCACGTATTGACGAAATGCTTTGTTTTGATTACCTTAATGTGGCAAGGGCATCAGCTGTTCCAAAAGCTTTATTTAATCGGAATGATTGATCTGTCGAAAAGAAGACGACTGTAAAAACAGAACTACTCTAACTACCGATCTTAATCTCGAGTTAAATTTGAATTATTTAAAATTAAATCACAATGATACACTTGTCGATGTTATATCATCGTGACAAAAAGTATCGTTTATCACTCGTCCCTAAAGTGCCTTTTTGAACCTCGTTCATTTAACTTCCTCGTCTGTGACTTGGAGGGTAAAACTTAGATCGTAAGGGAAGCTTCACTGTAGGACCAAGTGATGAAATATACTATTCCGTGGAAATTTAAGGGTAAAACAAGTTTGGAAATATACTTGGAGAACTGTAAAACTGTGATCTGAATCTAGGGCTTCAATGAAGAACTGCACAGCAGAGCCACTGACTGGGCGGTGAAGCGGTGACTTTGAACTGTACAATTGAGACACGCTCTCTGAACCGTTCACTCTTCAGTCTACGCTCGTATGTGAATACTGGTATACTCCCCACTGTACTCCCAAACTGTTTATAGAGTTAGCTAAGGAGTTGGTTAGTACAGTTTATTGATCGAATAAGGTTACACGTTATAGTGAAACTGTTACTGTATTACTGTTCTGTATTATATCGTGAACACTCTGTCAGACAATGCCACTAGCCGAGCTAAAATAGAAGACTAAGTTACTAAATTTAAAATTCTAATATTAAAATTAGTCATACTCGTCCTGGAATACACAATGAGAGATACCAATGAGAGAATTTGAGATGCCAGTTTGTGCATACCGGTTACAGGGGGATACCCTAATTTAGAAAATCTGGTTAATGTTGATAAATAATACGTTTATTGCGTAGACATTTTCATTGAATGTATCGCAATCGTCAGTTATTCGAATATATCTTAAATTTTCCATTCATTGTATTGTATATAAAGATCCCTTTCAGACATAACCGTTTTTACTTTCGTTCTCCTACTCATTCGAATTGTTCCACTCCAGTCTGTCACCAAATTGTCTGACCTCCCAGTCGTGTGTTATATACTCGTCTGTAATGTAGAATGTAATCTATCTTCTTCTATATAAATAAAATAAGACTTTTGTCTGTACATTGCAAAGAATCCATCAGTTTTGGTTATTTGGTGTTATTATACTTTGATAGACCGAAACTGGTGTCAAAAAATTCCTGTCTGCCTGTCGGTCTGTCTGTCTGTAACGTTTTAAGGCATTTTGGACCGCTTATAACTCGAAATCCGTTGAAGCTATGGCGATGAAACTTCGTTTAAGGGTTGGGGATTGCGCAGTGTCTTTGCTATATTATATACCCATCGAACGTTCATAAAATAAATGGCGAGGGACCAAAGTGGCACTTTGCACGTTTTAAGGCATTTTAGACCGCTTATAACTCGAAATCCGTTGAAGCTATGGCGGTGAAGCTTCATTCAAGGGTTAAGCCCATCACGCAGTGTGTTTTAGCTATTTTTGTCCATAACAGCCTAAAAAAAACGGGCGGAACGGTGGAGTAACTATGTGTTTACAAGGTAGAACACTTATTTACCTAAATAAAATGAGGCTTTGTCTGTACATTGCAAAACCGTTTTGGTTATTTGATGATACTTTGGATAGACCGAAACTGGTGTCAAAAATCCTGTCTGTCTATCTGTAACGTTTTAAGGCATAATGGGCTGCTTATAACTCAAAATCGGACGAATCTATGGCGGTGAAACTTCCTTTAAGGGTTTAGCCTAGTGTCTTTAGCTGTATTTTATACACATACATAATTTAAAAATAAATGGTGAGGGTTCAAAAGACCATTTTTTAGGCGTTTCGGGCCATTTACAAGTCAAAGTTGGCTAAAAGTATGGCGGTCAAACTATGTTCAAGGTTAAGCCCATCACGCAGTGTATCTTTAGCTATATTTCATACCCATACAACATCCGC
This sequence comes from Matsumurasca onukii, assembly GCA_018831715.1. Classification (NCBI taxonomy): domain Eukaryota; kingdom Metazoa; phylum Arthropoda; class Insecta; order Hemiptera; family Cicadellidae; genus Matsumurasca; species Matsumurasca onukii. The sequence continues at coordinate 32,287,552 of CM032064.1, forward strand.
AAAATAAGTGGCAACACGTATAAGTTATAACGAGATGATGGTGAACTAACAGGCAAACTAAATGGTTTTCAAAGGATATATAAGAAACTTTATTTGTTTATTTTAAATTTGCAATTTTCTTAAAATATATATGTACAGCTATGTTAATAAGGCCCCGAGGCGAAGCGCGGGTACTCTCAGCTAGTGTTAAATACGATAAGCACCATAAGGCACCTTGATCAAGTTTGGAAACCGATCGACTAGTTGAAATCCTGTCTGTGAGGACAAACGTCAATGAACTACCGTTCTTTGATTCACCAGTTCGGTAGTTCTGTCTGCCCCTAGTTTCATAAGTATATATGTCACTACCTCTTATGGTGTCGCATTTTGATTTGAAAAGAGACGTGTCTCCAAAATATAGAGGCAGGGTAGTGTCGACAGTTTCGAGTGTTTGTACACAGGTCTGCACGACTCTCTTCCTTGCAACTATTCCAACCGTTTTTTTTTTTTTGTAAAATGAAAATTCTGGACACGTTTGTATTGATTTGAACAACCTCCCCATAGTGCCAATCCGTAAGAAAGGTGTGGGAAAATAAGTCCGTAATACGCCATAATCAGTACTTGAGTTGGGCACTACTCAGCCAGTTTTCTCAGAGCAGGAACTTGGCACAGACCTCCCCACTACAAGACGATCCCAAGTCAACCCTCGATCAAGGTGTATTGCGAGGAACTTTACCGGGTTGACCTCCTCGATATCAGTGTCATCCAACATGACGTTGGGCGTAGATACCGAAAAATCAAATCGCGGAGGCGTGAAATTGTCAAGTGGTCCTGGACAATTTGTCGACTCGTGGGTAGGTAAACAAAGCAGACGGCACCGAGTGCTGTGTAGTGTGTAGTAGCACGGCTGTGGACAGTGGTGTAGTGGCTTTAGTGGCTACAGAGTACAGACTAGTGACTACTCACTAGTGGTGGTGTTGGAATCAACAGGTGAGATGTGGCAACGCCGCAGCCAGGCTACGCACAGCTGTTCTCGTGCCAGGTGCTCTCTCTCTGTCCCTCTCTCTCACTCACACACACACATACGCATACGCACTAACACAGTCTTTCCTCGCTCACTGTGTGTACTATGTATAGTGTATACACTACCAGTACCACCTTCTCGATTTTTTTGAATAGCAACTGACAGTAACCGGCATTTTGTTTATGTGTGGGTTAAAAGTACAGATACTCTGTATTTTAAATGAATAAAAATTAAACTCAGGACACCTTTGTGGAAAATGAAAGTGAACTTTACTCATTTCCCTGTGTGGGATTTTTGGGGGCAGCTCAAAATGTAAAGACCACTTATTATCGAATTTGCTTTGGAAAAATGAGATATTCAAGCCGTCATAACGGCAAGACCCAGACCCGGGACCGTAAAATAAGCACCGATCCTGACCCCACAGAATACGTTTTGAGCATTTACAAGACTTTGTATACCATATATGTGTGTATACCATATGTGTGTACTCTCTACAAGTCGAAGTTTCTGTTATATTTTCATGAAATTTGGTTCAAATGTTCCTTTTGTAATTATCTCGGTCAAGATCGTTAGCCAGTAAAATCAGGCTACCGGAAGTACTCTTAAAGGGTTTTTGTAAAAAAGTGGTTTCAATTATCTAAAATTATCGTACATTTCATCCTATGTTGATGAAATTTAAAATACATATGTACTTTGATAATGTACATTAATATACCACAAGTTATGAAATTCATTGAGTCGTTTCGAAATTGCGGGCAGAAAACTGATTTTCGCTATAACAGCGTTGAGTTGTCGAAATTCAACAAGATTTTAAATAATGTTTACCACCACAATATGTAATAAAACGTGCAGTAAAAGAAGACGTAACCCTGAGGCCGAAGCGAGGCTGTGAACGGAGCCGATATGAGTAACAAATTGCAAAGGAAATTCGATTCACTCATGCAAGCGGCGCTTTAGCGCTTAGCTGCGTGTCGGCATGATTAAGTTACACCTGATCCGAGTTTTCTATCTGAACCCAGTATAACATGGCAGCTCATTGAAATTAAGTAAAACTTAATGGAGGCAACATATTAGTAAATGAGAACACCACTAAACAACAACTTATTGTACTTACAAACTGAACATTTCAATGAGCTGCCATTTTATACTGGGTTGTGGTCTAGTTTCCACCGTTGAGGCATCAAAATGAGGTGTCACTTAATAATGGGGGTCTTTACATTTAAAAATAACGAGCTGCCCTGCAAAACCTCATTTTGAGGAAATGGGCAAAGTTGTAATATATATAACAAGTTCACTTTTATTTCCTATAAAGTTGTCCTGAGTTTCATTTTTACCCATTTAAAATTTAAGAGGGAGTATCCATACTATACTAACTAACTTACGCTGTATACTAGACTGATAAATTGCACAATTTACGAAATAACAATATAATAAAAATTAGTTTGATACATTATTAATTTTACATTTGGCCCTTTTAATTGTTGCCTCTTTGTTAATCTGTCCTGATTGAAATGTATCGGTTATCAAGCGCCTTATTTTAGGGTTATCTCCTCTTTCAAACAACCTTTTACGTTTTGTTTTTGTCTTTTTTTCAAACTTACTCTAAAACAATTGCAAAACAACTAGCCTAGAAGACATTAAAATAAGCCCAAAAATAAGAAATGCATTTAAAAATAAAACATTGGAGAAACCAAGCACGTCCACGGCCGGTGACAACCGCTCGCCGACTGACTAGCTGGCTTGGAGCAGCGAACGACCAATCACAGACGTGTATCAGACCGAGCAAATGTAACAGAGAACACAACATACCTGTTTATGCACAACTGCACAGCCAATGGAGGGGAAGACATTCTTTAGAGTTTCGATTATCGAGTCAGTTTTTCCTAAAAAAGGGGTTGAAATGACCAACAAGAAATTTAGAAATTTTCTTATACGGTGAATCATTACAACTTATTATAGGCCTAATGGAAAGTTAGGTTTATAAGTTTTGGGCAACCTTAGATGTTAGATTGAGGGGATCAAGTGGTCAGGGACTGGTTACCCTTATGCACGTCTGCCTCGTCTGTTGGGCATATTGCGCTACCACCGGAATGAAAGGAAGTCTGGATTCAGGAGAGGAATGGGACTGGGTTCGGCTGACCAGACAATCATGAGAGGGTGCGACAAGCAAGCCCGCTGACAACCACTTAGGGGACTCTAACCCCCAAGACATGGAGAGCCTTGCCAACACTCGGGGGACCGTTCCCCCCAAGATTATGACAAGCCTCTCCTGAAGTCGCGGTCTACCCTGCTGCCGCATCCCCTAAAATGATATCTGATCCAACCTCCCCTGGTGGGGAACGGAGCATGTTCAACATCTGGACAACTACAAAGCTGCCCAGTATTTTTGTGAACAACTCTTTTTTGATGTACCCCAGTATAAAGTAATCTGAGCAGGTACTAACCAGACAGATACTGACTGGGGTGGGCAACCTTAACATTTGTGTATTTATTTTGGTTGGTTAAAATAAAAAGCGCTGAACCTCAACAGTGTGTAGGGTGCAGGGCGGACTGCGTGCGGATTGAGAGGTCTGCCCTTGTTACTAATGTCGGTAAGTACAGAGTACTGTACTGAGTGTGTGTGTGTGTATCTTGCGTCGTAGCTCAGCGCTCAGAAGCGACGTTTCTTGTGCTCTACTCACGATGACATCTTCAGTTTTTGTCCTATGTGTGAGCTGGCATATATATAACTCGCATCACATCCACAATCCACTCGCACACTCGACACTCACTAGTAACTTGCATTCTGCTTCACTCTTTCAGGAGCGAGTACTGTCATTTTCTAGCTTCATTTAGTCCTGGGGAAAAACACCCTACCTTTTGGAATACTAGACGGGGGTTTTGAAATACCCTGTAATAAAAAGTACCCTCTTCGGTACCGTGCTCTCTACGTTATCCGTACAATATTCCTAGTCGGTTTACCCGAGCTTGTGCGTTTTGCGTGGATACCCCTCGGTCGTAGAATGCGGGGCGAGGCGGCGGATCCGTGGGTGATGTTGACAACGTCCCCAGGCGTTAGGCTTTGTAGCCGGAGTGGAGCAGGCCTACGCGAGTCAGTACAACTTACTCCGGAAACTCAAGGCCAAAGCTCTGAAGCAATGCACTCGCACTATAGCAATGCAGAGACAGACATAGTGGCGACATTTGCGAACAAAGAGAACACACCGTCCCGAGACACGCTTCACCGCTTCAGCGCTTCAACCGCGACCAGTTGTCCGACGTCAAGTTTGAGTGATGCGGATACGTTTGTAGGCCTACGTAGAATCAGAATATTTCATCTGCCCAACACATTAAATTCACAGAACCGGTACATCTAGGATTCTCGCAAGTTATTTTTCTTTAAAAAAAGATACATATGAAAAATTAAATATTATGCCGGTTTTGGCAATTAAACTGACCGAGACAAATATTTTGAAAATGAATGGACAAAAACAAATTTGATTAAAATAAATCAATAATTGTCCAGGAATCTTTTGGAAACTTAAAGAATTTTGATAGCTCAAAAAGTCTTTGGCTCTATATTATGCCTTACGTAACAAATACTTAAATTAGACTTGAACGTACAGGTCTGCTTCTGATCTTATACTCCAAGGAAGATGATCGAAAAGAGTTATTTCAGAGAAAACAGTGTGCTTTTGAAAGAATTATTAATAGAAAGTGGAAGAATGTTCAAAGACAAAGGGTTTTTAGATCTGGTGTTGTGAGAGTGGTTGAGAGGGAGTTGTTAAGGATTTGAAATATTTTGTTATCGGAAAAACTGAGTTCAAAGTCTGCACGCCTAGAGGAAGTTTGGAGTTTAAAAGTATAAATGGTCCTTGTGCACACTGAACCCAACATACAAACTGTATAACCTAGAAAAGAAAGTAATTCAATTGATGTAAATACTACATGTAAATAGGTTTACCGTCGGTTAATTAATAAATAAGTCTATAGACTTAACTTATAGTCAGAAGAAGGTTAACGTTGGACAATTTGGAAAGCCTGCGAAGTACAAATATACCTAAGCTCACTTTCTGACTGGCCTAATCTATAATACCATTCAACAATAGATAAATCAGGCTATCCAGAATGTTTATCATGAGTTCTATTGCTCATAAAATATACACTATGTATGCATGAAGCGGGTATAAATGAAGCATCCCCTTAGTTACTAGAGAAACGTGTTTTAATAATCAACCGTTTTTAAGTAAACATAAACCCAACCTAGCCCGATTACTGTTCAGATATGTTGACTTTGAATAGCAATCTTTATGGGCCATCTGTGAGAGGTGATTTCTGAGAATATGTTAAACGTCACTAGCAACGATGAACGAATACTAGCACTTATTGTGTCGTTGCCACAAGTAACTGTAGTCTGTACTCTGTAGCACAACGATTGAGTTCTGATGATGATTCTCTCTGAAGACAGTTAGTAGGCCTACTCGTATGTTCGTTCCGATCTGGTGGCGTTTGGCATTAACTCACAGTGATGTGTGCTTAGCTGCATTTTTGCATTTTCTTATTTGTCCACCAGTAGTTTCTGTAGGGTTTGCAAATCATATGACTTTTAGACACAAACTACGTCCAGACCTACTTCGTAACATATCGTTGGGACCCGTCCATTGTGGAATCATTGCACGTGATTTCATTACATTTAGACAGCCCTTTTCAAACAAAGTTCCATTAGTTAGTCGATTTACGACCAATCGTGCGTGCTTTCTTGCGAGTTTGCAAATGTTACATTGTATCCGGCTAGTCAACTCCCATGAGTCAGGTTTCCGGCGTAAAATGGAAAAACAGCAGAATTGAACACGGCAGAATTAAGACTCCATTGTACGGGAGGAACGTGATTATGTTGTCGATAGAGATACGTGCTTTACGGTGCACCGGAGGTGCGCCACAAAACTCAGGTAGCCACAGGACCCTAGGTGCGCCACGACCAAAATCTACCCTCTTAAAACTAGCTCCAAGTGCGCCACTATTGTGTGCTGGGCTGTTGTCTATTACTCTCAGAACTAATTCGAACGCAGCCCCGCTGAAGTCATTGTCACTGTATAATGTGTATCAGTCCCTTAACGTGGACTACTATATTTATAATTTTGCTTTTGTAATAGTCAGCAACCCCAGCTTTAGTGTTGCTCGCACATCCATGCGGTTATATTTCTGAAACTACAGACTTTAATCAGAACGTTCCAGAACTTTAATATATACAGAGTGTCTCAGAACCCCTTTCCAATCAATTGTTTATTTGGTATAAAGACAAACAAGTTTTACCATATAACATTGATCCAGAAATGCTTTCAATGCCTTGTTTATTTGCTAGCCGCCATTTAGTTTTTCAGTTTTAATTATTATTTTTGAAATGCGTAAACCGATCAATTTGAAACGTTGCTTACGGCTTTATAATACTAATATCAAAAAACAACTAATTTTTATTATCCGTGAGAAATAACAAAGTAGCGGCTGTTTTTAACTTTTTGAACTGCAACCGCTAGTAAACGGCAAACTTTACAAAATATTAAACAAGTATTGCTTTTTTAGCACATTTGAACAGTACTGAGTTAGTGGGAAATAAGTTTTTGAAATAATGGATTTATAAAGGAAATGGTACTGGTAAATCGTAAATTTACAAAACACTGATATTCTTTACTTGTGTACCTACGTTACAATGTACGTAGTGCATGAAAACTATGTTTTACGGCACTAATTTCCTTAGTTCCATTAATTATTTATAATTATAAACGGAGTTTCACACATATAGTATTGTTCAATTTGGTGTTAAATTTACTTATGTTTACTAATTTGCTGTTAGCAAAAAGTAATGTTGTTTTGATAATACAACGGTAAAAAAATAACACACGTAACGCATAGTTTTCTTTATAGTATCACTTGAACTCTCACGTGAACTCGGGCGGATAATTCGCAGCAGTGTTTGGCCAATACTCTTGGTCAGTAATCCGGCCATTGTTCGTCGGGCGGCCCCAGACATCGAATTCAGAAACACCTGGGTTGGTAGTGGCGCACTTCCAGCCAGGGATTAGGCTGATATTTTTCTACCCTTACTTGAGGGTTATAAAACGGCGCACCTCCGGTGTACCCGTGCTTTATCGGGTCCGTAACGTTCAGAACCATGGTCCAGAGATCGAGCCTTCCTTACACACTACACAGGTTACAAGTTTGAACTTGAACTCACGTGGTACAGGTTTTAACAATTAATTTTAATGATTTTAACTATCCTAGTTTCATGTGTTGTTTGTACTAGCTTAGTACGTTGGTGATGAAAATTGGATCGCTCGTTGTAAAAGAAGTTTAGGTTTATAGTCAGTTAAATAATTACAGTCCAGGAATAAAAGAAGAAACAGCACTGAAATTAGTAACTGGAGCAATAAACGTAAGTATAAAAATAAATCTTGTATTGCATAAAGAATGTTCATTGAATCGAAATCGTCAGATATTACTCTCCCAGATATAATCGTCTTCCAGTTCGGTAATCATCCCGGCCTCTCGTTACATAAGTGTTTATCTCTACCTATTACGGGGTCGCACTTGGATCTGAAAAAGATACAGATATTGGCGCAAAGTAATGTCACCAGTTTTAGTTCTTTGAAACCTGGCTTGCACGACTCGCCAAATTGAAGTTTTGCATTTTATTCATTTCAACGTCAACACCAGTTTTACAAGTTGACTACATAAAAGACAATTGTTCGGTTTTATCTTATTACCGAATTTCCTGTGGAAAAATGAGATTTTCATGTCGTCGGCCCGGGACCATGAAACGAGCACCAATCCAGACCTCCAGAACACGTTTTGAGCAGTTTTCAACACTTTATATAGTATATATGTGTATCATCTCTACAGGTCGCATTCGGTGCCCTCAGAGAAGGAAGGTCGAAGCGAAGGTGTGAGTGGAGGAAATTAGAGCAAATTGCTCAAGGCATTTGTAGCTGACTTTTCCTCACTCCTTCACACACAAATTTGGAGTTCACAGTCAGGTCGAAGTTTGAGTGTTCAGAGCACAATCTTATGCTAGCGAGGTGTTAGGCCCTGTTCACACTAGTGCCGGTAGAACGGCATGTTTTTCTTATATGAGCTGTTCACACTGGTCCTGGTCTCCGGGAGTGTTTTCTAAATTTCAGTCAGTTTGCGACGTTCACGCGTGGTCTTTGTTTGTGCTGTTTTGTGCCAGACACAGTGATGTTTGATACGGACAAGTGTATTGAGTGTGTTCGCGACAAACCTGCGCCTTTGGAGAAAAGAACCCTGAGTATTCCGACAAAAACATTCAAAAACGAGCTTGAGTTGATGTTGAAACTGTGCAACTTTGGAGATGAAATAGATTTTTGGCCTTTAATGCACATCCTAGCTTCACAATCGACAACATTGTACGTACTAAAGGACACTCTGACACATACTGAGGTCTCATTAAAAACTGGTATTTATCAGATCAGTATGTATCAGAGTGTCCTTCAGGGCGCACCGTGTTGTCGAATGTGAAGCTAGTGTATGCATTAGAGACTAAATTTCATCTCTTCACCAATAATGAACAGTGCCAGTCTTCGTACATCACGATTCAAACATAAACCCAAGCTCGTTCTCGGATGTTTTTGACAGAATACCCAGGGTTATTTTGCTCCAAAAGCGCGGGTTTGTCCCGAACACACTCAATATTCGAGAACTGGCACTGTTCAACATAGGACATGAAATTGATTTGTGGCCTTTAAGGCATACAATAGCTTCACATTCGACATCATTGTGTAAAGGACACTCTGACACATATCGAGGTATCATAAAAACCATTTTTGTGCATCCCGGTGAAAAACGCCGGGACAGGTTTGAACGGGTAGCCTGCGTGCTACCGGGATGAGTGTGACCAGGGTCTTAGATGTGCGACTGTGCGTGTGTGACAGTGACCCATGTGCATTTTAATGATGCGTGTCACGTTACGTAGCCACCGGGTCCGGGACCGGTTTTGTCAATAAAACTGACCAGGGCAAAAATGAAAACTTCTTCGATAAGAAGCCAAGATTACTTCAGGTCCCCTGCCGCAATGGAACTGAGGCTCGCACTTAGGTGGTTACGGATCGCAAAGCTAAAGCGACAATAATGAATGTGTGTTTACTGTTTTCGCGTGTGTGTGACAATGTGTCAGTGTCAGAGAAATGCTCAGCAGTGAGCGGTGAGCAGTGGCGGAGCCTAAGGCCGAGCTCGCTGCTCCTCTGTCGTTGACAGGTTATGCATATGTCTTGGCCGGTGACGCCGCCCCGACTCGACTCGATACATTTATTTTTATTAACGTACCTCACATTTGTTACACTTGTTTGTGTCCACACTGCAGTATGGATTGTTCGATATATGTGTCAGCTAACATTGACTAGTCCTTATCAGTTTAGACTTTAGACCATCGACTACGAATTACACACTTTGTAGTTTGTGGTCGATGATGTAGACCGGACAGAACACCTATCGAGTTGAACCACACTTGTAAGTTTGTTGTTTTAATTGACTCGATAGTAAGATCAGAGCGAGAATTGACCGAGAGAGGAGGGCTGAATGGACACAGTACAAGCTAGCAAGAGTGCTGAAATTGAGTTCTGAACTCAAATCTCACCTTTCAGCTTTTATGTAACCATTGATTTCCCCATCCGCCACTGAAGGTAATTGATTACTGATTTAACGTGTTTTTCCATCATAGCGATAAGGTTTATAGAGTTTGCTACAGGGTGGATTTATTTTTACACGTAGTTAAACAAAAATACCACTATCCAAAAGTACATCCCCACCTTTGTTTCGGTTAAGAGGTTCTAATGTACTGCTATTGCATTATATTTTTCGCTGTATGGGTTTATTTAAAAGCCGAGAATTGGACACTTTGGCAAGGCCTGCCTCAGTACTCAGTAGACAGTATGTATGCGAGACACAGCAAATCACGACTGCGTAGTGTGTAGTGTGTCATACTCGTACTGTGCAGTGTGTAGTCATACTCACGGGCAAGTGAAAGTTGGGCGACATGTGAACAGTGAACTACAGTAGGCCTACTATCTACCAACCCGGGACTCGCTCACTCGCAACATCAAATTGTCCTATTTGCCAAATGCCCGTGAAACCAAGGTCGATACAGAATAATATTTTTTGTCTTAGTACTTTTTTTCAAGTACGCTGCATATGCACTTACGTCACAAGTCATTTCTTTATTTTTGTAAATTCTACAGAGTGTCCAGTAATTACAGGATCAAACTTCACCAGGTGGTTTGTCAGGTCATAATAAACAAAAGATTTCCTATAACACATAGGCCTATCTGTTTATATAAAAAATAGTTATTATAAGATTAAGTGTAAGAAAGGGTCGTGAGGACTCTAACTTCGCCTTTTGTTGATATAAAACTTTGCAAGTACAGAAATGTTCTTTTTTATGTATTTTATGCCGATTGACAGATGTGCAGTTTAATGTCATCTGCAGAATCGGCAACGCAAACCCAAAACAATCGGAACTCGAACGAACAATTTTAGATGCACGAGTTTAAAGTATGTACTCGATTACATCGCCCGCCATATCGTTTCGGTCGGTCCCAATAATTACCTTCGAGTTTCTCGGTACATTCAGTCATCGAAAAGTGCAAAAGAGCTGCACGCATGCGCGGAGGTACATGGAGTATGAGTGCAGAGTATGGAGCATGTGCATATGCGACGTGTCGGCGGGATCTGAATACTTACTGCACTCTGCACTGCACTAACTGAGTAACTGAAGAGTGGACATAGAGAATACAGATCTACTCACACTCTCACGCACTTGTGTACACATTGCACAATACACTGCAGTACGCACCATACTCATACACCAAACATCTCGTACTTGTTTACACAGCCAAGTTCCCACCCGACTGACATACTGCACTGTACTTTACATTGTTGATCTTGCTTTTGGCCGAAGTATCTCTGGTGTTTCTCGATGTCGTGAGAAGCAAGTCTCTGTGACAGCTTCGCGTAACGATTCACCGCTTCTATCCTCGGCACGTGTTCGTCCGTCGATTGCTTTCTAACCAGTATTTCTTTTGCAGTATTTAGGAGATAATCATTCCAAAAAGCGTTGCTCAGAATTTGCTCTCGTAGCCCTCTGTTTAAGACGATATTGTTTGGTGTAGAGATTAGAAAATTTGTTTTCCGTGTTCTCGAAAGTTGTCTCTGGGTTTGTATAACCTGGTTTAAAAAAATCTTACGCCAAAATTAGCAACATAATGTTAAAGTTGGCCAAGAATATGTTATTTTAAAAGTGCCTTTTTTCACAAGCAGTTTTTGCATTTTCCGTGTGCAAAAACTGATCCAGAGGAATCGACAAAAGTAGAGCTGGAGCAAAACTAATTCCTCCAAGAATGAACATTACTTATAGCTCCAAGTCATAAAGAGTAACAGCCGTGAGCCGTCTAATAACACAAGGTGCTGTTACATCGACTATAAAAGAATATCGAGTACATATTGTTCTACGTGATCGCTGTTATGCCATGTGTCCCAAAAGCCACTTACCGAATATAACTTTATTTATTATAGCATTGCTAAATTGTTTCTGATGAAACTACATTATACGAATCATTGTTGGAACGGTTGTCTATTGCTGTGTTCTAGATGTGAATTTCATTTTTATGACAGTTTGGGGTCACAAGAGCCCAAAGTGCGATGATACGCAACTTTGACTTGAGGAGTGGCTGGGGAGAAGTAGTAGCAAAGTCGCCTCCAAGATCTAACTCGTGTGACCTAACTCCATTAGACTCTTCAGGTTGGGGAACTGTAAGTCAGTTCACTTTGGTGAAAATACGAAATGCCATCAAAAGGAGCAGATATTTACAGTGGATATAGACAGTGTCTGTTCAAAATTAGCCTCAGGAATTTATCTTTTAAGGCAATTATCCGAATACTGCCCAATTCAGGTACTGATGACGGCATATTACGGTGTAATCTACCCACACCTCTCCTACGGATTGGCTTTGTGGGGTGGATGCTCAAAATCAAGTTTTGCCAGGGTCTTCATTCAACAAAAAAAAGCAGTCCGAACCATTGCAAAATTGCAATGGAGAGAGTCGTCTGGGCCAGCTTTCCAAAATTTGAAATTGTTGACACTACCTTGCCTCTTTATTTTGGAAACATGTCTTTTTTTCAAGTCAAAATGCGGTCTCGTAAGAGGAAGTGACATTCACTCTTATGAAACTAGAGGCAGGGAAAACTACCGAACTGGGAGACACAGAACGGCAGTTCATGAACGTTTACCTTCTCAGGTAGGAGTTCAGCTCGTCAACAGGTTACCAAATTCGATCAAAAGTGCCCATGAGCTTAAGGTTTTAAAACTCGCCTGAAAAAGTTTTGGCCGCAGAAGCATTTTAACAATACAGACGAGTTTATGGCACACGACTGGGAAAACGCGGAACACACAAACTGAGGTACAATTCGAATGAATGAGAGAGAGTGAATGTCAAAATGTATGTCTGACTGGGATTTCCATGTTAGAATGCGTGGAAAATTCTAGCTTTTCAAAATTAAGTGACGTTTGCATAACATGTTAACATGTTGAACGCAATAAACCATTTATTTATTTCAAATTAATTTCAAGTGTTCTACTATAATAAAGCTTGGTATACAGATTTAATTCTCAGCGTGAACAAAATTGTGTGAAACGTCTATAGGAGTGGACGGGAAGCATTTTGAACAGCTGTTCTAGGTGCAAAAACTCGTACCGACACAGTTTAAGATGTAAATCAAACAAATAGTTTAACCAATCAATGTACAAGCGCTCTTACAAGCAACTTATGTGACATCCGGTACTACACGACTGCTAAGTGCTGAAACAGAGTTGACGGTGACGGTCAATAGCGACACATTCTAATAAGTGGTAACTCCAGGTAAAGGTGTATTTTATAACTTGTACTACTGTAGGTTGTTGGTAGTAAACCCATTGATTACAGGTAATCTAAAAAATATACAAGGTGTTCAAAAATTCCCCCGTCCCCACCTTAACTTTTAAACGGCTGAAAATGTCTAAACGTGCTTTGGTACTGGTAACTTAAAGTACTTTTAGCGTGGTTTTGCCCCACGCCTCAAAATGAGGGGTTTGGGGGGTAAATCCAAAATGTCTTGTAGGAACCCCTATTGTGTTACACCTTATTCGAAGGGTCATAAAAATACAAAATAACGATACACCCGAAAAAATTCCGACGCCTCATTACCGGATGGCAGACCAAAACGAATATCCTCACAAGTGTATATGTCAGTACACGCAACCCGCTGGCAAAGAACACAAGAACGCAATTTCAAAAATACATAAGATCAGAAAAAATCCCACCACGAAGCGAATAATCCCTTGTAATCTGTACTACAAATACTTATTTCCCTTTTAAACTAACTTTTAAACACTTTTCTTTCCACAGGTTGGCTAAGCTGCCTTATCAATGTGTCCAAATCGGAATGTGTCGTTATTAGAATGTGTCGCTATTGAACGTCCCATAGTTGACCTGACTTGGACCACGGTCTCGGTGTCTGTGTCGGAGTCGGGAGGTCCTACAGTGAGAATGTCGAATGTGAAAGTGTGTGAGTGAAAGACATCGACCTCTACGCGCTAGAAGCAGAGTGTAGAGACTGAATGGACTCAATGGAGTGGATTCAGGAGTCAGGACAGGCACAGGGCAGTCAGTGGGCACTGCACGGTGAGAAAGGGGCGGGGCCCAGGAGCTCAGCTATGCAGATTTTTGGGATAAGGCCGTGTTGAACTGTTGATCCGTCCTCGTCCTCAGTACTCAGTAGAACGATTTCACAATCTGGCATTCGAAAAGCGAAGCGTACGCTTGTAGTCGATTGTACTCATCGATTATTTTACTCTTTTAAAGCGGGCAATTTTTAAATGTACATTTAACAACTACAATTTTCAGGCTTCTTTATTGACGGAAAATTACTTTCATTTGATTAATACACTAAATAAGTGGTTAATATTAATAGAAAATTGCATTAGATATGTAAAAAATAATATTTAGTAATGGTGACAAGATGCATGATGCATACAACTGTACAGATAAAGGATGGATATATAAAGTAATAAATATAACATACAATATTAAATATATACACGAATAAATTACTATACAATAATAAGTATATAACAGGTAACAATAAATAAATAAATTATACAATAGTAAATATGTAATTAGCACAGTTTGCAAATTTGTCGACTAGCCAATTAGCCCCTTTCCCATACAATTGTTTCTAGACTTTGATAAATTCATCGAATAGACTTTTAGGCTTTCTTGGTGTTCGGATGTAAAGCTTTCCTTTGGTCCCACATGGTTTAGTCAGAAGTCAGAAAATATATTTCCGAATCTAATATAAATAAGCCACTGATAAAATTTCAATCGAGTATTTCCAGCTTTCAAGCGTATGCAGCGAAAACGGATGGTTGTTGGATATTTCGTATAGGGGTTTTAAACCTCATTCAGTGTATTGAAATAATCACTCGTATTTCATATTCAAAGTTTTAACCTGAAGGTGGCATTTCTTTTGTAGGATACAAATTCTCCAGGATCGAAACAATATAAGCATGTTTTATTGGCTATTTGAATGAATTGACAATTTTGCTATTCACGCTATCTCATTGAAACATACAGGTCAAACAAACACTTACAACTATCATACATCGGTAATTCTTCTAAGCAAACACTTAAGAATAAACCATTACCGTCAAAAATATATGGGTTTGATTCCAAGTCCTTACTGATACAACGCAACATAACTATGTTGATACGTTGATTTGAGACACCGACCACTCCTAGAGGGTATTTTAAGGTGAATATGGGATGAAGGGTGAGTGTGTTGTGTTTTTTTGATGGATGATTAGGTGTAGTGTTAAACTAGGGCCGACTGATCCCCAGAAAGGGTCATGGATTTATAGCCTAACGACCAATGGAATTCAGTCCATGATCTGGAGCATTGCAAACCACTATTTAAAAATTTCCAAATTCTTACAGTCTACAATCAATACATATTTAACTCTCTAATTTACATCAAACAAAACATCAATTTATTCAATAACAGAACCACCATACATAAATACCAGACCCGCAAAGCATCCAATCTGGAAGTCCAAAGATGTAGACTGAGTAAAATACAAAAATCCTTCCCAATAGCAGCTATAAAATATTACAACAATCTTTCGACCGAACTTAAGTGTCTCCCCACATCAGAATTCAAAAATACCATCAAGCAGGAGTTAGTGAGGTGGCCAGTATACTCGCTTAAGGAGGCGCAAGAAATCCCCCTGTTCTCTGGGAACAATTAATATAGAAGAGAACATATGACGCTGTCAATCCCACTTGTTGGGTCAAAGACGAAGCCATCAAGTAAGTAAGTATCAAGACCAACGACTTAACGTGACTTCCAAACCACCGAATACTGTTAACAAACAGTATTTTTCTCATTTGAATGTGGTTGAAAGAAAATGTCAATTATCCTATTAACCCCGCGTGGATGCATGTACTGGATATGATGATACGGTTCAATGTTAGACTATTCGTTACCAGGAAACTGAAGCAAAAGTGTCTCCTCGTGGATATGTAGATGCAACTACAGTAGTTATCAAACAGACTGTCAGCTATCATAAATCACTCGGATAAACATGTTAGATTTCAATACCACGTAACCGAATACGATAGTACATCAGTGGAGTGAAGTAAATAGACCATCCGACCCACCTATTCATGTCTTCAAATTTAGAAATACTTTAATCCGAATGTGTATCGAAAACATGTGACTGTCAATAGCGGATTTTTAAATAAACAAACCTTTGACACAGTATTTATTTGACACAGATGGTTCACAAACTCCCTGGGAAAACTGTGTCTGAGTTACTGAGTTAAAAAGACATGACCGATGAGACATGTCTGTATGTTTGTGAGAGATTTCGATGTGCGTGCATGATAATAAGTTCCCTTTGACGACTGCCATATACAGGGTGTCGGTAAACTTTCTGGACATGCTTTGTAGACATGTTCCTTGGGTCAAAACAATAATGTTTTACCATATAAACAGGGGTCTCCGGCGCTTCGTTGTCCGTCTGTCTGTGTGGATGTGTTTTTTTACTAAAATAATTATGACAAAAACTGGCACTGATTTTCACCAAACTTTGATAAAAAATTTAAAATGCCGTTTTCCAATTAGGAAAAAAATATCATTTAATTTAAATTTCATATTTCAAATGGCGGTCATTTAAAATTATTTTCTAGAACGAAAGGACATAAAATGTAATTTATTTGTTCGTGCAAGAGCTGTTGAAATTTAAAATATATATTTTTTCTAATTGAAAACAGGAATTTTATTATCAAGTTTGGTCAATACGTGTTTATTGTCATAATTATTTTAATGCTACATCCCTGTTCGGACAAGGAACAGGCTATGTCTACAAAGCATCACTATATTCTATTACAATGTATACGGCAATAAAGAATTTATTTATATTATGTTTGTAATATTTCCAGTCGGTTTAAAAAATTTATTTAAACAGTCGCTATTGAGAGTCACATGTTTCAGATAAAAATTCAGTTTTAAGTACTTCTAAATTTGAAGACAATAACTAGGTGACAATTTTTAAGGTGTAATTGGTAGCATTTTCGCCGGCAAGTGAGAGATCCGGGATCGAGTCCCGGTTCGGTCCACACATTTTGTCTTCGAGTTTCTTTAGTAACAAATAAGTTATTTAGCGTTCATAACAATCAAGATCTGTAAGTAAATACAGTTAGAGTGCGTCCAACGAGTGAAGACCTGACTCTCTCCGGTAGCCACATTTAGTATAATCTGCAAGCATCTGTGTTTGTCACGTATTCGCGTATTCGCGTGTATAGACTAACTGTACAAACATAGCCGACACGTAGCTACAATCGCTACTATAAATCTTCGCAAATTTCCAATCAAATAAAAAGGTTTTCATTTTTCTGCTTTAAATTAGACAAAACTCTGTCATACCTACACTATTAGTATGTTTTACAATTTAATTTTTAAGGTTCGTCCTATTTACTATGCGGGTAGGTTCGAATTGAAATAAATTTTTGTAACGCTTATATTTAAAAGTAAACAAACAACAGCCGTTATAGTTTTATTTGTTTTCAAATAAGAAACTTGTTTACTGTTGGTATCCTAGGAAACCTAGGCTAGTAAGTTATTTAGCAGTAGATTTAAGTAAATTGTTTTCTATTAAATACACACAGATTAATATCTGTCTAGTGCTCTATATGTCAACATTTAGAAACTCTGACTTAATAATAAAACTAAAGTAACTTTTAAACTGTAGGTTCTAGAGCGGTGGGAGTGGTTTTGATCGATGAAGGAGGTAAAGTTCTATTATAAAGGTTGAACTGTGTATTAATTTATTGTAAAACAACAATTTTATAGGTAAAACAACACTTTTAACGGCCACCATTTTAAAACGGCTGATCCGATCTAGCTGGTTAACGAACTTTTAACCTAGAAATTTACAAAGAAACATTTGTACCGAATTTCTTGAAAATCGTACAGAAATGCGACCTGTAGAGTGGTCACACATGTATACAGGGTGATTCAAAAATAGGGCGCCAAATTTCAGGGGTGGGTTCCTTATGCAAAAACAATGAAAAAAGTTCCTATAAACATGGGTCCTAAAATTCTTCGTTACCCCGGTAGCCGCCATTTTGTATTTTTTTACTTAAAAATTTATATATCCAGAACGCTTTGACCGATTGCATTCAAACTTGGTAGGGTGTTTTGTGTCATAAGGTGAATTTAAGAAAAAATATTATTTCATAAAAACCCACAGAAACAAAATGGCGGCTATTTAAATTTTTCAAATTGAAATACCATGAAAATGGCGCATAATACAAAAATTTTACAAGAGTAAAAGTTGTATTTTATAATTTTACATAAAGATACAAACTCATTTTTCCAAATTTTACATTAAAATTTTCATTTTTTACGTCTTTTACAACTGGTAAATCTTTTTTTACTCTTGTAAACTTTTTGTATTATGCGCCAATTTAATGGTATTTCAATTTGAAAAATTTAAACAGCCGCCATTTTGTTTCTGTATGGTTTGAAGACATAATTATTTTTTCTTAAATTGCCCTTAGGACACATAAACACCATACCAAGTTTGAATGCAATGGGTCAAACCGTTCTGGAGATATAAATTTTAAGTAAAAATACAAAATGGCGGCTACCGGAGTAACGAAGAATTTTAGGACCCATGTTTATAGGGACTTTTTTCATTGTTTTTGCATAGGGAACCCAACCCTGAAATTTGGCGCCCTATTTTTGAATCACCCTGTATATATAAAGTTTTGCCATATGACTCAGGAGGTGTTGGGAAGCAAAAAAAAATGCAAACCACACCTTTCTTTGGCGAGAGAAATGAATAGCTAGCTCTATTCCGTATGGAAATTCACTAACAACAGGGGGTGACACACACACTGGCGGGTGTGAGGGATATGGGAATAGTTGCACTGAGTTATAACGTCTTCAGTTGTATGTATTCTCTATGTTGGATATATTTTGCCATAAATAACCTGCTCGCTGGCACTGCCCCAGTATTCTATGTGTACTTGTCCGCCTCCCTCTCCCCCGGCCTACTCTCAACGTCATCATCACTAGATATCACCCGACCATCGTGACCGGCGCCCGTGTCACTGTGTGAGCCGACAAGTGGGGACCGGTGATTAAATTCACGGTTGACACCCGTTTTTGCCATTTTGTACAGTTTTAAGGAACCGCCTCAGTGGTCACCTCAAAGGAAGCCTGAATTAGGAATATTAATTACATTAAGGAACACACGGCACCGCGCACCTCTTTCAACTCATGCGTCTTTACTGTCAAGCGCTTGCACTACCGCGGCCCTTTTTCACCTTTAAAAGTAATTTTCATATTAATAAACAAGATGTATTTAGAAATTACAGGAGTTTTCTTCCACGTGTATAGGATCCGATTTCTCATAAGTTGTTCAATAGTTTTACGAATAAACTTTGAAGTTGTCCAAGTTTAAGTGATTTTCAACTTCATTTTGTACACTTAAAATGCACAATTTCGAAAAACACTCTCTATATGCGTGTAGGTACGTTTCTTAGCTTTGAAACGAATGTAAGTACTTAATCTTAACTTGTATAGTGTCGGCGTATTTCGGATTATTGCAGACTTTCACATTGAAGCGACGCCACGCAGTTGAAAAAGCAGAATCGAAGATTATCATAGTAATGAATGGCAATATGTGTACATAAATATGAGTATGAGGCCTGCTATGCATGACGTAAATACTGACAGTATAGTAGTAGATTTGACATCGTTCCTGTCAGTTTATCACAGGCTTTGTCAACTCCTCTAGTGCAGTTTAGCTCTAAAAATCATTTGAATGTAGCAACACATTTTCCTAGTCCTTGTACTAGTTTCCTATGTTGCACTGGTTTTAGTACGGATCGACGTGAAAACTACAAAGTCAAAGTCAAATTGTTTATTGCCATTAAATACTATGGTACATGGGCACACGTCAAAATGTTATACACTATTCAAATAGGTGGTACTGAGTTTTTCTAGCTTACTCAGTCTCTACCATTCATGGTCCAGAAACTCACTGACTTTATAGAAGGCATGGTCTAGCAGAACCTTTTCTAGTTGCCTTTTGAATGAGTTGTTGTTGGGTTCTTGTTTAAGAGAGCCAGGAAGAGCATTAAAAAGTCGCACTCCACACTGCATAAGATGCATTTAGAAAAGGTTGTCCGGTGTCTTGGTATTGGGAGATGGTATCGGAGACTACGAAAAGGGCTTGACACTGCTGTGACGAAGAACATTACATCAACGTGTAGTTTACTAAAAAGGCTACTTAAGAAATTGGAGTCGCAGTTGCAGTTTGTGCAATGACGACTTCTCATTGACGGAATGACTCAGGGGATCGAAGCGCGGAGCGTGCGGAAGCGGCGAGAGGTGAGTGGCGAGACGCGACGCGTGGATGATGTTGGATGTTGGAGGTTGGCGGTTTCGGATCGCAATGTGTGATTGTGCGTGTGGCTGTATCTGTGTGCACTGCACTGAGCAAGGCAAGGTCAACGCAACAGTATTGAGTAACGAGTACGGGTAATGAGTGGCTTTGCGGCACGCGTCACACGTCACGGAGTCTTGATGCGCTCGTTGCACCACTAAATAAATAAATCATTTATTGCATAATTACATGCATCGCGATCGTCAGTTATTAGTAGCTAAAATTTTCCACTCGCACACTTCTAGATCTCTTTCTGTGTGAAATACAGAATTGTCAATCACACGATTCATACATTCGTATTTCCTTCCCCCACTTTAGCCCCGTGGTCAGTCAGTCTTCTTCTAATGTGTTCTCCCAGCCTGTATACACGCCGATCGGTGAAGTCGAGTAGATTGCAAGTAAATTTGCGTTCAGTAGTGCTAAAATATTGGATAATGTGTAATTTCACTTACGGGTGCGCAGCACGGGCGTCAAAAATGACGATGTAGTCTGCCAGATGACGGTTTACGAGCGTAAAAATGATGCGTTTACCAGCGGCTAGAAATTTTGAAACCTCGCGTCAACTTAGAACAATTGTCTATTAGTTGCTTTGTGTGTTTGCCAAAATGTGATTTTCGCTATAACAATGGAATTAGTAGTCCGATTTTATTAAAATTTGAAATGTGTTTTCGTTCTATGATATGTAGTATAAACTTCAGTAAAAATCCCGTAAATCCGGGGCTGTGAGCGCAGCAGACCATGCAGGAGGCCAAGCTGAGGCCGAAGGCCGAAGCGAGGCTGTAAGCGCAGCGAACAGCCTCGTAACACTCGTCGTAATAGAACATTGAACTGAGGCCGAAGGCCGGCGTGAGGTTGCGGGTGGAGCTAGTTGAAATGAAATGAAAATCGTCTTTATTGGTGGTGAAGTTAGGACTATAAAGTCCTCTCTTCCACTTAACCACCCATAGTTACAGACGAGCGACAGAACAGTTAGATCAGGATTCAGGACAAGGACAGAGAAAATGGTCAGCTAAGAACAAAGGAAACAAAGAGTAAGAATCAGAACAGTCGATCTATGGAACACTAGAATGTGTAAAGCAAAGAAGTGTATTAAGTCCGTCCTATTTCACCAACTTTATTTTGTATCAACAATGTTAGTTAACTAGCTTTTAGCGGATATACCACTAATAAATTTGAAATGACAAATAAAGTTGGGGTAACAAATTGCAAAACGAAATTCGATTCACTCATGCCAGCTTTAGCGCTTAGCTACGTGTTGGCCTGGTTTATTTCAAATTTATTAGTGGTATATCCGCTTAAAAGCTAGTTAACTAACATTGTTGATACAAAATAAAGTTGTTGAAATAGGACGGACTTAATGCTTTTCTTTGCTTTACACATTCTAGTGTTCCATAGCTCGGCTGTTCTGATTCTTACTCTTTGTTTCCTTTGTTCTTAGCTGACCATTTTCTCTGTCCTTGTCCTGAATCCTGATCTAACTGTTCTGTCGCTCGTCTGTAACTATGAATTCAGTTACTTTACTGTCGACAGTTGGATATTGTTAACTGTTGTTACTATAGTTAATGTAAATTGTTCGACTTGGCCGGTGCGGTAGAACATTGTGGATGTTTTAAATTTACGCGATAGATTACATAAATGTAACGGTCTTAAACCCACGTTAATGATGATTTATAACATTACATAACAGCTCAACCACGTTCTTTAAATTATTTTTAAGAAATAATTATGTGTTGCGCCAATTTTATGTTATCTATATAGAACAGTATAACGTATATACAGCAGAACGAAACCGTTATGATGAAACTATTATAGTATATTATTATTAATATCATCCTTGTTCGAAGTTGGTTAAAATATGTACTACTCGTAGACTATGGTGGAAGAAATATGTAAAGATTAGCTTTGTTTTCTATGGTCTATTTATTGTTTATTTATTTGACTTTTCTTGTTTCATGGATTAAATATTTCTTTCTTTCAACTACAAAGTGGAACGAAAAGTGCCCACCCAAATAATGATTGATCGTTTATAGTTCTTATAAAAATATAGAGGTGCAGTTTTGAATGAGTTGCGAAATCCCTATTTTCGGTGGTCACACTGTAGTCAGCAAAGTTAAAAGCCAACCTCAGTGGTCACCTAAGAAAGCCTAAATTCGTCCGCTCAAGGAACACGCGACTCCGCGCACATTACAACTGGCTAAACAACGGGCCTTCTTTCAACTGATGCGGCCTAATGTCAAACCAAGCGCTCGCATGGGTTTACAGCGGACAGTTTTTACCGTTCAAAATAATGATTACAATAATAAACATGATGTATTTGGAAACTAGAGGCGTTTTGACATTGTGTAGATCCCGATGTCTCATAATTGGTTTAATAGTTTCACGTGCTTTGAAACCGTCCAAGTTGTGTACGTCAAAGTACTGAAACAAGCTGTTGCGTTTTGTGTGTGTTTCACGGTTTCGAAGGGTGCTCCTGATTCCTTGTTGTCTGATTTGCCATCTCACGGTGTCGGCGGATTGTGGACGCATGACGCACGCACGACTGTACCGAGAAATCAGTTGGACCTCTCGCAGTAGCGTTGAACTGAGTTAGCTTACCACTTACCAGACATCAGGTGATGGTGACTAAGTCAGCAGAACTTGATCTTACAGGAATGTGTGTGTTTCTAGAAGCCACTGCCAGTGTAACTCCTAGAGCTCTGGACATGTCTTGGTTCAAGCGCTCGGTAAAGCCTGTTAGCTAGAGCGCATTCGTCTCTATCCTTACTAATGTATAAAAATGAGATGGTGTGTCTGCCTGTCTGTTCCTCAATCACGCAAATACCACTGGACCAAAAACTTCCCGTCCATCTGTCTGTCTGTAACGTTTTTAAGACATATTAGACCGCTTATAACCCAAAGTCGGCTGAAGCTATAGCGGTGAAACTTCGTTAAAGGGTTTGGCTTAATACACAATGTTTCTTTACCTATACAAAGTGGTGTTGGTGTTTTGCACCAATACAACATCCATAAAATAAATAGCAAGGGACCAAAGTGGACTCTGAAAATGTTTTAGGCATTTTGGACCGCTTATAAGTCAAAATCGGCTGAAACTATGACAAAGAAACTTTGTTTGAAGGTTAAACTAATCACGCAGTGTGTTTTTAGCTACATTTGAAGTCCATATAACGTCCTCAAAATAAATTGCAAAACCCCAAAGCGGGCTTTAAAAACGGCCGGAACGGCGGAAGTAACTATGAATCTCCCAAGTACATTGAGATATACACATAAGAGGGCTGGATTGAGCGAGTGTTTACAGACAAATTCAGAGTACAGTACATTAAGAGGAGCTGGATTGAGCGAGTGTTTACAGACAAGTTCAGAGTACAGTACATTAAGAGGAGCTGGATTGAGCGAGTGTGTACAGACAAGTTCAGAGTACAGTACATTAAGAGGAGCTGGATTGAGCGAGTGTTTACAGACAAGTTCAGAGTACAGTACATTAAGAGGAGCTGGATTGAGCGAGTGTTTACAGACAAGTTCAGAGTACAGTACATTAAGAGGAGCTGGATTGAGCGGCACTCTGAGTAACGCTTATTACATTTGGTCAAAACCGCAAACGACGTTTCAAACAAGTTAATTGTCTGAAATGTGGAATATTTTTCTCTGGAAGCATAGATCCATCGATATTGCTGCGTATAAACACTAAAACCTTTACTTTCGTAATCAAATGAATTTTGTATTTCTGAATTAAAAGCCCGAGTTTTCTTTAAGAACACAGTACTCGAAATTCAGTCATCAAAATCATATTTCATAACTAAACTTTTTTTTCATACGCGGCAGCACTAATGAATCTATGATTCCAGAGAAAAGGTTTCCACGTTTTAGTTCATTAACCTACCTTAAACATCGTGTGCAAATTTTCCCATGTTAAATTCCGTATCCCATTTTAACGCCGCTCGGGCTATATCCGGCCGCCTCATAAAGAACGTATAACGTTGTCAACGTTATAAAAGAACGTCGTTAACGTTGAACTGCTTAACACTTGAACTGCTTGACACTTGAACTGCTTAACTTCGTTGAACTGCGTTAACATGAAAGACTTTGAACGTAGTTTTAACTGCTTCAGTGTAACTGGTTTTATAACTGTATTGAACCATGAAAATAAAATATAATAAAAAAAACTTGTACAACATGAACGTAATCTACAGGTATTTAGCTGTAGCGCCATTAGATACAGTGTTGCTCCGACATTAATATTATGCTGTCGACATAAGCTGCTCTCAATATTTGATTAGATTTATTTGCACCACTATTGTAGTTATTGTTGATTTCCAAACCGTGAGAAATATTATCACCATTTGCAGACACGATACGTACGCTTGACGCCCACTAGCGTAAAAAGGTAAAGTTTGTCTTGTTTAACGAGGTGACGTTAGGACTACAAAGTCATCTCTACCACTCAACCTCGACTTTTACCTATAATCACCATATAATCACATTACAAATTGTAAGTGGTGGCTGCGGGAATCGAACCCGCGTCACCGGAATGATAAAGTCCGGATACGCGTGCGATACCAATCCGCCACGGATCCGCTACTGTCTTTGCTGAATACAATATATACAGTAGACGTAGACGCTTCACATACACGCTCTCAAGGTCTGCAAAGAATCGCCTTAGATTGCGGAACTATTTAACAAATACTTTCACCGGTTACCCCACGCAATTATGTAGTAAATTTAATATTGCAGTTATTATTCAAGAATGCAAATAATGGCGTACAGTGCTTACTATGCAAATAGCGGCGAGGAATTTATATGTAAAATACTTCATGTTTTTAGTGACTTGATATGTACGAGTATTTTACAACGTGAGAGAATTACGGAAAACGTATCCATTGAAGGAGGTTGCAATAAATTAATCTGGTTTAAACAAAACTGTTATATTTGCCGTCGACACTATTTTTATAAGAATAAAAAACTGAGCTTGATCAACTGGTGCCTTCATTGCTATTTAATTCGAGTTTATTGCTTGGTTACCTCCAAAACAACTACAGTAATATACAAGGTGAGCGAGTTCACAACGATTTTAAAAATATATAACGTTACACTTAATGTTACCAGTATATATAAAAAAGTAAACACTGCCATGTTCTGTGGGTCTATAACTTAAAAACGGGCCCTGCGTTATCTAAATAAAGTGCCAATTTTGATAATTTTTCACCGGAACATTTTTGAGAAGTAATTTACCCCAGGTTAAAATCAAATAATTTCAACCGTTTTATTTGATCTAAAAATATTTTAAGATATGCTTTTACATACAGATTGTTCAATGACGCTTAGTAAAATAACGCTCGTAGATAAATCCTGACAAACTCAGGGCTGTAAAAGGTGGTATTCGGTAGTGAGCTTGTGTACGGTGTACGGTGCACGGGTTTACGGTGTGCGAGGTTGTGTCTCGTGTCCATTGTATGCTGAGTGCATATTGTGCTTGTGCACAGGTAAGTACGAGGTACACAGGTATCCGTGGCCACCGACCTGGTGATTGGAGATTGTTTACTACACACACTGCACTACCGCAGTCACCGTCCTTCTCACTTCTCGCTACAGAGAAACTACTGTATTTCCACAACAATTCACAAAATTACTCGCAAGAAGCTCACCCCAGACTTCACGCCACGAGAGTCGGCGGCTGGGAAATATAAAAACCCCTCTAAAAGGGCTCTAAATAAATATAAATAATTTTTGTATTGCAAAAACATCTCACAATGTGTGGCAGTCGTCAAAAAAGTTTGTTGAACTAAAATTTTCCATTCACTCTCACATCTAAGTCCCTTTTATACATACAATTTTTCCAATCTCTCTCTCTCATTCATTCGAACTATCCCACTCTAGTCCCTAGTAGGTCAGCCAATTACCAGGTCTCCCAGTTAAGCGCCGTAAACTCGTCTATATTATAAAAAGCTTGAGTGGACAACACATTTTTTAGACGAGCTTTGAATGCCTTGGGCACTTGTGCGTTTTTAAACGAATTTGGTAATCTGTTGACGAGATGATTACCTGCCTGAGAAGGTAAGCGCTCATGAACTACCGTCCTGTGTCTCCCAGTTCGGTAGTTGTCCCTGCCTCTGGTTTCATAAGAGTGTGTGTCGCAACCTCTTATGGTATTACATTTTGTTTTGAAAAAAGACATGTCTCTAGAATGTAGAGGCAAGGGAGTGTCAACAGCTTTGAATGCTTGCCTACACGACTCTCTCCAGCGCAATTTTGCGATGGTTCGAACTGCTTGTTTTTGAAGGATGAATTTGGCTCTAAAACCAAATTATACTAGGAAAAGTTGTACTGTTAGCTACTTAACCTTACATCATTTACCTTACATCCAAGCTTACAAAGTTTGGAATAGATTTTAGAACCCTTTATTCGGCCTTTCCAAACAGGAATTTTTTGTAGCGTAAGGTATCGGATTGTTTATCATTATCAGTTGACTGTGAAATATTGACGCAACAAATTCGATATTTCACTGTTGTCTTCTTTGGTAAACCGTGTGTTAAGTACAGTAGATGCGTTTTATTTTATCCTATCCGAATGGCCGACCTCGAACTCACCAACTTTTAAGCCCCTAATTAGAGAGTCAGGAAAAGGTAGCCTAATCCTGACCACGAATTCACCAACTTCAGGTAGAGGGCGCAGGTAGAAGGGGTGCAGGCGACCAAGCGTGAACGGCATGAGACCGCAAGGGCAGTGACTGACGCTGCGCCCCCATGTACACAAAATACGTCCGTTCAACGAACCAAATGACACTTTGCATGACAGTAAACTGCCAAAGTAAAAAGTTATGTAGTTTGAAATGAAAGCTTATTGTACTTTTGAACCATATTAATTTTTAAATAGAATGTTTCGCCTCAGCATCATCAGTATAAATCAAAATAAATAGATACATATGGAATAAATTTTTTTACTCAATTACTCTCTACCACTATTATGAACTTTCATGGAAATAGAAATTCTTAAATTGTACAGGTGACGAGATTTTCAAAGACAAATATGATTTCTTAAACTAGTTTTCTGTTCGTATCTCATGCATAATTTCAAATATTGGATTCCTATTGTTTGAACGGGTGATATTAAGTATATTTGGCTGAGCCTATTCAAAACCTATTTATCGACCTATTTATATTGATGATGCTGAGGCAAAACATGTCTATTTAAAATGATTGAGGTTAAAAGTCCAATATTCTTTCATTTCATAGTAACGAATACCACAAAGTTAATGGACGTAACATGAGAAGGTAATGAACAACTGTTTTAAACAAATTAGAAATCAATTTTCTGTCGTGTGAGCAAAGAAAGTGATGAACACGTTTGGAGATGTGCTTTCACAAGAGGTAGTGCTGAAGTGTACACTGTTGCGGATACATTCTCATGAATTGACGGCGAGCATCCCAATGAACCACCAACCTTTGAACCAGTTGAACCACGCAAGTGAATATCAAACCGTATCAAAATTGCTTAACATTGAGTAAACAAAAGCTTTGTACAGTTTCGTTATAATCCGGAATAACTAAGTTTTCTAGATATAAGTCATTAGTAAAATTCGCAAAATGGTAGTTACAGGCTATGAATAAATATTTCGACCTAATTTGAACTCTCTGTATAATTATAAGTAGTCGTTTGATACAATCTAAGCTTTAAGTTTAAAATATCTTTCCTTCAACGCCACTCCGCTACTCTACTGTTCTTCTTTTCTCAATGATTAAAAGAAACACCTAGTTTCTTGGTAATCATAATCCTGTTAGAGAAGAATAGGGAGCAAAAGTTGGTGAGTTCGTGGTTGCCCCGAGAGACCCCGCTCAGAAAAGTTTGTGAGTTCGTGGCCGCCCATCCGAATCAGTGTTTGCTTGACATGAAGGTATGATACGCTCGAAGAAACTCTTAGTTGTCAATCGGTTTCTTAAAACTCTCATCACGGATACCTGCAGGGATTAAACCAAAAGGAATTAAGATGTTTCCTTTCCACGATACAGTGTACTCAGAATTTCAAGACAACATATAAATTTACAAGGGCTGAGTTAAGAACCTATATCGATTAGATGCTGATATTTCGACAAGAAAGAACGGTATAGAAATGGTACTTGTTGCAAAATAGGACTTTTGTACGATTAAAGGACTACTAGTGTTTGAAACTGAGGAAACTCTAGAAGCATTTTATTTCTAGTTTTAACCAAGTTAAGTTGTCCTACGGCGGAACCATTATAGCTCGCGGCTATCGACGAATAACAAGTAAGAGTAGAGTTTATAAGTACATTAAACCAATTTTATGGATAACAGTAAAATTTGTGTATGTGTTCTTTAGTACTATGCATCAGTTCTTAGCTGTATAATGGGCCTTTGAAGAAAACTAAAGTGTGTAGGTATATCGTGCCACACTTATAGAAATTGGTTAACTTTGAGTAAAATACGTCATGAAGTAAAATCCACTTTTGGCGTCTGCGTGTATGAATGAGGTGGTTGAATTAATGTTTTGTGATGACATGTAGTCAGGACGGTCAGGATTCAGGGAGATGACACTTGAATTCGATATTGTGGAAAAGCGGTGTGAACTGTGCAGTGTGCGGCTGCAGTCTCTTGTCGGTTTCCAACTGTTGATTTCAACTCTCCGACCCACCCTTCTCCACCCCTTCACTCGTCATAGTCGGTAGGGGGCGCGGCTCGCGCAACAAGTAGGGTTCGGGGTTCCAACTCTTCAAACAACTGTTTGCCAACCATCGACATCGTGATACAAGAAACAAGCCATTGAAACCTATTCCTGGCTCTCAAGTCTTTTACTCACAAATGGGATTTGACCATTTTAAATCGCTTTGTCTTTTGAGTCTAGATGTGTGATTCGTTACGCACGAACCCCTCGTATACTTGAAAGCATATCAATAAAGTTGAAATTACAGAAGTAATGGACTGCGGAGCATTGCATTAGGAATGAGAGCAAACATGCGTACAGCAGGGACAGGCACGAACACACTCCGAGGCACGAGCACGGTGGGAGGGAGGGGGAGGAGTGAGGCAGCGAGGCACTCAGGAGTCAGGACTGAGGAGATGCCAGATTAACGTTTACGCGTAGGTCTATTGTATTGTATGCTGAGTTTGAATACGGTTTATATAGTGGAAATTGGCGTGGAGGAGGGGAGGCAGATGGAGAAAATGTAACCACGGCCGCTTGCTCTCGCTTTGTGAGTTCAGTGACCCTCTGAGCTCCCCTTGCCATGGCTTCCCCCCTTTCAGTGCACATCGTCGGGTCTTGGCAGGCTATGTCGTACTTAACTAGTAATTAATTACAGTTTATAAATACACTTCGGCAAGAAATAATTATACACCTCATCGTTCTGAAATTTGTACATTTTTTAAGGTATCCTCTCGGTGGTACTTAGTTCAATGAGTGGTGCGGTGGTGCGCAGCTGTGTGAGCAGTGTGCGGTCTGAGTGGTGCGGGCGTGCGGCGCAGTGGCAGTGCGTGTTATTGCAACGCAACGTGCACGGCGCACTACAACTAGGCCTAATGGCTAATGCAGTAATGCAGCGTGACTATGTGTAGAGAGCACGCAGTCTGTACTCGACAGTACTGTCACACAGCACCGCGTCCAGCGTCCTGTCCCCCTTTGTTTAGCAAATGCGTGAAATTGCGAGTGTGTGAACGGCGAAGTGGGACTGCCCACTGAGACTGCGACTGCGACTGCTTTCAATGGAGGACGCACGTTTTGTACGTTTCCAAGCAACTCGCCCAAGTCGAAACTCACTCGCCCGTATTTAGATCTACAAAACTAACTCCTTTCCACGAACTGTTAAAATAAGAACTAATCAAAGATTAAAGACTCTGGTTGATTAAAATACTGTTCTACCTTTCAACTTAAGAGTGCTCAGTAGTGGCTGTGACTTTGCTTTGAATTTCGTCCCATAAGAGCAATGTAAAAACAAGCATTTTCCTGGGACACCTCACGCCTACAGTTATCATTGGATTTGTATGAAATAAACTTTGTTTGTTAAGGGCATTAATTGTTTTAGTGACTCCGCTGAGCCAAATTTCCATTCTATTTTTATAATACCGTGACATAAATCCAAAAATTGAGGACACTGTATGTGAATGTCTTGTTTTTACTAGTAAACTAATACAATTTTCGAAAATGTGGTCAGCGGACTCACTCCATTACATTGTCGTCGTTCAAATAAAACTTATTTCCTAAAAATCTGATGGAAATTGCCAGCGTGAAGTGTCCCAAGAAAATACCAGTTTTACACTGTTCTTATGGGACAAAAACAAAATGGCACAGGTACTATGCACTCTTAAGAGTGCACGGGTAGATCGTACTATGCACTCTTAGAGTGCACGGGTAGATCGTACTATGCACTCTTAAGAGTGCACGGGTAGATCGTACTATGCACTCTTAAGAGTGCACGGGTAGATCGTACTATGCACTCTTAAGAGTGCACGGGTAGATCGTACTATGCACTCTTAAGAGTGCACGGGTAGATCGTACTATGCACTCTTAAGAGTGCACGGGTAGATCGTACTATGCACTCTTAAGAGTGCACGGGTAGATCGGATCAGGTGTAATTGCTTGTAGGTCTGTGGTGGGGGCTTCATGATAATAAACTCTTGACTCCCAGTCTCATTGTTGGCTATACGGAGACATCTTGCCACTTAATTTAATAGACTCGAGTTTACCAGGTATATTTAACTAAAATGTCACTTTAAATAGTTTTTATTTGACGTTCAGTCTTGTAAATGAAAAGTTCCTACAAACATGATATTTTCTTTACACAACGTGTATAACATAATAATGATATGACATTCGGACATTCCACAGACTTCAATTTTGTTCTACCTTCATGCCTACTTCAACTCTGTTCGTCTCCCAGTTATGTCGATAAAACTATGAAACAGGCTACTTCGATTAAGTTAAACATGCACTTCAAAGTGGGGTTTCCATTTATCATATTTTGGGATTCGTGAAAACACCGATACTTGTTGTTGGTTAAAATATTTAGTTCGGTTCAGTTTTAGCCTGTTAGGCAGATCAAGTTAAATGATTTGACTGGTTGGCTAACTTGGCTTCCCTCAATCGTCTTTCTCTTTGGGGTTTGAAAAAGTGGATATAATTATACCGGGTTGTCTCTATGAATGCTAAAGTCCAGAAAAAAATCAATTGTTTATTGCTGAACATTGTACATGCTAAGCATTCCTCATTTACTGTAATTAAAACAGCTAAAATCTCCACACATTCCAACTCCGAAATCCCAATCAGACATACATTTTTGACATTCTTTCTCTCTCTCATTCATTTTAGTTTTACCACTGTCGTCCTGTAGTCAGTCAGTGTGTTCAGCGTTTTCCCAGTCATGTGCCTGCCATAAACTCGTCTGTATTGTAAAATGCTTCTGCGGCCAAAACATTTTACAGGCGAGTTTTAAATCCTTTAGCCCTGGGCTACTTTTGATTGAATTTGGCAACCTGTTGACGAGTTGAACTCCTACCTGAGAAGGTAAACGTTTGTGAACTGCTGTTCTGTGTCTCCCAGTTCAGTAGTTTTCTCTGCCTCTTGTTTCATAATTTAATAGTGAACGTCACTTCCTTTTTGGAGATCGCATTCTGATTTGAAAAATATACATGTTTCCAAAAATATAAAGGCAAGGTAGTGTCACCAATTTTTGATTGCGGGCCTACATGGCTCTCCGTTACAATTTTGCAATAGTTTTAGACATTTTCTTTTGCTCAGAGTAGTTTTCTGTAGACAGCCTCTGTGTGTAGCAGCAGTACAGACTGTAGCAGTGTAGCGGTAGCAGTAGTATCAGTAAGTGCTCGGATTCACAGGTCTGAATCCGTCGTTGGACTCGCTCCAAAGCCCAATTGACCCATAAAAATGATTGAATATTCTATAAATAGTGTGTTTGTTTCTATTGGTCGGTCAATTGGGCTACTTAGTGTGTGAGTAATGGAATGGAGTAATGGCGGATCTGGAATCTGGATACTACTCGTACTGCTGCACTGCTCTACCGCTGTACTCTGTGCACTCTGCACTCTCTGCTCTGTTTCAAGTCTCTCGTTGGCGATGGTAGAATTTCTGAGGTTGAAATATCGTTACGTACGTTTTCTACAGTTTTCAGCGAACAAGAAAAACATAACATTTTGGGATCCGAAATCTGATCCCGTCTACAGGTGAAAAGTAACTTAGAACATAACTCAAAGTAAATGAGCTAGCCTAAAACTAATCAGCGCAAGCTGACCAGTCACCTATCACCAAAACATGAGTTTGGGTTGTTTTTTTTGAGCGATTTTTATTTGAAAAATTTTATTAATGCAATTGAGTGGACAGTGTTATGTTTCCTTGTAAAGCTTAATCCAGGCTTGTTGGTTGTTGATGAGCTTACCATCTAAAAGCTGATACAAAAATATTCAAAAAGCTGATACCAAAATATTCAAAAAGCTTATACCAAAATATTCAAAGAACTTGGCAATGATAATGCTCCAAATGGCAAAAAGCAAATATTTCAAGGTGTAAATACAAATCTATAACTAATTTAAATTAATTATTAACTTGTTCAAATCAGGTTTTAAAATTCTATTCCAATGAAAAAATGTAAAATTTGCTGTAAGGTTTTTGTAGGTTTATAAATATTGACTTAATGGTTTGAGTTGTTTCTTGTCTGAAGGCGGCCTTGCAAGTTCTCGTATAGCTTGTACAAGTCAGGTTCACAGAAAGCGTGGAGTTTCCTCGGGAAAGAGAGGTTTAGAAGTTATACTTTGTTTGATTATAATTGTATTAGCATTTAGGGTTGTTCAATGGTGAACTGTGTTAACAATATACTTTTATCTTTTTAGAATGAGAATTCTTGTCTGTTGTCTTCAGATGTTGAAGCAGACTATTCCAGAGCTAAGCTACAATAGGTTTTGAACTTTAACTCACAGTTTCCGAACTTTGAAAATTCATTTGACGATGTTCCGTGGAAACCTTACTGGAGCAATCCTTCTCTTGGACCTGTGTCTATTAGATCAGCTGTATTTCTGCATTAAGCCACATAAAACTGTAAAATCCGGTTTAACACGTTTGATGTTTTGTCAGCTGTTCATTACGAATTTCCATGTAATAACAGCATATTACATTTGCACTGGAGATGTCAGTTTTTATCGTGCTGAGTATTTTATGTGAATGCAAACGTGTAATGTGTAGTGGCAACAACTAGGACTACTGTATTACACGTTTGATTATTTATTGCTTCCCAGAGGAAAGTTGTTAACGCAATGAGAACTAGACTTCCAGTCTATCTTTGTTTTCGTCTGGTATTTTAAGAGACACTTCGTAATTGGCCTGAAATAGAAAATACTGTCAAAGCTTATTCTACAAGCCTCAATTAGTGTACAGAGTTGTTTGTCAGATAGAAAAGCTAAAAAGAAAAGAATTAAAGTAAAGAATTAATTGAAAGTTCGAAGTCAGCCGTCTACAAATTTTTACTAACAAGCATACTTTAATTTAATCAAACGAGGCATATATGTTTTGAAGCTTCCTAGTATTTGAACAGGGACAATTTCATTCAGTTTGTGGTCCAATTGACAAAAAATTATGAACAACAATGTTTATATAATTTCCAAATCATATTTTCACTCCATCTCTGAATAGTAATGGCAGATGTTTGACTTGCCTACAGAGGCGCGCTCACTGAGACTGTTTCATTCCCAAAAAGGTTGCCAGTAAATATTTTTTAAATTGCAGTACAACTTATGAAATTCAATTACTTGTTTGATAATCGTTTGCTTTGTGTGTTTCAGTATGGCTCGGATGAATTCGGACAGGAATCTCCCCGCTACACTTCTCCGAAAACCAGTGCGGCTCTCTACACCTCGGATCCTT
The DNA here is from genome assembly GCA_018831715.1 of Matsumurasca onukii. Taxonomy (NCBI): domain Eukaryota; kingdom Metazoa; phylum Arthropoda; class Insecta; order Hemiptera; family Cicadellidae; genus Matsumurasca; species Matsumurasca onukii. The sequence continues at coordinate 32,321,461 of CM032064.1, forward strand.
ACTATTTAGGTAACAACTAAGAATCAACGTTCTTCATTAATTAAACTTGTCCTTAGTTCTTTGTAGAGTACATCTTTATAGTAAACCACAATGCCTTTCTAAATATTCTTTTGAATGTTTACTTCCAGAATATTTGGAAAACTCTCAATCAACTTTTGATTTCTGTGAGTATGGGGCAAGGGCTATGAATAATCAACAACATGATTACAAGTGATTATAAATATATTATATACAAAAATGTTATAAACCATTTTTCTTTGAGTCCAATTCTTTATTTGTTGAAGATGTTGAAGCATTTCACCATCATGTTATTTCCTTATAAACAAACACACTGGAATTATTGTATTCAGAGTAATACGCTCTATCATAATAGCTAGCTCTATGAAGTATTACACAGTCGTTTAAAGAACTCTCTTATCTACTATTCAAGGTCACCTTTTGTTTTCCTTTGATCAAAGCTATAATTATGGAGAAATAATTGAGGGGATATTTACAGTGTTTCTTTGAAGTGAAGTAGCAGAGTAGTAGGCTCATCATCTGATGCACTAATAATGTCACTATGGCCTCTGGCCTTCATGATAGTATTGTCTTGAAATCTTTTATATTCATATCTTGATTATAAAACTTTTGAATATTGATCTGTATCAATAACGTAAAGTCAACAATTTATCCAGGTAAAATGACCTTTAACTAGAACGGTTTTTAACAAAAAATGGCGTTTAACCGAAATAATCGTTCTCATAGAAAAATCCAACACCTCAAGACCTTCTAGGAAGTTTTGTGTGCATTGGAATCCCCCAACTCCCTCCTTGGTCTTAAGGCAGTATTGGCGGTCTCAAGGCAGTATCGGCGGTCTCAAGGCAGTATCGGCGGTCTCAAGGCAGTATTGGCGGTCTCAAGGCAGTATTGGCGGTCTCAAGGCAGTATCGGCGTATTCAAAATTATAACTAAAAGCCTGTTAAATGCTGCAAATGGATAGTCCTTACGGATACCATTTACACATTATATTGATTTTTGAATATCAACACTTTTCTTGACTGAAAGTTTAAGTGAAAGAGGTGTTCCTCGAGGTTTTAACTTTGATCAAACTTCAGACTTTGTATTATGTTTCACGGTTTCAAATCTAGAACCACTGAGATACCTGTAGTCTTGACTGAAAGTTTAAGTGAAAGAGGTGTTCCTCGAGGTTTTAACTTTGATCAAACTTCAGACTTTGTATTATGTTTCACGGTTTCAAATCTAGAACCACTGAGATACCTGTAGTTTAAAAAAAGGTTCAACTCAGAAAATGGCCTTCTAGCAAGGGCCATCTTAGGAAATATATGGTTGGCATGATTATTTAGATGTACTGTAGAACTTCAATCATGTGTGTCGTTTTATATCCATTCCATTTTGAGAAAGAAAAATTGGCAGGAAAAATCAAAAGCATGGCAGTTTTGTTTTGCCATTTTGTATCATATTCCGTTACATCGCCTACTGCGGGTCAGTTGGGTCCATCCTGCGGCAAGTCTTGAAATGTAGTGCCTGCTGTATTGATGGGTGATGAGTCATCCACCTAGTGAACCTGTTCCTCTCCAGTTGGTGATTATCCTTCCTACGTATTTCTTACTACGTACTTTTAAAATTTTGTTCAAAATATTTTTCATTATTTTTTTGAAAAATGCTGTATCTAGATTTTTTTTATACGGCTGGGTTTAATCCCAATTGTTCCGGATAATTGAAGCTTTACTGTACTTCAGGTAAAAATCAGTTTAACTTCAACACATAAAATAGTGTTACTGTGTAGTGTACTTCTAGAACCATTGCCACACTGCTACAAAAAATATTATTAATTAAAAAAAGAGCTATAAAGGCCTTATAATGATTAAGTCTAAGACATACTTGCCAAAATGTCTCTAAGGAGCTCAGAGTAGTGGTTAACTGTGTTGATAGTGGTTTAACTGTACGTCCTGCGAACAGTTCTCTACAATGTCAAGTCCGGCAAAACCATAATGGAGAACCAACACCATTATAATACACGACACAGGCATAACTTCTTGCTTGAAACACATCACCTTAGTCTTTTGAAAAAAACCCTACCTATTGTGAAGCAGCTTTCTACAACTGCCTGCCACATGAATTGAATATGCTGCCAGAAAAAAACCCTTAAAAGGCTTTGGGGGACTGTCTTATGGAGATATCATGCCACTCTATCCAAGAGTTCCTCAGCTGGTCCCAGACTTGACGAAGACAGGGGAACCTTTTTATTGTAATTTTAAATTGCCGCAATACTGTACTCTATATACAGTATCTGTAAATAAACTTTGTTTGTGTTTATTTGTATAGAATGTTATATACAGGTTGTTAATGGAATATGTACTATTTTGTATCAGACGGTGGTGCCGGGCCAGGAGATCCTTGGAGTGGTGGAGGCACGACGGGGCAGCTCTCGGGCGGTGGGCCTACTTATCCCGGTGGCTACACAGCTCCTCCCCAGGCTACTCCAGCGTCCTACTCTTCCAACAATATTCATCTCCCTCACGACAATATGGTAACATGCATTTCCCAACACTCAAGTGCTTCAAATGTAGGAGCTACACTATGAAATGAAGAAAGTCTTTATTTACGTGGCGAAGTTAGGATTTTAATAGTCCTCTCTACCACTTAACCACCTTAAATATATACAACTAAATCATACTTATTACAAATACGAGGGTCATCCAGAAAGTAAAGAACGATTGAGCATCACGCGCCACGCACACCCCTGCGCACTACGAGTGTGCGTGCAGTTGCTAGCTACATTCTTCCTCTTCAGTTTGAATGTAGGTTCGTTGCTGTGATTATGCCTGCGTGGTCCACAGTGATTAATAATGGCATCGACAATTGAAAACCCCGCTAAATGTAAAGTGTAAAATTTAAACACTCGAAAAATCATGGCAACTGTTTTTTGGGATCGAAAGGGCTTAATCCATGTTGAATTTATGCCAAGAAAAGAAATGACTACAGCCCTGTCTTGGTGCAGAGTGATTATCACTTATTCCCGAAGCTTAAGGAATTTTTGGGTAAAAAAGTTTGCTAACGATAAGGAACTCAAAGAAGCTAAGAAATCCTGGCTCATGTTTTTGGCAGCAAATGAGTAGAACATGGGTATGGAAAAACTGGTCCCGCGTTAAAACCAGTGTCTTGAAATCCATGGCGACTGCGTAGAAAGGTAGAGGAAGGTTCTATGCATTTGTAAATAAAGTTTTGTGTTGATATATTTATTTTTTATTTTACCATGCCAAAATGTTCTTTACTTTCTGGATGACCCTCGTATGTTACATAAAATAATTGAAGATTAGATATTTTAAATATAAGATAAGAAAACATAACTAAAGTGTGTACACTTAACACTATGTGTTGTAGGAAACCTCAAGTTACAAGGCGGTTTGCTAAGTAATATTTAAACCAATACAAAAATTTCTCAATAATGAAGTTCAAATTTAAATCTTCTCTATTCGAAATGTGTACAATAACATTTACCTAAATTAAAAAATCTGTAGATTGAATTCCCCAAAGGGCTATACGTCTGTGTGTGGGGAAGAGATATTACCATATATGTTACAATTATTGATCATAATTTAGATACAAAATACATTACCCTTAGAAATATTGGGTCAAATCATGCTTATTGAAAGTAAAAAAATCTAACAAAAAATAATAAAGTTTCTGGGCTGGAAGCCAACACAGACGCTGCCTTCAAATAATTATATAAAAACAACCAGATTTTCGCAAGCCGACACTAATCATGTCATAAAGTTGACTTTAGAAATTATACTCATGACAATTTGGTAGCAGTTAAATATTTACATGTATTAAATAAAATCTAGTCAAACCACAACTGCTCGATAGGGGCAATTTTACCGAATCAATATTGAGTAATCTGCATGAAGAATGTAAGGTGTTCTGATATTGCACAGCAAAGATGCTCAGTGTGAAGTGAGAATCAATCATGTGTAGTTAATGCAAGGACAGACTTACTGTAATACGGTTCTGTTTGCACAAGTGTACGGTGTGTCATTCTTATTTTACTTATTCTCTTTCCTATAGTTCCTGAAAACTAACTCTCTCATCACCAGATCTGAACTGAACATTTTACTCTTCAACGCAGATTATAATTTTTAAAACACTATTGGGCGCTCCCGGAGGATTTCTCAGAGTGCACACAAATATATGTAATGCTACGCATGAAAATGTTTCGGCACATATACCAAATGAATTGACATAAATAAATGCTTTTACAACTCATTTTTAATAATTATTATACATTTTTTTTGTCTATTTGTATTAAATAAATTTATATTGAATTTTTTACGCAAAATTATCTTGAGAAAGCATTTTAGAAATTATGTATATAAAATCACCTAACAACAATATAAATACTGAACATTTACATAACAACTTTATAACGATTTATCCTGTACACCATCAGGTGTGTACGGAGGTTTCCTCTGGGTACAGATCTAAGTTTGAGACTCGCCGTGTTAGTAGGGTTGAAAATGACAAATGGACCATTCATTATGATTCTTAAGATGAATAATAGACAGTATTCTGACTGGTAGACCGATTTTAAACTTAAATTATTAATTTGTTATTAAAAGCAAAAAGACCTGGAGAAAATTTCCGTGAAGGGCTCGGTTCAGGGTTAAGTTGGTATTTTATATTGAATAGCCCAAGATCTCACCCACATATTGAAGAACTATATTTCTGAAAAAAAAATCGGAATGAATTTGTGATGTTGTGGTTTTAGGGTTACAGTGCTCTGTCACCAACAAGTGTGAGTGGGACAACACCGTCAGGACCTACTCCCACGACGGACGGAGTCACTACACTGGGCCTGGCGGGACCAGGACCTCTCACCTCAGGACCCCCTCTGCCTCCTATGTCCAGCTTCCGTGGACCCAGTGGAGGCCAGTCCCCGGGCATCCTATACCCCTCACACAGCCCCGTCGTCCAAACCCCCGGTGACACACTGGGCAAAGCTTTGGCATCAGTACGTATACATATCCACCGCTAATACAAGAGTGAAATTCCCTATTCTCATATACTCAAGGATTTAAAAACTCCTGCTTCATCGCACGAAAGGCTTACTTTACCATTTGTAAATATGAGAATATATATATTTTCTCAAAGAAACTTAACACAATAATTTACACTGCAATCTTCAAAACATATTAGTACAGTTCCAAAATTTAACCATGTAAATTACATTGTTTCTACTTTCATAACCATAAAAATAAACTCTTAATTTAAAATGGAAATAAAACTACTACGTATAATCACATGCTTATTTTTCTTTTAGAACCTCCTGAAGCCCATTTTGAGGTTAAAATCAACTCCCGATTAACCGTGATAAAGTCGGGTTCAGGCTTCCTGGATAAGCAAAATCGCGGTTAGTCCGCAAAAACTCAAGATAGTTATTGTGTAATGAGATATATAAAAACGTAAACAACTAAAAATGAGGATAACGGATTCCAGTAAGTAGTCATTAGTTCTCATGTATTTTAGGACCCCGCGGTCGGGCTCGCGTTTTACGTAGCCTTGGTTCCACGGTTTTAGTTAGCTACTGAGCAAGGTCGGTTACCACAGCAACCAGAAAATGGCGACAAGATGGCGAGTACTGTATTGTTAGTGTTTATGCTGTTATTGTTATCTTACTTTCGTAAATCACCGTGATACCGTTGTATCACCAATGTTCAATGTTATACTGTTGCACATTTATTTACTGTTGAACCACGATCAAGGTTTTGCATCATGTCGAGTTTTGCTGCATTGTCAATACGACCCGTTTGCGTTTAGTTAACATCGTTTTGCAATCACCAATAACCACTCGATAACAAAAACAACTCCTGCAACCGCACTTCAGAAAATTATATGCCCTCTTATACCCTGTCAAAACCTTCAATAGGCCTAGATTTATCGGTGAAGCGGATGGGTAATTTCGGTAGGTGGGGAGAGTTGCTATTTTTGGACTAATATTGTCAGGGAGTCAGAGAAAACGAGTCAAGGTCACGCGTGACACTATTATCATCTGTTTTGTGAGGGATGGCTGCATTGTATTTTTTCCGTTGGTGTCGCGGTTAATCTGATTACAGTTAATCGGGAGTTGACTGTACATTAAAATTCTTCCTTTGATATCCAGAAATATTCTGATCATAGAACTAAGAAAACAAGGCTTATCTTCCGTTTCTGAGGGCTTTAATTATTCTAAAAATGTAAATGGACTGAAAAAAGTAATTCAAACTATACTATATCATGATGTGATTTTTTATTATCTTTAAATATCCTCCGAGGCAAGGCTTGCTCTGTGGTTTGTGAACAAGACTGAGTTTATTGCTCATGGACGTTACTTGACTAACATTAACAACTTTAGACTCCCAGTTCAATATTAGCAATATCAGCAAGTTTCCATTCCATTTCAAATTCATTACAACAATATTTTTTAAGAAAACTGTTTTATGAGAAAATTCATCAAATACCAAAAATACAATGAAATTAAACTGTAGAAACTCAATAGTTTGACACTCTCTCCGTACTTTAGTTTTGATAATAACAAACATAGTAGTAATGTTGTAGTATGCAAGCTATGTTATATAGTTAAACTTCATTTACTGCATAGCTGAAGGGGTGTCACTTCACTCCCCGAATAGTCGAACTATGGAGTTTCTACTGTATTCAATATTTAATGTTTATAATTATTATTATATCCAAAGAAACATTTATTAAAGTGAGCACAAATTGTACATTTATGTAATAAATATCACTTTTTATCACAAATCTGGTGGGGTTGGATCTGAGAGAATTGCGTATTTTATCAATAACTTTGATACTACTTCTTAATTAAGTTACTACTTTAAACTAAATGAAAAAGCCAATTTGTCTAAGACTTTTGAAATGCAACTAGCTGATCTTGCAAGAAGAATATATTTCTGTACAACAGATATAAATTTGTCAACAATTCATGATCATACACTGGAAGTATAAACAGCAAAATATTACTTCTTTTAATATTTAAACTAGCTTAGCAATTGTTGGCCTGAAGTATTTGTTCACTATTACTAAGCCAAACGAGCATTTTCATTGTCTTCAACATGGACATGGACTCTTTACGACTAGCCAGTCCTTGAGTTCTTTGTCCTTGCACATTTACATAATTAACTTCTGTCCGCTGGTATTGTCAGTGTTTCATGAGGTTTTTATAACTTGAGATCCGTGTTTACCAACAATAATAATTACCTACCCGCTGTATTATTCTTGTAAATTATAGTTCGGTTTCGTTCTCTTTCATTATGGTTAGTGAATTATAAGTAAATAAAACTTTTAGATCCGGGCTTTCAGTTTTCTATGGCAACTATGAATGCTTTCTTGCGCTTTTACATCGGAGTCATTTTTTATCCTGATAGTATATAAGAGTGTTAGGATTTCGGAAAACCTGTATAGAAATGGCAACTAAGTCCTGAAGCTCCTAATAATATTCAGGGGGTATTTTGTCAAACATGTGTAAAAAAAAATAGCGTACTTAACATTTTCTCAAATGACAGCCTTCCTAATATCTTAGTATAGTACAGAGTTTGTCTAGTTGCACAGTAAAAGGAGTATTGGCTTGATGCAGTCACATTCCAAGATGTCTTAAATGTTTGCTGTGGGCCACATTACATGACCAGTTATTAGATACTCCAGAGCTGTGTCTTAAATCACTCCAAAACACTTTCAAAAGTCATGTATCCCAGTGTGCAGGCAGTGCTGGACTGTTGGACGAAATGCCATCAGAATCGGATTAATGACCTTTTGGCTTTTACTGTAGTTAGAACTAAATCGTTTGTACAAATTGTCTGTATACTCATCCGGTTGTTTTTCAGATATATCCTACAGACCAAAGTGTGAGCAGCTACAGCAGTAATCCCTCGACGCCAGTGAGTTCACCTCCGCCTCTCAGCGGGGCTGTGCCGGGGCCCGGGTGCTCAGAACTGGCCTCCTCACCCTGCCTCACCTCACTTTCCCCCAGACCACCGGACACTTCACATGGTTAGTAGCTTGACACAACCCAATGTAGCACTAGACTACGTTTTCTAGAGAGGTAGATGAACCTAATTTCTCAAAATGTTTTGCATGTTAGTATTTAATCAATATTCGTTAGACCAATATAACAATATAGGTATTATTCAATATATTTTTAGTTACATTAGCTTTAATGCCTTACCCTAGCATTCAAATATGTGCATATAAAATAAACAGAAAATGCAGAGCGGTAATATTTTAATTTTTAGTCGATGTTTGGCGGTTTGTACGATCATCAGAGCTTGAGCATTAGCCAACAACTCACCAGGATCCAGAATAGCTAAAACTTTTACTTTGTGCTTTAGCTTTTGGTTGATTCCGCTGTGAGAGTTTCCACCAATCTCCAATAAATAAAAAACATTGCTCTAAGTGTAACATTTTTCAATCAAAACCTAATTGTTCATCCCACAATTGATACATTTTTAAATTAAGTTAAAAAAATTACTATTCAAGTTAGAACAAAATTATTTTATGGCTAAATAAGAAAATCTATGAGTAGGAGTAGACTAAGTACCTAAGTACTGTACTTGGAGGTGAGTCACACTTCTCCAGAGGTAAGTTTTTCACTTAAAATCCTTGGTTGATTTTTACACTGTTAATCATTCATCAGTGTTGTTAGAGTGGAAGTGTTTTATTTGTTAACTGGGTTGTCTGGTAGCCTTTCTTCTGCATTTTACATACTTTGAAATTTCACTTTGAAATGCACTTTTTCCAAGCACACGTTTTTAGTTTTACTTAGTGTTACTTTCCTTTTTGCTTGCTGCGTCTTACCTAACTTATTTACTTATGTTTTATTCATTGTTTCCCTAGTACTGTAATGTGATCTCTAAAATTTAGAAAGCTCCATCCTTTTCTTGAGAAAGCAATGGTTCAGAAGTGCCACGTTAGCAGGCCTCATGTTTCTGATTGTTTTTTTGTTTGGGGGAGGACCTTGCCTTTGCTTTCTTGCCGAATATACCGAACATTTTAGCCTACTATGTGACAGAACCTTTGATTGGTTCGGTCAAAACGGATTTCAGTTAAAGGGGTAAGTTTTTTTACTGTATATTTCTGTTACCACTCTCACACACAACCAATATAGTACAGGTTTTTAAAGTATTAAAACAAAATTCACAGACGAGGTTTTATGTTTTGTCTATTTTTTAACACTCTTAAAAACTACCCATTTATATTTTAATACAATACATTGTAATAATGTGTTAAACTCATTTTTACTTCACTCACAAGTTTAGCTTCTTATTTTTGTCTACTCAGGCTTGTAAATTAGTAGAAAATACCCTTTTGGTACCAAGTAGAGTAATTTAGGCTGTTAGTTTTGAAAATACATTGTTTCTGTAACTAGAAGATTTACATATTAAAGCAAAATTTTGTTGTAACTTTTATGTACAAGGTAATATTTCTTAAGTATCTGTTAGCTGAGATTTCCCACTCCTATAAAAAAGTTGTTTTCATAGGAACTAGCTTAAATTTCACTGAAAAAGGTGGTAGGCTGTATTATTTGGTTTTGTTTTTTTGCTAGTGTGTATTGCATGTTTGTTGTTTTTGACTGATGTTTATTGTGGGACAGCCTGGGGCCCCCGAACAACAGCGGCTGGACGATGCGATCGGCTTCCTTAGAGATCACACTGACATCAGAGAGGTACGGACCCATCAACCTTGCAAACTAAACTTAACTTTGTTCAACTTGATTTGTTAACCCTTTCCACTTGTAAGTCGACACCGGTGCTACTCAGGCCGGTACTGTACTCAGCACTATCTCATGTACGAGTATGACCACTAGACGCAAACATCTCTGTCCTTGAGAGGTTTAAATTGAGCAGACCTGGGTCCCGTACACTAGCGGTGTGGTCTAAGTTCCTACTAGTGTGCTCTGTGGCACAGTGCAATGCGAGTCATTATGCTTGCTGAGAATATAGCTTTTCAAACCCAATGAGATGGTTAGCAGCATTTCAAACTTGATCAAGTGTTAATTGCTGTGCAAAAAATGTAGACTAACGTCCAGTAAGTATTTCATAGTATTAAAGTCGAGCAATACATTAAAATTTAACCCTTACAGCTGGGTTTTTACTTTTTACACATTTTAATTTTGCCAAAATTAATACAGTTGAAATGGTTAACAAAACTTGCCTTCAACCATAGTCTGTGTGCATATATCACATCTCTAAAGAAATGGATTCTTGATTCAAATAAAATAAGGTAAGTTGTTTAATGTAGAAAGGCTATAAGTATTTCCATAAAAAAGCTATGCAAATTTTTAATAATGTACTTAATATATTTTCTATTCATCCTAGGATTTAAATTTGAATCCTGCTGATTTTTGGTTTAACCACTTGACGGTTTTGCCCGAGTATACTCGGGCAATCCATTTTTGCCACTACGTATTAGCCCGAGTGTACTCGGGTGATTTAGTTTTTGTCGGTCCCTGCTGTATTTGATCGAGTTGACTCGTGCGTTAGTTGCACGCGTCGTCCGCGAGAATGCAGCACTGATCTATTTCAATGTTAGACCTCTACTGTCGCTTTGAGAGCAAGCTAGCCGCCATTGGGGTTATGTTGTTGACCTTGTGCACACACCCACCTGACACACCACGTGTTGATTTGCACAATGAGTGATACTGAAAGTGACTATGATAGTGAAGGTAGTAGTGGGGTCGAGGAAAGCTTTACATTCTTGAAAATACTACTAAACTGTATCATGCTGTTAATTAATACACCTTTTGGTTTGAAGAGTGTTGTCGAATGTTCTGTTTATCTTTGAAAACACTACTTATAATTTTCTTTTTTGGTAATCACAATAGATCATTATTAAAGTAAAAATGCAAAACATATTTTGTTTCATTTTTAAGTTACCGGTATGTCAAACGTTAAGCAAAATTTAGTCTGATTTCTTTACCAGCAGATTTAGTCTGATTTCTTTATCAGCTGGTTCTTTCATAGCTGGTTCTTTCTCTGTATTTAAAAAGAGAGTAGTGATAAAAAATTAACAAATTATCTGTAGTTGTATGAGAGATTGGTTTATATAAATATAGATTATTTTGGAATTACAGTGGAACCCCTCAAATCCGAACCCCGCAAATCCGAACAGGCTTTGAGTGAAAATGTTGTTAAAAACATACAATTTCAGTAGCATTTCAACATTTTTATTTACAGTTTACATACTAAAAATAGAGTACACATTTGAAATACAGTACATACTTCAAATTAGATGAAATCTGTTATCTTCTTTTGACGAAGCCGGACATTAGTCCCTCACTAGCATCGAACGCAGCGTCTATTTATATCTCATCGGCACAGAGTTTCCGCAAGGTCACTCACCCTCACTGCCGCTACCACTCATGAGTGAGTCACCCTCGTACTGCACTGTGCTAATGCGCAGTGTTACTACAGTACTGTACTGTGTTGTGGATACATACTACACATATATTTTGATCCCGACATTTAATTGCAATAATATGGACTGTATTCGTATGCAGTATTTATTTTACTGTGTTTTTTCGTAATTTTAGATTTAATTCGCAAATCCGAACAAATCGAAATTCGAAAAGGCCACAGCCCCAATTAGTTCGGATTTGAGGGGTTCCACTGTAGACATAACTGAACCGAGTATACGAATTGTGTAACATAGACTTGATCTGCCTTTTGTTTGCAATTCAGTCCTGTTTTGCTCTGGCTTAGTATTCTTACAGTTCACAAGTTGTTAGATAGTTATAATAACAGTGATTCATTTTTATCACTATAAAGTATACACAAATCCGTTTTCTTTTGTCAATTGGTGGTAGAAAACTACATTTATTACAAGTCTTGATACCTGTAAATGTTGTTATGATTGAAAATTCGAGAGTCACACTTTCTTGGGTTCATTTGCAAATTATAACTATGATGTTAACTTTTATTTGGAATTAAATAGTTTATCCTCTTTCTTGATCCTACGGTTATATATTATAAACTAATAATATGATTATTTTGACTAGTATGGTCTTCAACAAAACAATTTGTAATGTCTTCTCTTAACAGACCCACTTGTTATCCAGATAGTGTGATAGAGGTGGAAGAGTAACACAATTTAAGATAGACAAAATTTACCTACTAAATTTTATTTAAAAGTACCAGTTCTGCCAATCTGTGCAGTAAATCAAAACTTATTTTAAATAGGACAACTTTTTCCTTTTGAAATAATATGTAAATTGTAATAAACAAAAACAATACAGAGGAGCATCTTGGATTCTACACCAACACATAATGAAGGCAGGTTAATCAGATTCTGTTTTGGGCCGTATCAATAAGAAAATTGCATCATAAAACCAGAACTAAGGCTAAATAAAGGCTAAGTGCAAGAAATTCCTGAAAATAACAATCAACACTACAAATTCCAATATATATATATATATTGTTTATATCTTTGTTTACATTTTTAAGGTTAACATAATTTTGTACTAGCTCACACCCAAAGATGAAGTTACCTTCGAAACCGGTCATGTGGAATAAAAAATGTCAAACCAAGGGTACTTAGTTGTTTTTTCTTTACACTCATATATATATATATATAATTTTGCATTTGCATCACCCGAAGATGAGCTCAGCTTGAAACCGGTCGTGAGATAATAAAATGTCCAGGGTACTAAGTGTTTTAATTTTACACTTCTGTTTCATATATATATATATCTTATACAATTATTAGAGGCTAAAATATTTCCTTCCATGGGTGTCATTGATTTTGAAACGCGAAGGGTGATAAACGGTGGTTTTCTCCAGGTCATGGAATAAAACACGTATCATCTTTTTATACGGTTTATAATTAGATATTTAAAACAAAATACAAATGATATTGTCTAATCTAGCTCGTCCACAAATATATTTCTTCCAGAAGAACCTGACGGTCTGTCAAATGCTTCCCGCTCTTTCCTCTCCACACTTGATAATAGTCTATTAATACGCTCCTCCTCAGAATCCATCGTAAACACACATAACAATACACAAAAATAAATAATATATAATAAAACTAAAAAATCCATAAGCGAAAAAATAAAAATCCACAACACTACGGTAATGGATCGGTGACATGACGGTGACGAAGCCCGCTAACGCAAGACACGGGCTCTGACTGAGGGAGAGGTTGGGGGAAGGAAGTGAAACTAGGTCAAGTCAGTTCCTAGAAAGAGGCGCAGAGGTACGGCGTCGAAGACTGTCTTTATAAACAAAATAAAATATGCCCGGAGGAAAACTCCGTGACGACACCTCTCGAAGGTTAATGAGGATGAAAAAAATATTTAAATTAGAAACAAAAACGTAAATTGAAACAGTAGACAGTTGGAAATAAATATGACAGTTGCAATAAGTTATCATATAGAACCAAAGGCCTCTCGATTGGAAAAACCTAACCTAATCTGTGTGAATACATGTTATACTAATAAGTTTGCAGTTTTCTGTTCAAAACCTTTAAAGATTGGCTAGTAACATTGATTGTAGTTTAGTAGTAAATAGTAATAGCACATTGATACAACAAACCAACAATCCCTTTCACAGTTATATCCCATTGACAGACATTGATATGTATGTAGTAGACAACATACATGCCTAAGTCACATTTATACAACAGTAGGTACATACTAAAGGAATTTTCTTTGTCAAAATGATGAAAAAATACAAATCTAAAAGTATTTTGTAATGAATTATAATTTAATGTGCATGTAACTGTAGCTAGTTCTTGTTATTTAATCTATTTTAGGTGTGCAAGCATTTATTTTTAAATTCTACCTAATTATATAAAGTGTACTAATTTTCTATCAATTAACAATATATTTACTTGTCATTGCTACAATATAGGGTATACCATTGTGCAATGTTTACTCGAATTAACCTTGTATAATGTAAAAAAAAACAAGGATCATGGAGGAATTTATCTATAAAAGTACTCAGCAGCTTTACTGCCTATGTTTGAAAACTGTATACCTATAATAACTATAACATGGTAAAAAACTCTAGACATTTTAAAAATAGAATTTCCTTTCAATTTGTCTTTAGTATTTAAATTTTGTGTTTTAATTTGTTTATTACCATATATATTATGTTTAACATGCTGCATGTTACATACACAAGTATTGGGTTTTAAGCACCAGCTTGTCTGCAATTGAAGTTTTGGACGTGAGAAATAATAAGTGGAACTTTCGACATATATCATAGTAGATGAGTTGAAAAATTTAGGTATAGAGTTGTTCTCTCTCTCATTTTCCAACTAAATATTTATCGGATTTAAGCTGAAAATTAACCTAGTCAAATTGTTTGACAGCATTTTTAGATTCATATAAAAAGTTTAAAAAAAGGTAAAGTTTGTCTTGTCTTGTGAAGTTTAAAAATGTAAAGTTTGTCCTAACGAGGCAAAGTGAGGAGTACAAAGTCCTCTCTTTCACTCAACCTCAACCTATACCTAGCGTTATCGCGTTTGTCACATAACAAATTGTTGGTGGTAATTGCGGGGATCGAAACAGTGCCACCAGAGTGATGAGCTCCGGAGTCACGTGCAATACCAATCGCCACGCCTCCGCTACTAAATAAAAATGTAAATTCCGTAGTCTCATTTAGTTACCAAAAATAATTTTAACCTGTCCTTATCGCTGATTTTTCTAGCTTTTGTATTGCCTGCTCAGTTTCTGATGACTGCATATTGGTTACATAAATAATTGTTAAATAAAAATAGGTAGATGTCCGCATGTTTTCAACAAACTAAGACTAGCAAATTCTTGAACTATTTTTTTGTATTTTGTTCTTAATTATTGTTCATGCCACTGATACACAAGATCAATTACTCCTAGAAAGGATATGTTTTCTTGTACAGTATTATCAGTTTAGACACCAGATGCTCTTCTGTATTAGTTACTCTTCTTTTTTATCAACTACTTAAGAGGATTCATAAATTGCATAAATTGCAGGTCACAATCATGTTTGAAAGTGGTTAAGCTACACATTCAATACGATAGTAGAGCAGGCAACTAGGCTGGTGTAATATTATTTCTCATCAGCTCACCAGGTAGAAAATATAAAAGATTTGCTCCGAATTAGTATGCTGAATATAATAGCAAATAAGTTAAAAGGGAGTTTCTACCCTGTATCTTGTTCCTAAGTAAATGGGGGGAATGCCTGGATATTTTTGAGTTGGGTAGGTTAGTGACATTTGTTTTTGTCTGGAGTCACAGTTGTGACGAAGATGGAGACGATCCAGAAGTGAAAGCTCAACGGGAGAAGGAGCGCAGACAGGCCAACAACGCCCGCGAGAGGTAAACCTGCCTCAGGTCCTGGCATGTGGTACGCGGCAGTCGGGCAGTAGGCACTATCTCGGCCCCCACAATGCTTTCAAATGTTTTCACACAAACAAATTGCAAATTAGCTATGGCAATATGCGAAAGAATGTATTTGTTTATAAAGGTTTTCTTACTGACCTCACTAACCGTGGGGGAAAATTTAGTTTTTTTGAATTTTAAAAGATTATGTTTTAGTTTAGTTTTGCTGGAGTAAGTTGACTGAGGCGTGTTTAAATTTAACTTGCAGAACTCGGTTGTTAAGTAAGCACGTGCAAGTACTCAAATTTAAACTTGAAAACTCAGATATTAAAAAACCTGCTATATATTTAAACTAAAAAGTAGTAAAGTCATTCTTGCTTTGACGAAGTGGAGAGTCCTACATCTACACCCTGTGCCATGAGCGTTGTGGTCGAGAAGTGGCAGATAACACCACAACCGCTATAAAGGCCAGTCTAGTTGTCAAGTGTGTGATGAAAACTTATACGGTAGCTAGGTACGAGGTACTTGAAAGTAATAATTGCTTTTCATAATAATGAAAACTTCAAAATTTTTCAACGAACTTTTAGATTTTACATTTCTATATCTTAACCTACTTTTCACACAATTTTTGCAACTAAGCTGCTTATTGTACCTTGTTCAAGCTTTTAAATACAGTGTAGTCTTCGCCAATCCATTGAAATAAGCCAGTACCATTTGTACTTGTGCCACCTCAAAATTCACCCAAAGAAAGTGTTGTGAACAAAATGATAGTCACTACAGCTAGGTCTGGTTGCGGAATGGTCGAGAACATCCCATCGGAAGTGTATTGAGTAACTGTCATTTTCAGCTGCATGAGGTCGCTTAATAGCGCAAAAGCTGAAGGCCATCGCTTCACTTGTGATTACGGAACCAATTTAGCACAATTTTACGGTACTTGAGGTGTTCTGTAAGGATTCTAATGATAGTGCGGAAAATTTGGAAAATTTTCACTAATTTCATGAAAAGTCAACTTTTGCACAAAGTAACAGTTTCAAATGCTTATGTGATGACACTCGCTGCCTTTATTGTGAACGCTTTCATTGAAAATTTGCACCAATGTCGACAGTTGACTGCCCACTAGGTCATACATATTTAATTTTATGAATATTTTATGAGCTATGTTGCATTGAAAAATAACTGATCTCAATTCAAAACTGTTATTGATTTTCTCCATTTTGTATGTTTACAAACACTAAGAGTTGTATTGAAACGAAATTCAGAAAACAGCTGACCAATAAGATGCTAAACCAGCTGACTTTGATTCAATCATCTGTCAGCACATAGACAACACAGATTAAAACGGTACTATTTAACGACCGGACTTTGAACTTATTGAAAGCTAATTGAAAGCTGTGAATTTCTGATTTTCATAATGGATTCAGTTTTTGAAGGTTTTAAGCACATAGTTGTTCATTAACAGCCTCCACTCTCATGGTACAGAGTGTAGTTTCGCCCTTTGTTTGTTCAAAAATCAAAATAATGATTTAATGTCCGTTCTGAAAACAGTGTTTACCAAAGCAGGCAAGTTAGTGAAAGGTGAAATGAAGAATAAAGAGTTTAAGACCTGTTTGTATTTATAAAGTTGAAACTTTACCAAACTTAAAATTTATTTTGAATGAAAAACTATGTTAAAGTTTTTAAATACTAGAAAAAATACACTTCTCAAATGTTTAGGGTAAAATGTAACTCTTGACCTGAATCATCCCTAGCACTTACCTAGTCAGCTGAAAACTAATAAGCTTAAAGTGAAAACCTTTATAAAGCACAGTGGGTCTGATAAACTACTTACTATTGGACTAACATAGGAGTAGGTCATCATATAAACTTCAGTTTTGTTTATAAAATCAAGATTCAATATAACCTTAATCTGACTTAACGGTACCTAAAACTTGAATTGTGTTGTGCGTTTGAATTCCAACATTTAATCCAAATTTACGGTTAGTGTACTTAAGTTTTATGAGTAAGTAATAACTTTATGATTTTTAAAATTTGTCATATATGATTATACTCAATTTTTATCTCCCTTATATGAAACCAGCAGGAAAATTTCTGATTCCTGAAAAGCAGAAATAGCATTTGACAATCGTTATTCGCTAAAATGCACACGTACGTTAGACCCTAAAACACCAAACACATTTTCAGAGCATTGTTTGTTTTACGTTCCCTTAAAAAGAAAGGTCTAACGGATACAGGATGTCTCAAGAATTCTTAACTTGCCGTCTTCAATCCCTATTTGGGGTTGGGACCGATCCCACCAACAAGTCAAAAAGAACTTCAGGTTACCATCATACGAGTACTTGTAGACTGAAGATTCAAACCTACTTGAGTCAATATATGTACAAGAGGTTGTTCGAAACTGTAAAATACTTAGTACTAAAGTTGCCATATTAATGTTAAACTGCTTAAAATGAAGGGAAACAAAATTCCAGCTGAAGGGTTCATGTTGATCAAAGTGTTCTAGGCTAGAGAAAAAGAGGAAATGGTAAAATTAGTGCATGATTTACACGACTGCATGATATAGAAGGTGTGGGATTACTACTAACATCAGATATACTTAATCTTCTGCCATTGTGTAAGAATAACAGTCAACACAAACACGATGACACGGTCCACCAGTGGCTCACACTCATCTGTGTGCCGTGAGCCACCGATATACTGTATCACTTATGCTTGCCACTCCTGAAACAAGTGCAGTTAGTGTACCCTTTAGATTTTTCCAAATTACCGTAAATCAAATCATTTAGACATTCATTGATCGTTATAAGGAGAATTAGGCTCAGCAGATCTTGTCAATACATCCATTAATAAGGTCAGACTACTAGTACAAATAATACAATAACACATAAAAATAAATATGACATACAATCACCATTAGTGAAACATCTATTGGTACTTCAGAAGTCAGCTTTAAGAGCTATTATTAGAAAACCACAACGTTACTTCTGTGTTAATTTTTTTAAAGAAAATAAAATTTTACAATTTACTGTTTATACATCTACGGAAGTTTAATAATAATTATCAAAACAAATTCAAAATCCTTTTTGGATCAAAATATATTAAAAAAACTAAATACTTGTGATCAATTCAAAACTCCAAATCATCGAACAACCTATTTAAAAAAATGTCCTATTTACAATATGATTAAACTTCATAACAATCATCCAAATTCCACGAAAAAAGAAAAAATATAAATAAATTGAAAACAAAACTAAAGTCAACATTACAAGCAAGTGTGTACTACAATTTTTTTGAAGACAAATTCAAGATTAGTGGTTAATACCAAAATTCATAGTGTTTAATTATTTTCATTAACCTAATATGTTGTTAATTGTCAATGCAATGTTCCTTTGTTCATGGCAATAAAACATTATTTATTATTTATTTACCAAAAAAACACATTAATTGCTTGAAATATTGACTCCACAATTTCTAATCCACTTCAACTTCTTTTCTTTTTCCTGAGGATATTTCATGATATTTTTGTTTTTCACGATGATCTCCTATGAGTTCACCTTCACAATGATCCCGTATTCTAACAATTCAAACAACTCTTGCTTGGAAATAATGTACCTTTCTGTTTCTATTCCACTTAAGTTATATTTGAAATTGTGAAGACATAACAAACTTTATTAATTGGAAGAAGCCTAATGTTATTAGGTGAAATATAATCACTTTAAATTTACACCACTTATGATGATAAATACTAGACCATTCCTAGGCTATATTCATTTTAGTGCTTTTTGAGAATAGTGTAAAATTACTTTCAGATTTCCAAATCTGCGCCTTAACAAAAACTGAGTTGGAACGTTTTGTTTTGTATCTACAATGAGATAAACGAGTATCTGATGGTAAATGATTGAAAATTGATCAAATGAAGATTGAAGTATGTATGACTGTGTTTCAGAATCCGGATACGGGATATAAACGAAGCACTGAAGGAGCTCGGCAGGATGTGTATGGCCCATCTGAAGACAGACAAGCCTCAGACCAAACTAGGGATCCTCAACATGGCAGTTGAGGTCATAATGTCATTAGAACAACAAGTCAGAGGTAGGCTACAAATCTATCCTCAGGCAGAAATGAATCTGCTCACTCTCTAGAAAGTTGGAGCTTTTAAAAACTTATAGCCATTTATTCTATATTCTTAAGTGTTTGACATATTTGGAGAAGCAACAATCCACTATTATTATGAATTAATCAAAAAATCTTTACAATAAATAAGGAGGGGTATCCAAAAGTATCGAGAATCGGTCGATGGCGAGGTGGGAGCGATAGTTCACATTTTGGTCGAGGACGAAGCCCAACTCTTCCTGAGTTCAGTGCACTGTGTGGCCAGTCTGAGAGGCTGTGAAGAGGAGCTGTGTATGTTTAAAAGTATTTTTTGTTCTGCCTTTGTTTTGATGGTTTTATTAAATAAACAAAATCAGCAGTGAGTTTTTGCTTTTTCTCGGTAAGAACGCCAGAAACGGTTATTATTAAAAAGCTTACAAAGACGATGTTTTGAGCAAAACCAGAATGAAACAGTATTTTTCCCAAATTCAAGATGCGCCATGTCGATTGAAGACAAGCTCGTCCTGGACGACCTTCAAATTCTCGACTGGTGAAGTTGTTCAGAGAAAACCGTCAATATTGCAAGATGACCATTGAGGATCATTGAATGTTGCTTGAGTGTGTTAAAATTCAGTTTAGCTTAATTTCAACACACTCCATACCTAAATTTTGGTGATATGGAGACTGGTTCTTTCATCATGACAATGCGCCTGCCCATGTAGCCATTTCAGTGCGCTAATTTTTGGCCAATACCAGCACGACTCACCTTCCCCTTGACCCATACCGCTAAACTTGTCCCACGCGACTTTTTATGCCCCATAATGAAAAATTACATAAAAGATCACCGTAGGGACTAAAATGAAGGAGTGAAAAGGCAAACGAGGATGGAGCTGCAGCCATTCAGACTAAGGGGTATGAGGGGTGCTTAAAACCATGGGAGTATCAAATGAACAAGTGCATTACACTATATGGGGAGTATACTGAAGGTATACATGTAAATTAGTAAAAAAAATAAAATATGGTTTTTATAGTGAAATTCCCGTTATTTTTGGGTACCCCCTCGTAGACACACTTAGGAGCGAGGTCCTGCCTTGGAAATCTCTATTGATGTACTTGCAGTCTAGCACCTCATCGTTGTAAAGCTTTCTAAATATCTCCTTGTATTTCACAGAGTTTCTTTTATTTTGTTACTAGTTGCTCACAAAATGTAGATAGCCCAAAGGATGACTTATGTCTATATATTTGTCTTAAACTATAATATAATATGTGTTTATAAACATAATGTTTAGTTTGAGTTTGATTATAAAATAGAAAGGTTTCTTTCTGTATTGAAGAATTCCCTCCTTCAAATTCTCGAGAGTTCTTTATTATCAATAAAAAATATAATGAGTAAAAGTAAAAGGTATCAGCAGGAATAGGATATTCCCATACCTGGCAATACTTAAACCCTTTCAGATCACATTAATTTTCACACTAATAAATAAAAAGTAAAATTTAAAAAAAACTGTATTTTGATGACCAAACTGCCATTTGATGGGGCTCATCATTTGCATTTTGCCCCATACTTTTCTTTAAATTCCCTCTAAGGATGGTCGGTGTCTCAAATCAAGTATTCAAATTATAATCATGGAAACCCTACTGCTATCCGTGTTCCTACCCTAAGTCCAGTTCTTTCTTTCCAATAATTTTGTTAAGCTAGAATATATTTTTAAAATGAAGGCTTAGAAGATAAACTGCTAATGTTGTTGTTGCAGAACGAAACCTTAACCCTAAGGCTGCTTGTCTGAAGCGGAGAGAGGAGGAGAAAGCAGAGGACAGTGGACCAAAGTTGAGCCACCACCTAGCTGTGCAACACATGGTACAACCGCCATCATTCCCTTCCATGCCACCGGTACGGATACACGCATACATACTCACATTACACATTCTTCTTTCCTGCTTCAGAGTACTTATTCTTTGTGTTAGAAACTGAATATAACTAGTTGCGAAAAATGTGTAAATGGCCTGATAAAGTTTTATCTAAACATTCATTACTTATTACTGAAGGCACGCTCTTCTAAGTGGTGTACATGTTAAAAATAAAATATTTGTTAATTTTAAACAGCTTATTACAAGTTTGTACAAATTGCCTTGCCCAAAAGTGAAGAAAGAAAAAGTGTTTCCTGCTTAACCACTCTCTCAGCCGACACTAACGCAGCTAATCTGCCACGCACAGATTCCCAATAATCTAGTGACACACAATTCCACACATTGTAAAACAGCGTGTCAGTCAGCAGCTGATCTTATCAGTTTCAGTCTAGCTGTGTTACATTGCATTTAGTCTACAAGCTGTATAGATGAAGATATTGCATTATTCAACCTATTTGGTCAGGCTATGATCTACAGTGTGTCATAGTGTATAATGCATTATCATTTCATAAATGCACCGCTAGTAAGTTAAATGATTAACCTTCTGCGTCGTAAGTAAGTTAGATTGCTTAGAGCTGGACCTAGTGTGTACAGTTAAATACAGGCTCGCTAGGACCATGCGTGATAGCTTGTGGATGGTACTGCATAGTAGGCTAGCCTGTGCAGCTGGTGAACTGATTGCTGTTCAGTCAAGCTGTATGTGCATGCAAAGGCATTTGTAAGCTTTAGTGTGTAGTAGGTGTAGCCTGAAGTAGGGTTAACTGGGCATTGAAGGCGCCTGCGCACTGGACCCTATTAATTTACAGCGTGGCAGGCAGTCATGCACGATCTTGTTTCAGTATTCAGCAGTAGCTCCAACCGTAATGAGGCACGTCCATAATATTTATAAATACACTAGGTTCAACATACTGCATTCGTTGTGACCAAGGGGAGGTGGGTGGGTAAAGCCACAGGCACGGTGGCCCCGTTGTGTGCAGGGCCAGGCTCATAAGAGTGAGGTGTATTGGTCGCTGTGTAAAGTGTGTGTAAACTGTTGCAGGGAACGCAAGGGGCCTTGCCTCACAATGGGCCGCAGTAGCGATGGCTGCTACACTCCTTTCAATTCCATTAGAGTCCCCTCACTGCCGCCTCACTCACTGTAACTTCACGAGTTACTGGTACCGTTCTCATCACAGTACATCGCTAACCACTCGACTGAGCGCACCATAACTCTGTCAATCCGCCATCTTTTTTGTTACCAAAAGTTTTCTGCTTTAGAGACGTCAATGAAAAATTCACCTCAATGTAAAAGTTGACTTTAATTTATTTACATATACAGATATGTAAAATTTCAAAGTATAAAGGTATAATTCCTCTTTATTCACAATACATTTATGTGTTTAAAATAATGTAAAAATGCTTGGACAGCTTTACATTAGTTTTTCAAAGTACCTATTTTTTAGCCGATACTAAATACTAACCGAGTTAGATTCTGTTTGGTCACCAAAGTTTTTATTTTATAGTTCATCATTTAAGTATAGGCTAGTAGTAATTTATAAACTTGATGTACCAAACTTAACTTAACATTGTTAAAGTTGTAATCTTCTAGTGGTGAGAAATAATGTCCACACAACTATTACAAAAACATTACTCTTTTGTAGAATACCTTTTTAAGTACTCCTTTTTCAAAGTTTTGCTGCATACATTTTCGTACCTGGCACGTTGTTTTCTATAATTTTCTAGCCTAAGTGAGCTTAAAGCAAATCGACAAGGAAAGTACAAAATAGCATAAAGAAAATAGTTTGGTGCCATATTTATACATTAACAATAATGTTCCTTTTGGTGACAGAACAGAAAGAGGACTGGTGAAATGTTCAAGTTGATTAATCAGTTAGCTTAGATTGGATCAACCTTAGTATTTCTAATTCTAAGTCTAGTATTCTTCAAATTCTTTTCCCGATTGACCGACTGTGCAATGTTCTCTATTCTCAATTATTTCTCTGGGTTTAACATGTTTTCCTACTTGAACTGTTTGCAAGTGTATATTTACTGTACATTCGGGAGGCTATGGTTTTGTTTTCTTCACCTGTTTGTCTTACCTCTATTGCGTTTACGGAGCTGAAAAGCTGTACAGTACTTCGGGACAAGGTTCGATATCAACTGATCCACTCTGAACTCTCTGAAGCTGAACTTGACATGATCACTTTCTCATTTTGACAGAGTTCTTTGGGACGCTTTAAGTCTAGTTTTAATTTTAGTATGATTTTTAAGTGCCAATAATTTGAATAGTCTTATTTTATTAATAATAAGGTGCAGGAAAGAGAATAAAGTAATTATTTTATACTCATGTTGAGTTTTCTTTCGATAGAGGTACTGAAATAAAGTTACGATGTTACTTAATTAATAAAACCAGTAATTAATTGGTAATTTAAACGTTTATATATTTGTAAAAGTTTACTGCTCAATGTTATGTAATTCAAAGTATTTTGAGTTTGTGTCTATGAAGCTATTTACATCGGTTCAAAAGTATTAGAATATTTACAGTATTGTATGAAATAGGCTAACTGTGATTACAGATATAAACCTTTTACAGGTCAGTCTTGCCATAATAAAAAATCAGCTTTAATTTAAACCTATTTTAAGTATTATATTTTAACCATACTATACTTAATTTAGTTACTGATTGGTGGATTCCAATTCTCAATTCCAAATATTTTCTAATAAATAATCCATTTTAAAAATCAGTTGTAAAACTTCAAAACTTTTGACCTACGATTAGATTAGTTTTTAATAAACTAGGGGTTTTCTCTACTGCTGCTATAATCTATGATACAAAAGGACTTTAACTGTAGTTTGGTTAGCAGTAGCACTTAAATCAAGGTTTAAAAGAAAACAAAACATGACAGGGAAAATATGAAAAAATGGTACTGTACTAAAGTTGAAGACTATCTTAAATGAAGTTTCCTAATAAGTCCCCCATTTTGTGATAAAACGTACGGTTCATCCCCTAAAACTTAAATAGGAAAGCAAGTATTTTGAGCAGCCTGCATTTGGACCCTATTGAAAACTACAAAACTAATTTCCTTCATTTCCAATACCAGCCGTCAGGAGGCACTACCAAACCTACATGCAAAGTTTCATTTGGTTTCTTAAGTATTTTCGAGTTATTTTTGAACACTAACAAAAATACACAAAGGAATAAACAACTTGTTCATATTCAAATTCAAAATCTTTATTGCCACAAATGAACATTTGTATGTTATAAGGCATGGTCAAACTTAAATTATTCAAAAATAATCCATAATACATATAAAGATACATATTTTACATAATAACATATTATGTACATAATACATATTTAAGATAATACATATGATCTAGTTAAAATCTAAATATAATCTGGCATAATACTGGTTAAAATTACTAGTTGATATCTAAATATAATATGGCATAATACTGGCATAATAGAATTAATCATAATAATAAGAATATAATTATTATAATATAATTGTTACAAGATATGCTTCCAATAAATAAACATTATGTATGCTAACCTACATTATTTAAATAAATATTACATTGAAACAAAATAAATTATTACAAACATGTTAAATAAATAATAATAATGTTAACTTTAAAAGCAGATATTAAATCTTCATTCAAATAAAAATTATTAACAATTATATAATTCTAAAACATATTACAACAACAAAACACCAACGAATAAAACACAAAATAAAAACCACATCCAATAAGGTTTCAGTTTGTTAGTTTACTATAAATTGAAAAGCCCATATCAAATTATTGGTTTGGAAAAGAAATTTTAAATGTTTGCAATTTTAAGCAGGAGTAGTTTGTTTTCAGTATTTTTGCATATTGGTAATGCGAGATTACTTAAACGAGATTAGCAATGCGAGATTACTTATAAGAGATTGGCAATGTAGACTTACTTACTGTCATCAGTCATGATCAAGTATTCGTTTTGTATCCAAGTGGCGACTGTGAAATCCTTGTAAAACTTCAAATGAAGTTTTATTCAAACACAAATTTCCTTTAGTCAAGTGCTTATAAAGAAAATTTGGAAATGAGAATTGGTAATTTATTTTTTTATATGTCAGAATAGGAATAGTAAGAATTGACCCATTCTTAGTTTTTACGAATCAGCAATCAAGCTTAGGATTTGTGTCTTCCAAAATCAAACTGTAGAAAGCATAAGAATTAACCTTAATTTTATATTAAGTGAGAACAGAATGAGACATTATCCCTTAAAGTTTTATCAACACGGTTTTATGTATTTAATTTGTATATTAATGCATTTTAGTATTTTAGTTGTTAATTTAGTACTGCAGCTAGTTAAGTAATCATGACTTAAGATCTCAGACTATCTTAATCTCAAGGAAAGAGTCAGTATTGTAAAAAATAGTCATTTGGTTTTAAAGTTCAATCCTCACGCTTTCCTTTAGATTATTTGTCTGTTTTGTGATGTTTATTACTTTATTTTTATTATGTTATATTTTATATAATTCTTATCTCAACGACACAAAGTATAAATTTAGTTTAATACAAGCATAAATTTAGTATAACATTTGTATTGTTTTGGACTGAGTTAAGCTTACTTACCTTGTTTGATATAATCTATTCTTATTATTTTTGTCCATGTTTTTTGGTCAGTACAAATTATGCTTAAAGTATGAAAGTGCAAAGTGCAAGGTCGGGCAGGCAGGTCACTGACGGGCTGAGCCGAGCAATTGCAACCGATGCCGATGCCGTAGATATTCACAGTTGATTAGAAGGTCGTCGCCGATGTGACAAAATTTGAAACAATCGAAATGCTCTCTTCATTTAGATGAATACTGTCAGTCAGTGTCACCCTGTAGTTTTGTAAAACAATTGATTTGATTCCTCACAGGAGTTAAATCATGTTCATCCAAAACCCTAAATAAAGCGTTCAAACCCCTTACTAACAGAATCAGTTGCTGTGCAATGCTTTGCTATTTTTGGAACTATTTCAATTATTTAGAACGATGGTTTGCATAAATAAACTTAGAACTAAATAACATTAAATGATAAGCATATCCTGACCTAGTGCCCTATTTATTAAATAGAAATAAAAGTAAAGTTAATGGTTCCACAAATTCAAATTCATTCAAATTCAAAACATCCTTTATTCAATAAATGTACATATTGCACAATGAATAGTGTCTTAAGTAATAAACAGTAACAATTAAACAAAATTTATAAATTATCTTAAGAGACACTTACTTTTAATCTTGGATTTACCACTGAAATCTTATGATTTTATTGTTTTGGCAGCAACTACCACAAATATTTTCAATTGTGATTACTTTATAAACCAAGTATGAATGAGTTTCGATCGGTATAGATGACTTTCAATAAGGTTAAACATGAACTTGTTATTAAAACTTACAAAATTGCAATCCTCTATCCTTGGCTCTTTTTTACTAATGTTCATTTCCTTTGGTGAAACAGGTTTGTAAGCTTAACTCAGCCCAGTATGAGCGACCTCTATCCAGTTACTTGAGCTTGTTTCACTAGGGATGTGGAATGCTGAACATTTTTCATCAAACATTCTCTACTTATTGTCAGCAATTTATTGCAAATTGTCATCTGTAACTTGGTGAATATGTGCATCAACCAACTTGTGAACATTCTTGGCTTCACACGTTCCATTTAACTTAAAACATATGAGGTTAAATAAATACTCCTTCAATATTGGCTATTTACAATTATTTTGATTTTACAACTTACCTAAAAGTCCAAAACATTCTGTTATTAGTATAAATATTTTCACTAAAAACAATCCCTCCGTTAAAAAAATATTCAGTACACTTTTAAACACATCTACATAAATCTCATACAAATCCAGACTGTTTTCTAGCACTTTTCTAACTACCATCCCCTCTGATGGTTCATCAGGGCACGATAAAATTGGTATTCATAGGGAACTGATTTTCCTACAAAAATGAAAGCATCCCACATCTCTAGTTTCTAGTTCTACCTCTTATAAACAGTGATATATATACCTATGTTTAATTGGTGTGAATAACTTCTTTAATTATTTACCTACAGACCTTTTATTTTTTATTTTCTTTACACTAATTTTTTGGTCAAACCAAATGTTATCCTCCAAGGAAATGTTGTCTTATGTTAATACTCAGCAACGTCTTGTAAAATCAGTATGTATTTTTTGATAATTCCTTTTACCACTATTGGTTGAATTTAATATTGTTCTCTACTTAAATAGTATTTGCTATTGCAAAATAGTTATATGATATTATTTTTTTAGTTTTGTGTCATAGTTATTATTTATTTTGTTGCCATAAACAATGACATTTGTGTATATAGTGGTTTAGCTTTATGTGTTTTAGACAAATTTTAGCTCTATGAAATCGAAGAATCTACTCTTTACACAAAAGTGTTTTTTTAAACAAATTTTATGGAATTTTTGCTGTGCATGTTTTTTTTCTTTATAGATCTGTTATAATTTATGTTCACTTTACAAATTTCTTTACATGAAAATTGTGAGGTTGTTTACAAAGTATTGTTTATGTTTAAGCTGGTTCTCTACATAAAACAGTATATAAATTAGTGTTGGGTCGATTCCTATTTTTCTCGGTTCCGATACCGATGCCAGGATATCGATTCTCGATTCGGATATCGATTCTGAGCGCTTACATGTGTTCGAGGTAGTGTTGGGTTTATTCCTAATTTTTCTAGTCCCAATTCCGGTATTCGATTCCCGACGCTGGGAGTAAGGAATCGGAATCGACTTTACCAGGCGATTCTCAATTGCAGGAAAATGGTTGTAGCTCACTACTGGTGAGTATTTCTACCTTCATTGTTGTCTTGAAAATTGTGCCACTGCACTCCGTTAAGAATGTGTGGCTGATTTGTAGTCAACAAAGTGATGGGTTTCAACAGTTTAAAAAATAAATTTTATTATTTAACTCTTGACAGTAAACACATGCAATCACGTCGCGATCCGATAAAAACAACCACCCTCCAACTAGTTTCCTCCCTTGACTTTGCAGAAAAGTGGACTCGTCCACCCGCGCAGGGTCTAGCTAGCAACTCTCATACAAACGGTTTCAATTCCAGAATCGATTTTCAGTTCCAAAACTGATTCCTGATTCCAAAACCAATTCCCAAATCTCTCTATAGAATCAATCGTAATCGATTCTCGATTCTGTGGTATCAGAATCGACCTTACGGAATCGGAATTGACTTAACACTAATATAAAATTTATCATATTTTTATTTGATGTAATATTACAGTGTTTTACCATATTGTGTATCAAACGGCACATAAAAAAATTATATGCTTCTATTCAGAAGTTACAATACATTCACCTGTATTTTGTTCCTATACTAACATTGAAAACAACAGTTTTGAACAGTTGGAATGGGTTAAACAGAAAAAAATAAGTATATACAGTTTGTATTCATTAATGTGTATACAACTTTCAGGTGTTTTAGTTTCCTTTTGTTTGTCAGCTGTATAATTTTCTGACAGTCCATTGAAGCATGTTCTCCCTCAAAACATGCCCTCTACTTTCTACACAACCTTTTTTTATAAATCTTTGTTTTTATAAAATCTAAACTGCCCATATTTAGATAAAGCTCTAATCTAAAAGGTTTATTTTACTATAAACAGCCATTTATTTTCTATTTAGCTTTTAAGATTATTTCCACGAATCTGATTGAAAACAATTAGATCTACATAATTTGTTTTAGTAATAATTCATATTAAATTTTATTATTTTGTTTTTATTTTCAAAGCAAAACATCAAACACGTAAACAGACACAACTTACGGTTTCTTTGTACAGTTAGTTTTACTTATATTTACTGTACTCGAAACCTAGTGAGTTTCAACTTGTTTCATTATTGTTTGTACGAGGGTGGGCGAGTTGTTGTTTGTCTCCAGTCGAGTATTGAATTTGTCTATAAGTTGGATTATTCTCAAAAGATACAGAAATTGTAGGAACGGGAAAGTGTTTTGCTTACTTTGCAGGCCTTAACAGTTGAGAATGCTAGGTATATAATAAAACTTGTAATTAATGCCATTGTGTACATTTCCTGCAGACCTTCATAAATGTCTGGAAACTAAATAAAAGTTGTACTCTACTTTTGTAGTTAATACTTTAACCCACCTTTCATCCTGCAAATAGCTTCACTCGAAGTAATATTGATAGTTTCCAGTGAAAAGAGCCAAGAATTAAGATGTTTTAAGAGTCGTATTATTAATTATATTGGTTTTAAGGTCAGCAAAGTTTACAAATGAACCATACGTATAGTCAAGCTGCAAAACTTATCATTGTGAGCAACATTTTAGTAAAATTTTTCATGGCTGTATTACCACGTTGTTTTAGTGTTTATTGATAGTATTCATTGACAAAACTTAAAACACAGGCTTAATCAAAGGGGTTTGTCGGTAACATTGATTTCTTTGAAATGCCGATAACAACAGGCCCATTTGTGAATTTCCAACTCTTTATTTGTGTTCTATCAAAGAAAAGCCATGACTGAAAGTGAAGGACACTCTTCTGTATCAGCTTACAAACCGCGACCAATACACAATTACACGTCGATAAGCGAGTATACAGTCCTAATTGTTGTAAAATATTACTCTATAATACTCGACTTGATACTTGAATGTCTAGTTTGGTGCTCGCCTAGCCTTAGCTTAAATTTTTTACTTCTCATAGATTATACAACTTCTGTAGACAAATTTTACTGTTAATTATGTTATAAGATAAAAATATGTATAAAATCTTGTATATTGAAAAGTTATTTTTAAGACACCACTTTTACTTTTAAGTATGTCTTTTTGGGAACAGCAGTTGTCCGATGTAAATTAAGTTGCTATTTTTATTGAAACTAAAATAATTACCCTTGGTATGATTGTTTAATTCTTTTATTCCTCTAAAGAACGTAATGTATTAAATTTAGTGAAGGACTTGTGGGTTCAATCACATTTTATAAAATTAATTTTTATTTTATATTTCAGTACATGTACAAAAAGTCACTTATGTACACATTGTACTTTGATCTTCATCAAAATTTCTCAACCACCTTAATTACAAAGGCTTCATTTAGTGATTACGGTAAATCATCTCAATCTTTATAAGCTGTAAAGTGTGAAATTTACGTTCATAAGTATATGATTTTAATTAAAATAACAGAGCTGAAAGCTAAACTTGTCCTTTGTGAAAATCGTAATGCGACAATTTGTTTGAAATCAATTAATTTTTGCTCATCTGCATGCACCTAGAATACAATCCATGACATTACATACTGTATGTCGATTCGCCTAATAGTTAGTATCATGTACGTAAGACAGGCAGCATTGTATCATACTTCAAAGGTTTAAGCGAAAAATCAGTATTATCTAAAGTTTGTATACTTAGACAGGGTGGGCTATGTGGACATTTCTCCTCTGTCGACATTGTTTTGTGTATACTTGAAATGTATCATTAGTTGAGTATTATTTAGTGAGGAAAAGACACACCAGAGTCCAGAGATGATGGCGGAAGATGTGGATTGCGAACACACAAACACACAGATACTGTCGTACCGTATGTACAAAGTGATTTGTATTATAAAACTACGAGTGCTGCTGTGAACAGCTATTGAGCACGGTGTTGTTAATCAGCAAAAGTTCCTTACAAAATTGTCGCCATTTGATGCGGTTAGTCGCGTCTTACCATCAGTTATACCCTGCGACCTATCTCATTCTTATCTTCACTCTAGCTACAGTTAACGATGTGTACCTAACTTTAATATGTAAAATAAACGACCGTATAACCTAAAACACTTTTAGACAGTTTGATTTTTCAAAAATGTGCATTTATTATTATTGGAGTATAATTGTTTTGAACGGTATTTTCAAGTTTATTTCGAGTACTTTTTGCTGTCAATTTTGTAAGTAACGTTTTGCCATTACTGTGTTATATTTACTTTTTAGGTTCTAAATGAAGTTAGAATTATTCAGCCACAAAACTTTAAGATGGCTAATAAATAGCAAAGATTTTTGAATGAACTTTGCGTAATATGTATAAAGTAATCATAAAAGTATTATAAGGATTATTATATTGTATTTTCATTATAATGTATGAAAGTGTGTTGGTAAAAAAATGTGTTTTCTTTTCCCTTTCTCCTTGTTTAGTTGAAGATTTTAAATGAATTAGCAAAGTTTCACTTACAAACTGAAGTAAAAAAATTAAAATCAATGAATCTTTGTTTTATCAGTTTAATGCATAACCATGAAGTTTTTAAAAGAGGACATGTATATAAGGTTGTGCAGGGCCGGCGCTACCATAGGTGCAAACCGTGCATTTGCACAGGGCCAAAAAGAAAAAACTTCCATATATCCTTACAAGTTCAAAAGCTTTCACAACCAATTTCAGAGTTATTTCTAATGTTCTACAATTTAAACCCTATTAAATAATGAATACAAGCATACTACTGCACTACATTATGATAGTTTAATATAATTATTAAAATATTACTTAGGACTTTATATAACGAACTGAAAAAAAACATTTGTTCGAATATGGTATTTGTGGTTTATTCAAGATCTGAAAGTTGGAGGGAGTTGTGGGGGGGCGAAATTTAAAATTGTGCACGGGGCGCCAGGGAAAGTGGCGCCAGCCCTGAGGTTGTGTACATACAGAAATAGAACAAAAATGCCTCCTTGGTGTTAAATATGATCACCAAGAAGTCAGATTTTACTTTGGTGGTAAAAGGATCTTCTCGAGGCCTATTTCAGAAATCAAAATTTTAAAGTACAGTAACTCTTGTGGATCTTCAATATCCAAAGCTGGGATGAACTCGAGTAAAAGCCAGGTTTGTGTTATCAATGCCTGTACCTGTGGCTCGGTGGGTAGAGTCACAGCTTACAAAGCACAAGCTACATCGGACATGGGTTTAAAATGCTTTTTGTGATGCCCAAAAGTCCTACGTTAAATTACTAATTAAAAATGTCATTGGCGTAGACAGAAAAAAAGCCCATAGACCAAAATGTAACTGACATATTCAATACCGATGCCGATCACTACCAAAAATTGAGGAGTTTCCCGGACTCCTGACTACCTTACGCTGTTGATTATAAACCTCCACAGTAGCCATGGAGCGCTCCCCCGCCAGCTGACAGAGTGCGCCCCCCCTTAACCAAGATACGAACCAACAAAAACTCAGTCAAGTGACCTTTGTTTTGTTTTTGTATGTGTTAATTTACGGTGATAACGTGAGGAGCTACACAGTAGCATCTCTTTGGCGTGGTTATAGATTTAAAGAGTTTAGACCTACTTTAACTACTGTACCTGTATATTACCTGAGGAAATAAAGGTTAATTTTAAGTCTGGCATGGGGTTTAATATTATTAAATGATATTGTTATTTGTTGTTCTATACTATATTATACAAAACTATCAGTTACTTCTGAGTTTGAGGAGGTGTTTTAAAAAATAACTTATTTTAGTAAGTTTTTAACTTTTTCTTTTTCCTGATGAGCACCACTTAGTTTCCCAGACATTTCAAATCAAACGCTACAGCTACAGTAACTGCGACACCACTGACCACTGTGACAAACCAACGCGAAACACACTACACAGTAAAAAATAAGTTAGGTCCACAATGTCGTAGTGACAGTGTAGGTACTGCACAACTGACGTGGCGTCAAGGCAGGGTGGTGTGTATGTGCCTGAGCAGTGCGCCCTGCGATTGGTGGTTGAATGACTCATATCAATGACCAGTGGTTGTGATGCGCGCTGAAGCCGCTCACAGTACGCTGTCGAGTACAGGGCTGAGTACAGCACAGGGAGAGGTGTGACACTTGACGGGAGATGGACGTGTCCATGCTAGCTCAGAGCCACAATCTCATTCTATTCAAATCCAACCCTAGGCTAATATTTTACGCACTTTTGATCATTTTTGGGTTATTTTTTAATTTGCAAAATTGTAAATCAATTAAGTATGTACATTTATTTTTCGTTCTGACGCCTATCGCCGATGATCGGCAAGCAACGTAGCGGAGAGCGTGATGCTCCCCCCCGCACGGCGGGGCTGCGGGGGTGTTATTTAAGCCTCCTAGAATACAACTCTGGAGAGAACTACTGAACATGTCAAAAGTACAGTATGTTTTCTCCATACTACGAGTATACCCTTGTAATACAAGTGGACCGCCGCAAACTGAGTGCACATGAGTGGTGGGGATGGCTACAATGCAAACGACAGTTGCTGTACGTGAGCGGCTAGCTATAAAATACTCTTATTTATAAAGAATTCTTATTTAATGCGATATTTCTAGAAATATTACAAAATGTCTAGAAATGTCGCAAATTGATTGAGTAACACAAATGTATTATCGTGCTGGATTGAGATATCTGGAGTTGGGCTTACCACTCAAAATGTTAATGATAATCTTTCTGGCTTTGTTTCAAGAAAACCATCTTATATTGGGAATGCTAATAATTGATACATTGCCTGATGAAATTAAACACCAAGATACAAGAAAATGAGATGAGTGTTAAAAACCTTGAAGAGTTTTTAGTTGGAAGACCCAACAAATGTAATTGGCAAAGTCGACTGAATCGAAATTTAAACTTTTATTTATACAGGTGTCCCATAAGTAAAGTGCCAAACTCCGGGAAAGGTTTTTATGGGTCTAAATAAAGACAGTGTAGATTTGTATTGTAATATTTGTCCTTACCTGTTACATTTTCATTTGATTTACACAATTTTAGTTTTATTATCATTTAAAATTTTAAGTTGTACACTTTTTTCAATTAGCTTCAAGGTTTAAAGGAAATAAAAGTATTGTTTCTAAAAACATATTTTAATATCACAACAAATAAAACAAATCTGTAGTACAATATATACATGTTGCCTAGTTAAAAAACGCGGATCAATTTTCCTTTATGCATGACATGCATTTTGCGAGCGGCGAATCCTCACTCAGGATTTCCTCCGGCTCCTCAGTCCCAAGTCTGACTGAAGTTCTGCTATCTGCTTCATCACAAATTCTTGAGATGGACACTGTCCATGTTCCCTTAAAACTAATTAGTGGATGTTGTTCTGTGCTTCACCAGCTGTGCATCTAAAAAATAAAAGACTGTATCAACTAGTACAGCAGATCTGCAGAGAGAAAACCTCGCGGTTAACTTCTGAAATACTTGAAATTAATTCTTTGGCGCAATCCTAAATCAAAAGACAACAGTTACTTCTATAGAGTAATTAATTACCAAAAGCAAAAATTAACTATCACAATGTACTATTTTTACACATAAGTCATAATACATTTTTTCCGAAATTATTCCAAAGAACCATACAGTAAATCATAAAAGTTATTGCATCCAACAAAAAACAATACATAACTAAGATCAATTTTTGTGTGTCATAGTCATTTCATTTCATTATAGTTAATACAATTTCACATTGTATTATGACTTTTATAAAACGAAAAATAATGTCAGCCCCCTTCTTTCTTTATTGACTTACCAACTGGTGAAAGAACGTTGTCATTAGGCAGTGACGGTGGTGGAAGAACTGGCTGATGCAATTCCTCAGGATAATCTTCATCTTCCCCATAATATTGTTATCATCATTTCCGTCATTTGCCGCGGGCAATGTCACAGCACCTGTTTGGGTTGAGTTGTCAGTTAGCAACTTACTTATTAAAAATTAGTGAAATTAAAATCAATTTTTTGGTATTTTAAAATGGATTTAAAAATTTTTTTCTCATGGCAATACAGTATATACATTTTAGTGTATGTTGTTTTGGGAATAGAACTGTTCAAAATGAAATTCTCAGGTAAACACCTAATGGTTTCCCTGGTTGTTTTTTATTTGTATAATTGTTCTGAAAGCCACACACACATTATATATATACTCAAATCTTTTTTAAGCTTTTTAAACTTTGTGTACATTTATTTTTGTTGATTCATTCATCTTAATTTGTATAAACGCTGAATAGCTAATTTATTACTAAAAGAAATTTGAAGATAATTGATTGATCTGAGCCCTGCTTGGCTGGACCACTACACTATCCGGCCCAACTAATGGTGTAGTGCTCAGCAGTCAGCATAACCACCCGGCAAGCGGGAGACCCAGGTTCAAGTCCCGGTTCGGTCCAAACATTTATTGAATTTTGACTTACATAATCTGACTTATTTCTACAATAGATGTTTTCAAACATACAAGATTTGTATAGAGGTCATACTGCGTACATGAATTTCTTTGGAGTAGAGCTTTTATTATTATCTACAATCATCATGACTTGTATTATCATCAAAATAGAACTCAGGCTAGGGTTTGGCTGCATAAGAAACAAATTTGCAAAATTGGAACAAAATCCATCCAGTACTTTAGAGTTATCACACAAAACATAACTCATCCTACACAAATTTGATTTAATGGTAGAATTTTGCTAAATATACTAATTAGTTTCTATTTTAACCAGCAATCATATAATGAGTACTTATATCACTAACATCCAACCACTGTGCACTAATAATTTCCAAAAATTTAGGTGTTACTCCTTCTTCCAGTTTCAGGCATTTCTTTGTCATTCGTTTTATCACAAATGTCTGTTATTAATAAATACTTCCGCTTTGCCTTTAGTTTTTGTTAATCGTGGCCAAGCTCTACTCTTTTGTGCGTTTGTACGAGTATAAATGACTTGTTCAATTTTTTGCAAATTTACTGAAACACAAACTTTTAATCACTAATCAATAAAAATAAAGTTTAAATTTTTGACATTTTTCCTGAATGGGTTGTTAATTTACTAAAACCTTTATTATTTCAATGAATTAATTTCTTTAAAAAATCATATACTGTAATTGTGGCAATACGTTTTTTAATTAATAAACTAGGTTTCAAAACTTACTAATAAATGACCATGCTTTGAGGATGATTGTCCAATTTGCCGTCTTAGCATCATGTTAAACGACTCGCTGTCGTTATTTGTTCGCCGGTTCGAATCATACACACTAAGGTTGTGTGCACCGACGCTAGGAAAAGAACAGTAAGTTTATTTATTATCACCAATTTTATTAGTAAACTAAAAGTAGACTACACATTTCCAGAAGTGAAACCCATCTAGACCAAAGTTCAAATCATGAATTAGACCTACAGTTGAGATATTTAGAGATACATTCACCAGGGGCACGTCGGCACTCTATTGTCACTGTTAGAATCATCAATAGTACAAATAGTGTATCATATATTTTGATTAGTGTACAGTGACAATAAGAGTAACTGACGATGCCCCACAAGCGGGGCAAAATGCGCAGCCGCTCTAAATAACATTTCTATCTCAACTGTAGGATCTACAGGCACAGTACTCAGGTATTTAATAATTCAGACTAACAATCGTATGTACTGTAATATTTAAATCAAGGTATGTCAAATATCTATGAATACAAAGATTTTCTGTTTTTAATTTGAATAAATAAATAAATATAAAATGTTTACTACTTCGAAAAATATTTACAGTATATAATTCACGGAGAAGTGACTATGTTCCAAAAATATCAATTGTTTTAACATTTCACAAAAAAATAAATATGATCCTACAGAATACCAATTTATTTTTAAGTTCACTATTTTATTATTTTAATTCACTTTGGAAGCTCCTGAAGAATTGTCATGATTTGCAACACATAGACTATTCAATTGGAACAATTATAGATTTCACCATAAAAACAAATATAAACTTTAACAAATCAATTTTATGGATCGATGATTGACGCAAGACAAACCAAAATAAATCAATAAATTTTACAAAATTCAAAATGCCAATAGACATTATTAAAGAAATCATCCAAACTGCCCTTAAACATTCTGGTTTTATTCTCCGAAACTATTTATACAACACAAATAAAATCTAAATTTTAATTTTGTTGGTCAATTGTTGTCTCAATTTTTAACTCAATGGCGGAGGATTGACAGCAGCCAATGCTTTATGTCTAAATAAGGACAAGACTCAGAGCATTGAATTTAGACTGAGTAACAATGTTGGTATGAAGTAAAAGTTTTAAGTGTTGTTGCAATCAAATATCAAATGGGATTCTCATTGTAAATGTATAAAGAAGATTTCTAAAAGCACCTTTATGATCAGGAGACTGTCATTATCTGTAAGTCTAGATATATTAATGTCAGTTTACGCTTATATACAAAGCCATTTATCTTATGGAATAATTGTCTGGGGCTGTGATACTTAATGTAAAAAAAGCTTTTAATTTCCACAAAAGAGAGTGTTAAGTATGTGTAATGTTAGAAGTAGAACTCATTGTAAACCGTTATTTAAATGCTTCGTGTCCTTACTGTTCCTTCATTGTACTTACTACAGTTGTTAATGTATATTAGAACAAACTTAAATGTAATTCCCACAAATAGCTCAGTTCATGATTATTTAACCAGACAAAGTAACTTTCAAGAATTGACACAATGTAATTTTCAAACAACCATTAAATCTACTTTTGAATTGGGTAAAACAAATTTATAAATAAGTTGCCTGAAGAAATTAAATGTCTAGATGATAATAAATTTAAAAATTAAGTTAAAGTCATTGTTAATAGAACTAAGTGTATATGATATTAAGGAATTCATTGCATACTGTAACCATCATCAAAAGTTTTATTTAGCCTATGTTACACTTTTTGTCATAATTAATTATAAACTTGACGATGCCATGCATGTATAACTACTAAAATCTTACGGCAATAAAGAATTTGATTTGATTTGGATTTGATTTTGATTTGTACATTGGGCACAACCTTTGAACTCTTCCTGTTGAGCCAGTAGGTATTTTGTATTCTCTTGACAGAATACAAGATTGTTTGAACCTTCAAACAAAAATAAAGTTGTAATTCTCAATAATACAAATAATTTAATCTATAACGGTAAAATTTAAGCAATTTAGAACGGTTCTTTCCTTTTACTAAATTGCTCTCCGCCACTATTATGAAATTTCAAATTAAAAAAGTTACATGCAAAATGTATAAGTTCTAACTCATTTAGAAGTACTCAACATTTATTGTAATCAATCTACTGTATAGTAATAATTCAATCAACCCTTTGGGGATACAAAAGGATAACCTTAAGAGATATCCAACCTTATGTTAGAGATATAAGGGCCTCCGGCTTACCTGAGTGAAGCGAAACCAGCATTATGGATGGTCTCAGGAAACACATTCTGTACAGCACTTTTAGTGGTGCCTCAAAATCTGAGATTATTAGATATGGGTTAAAGTTGTATATGTCCTTTATGTAAGCTAGTAAGTGCGAGTACAAATTGCATTCTTAATTTTTAAAAGTGCAAAAGCCACAGGAAAAGCCTGAAAGTAAAAAAAATTAAAGTTATCAAGTTTAAAAGACAAAGAATAAAATGTACATTGAAATACGACAAAATAAATTAATATTCACAATAAGATCAGGTAATGCTTCAGTTCATTGGTCAATATTACGGGCTTCACACAAATTTTAGAATAATTAATTTTTGTTAGATACTATTACAATAATGTATGAGAAAAATGTTAAACAGCTCATACTTGCATGACATTTTTATCAAGATAATCTAAAGAAAAATTGATTACTTTAACTTGTGTATTTTATTTAACGGCTAGTAGAAATTTGAATTTGCAACTAAATAGTAATTTAATTTTAAAGGAAAAAAATGTATTATAGATTTTTTTAAAATTTTAACCAAATACAATTTTTCTCTGAGTTTGTCACTTTACTTTAAAGACACCCTCAGAATGTTACTAAGAACAATAACTTTGAAAAAAATTACTTACGTGATCAGATTTTACAGCATCACTGTCACCAGTTGATTGATGGACGGTCGGGGAGGCACAGTTTTAAACGGTCAATCTTGGTTGTCTCCTTCTCCCAAAACGGTATGGAAGAAGGAAATTCCATCTGAGTCTTCTAATCGTCCGTCCAGGTTGTCGTTAAGTTCTTGAAATGTTCCAGGAATGATTGGCTGATTCTTCTGCCGAATTCTTTTCATACTCGGAAACAAAGAGCGAATTGAGAGTGTTGCCGCCACCTCAACTGGAACCATAAAAAAAGGTGTACCATATAATTTTTACCAAATTATGTTTAAAGATTTAGTGTATAGCTACATGTTCAACTAATAACATATTAAAATAAAATTTATTTTGCCAACCATAAAACGTTAAATGTTAAATTATGATGTGAAACAGGTTTTTTTAACCAACTTCCGAGAAACGAGAAGGTTATACAAGTTGACCTTGGGCGATTTTTATTTTTTATGTCTGTTCACGAACTACTTTAGAACGAGGCCATCGTTTTACACCCAGTTTGCGTTGATTGGTATATCTTAACTCCATAGTGGTCCCATTTATATATAGCTTTTTGATCGGACTAATATTTCTATATAACAAAAGTAAAAACCTCAAACAATTCTCAAAAACCGGTGTACTTGTTACGTACGAGTATTTTGCATGATGATAATACTGTTTCGAACTGAAATAGGACTTCAATTGCACTACTGTATTTCTATGTAAAATTAAATCTCCAACAAGATGGAAAAGCCTTATATTATTCAAATATTTGAGTGTTAAGCGAGATAACCAGCTATTTTCTAAAAATACTCTAAAACATTTCTAGTTTGTATTTATAGAGTTATAGACACCAAACTATACATCTGATCAAAGTTTTGAAGGAACCAAGTGAGAGAGTCAAATTCAATTGTCTTAAGAAAATATATATTCTTA
This sequence comes from Matsumurasca onukii, assembly GCA_018831715.1. NCBI lineage: Eukaryota > Metazoa > Arthropoda > Insecta > Hemiptera > Cicadellidae > Matsumurasca > Matsumurasca onukii. The sequence goes on from CM032064.1 coordinate 32,361,548, forward strand.
ATACTATTCTCATATTCACCGGTTATGGCTCCTTCGCTAAAAACACGTACTTTTTAGCACTATATAAGTTTTGATAGCTGTGAAGAAAATTTATTTTCAATATAATAAAAACATTTTATAGATTCTATACATGTTGAAATGTGTACTCATGGTATAGGTCTCGCTTTGAAGGCTATAAAATAGTTAAGGTTGTGACTAATTCAAATTAAATTTTCTTACAAAATGGTTTCCATGAAAATGTTTTAAAATTACCGATGTTCGTAGAAAAAATCTTCTGATAAATTTTAATGTAAACATGGTTTTGCACCCGTATTTAATAAGATGATGATGTTTTCATTCCGATGTGATGGATGTAAAGTATGATAATAATGGTACCGTTCTTGTCCAGAACATAACTACTCCATAATTGTACCCTGATGTTTAAAATACGCATATTTCTGGAGAAAATTGAAACAATCAGACATTTTGAGGTTAAGCGAACTACCGTAAATTTGAACTGTACGTGTTAATTTCAACATTAATAAACTATGATAACCGTACAAACAACTTTAACTTATACATTTTTCAGAAAATAGCTCGCCCGACTTATTTAAAATCTTTAAATTAAAGGAAAAGCTAAAGTTTAGAAAGTCAAAATAGTGACAGTTAGCAAAATAAATCACTACCAATTTGCGTGCCTCAAGGACGATGCGTTACCATGGATAAATGTAAACGGCTTCAATGTAGAAAACTGATAAAAAAGAAGAGCAACTACCATAAGTCATAAGGATACGGGCCAAACCAACTAAACATGGATCTTGTGAGCTGGCAATAAGCAAAATGAAAGGCCAGCAACAACGTGGCGTCAACTTGAGTGGAGCGAACCACCTAACCTTTTAGTTTTACCCAGCAACTGAAAACCAGAAGGGAACTGACTACTGCGAGCTTATTATTAGTAAAGACCGAAGGCTCAAACCAACGTGCCACAAGCCAAATATTAAATTTGATGCGTTCCATAAATTGTTCGGCTAAAATGCTACCATGAGCGAAGACAAGCACTTAATTCCTTCGAGCATTGCCATGGGAAAAGCAACGTAGATGTTCTGCATTGTTACCATAATTATGCGCGGCCTGACGCTAAATGGACGAAGAGTTACCTGATCCAGGCGATTCACCCTTCCGTGTGACGGATTTGTAGTCCTTGAGTGGTCTGATTGTCTACCTAGAAGAGCTGTACTCAGCTATACCTTCAGTAATACTTCAGTTTGTACTGAAGAAAAATCACATCAAACCAGCGATTGATCGATGATGAAGGACTCAAACCTAGGGGTTCGATTAGGGCTGCTTTCCAAACTGGCTGAAAGCTTGTTTTAATGAATATTATATGATCTTCAAACTAATATGGTTCAAGGTCTTATGACCCTAATTACTAAGTTCAAGATCATATGATTACATTATACAAAGGACAAGTACAAAACCATTTAACAGCTTTAAAATACGAAACAATGTTTTCTTCGAAGTTACTGTATTTTGTTTTAACAATCTCGCTCTATAAAATTTTGTCTGATTGGAAACTTTAGCAACAGAAAAAAATTAAACTGGACTTCAAATAAAGTTTGAAAAAATAAATAAAATTGTGAAATAAAAACTTTTAACAGAAATTGTTTAAAATTAATAATGATAAGGACTGAAGGTTTCGGAGTGCCATTTCACAAGTTGGACTAGCTATTATTATGATTTCCAATGTGCTACAGTGTACTTAGCAAATTGTTATACTTAAAATTTTCAAAATGACTTTTGATCAAAACAAGACAGGGTTAAAATGTTTGACAATTGTGATTCAGCATGAGGGAGACGGTCCACAAAGTGTATAATACGTCTGGTTATGAGATAATAAATTTTCAAGCAAAATATCAAAGGGTTGAGGCTTTGGTCAGGGTAATATTTGTCCGCCAGTTTTGAATAACTTCAATGAAAAAAATACGGTAACAGACTTGCAGATTCGTGTTCAGCGGACGACGTCCAGAAATGTACAGTTTATCAGGTTTTGGAGATTTCTTTTTAGAATTGACAGGTTTTCTTGAATTACTTTGAACGAACAAGATATGGCAACGGTTTGCTTATTTGTGATTGGCTTTACAGGTGGTCTAAAAACATACAATTTGTCTAGTTTTCTAAAAGAAATTCTAAAACTTTACGGTTTTTATGAATAAAATTTCAAGCGAACAAGATATTATAACGGGGTTTGAAAAATTGTGTTCAGTGCAATGAGGCAACAAAAGTATAAATTTTCAGGTTTTGAAAACAATTTGAACCTGAAATGGACGGTTTATTCTAAATAACTACCCATACTCTGTCTGTATAATCATTTATTATTACATGTTTTGAATAATAACATTGATTTCTAGTGGTAGAGACAAAACCAAAATATAACACTATACATTTTTAGTTAAAAAAGATAGAATATTAAAATTAAACTAAAAAGAGTAAGGTTTTTGATGTTGGTTGATTTTAGTTAGTTAGTAAGATTACTGTACTAAAAATTTCATTATTCTTTTGATATATTTTTCTTTAAATAATATGGCGGGGTTTTATTTGTGTGCATTCTAAATTTCAGTCTTTCAAATATTTAATCTTTAGGTTTTTTTGGTTTTCTTCAAAATATTCATGTTAGTGTGTACACCAGTGTAATTATTTTTAGTGTTACTCTAATGATTTTGCTAGGATTTCGGATGTGTTCTTTAAAACATGGTTTAAAATATCTTGAGGTTTGGCCAATATATTGCACGGGACAGTCATTACAAGACATTTTATAATTACTAACTTTATCTTAACTATTATTTTGGGGAGTCTGGGTGTGATTAAATATTTGTTTAAGCAAGCCGTTTGTTCTAAAAGCTGTTTGGATCCAAATTTATTGTAAATGTTTCTTACACTGTGTTCAGTTGATTGCTTTTTGGTTTTATTTTTTGTCCTGATGTAATAATATACAGTATTAGTAATCAGTAGCATCATGTCAACTAATGCTTAGTTGACATTGACTTGACATTGACATGAAATATAGACGTAATATCTAAATATTCCCAAATCCTTTAGTTCTTGAACTGCGTTTTTTGATATGCTAATTAACTTCTAATATCAATTTGCGCAGTATCTAGCTACATTAAATTTTTATTTTCTATTGTAGTTGATTTTTACGATTTTTCAAATCAATTATTGATCATGTTCTGTGACTGCTTTCTTATCAATACATTAATATTTTATGACAGTCAAATCATTGTCTACTTAATAAGCAAATGGATGCTCGTGTTGTTTTATGAGCTATTTAACGATCCCAAAATGTGATTTGTTACCAATATCATTTGAATCTGTCACACTTTTGCAAATTGAAGAATAGGCAGATTGTTACAGCTTTGGTTGGATGGTAATGACATTGGATGGTGGTTGCTATATAACCTCTAGATATTTGCACACTAACTAGATACAGCAAGAACATGTTGCTGTTATTGTCAATTCTTCTCATCACGGTGGTGGCTGCTTGGGAACCGACCAACTACGGAATGCGTGCCAGCAAATGCATCGAGAACTTCGAAAAGGTATGAAACTTACTTATGAGTTACATTTATTTTATACTGGGCAATTGACTACAATTTACTTTTTTTACTATCAATGGAAACGCAAAATGGTAGACTATAAACACTCGTCTTTGAAAAATAATTCATTGTTTGAAGTAAAGTCGTTAGTATTGAAGGTTTCATAAATAACATAACTATTCATTTAAGTTTGTTAGGCAATACTTCTGAAGTATAAATAAAACTAACACCATTAAAACTACAGAATGTTTGAACCACAACAAAAATGTCTTTAAAACTAACACAATTGCACTACAGCTATAACTATAATTAAAAAAATACAACTTATTTGTGGTTATGTTTAAGGTACAATAAATACTTAAAGAAACAGTGAGGAAATAATTTTAGATTTTAAACTTATGTGGTTTGACATATACGTAATTGAAATACAAACTTTTGAATAGTTAGCTTATTTATTTACAATTTAAAGTTATTATTTGTTTCAAATCATTTTTATTCTATGTACTGTATATGATTATTTTATTTTTCTCTTCTGTACAACTGATGATGACTATCACAGCATAGTCGAAACGTTTTGTGTTAATTAAATACTGTTTTCATTGTGGTTAATCCAAAAGTTTTATTTCATTTCAGTAAGGAATAAGCTTGCTGGGTGAATTCTTTGTGTGTAAGCTAATGTTGTTAAAACAATATTTTTTTTCTATTTTATTTAAGAATCTATTTAAATTTGCTGTGAGTTATATTATAATATATGTTGTTTATCTATAAGTTAAACAGAATTAAAGTGAAAACTTAAAAAAGTTATATACATTTTAAGTTGTCAACCCAAATAGAATTCATAATCATTTAAAATAGTAAAAACCCGTTTTGTTTAATTTATTAAGTTGCAATTTCAGTGAAAAGATGGCAATCCAACTTTACATGGCTTTTACAGCTGTGGAGTTTCAGTTTATGTAAACACTTTCATTGCAATCAACATTTTAAAATATGAAAACTAATTTTTTTCCACAAACATTGCAAATTGTCTTTACACCAATTAAATTATTAATTCATAATATAATACAATCAATAGTTATTGTTTTTCCTCAAAACTACTAACTATAATTTTTTTTAATGTTTCTTTTTGCTTGTGATTGGTAAAGTATACAATGTATTAATACTTAACTTAATCATAAGTATAGTTAATGACACTACTCATGACTAATTATATGACTCTGTTAAAGATATTTAACATTTTAAGAATCTTAACAGTGTACTCTCAGTATATTTTAGATACTTTGTATTGTAATTAAATAATTTTAATGTACATAAATTTTATAACTACAACAACTCGAAACAGAGGTAAGTGTCTTTGCATGATTAAAATTTTAAACAAAAAGCCAACTTATATGGGCTTAAAGTTTCCATGAAATTCATTCACACAAATTAAGCAGGAAACTCAGTGCACAAATTTAAGCACAAACTAAAGAATTATTAGTAAAAGTTTATACCACTAGATGAATTTTAGAGTCAAATTGTTAAACATAGATTTGAATTTAATTTAAATTTATTTGTTTAAAGTAATGTTTGACTATGCTATTGTAAAATATAAAACTCCTTATATGTAAAAATTAAATTACTATTTAACAAATAAATTAATTATGGTAAAAATTTTATAAGGTAAACACCTAATTAATGTAAAAAATTAATTATTCTCATGTTACTAATGTAATTTTTATGACAAAGAGTATTTACTTGACTTGACTTACTTACTATGTTTGTACATGCATGACAAATAAATATGATTTGATAGTTTTAACAATAACAAAATATTTCAGTGCTATTCCAACAAGACCTGTTGCTCTGGGGTGTGCTTCTGCACCTAAACATTTGCGCCACTAAGAATTGCAAAGGATGGGACGCAATTGTGAGTATTGTCATTAAAATATACCAGTAAACATTTAGGTAAATATAATCACACATATTCAATATTTAAGTCCCGTAGCCTAGCACGGTACTGAAAGCTGTCTTTTCTTAAATGAGGGGGGGTATCCCCATTTTAAGTATTGATACTCAAAGGCTTCAAATTAAAATATCCTTTATTCAATAAATGTACATATTGCACAATGAATAGTGTCTTAAGCAATGAACAGTAGAAATAAAACAAAATTGTATAAACTATCCTAACAGTAACTAAGAGCAATATTTTGAGATACAAATTCAAAGTCTCTTCACTTTATCCTTCAAGTATAAAATTATTTAAGTAAAACAACAACAATCAAAAACAATTAAATCACTAACATGATAAACGTAATCTTCTGTGAGAACTTTGGTGAACAGCTGCTCTGAACTTAGGTTGCACCAAAAATTTTTAATATTTGGTGAGTTTAAAATTGCAGTCTGGCTGTCGTTATACAGCCACACAAATGCTGTGAATGGTATTACTTTTACTTATTTTATTACTTGATCCTAAGTAATGAAACATGTAATGGATTTTACTTAATAAAAACTATTATTGATCATGTTCTATGACTGTTTCTTATCAATACATTAATATTTTATGACAGTCAAATCATTGTCTACTTAATAAGCAAATGATGCTCGTGTTGTTTTATGAGCTATTTAACGATCCCAAAATGTGATTTGTGACCAATATCATTTGAATCTGTCACACTTTGCAAATTGAAGAATAGGCAGATTGTTACAGCTTTGGTTGGATGGTAATGACATTGGATGGTGGTTGCTATATAACCTCTAGATTTTAACTAACTAGATACAGTAAGAACATGTTGCTGTTATTGTCACCTTCTCATCACGGTGGTGGCTGCTTAAACCGACCAACTACGGAATGCGTGCCAGCAAATGCATCGAGAACTGAAAAGGTATGAAACTTACTATGAGTTACATTTATTTTTTACTGGGCAATTGACTACAATTTACTTTTACTATCAATGGAAACGCAAAATGGTAGACTATAAACACTCGTCTATCTTTGAAAAATAATTCATTGTTTGAAGTAAAGTCGTTAGTATTAAAGGTTTCATAAATAACATAACTATTCATTTAAGTTTGTTAGGCAATAATTTGAAGTGTAAATAAACTAACACCATTAAAACTACAGAATGTTTGAACCACAACAAAATAAAACCTTTTAAACTAAACACAATTGCACTACAGCTATAACTATAATTAAAAATACAACTTATTTGTGGTTATGTTTAAGGTACAATAAATACTTAAAGAAACAGTGAGGAAATAATTTTAGATTTTTAAACTTATGTGGTTTGACATATACGTAATTGAAATACAAACTTTGAATAGTTAGCTTATTTATTTTACAATTTAAAGTTATTATTTGTTTCAAATCATTTTATTCTATGTAATGTATATGATTTATTTTTTTCTCTTCTGTACAACTGATGATGACTATCACAGCATAGTCGAAACGTTTGTGTTAATTAAATACTGTTTTCATTTGTGGTTAATCCAAAAGTTTTATTTCAATTTCAGTAAGGGAATTCCTTGCTTGCTGGGTGAATTTTGTGTAAAGCTAGTGTTGTTAAACAATATTTTTTCTATTTTATTTAAGAATCTATTTTAAATTTGCTGTGAAATATTTATAATATGATTGTTATTCATGAGTTAAACATAATTAAAGTGAAAAGTTATATACATTTTAAGTTAAGTCAACCCAAATAGAATTCATAATCATTTAAAATTAAAACCCGGTTTTGTTTAATTTATTAAGTTGCAATTTCAGTGATTAAAGATGGCAATCCAACTTTACATGGCTTTACAGCTGTGGAGTTTCAGTTTATGTAAAACACTTTCATTGCAATCAACATTTTAAAAATATGAAAACTAAATTTTTCACAAATATTGCAAATTGCCCTTACACCAATTAAATTATTAATTCATAATATATAATACAATCATTAGTTATTGTTTTCCTCAAAACTACTAACTATAATTTTTTTAATGTTTCTTTTTGCTTTGTGATTGGTAATGTATACAATGTATTAATACTTTACTTTAATAATAAGTATAGTTAATGACACTAATTATATGTTTGTACATGCACAAAATAAATATGATTTGATAGTTTTAACAATAACAAAATATTTCAGTGCTATTCGAACAAGACCTGTCAGGTGGTGCTGCCCTGCACCTGAACATTTGCGCCACTAAGAATTGCAAAGATGGGACGCAATTGTGAGTATTGCTCATTAAAATATACCAGGTAAACATTTAGGTAAATATAATCACACATATTCAATATTTAAGTCCCGTAGCCTATCACGGGTACTGAAGGCTAGTCTCTTAAATGGTGGGGAGGGGTATCCCCATTTTTAAGTATTGATACTCAAAGGGCTTCAAATTTAAAATATCCTTTATTCAATAAATGTACATGTTGCACAATGAATAGTTTCTTAAGCAATGAACAGTAGAAATAAAACAAAATTGTATAAACTATCGTAACAGTAACTTAGAGCAATATTTTGAGATACAAATTCAAAGTCTCTTCACTTTATCCTTCTTAAGTATAAAATTATTTAAAAAGTAAAACAACAACAATTAAATCAAAAACAATTAAATCACTAACATGATAAACGTAATACCTTGTGGAGAACTTTGGTGAACAGCTGCTCTGAAACTTAGGTTGCACCAAAAATACCTTAATATTTGGTGAGTTTAAAATTGCAGTCTGGCTGTCGTTATACAGCCACACAAATGCTGTGAATGGTATTACTTTTACCTTATTTTATTACTTGATCCTAAGTAATGAAACATGTAATGGATTTTACTTAATAAAAACTTTTAATTTGTCAAGGGTATTTTAATTTTAGAGTTAGTTAGTACTTTATTAATAAAAATCCCTAACATTTAAAAAATTAAAAATACTTGTTTAGTGTCTTATGTTTGTTTTAGTGTTACGGCAATATAAACTGTTGCTCATTTAATTGTCGTCGCATGCATTGTGAACACCCCAAGAGATCCCAGGCTAAACGCTTGACACGTCAACGCTTGTACCCTCTGGACATGGATTAGTTAATCTAAAACTTTTCCAACACTATAATAATCCAATATTATGATAACCCAACATTATTAAACTGAGTTCTTGAGTGACTTGCGCTGTTGTGGCCCCTGCACTTTTGTCCTTTAGCTGAATGGTACTTTAAAGTATTAGGTATTGGTAGTTTAGTTTTCTTCTTATTAACTTAGGGAGATTGAAATGACATACAAACTTCTTAACAAAAAAATTGAACCGACTTCCAAAACAACCCTACAGTAAAATTATATACAAATTTGAAATAATTGGGTAATTCAATTCTGTATTGCTTCACATGCAACATTCATAAACGTTGAGTCTCGGATGTTTTACACGTTCAGACAATAATTTATCCATTACACTACCGTACAATAATACACCTGTACTCATTTCAAGGTAACCAATATAATACATTTTAGTTTGCTATTACATATTAGAATACCACCATAGGCACACACTATTTGCTATATTGTGGACCAAAATTTAGGAGTTGTTAAAATCTTTATTCACTTTAAAAAAATATTGGAGTCGGTGCTGCTGAAGCAATATTATCAAAACGGGTCCGCAACTCAGGAGGTTGAAGGAGAATCGGAGCATTTTACAGTGTACGGCTTGAAACTTGGTTGGTGAGTTTTAAATGGTAACATCCACAAACTGCAAAGCCTACTTGTACAATTTGATTTATAAAAGCCCAATACGGAGAGCCAACAATTCGAACACTTTCCTTCAAGTCGGATTTCAAAAGAAAAGGAAAGCCTATACTAACTATACAATATTTAACATATATATTTTTGTAGTTTATTGTGTTAACAATTTACATGTCATTTCATTAAAAGCTAAAATTTGTGTAAGTAAATTTAGCGCCAGTACTGCACTTTTACTTAAAGAGGTGGTGGAAAACACACACTGAGACAAGTGTTTAGAATCCGAATGTCGTACAATGTTCCTGCATAGTCCTACCAACTGATGGTTGATCGATTATAAAGTATGTACCATTCATAAAATCAACGCGGTGGTGTAAATAAATAAATCAATAAAATAAATAGTTTATTGTGTTATCAATTTACATGTCATTTCATTAGAAAAGCTAAAATTTGTGTAAGTAAATTTAGCGCTAAAGTACTGCACTTTTTACTTAAAGAGGTGGTTGAAAAACACACACTGAGGGGATTATTTAAAAAGAAAACCTGAAACATTGTTCTCTAGTAATAACCACTGAGAGACAATTCATAATGACGTAAATTATTTCAGACATCGGCATTTGCAGTCTTTGAATAATTTCATGTTTTGCGCAACATGTTGACCAGACAGATACGTGACACCGAAGGTCGTCAAAATTGTTTTTTTAAATAGTTTTTCAACAGTTATCTACCCCTAGGAGACAATTCATACTTACCAAAAATATTACAGACACCTTCCCTTTTTGGTGTGTGAAGAATTCTATGTATGGCGCATCAAAGAATACTGAAGGTCGTTCACGTTCAAGGTAGTGGGTAGAATCCTTGGCCGGAGGAAGAGTACGCGGCGTTTCAGTATAGAATGTAAGAATGAAAAGAATGAATGGAAAATGTTATATTCATATTCAAATATGAAATAACTGATGATATGGAAAATGTCTAAGTAATAAACGTATTATTTACTTATTTATTTCATTTATTTATTGCGGAAAGAGAAGTGGTTGAAAAACAAGTTGAAGGGATTTTCTTTTGGACTTTTGAAAAATTGTCCCACTAACAGTTTGTTATCTACCCCTGGGAGAAGATTCATACTTACCGAAATTCTTCCAGACATCCTCCCTCTTTAGTTTTTGAAGAATTCTATCATTGCGCAACAGAGGACACCGAAGGTCGCACAAGGTGAAAGGGTAGGAACCTAACAGGGCGGAGGGAATTTCTGTTGAACTGTTGAAAAATTGTCCCTCTAATAGTTATCTACCCCTGGGAGACAATTACTCTTGCCAAAACTATTTCTGAAATTGCTCCTTTATTCTTAGATGTATTGCGCAAAATGTAACACCCAAGGTCGCTCAAGGTGGAAGGGTAGGATCCCTGGCCGGGGTTTGAGGCAGGTTGGGGTCATGAGGGGCAGTTGCTAGGCAGGCGGCGGTTGGTATGACAACCGACCTATTGACGCAAGTGAAGATCTCAGATCATGAAATCGATACTGTCTGGCGTAACTGCATCATTTTCCAAACTGTTGTTATTGGCTTTAAATTAATATGGACCTAGGCCCTATACATTTAAAATCAATGCTGTTGTGCAGTGGCGTAGATAGACTTTTATCAAGGAGGGGGATACCATTAAAGTACCGAGGGGTCGGGGGGTATGGAATACCAGAAGGAGGGGTCCAGGGGGGGAGTTTGAAAATTCGCATCATCAGAGGTGAATTTTAAGGCTCTTTGGGTCAATAGTTTTAAAATATTTATAAACTTGATAAATATTTTACCCAAAAGTATTGTATACCGGGGCACGATAAAGTGTCCTAAACGGATTACAGGAGTACTATTAGAGCTAGGAAGATGAAACAACCTTTATTCTTTGGAAATCGTACATGGAGATTTTAGGAAAAATACTTTTAAGATTCTCAGTATACAGTGTCAATACTGAAACTCACGGGGTCAAAACTCGAGATTTTTAAATACAAGGGGGTTATATTGTACATAGTTTTAAACAGAAGACAGTTCTCAACATTTTGGCGAAACAATTTTTTTATATGTTGCGCCGTTACAAAGCTAGAGCTATGAACATGAGTCGCAAGTTACGGGACGCCCTGTAGTCAAACTATAAATTCGATTAAAACATTGTTTACGTATTAGTTCTCATAATTTGACGAGCTTTTAATGGTATGTAGTACAACCATGTTTTCAAAATGTCTAACCTCAAAATCGATAAACATTGAACTTGCTTTTATCATGAATAAATAAAAACATTAAATAGTAAGGTATAGCATGTTGTATCATTGTAAAGATAATTTTAATATGAACACTTTTGTATCAAACATAATTTTGTATCTTAATTCGTTTATAGCAAAAAACAAATTTAAACCTTGATTTGCCTATATTTTAGTAGTTTATACGGTCGTTTGACTTGCTTGGTACCTACTTTAAGAGCCAAAATTCTAATAAAATAGTTATTCTTGGTAAAAACTCATAAAATGACAAAAACAAACATAAATAAGAATATAATAATAATTGTTTGTAGCTGTTATAAAGAGTTTGAGAAAACCAGTTTATGAAGTTATGTTATTGCACTTTGCAATATTTTATGCGCTGTGTTATATCAGCTGATTGATTTCTCCAGCTGTTGTATCGTTGTATGTCAAATGAGTTTAATTTTATTTGACACGTAACAATGTAAAGAAATTTGAAATACAACAATACAACAGCTGGAGAAATCAATCAGCTGATATAACACAGCAGATAAAATATTGCAGTGCGCAATAACCATGACAACTGGTTCCCTCTCCCAACTCTGTTTCTCTAAACATATACTTCGTCTCGGCGTTTATTAATTTTATCTCGGCGTCAAGATGAACTACGTTATTAGAATTTTGGCTCTTAATTTAAATGCCAAGTAAGTATAAACTACTCAAATACAGGCAAAATCAAGGTTAAAATTGATTTTTTTGTTATAGCTCTTAAACGAATAAAGATACAAAATTATGTTTAATACGAACATGTTCATATTAAAATTATCTTTACAATGATATGCAACATGATATACCTTACCTTTTAATGTTTTTGATTTATTCATGATACGGTAGGCCTAATAGCAACTTCAATGTTTACATCGATTTTGAGGTTAGAAATGTTTTGAAAACATGGTTTACGACATACCATTAAAAGCTCGTCAAATTTTGAGAAATAATACGTAAACGCCATATTTTTAATCGAATTAATAGTTTGATTACAGGACGTCCCGTAAAATATTTTAAAAGATTTTCCCGAAGGTTTCAAAACACACCAAGAGCTTCAGAAAGAGTAAAAAGGATAAAGTTTGTCTTGTTTAATGAGGTGAAGTTAGGACTACAAAGTCCTCTCTACCACTCAACCTCGACCTTTACCTGGCGTTACCGTTTTAGTCACATTTCAAATAGTAAGTGGTGACTGCGGGGATCGAAACCGCGCCACCGGAGTGATGAGCTCCGGAGACGCGCGCGATACCAATCCGCCACGGATCCGCTAAAAGAGTATGTGGTTGAGGGGGGTAGCATGCCGAGAAGTGCCTACACATTTACTCGTTCGGTCACCAGTCAGTCACCTGTACAACCGGCTTTATAGTATATCACTATACTATAAAGCTCGAAGCGTTGGATCTTAAATTTGATGAAAAATTGTTCTGTAAAATTAAATTGTCTACAAGAAATATTCCGAAAAATCAGAATTTCGAATTGGGGGACACGTTTTGGGGGGTTTAAAAATAGTGCGAAATCCAGGTGTGTAGAGGTGTACTATTTTGAACGTCCTAAACAAGCGGTCGGATCTTAAATTTGACGAACAATCGTTCTGTGAAATTAAATTATCTACAACTTTTGTATTTAACATTATTTTCTACCTCTTCTCTATACTATAAAGCTCGAAGCCCGAATGGCGTCATCACTGACTCACTGACATAAATGTTTGGGTACTAGATGAAATAGAAAAGTTGAAATTTGCATGTTGGCTGGTCTTGGCTTGTAACCAACAGGAAAATTCCAAAAAATCAGAATTTCAAATTGGGGGGCCCGTTTTGGGGTAAACAAGTGGTCGGATCTTAAATTTGACGAACAATCGTTCTGTGAAATTATATTATCTACAACCTTTGTATTTAACATTATTTTCTACCTCTTCTCTATACTATAAAGCTCGAAGCCCGAACGGCGTCATCACTGACTCACTGACATAAATGTTTGGGTACTTCCAGATGAGATAGAAAGTTGAAATTTAGCAAGTTGGCTGGTCTTGGCTTGTAACCAACAGGAAAATTCCAAAAAATCAGAATTTCAAATTGGGGGCCCGTTTTGGGGGGTTCAAAAATAGCGCGAAATTCGGGTATGTAGAGGTGTACTATTTTGACCGTAGAGCCTAAACAAGTGGTCGGATCTTAAATTTGACGAAAATTGTTCGTGTGGAATTAAATTATCTAAAACTTTTGTATTTACCAATTTTTCTATCTTCAATAGGGAACATGATACTACGCCTTAAAGATGAGCTGAAGAAAAATTAAATTTCAGTGTTTGGGCTAATGTAGCAGGTATAAATCTATTGTTTCTGTTCATTATATCAATTAAGTTCAGAGAAACTAACTGACACAACATAAATAAAATTGAAACCAAGTATTAAAAAGTCTCAAAAGTTGTAAAATTCCCATAAGAATAATATTGATTTAAATAAGTATTCATTTTAAAAGTTTCATATAATTTAATTTTAAGAGCGCTTTCGCCGGTCAAGGCATCATCAGTTAGTTGTTTACAAGATAATAATATTGATAATTGATCTTTGGATAGCTATCGCTCCTAAACCGTAGGTTAGGTTAGGTTAGGTTAGGTATTGCAAGTATAATATTTTTTTACAATTCTGTGTTATTTATGAAAACATTCTTTTGTACAGTTAGTAGGTTAACGTGATTTTGAAAGTGTTTGTTTATTTGGCAAGTTCCCTGGAAAATCTGGTTTATTTAAAATATAACTGCAGTTTCTTCAATTATGTGGCATTCCCTCTACGAATCTTTACAATATCCACTTCTTCAGTCTCTTGGTACACCTGGCTGGAATGTCGGTATCACTGACAATGAAGGTAGAAAATTGTTGCAAGTAATATTTACCGTCAGTTTTTATTGAGTGAGCCAATACACTGCCAGCTGGGCAGACTGTCGGCAGAATGGTTAGTAGATAAGCATTACCGAGGTGAAGAGGAAAGCCAGAGATTTATAATTAATATTCAACAATAAATATGAGTGAATGATTGCGAACAGATACATTAACTGAGCTTCTGAAAAACTTACCTGCAAACGATCGCCAGAAGGCTGTCAACCCTCTCGGTACTAAAGTGTCTTACTGTCTGTTATGTCGTTTTTAGATTGAGACTTTAAGTTGGTTTCCATTTCAACATTGAGATCACTGTTGGGCGCATGTTGGCTCATGCTGGGTGCAATGTTGAAATAATGTTTGCACTTCTTAGTTTGAGCCCAACAGTGTTGGGCTCTTGTTGGGCGCAATGTGACTCGGTGGACTGTTTCCATTTAGTCTCGTTTTAGCAGTGAGGTTTCAACAACCATGGCTGAACAACGTACGACTGCAGCGTTTTTGGAGATGATGGGGCTTATATTAAAAGTAACGGAAAGCGTAAATTACCACGTTGGTGGGTTCGTGTTTTTTTAGCAAAGCATGAAAGTGAGGGGCCTACGGGAGTTTGATGTTGGATTTAAAAATACAAAGTGGCTATACAACATTTGTGAGAATGACTTTTACAGATATTGAAAGTTTGCTTAGTTTAGGTGGCACCATTGATAATAAAAAACAATTGTGTTCGAAAACCAGTATCACCTGCCGAACAGCTAGCTACTACTTTGAGATACCTTGCAACAGGTGATAGTTACACAAGTTTGATGTACCTTCACAGAATCGGCAGTTTGCAACACTGCGACACGTCGGAAGGCGTTTCCATTGTGTTCCACAGTGCTGGGCGCTGAGCCGGGCTCAAAGCTGGGGACAAAGTTGAAATGGAAACAGTAGCATTTGACGCGGCGCAATGTTGCGGGACGAAAATTGTTGGAGACAAAAATGTTGCGGCGCAAAGACGCGGGGCTCTGCACCCAACACAATGGAAACGCCTTTCCACCTGTCGCAGTGCTGCAAACTGCCGATTCTGTGAAGGTACATCAAACCATAACTATCACCCGTTACAAGGTATTCAAAGTAGTAGCTAGCTGTTCGGCAGGTGATACTGGTTTTCGAACACAATGGGTTTATTATCAATACAATTAAACTAAGTAAACTTTCAAAATCTATAAAAGTCATTCACACAAAGTTTTCATAGCCACTTTGTATTTTAAAATCCAACACCAAACTCCCGTAGGCTCCCTCACTTTCACGCTTTGCTAAACAACTACGAACCCACCAACGTGGTGGTTTACGCTTTCCGTGACTTTTAATATAAACTCCCATTATCACCAAAAACGCTGCAGTCGCAAACAATAATGTTGTTCAGCCATGGTTGTTGAAACCTCACTGCAAAAAACGAGATTAAATGAAAACAGTCAATCGAGTCACAACATTGTGTCAACAAGAGCCCAACAGTGTTAGCCTAAACTAAATAAGTCAAACATCCTTTCAACATTGTCCCCAGCACGAGCTCAACATGCGCCCAACAATGTTGATCTCAGTGTTTGGAAACTTAGCTTTAGAACAACTAACAGACATACGGAGTGGGAAGTTCTTTGCAAACAGGTTTACTTATTTTGTGTTATTGAATTTAAGAAACGTGGCCTTCCACACTCACAAATTATTTTTATTGTAGAAGGAAGAAGATCTATGCAAAATTTAGACATTGACAAGGTCGTTCGTGCAGACGAGGAGGCCTACGGCAGACTATAGGAAATAGTACTGAACCATATGATACATGGTCCCTATGGCACTAACCACCAAAGTGATCTTCCCTGCTAGGAATGTAAAATATCAAAATATTCTAAGTATTTCCCAAATTCAAATTCAGATATAACTCGTGTAGATGAGTATGGATTTGTTTATTACAAGCGTGATTCAACAAACACCACTCGGATCAAGTATAGAAACAAATCTATAAGCATCAATTATACGTAAGTAGTGCCCTACAACCCTGCTCTCCTGCTAAAATATGACTGTCAAAGATGTCAAGATGAACCTTGCAATTTCCTCTACGCGGAAGATAGTCAAATACCTGTTTAGTGATATAATTAAAGATCCTGACGAAGAACGTGTTGATCTGATAGGTGAAACTGGTACAAACCATGAAGACAAACTGTAGAAAACCAAACGCTATATTAACTATAGAGTTTGACAAGGAAATACCCTAACTGAAAAAGTACAGTTATTAGTGAAGCAAATGCATAAACCGAGAGGCCGAAGCCGAACCGTGAGCGAAGCGAACGAACTGAGGCCGCAGGCCGAAGCGGTGGTCTGGGGGCGAAGCCCCCAGCTGGCCGGAGGCTAGTTAATATAATATAGTGTATCGAATATAATACGTTTTCGAAAAATCAGATTACTATAGTTCCGTTCACATTAGTACTAAAGTTAAATGTATATTATATTATTTTTGGATATAACTTATATAATGAACTTTTACGTATCAATATTTAATTCTTAAATTAATAAATAATTATTACACTATTTTGTCCATATGCTAAAGTCTTTTTATGGCAAAAGGACATTAAAACGTTTGCGTGAAGGCTTTCTATGCACTGTCCTATTTGTGACTCCCTTTTATGAACACCCTGTATATTTTCGGACTCCTCTTCCGAAGGCCGAAGCGAGGCTGTGAGCGTAGCGAACTAGAGTTACAATTAGCGAATTAGAGTAACAAATCGCAAGGGAAATTCGCTTTACTCACGCCAGCGGCCCTTTAAACACTTAGTGCGGGGCGGCCTGGTTTTGTTTTGAAAGTTTACAAATAATCGTTATTTAATCTGGTAAAAAGGTCAGCTACATTGCTGTAGGCTATCCCGATGGTTTTTAACATTATCGGCTATACCAGTTTTTAAACTATCCTTTCTAATATAGCACGGTGACCAACGGGTGTTTCCTTTTAAAGAATATCCAACAGGTTTTCGTGAATTTATAACCTAAACAGTTCCTTTTTAAAAGGAAACAAAACTTTTGAAAGGAACGAGCAAGGAGAAGAAATATTTAATAGTTGGATGGAAGAAGGTTTTGAAATATATAAAGCCGGTCCAGGTCTGTTTTATCACCCTGTATAATAAAGGACGTAGGTCACCTGGAGGTTGCCGGGATCGGATGCAGTAGCTGAGTACAAAATTAGAATTGCAGGGCTACAGCTACCCCACCTCACCACCCACACGGGCGCCTGCGCACCCTCACGGCTACTGATACACCCCCTGTGGCCAAACAGTTTCCTGGACGTGCCCGCGCTCTCATCAACCATGTCTAGTGTACCTCCACAGATGAAGTCGCCCCTACAGGCGTTGAAAGACGCGATCAACACCGTAGTGAAAATTCATCTGCGCAACGAGACCACCTACCGGGGCACCCTGGTTGCCGCAGATCTGCACCAAGTACAGCTCGTTAATGCGACGGTGACATCCCCGAAGAACGCCAACGTGGTCGTTATGAGCCGCGTGCGCATGGCCGCGCACCAAATCCTATACGTAGTATTCGAAGAATAACTGCAGCCCTACCTAACCCCCAGGAGTGCATGAAATACCCTGACTCCACGGACCACTCCGAGTCTTCAGTTTAAGTTTTTGAACAAGTAGTTAGTGCTGCGAATACTCCGTTCGTCTTCGCCCCGAAAGAACTGTAAACTTTAAAGAACAATTAAATCATATACGAATCGGTCTTGTGCAACCCGAGTGGCCGGGTTTATAAACGGAAACGCAGTCCCGCGCTGATCACCTGACGACACCTCACCACCCCCCGAGATCCTGCGCCCGTACCCAGCTCGCTCACGCACCCACCATTGCCAGTCCAGCTGCACCGCCAGTGACACTTCATCGTCATCATGCCTACTACACCGACAAGCATTCCACTAGACGAGATCCACAAGGCCATCGGAAGTTCAGTGCTCGTCAAGTGCAACGATGGGGCCGTGTATCGAGGGATATTGGACGCCAGCAACTCGTCTCAGCTTCAGCTTAAATGCGTGCTGGTCGAGCCGAGCAACCAGGGGGAGCCGTACTTCTCCGTGTGCGAAATCATCGCCATGGCTCGTGTTCTGAACGTATACGTCGACTAACTGCGGCCCCTGCCCCCGCCCCTGCCTCCTCCGCCACCACTTGACCTGCACATGAAACACTTCGATTCCAAGGACAACTTCGAATTTCTCCACTTTACTTTTGGGGCTAACTCGAGACCGAGTGAAACACAGTTCGTTCTCGTTCCAAAATTAACGAAAAGAACAATAGAAATTGAAACCTGTTAATTAGTTCTACAACATCCCCCTTTGAAGTGCGATACCGATGGACTCGTTTTCTGCGGGGCTCTTCTGTCGGACACAGCACCCGAGGTGAATACTCGTATATCGTCGTGTGCTGACTGCTGAGATGTGAAGGCTGTTCAGGAGTTGCACCAGTCGAAGAATCACTGCACCGCTTGTGACATTCACAACTCACACCGCCTCCAGGGCCACCTAGTATCTCCGCTTAACTCGGGTGCCTGTTCTCCAAATTATTTTGATGTTGTAGTTTTACTTTTAAAAATTTGCTAAGACCAGCAAACTTTTTACACTCGCAAATATTCAAAATTTAACTTTTTTCTTTAAATTACTTTTTCAAAATTAATGCAGTGGACTAATTGGTCAGTTTGCTTAACCTACCTTACGCGTCAAAGAGGGAAATGCCTAGGTACATTATACATTGTCACCCGAGTTGGATTGTTACTATTGGGGTTCCTATACATACTTTACAAGTACATAGGTTTTGTTTGGAGTGGAGCGTATTAAAGATACACTAGATCGCTAATTTATATACGAGACAATAAAGTTGACTTAACTCTATATTTAAAACTATTGATGATTTTTTAGAGCAGAATTAAATTGAAGGGGTCCAAACTACTTGTCCTTAAAAGTACTGTGAACTCGGTTATAATTTGATCTGTTTATGTCTTTGGGTTATAAAAGTTTATAATATTTATTTTACTGAATTCGACTAATTTATGCAAATTAACTGTGATTAAACTAAATTAATATTCACTCGTTTATTGATTTCATTAAATGATTTCGGACCATTTATGTCATATAACAGAGATTCTTTTCTGTTATTTATTTATTTTTATTTCTACATGTTTACATATTTTTTATTATTTCTATACTAATATTAATTTATTTTATTATTTTGAATTGTGTAAATAATTATTTTCTTATTGTTATAGTTACAAACCTTTATTTAATATCATTAATCAATTTTATTTTAAAAATTTATTTGATTTTAAAGTTCATTTTGTTTTTAAAACTAATTCTATTTCAAAGTTTTTTTAAAAATAAGTTTTATTTCTTAAATTTACATTTTAAATTAAATTTATTTATTAATATAATTTAATTTTCAAAATTTGTTTTTCAAATAATTACTTCAAGATTTTCTAAAATTATATTAGTTTTTTATATATTTTAATTTTTTAAATTTATTTTTAAAACTAATTTAATTTTAAACATTTATTTTAAAATTAATTTTATTTCTCAATATAATTTAATTTCAAAAATTTATGTTCAAATTTATATTAAAAATTAATTTTATTTAAAAAATTGCTTTTCAAATTAATTAAATTTCTAATTTTTTAAAGCAAGTTTTAAAATTTACTTAGAAAATTGTTTTATTTTTAAAATTGATTAAAAAAATAGGTTTTATATTTAAAACCAATTTAATTTTAACATTTTTGTTTAAATTAATTTTATATCTAAAATTTATTATAAATATTATGTTTATTTTTAAAATTGGTTTTAAAATGATTTTATTTCTAAGTTTTTAATCATTTTCGTTTTAAAATAAATTTCATGTCTAAAATACTTTTAAATAAGTTTAACATATTCCTCTAATTAAAATTAAAAATAAATTTAATTTTCTAAAACTATTTTTGAAAACTAATTGTATTTCTAAAATGTATAAATAGTTTTATTTCTAAACTTCATTGTTAAAATCAAAGTTTTTAATTTAATTTTAAAATTTATTTTATTTTTAAACTAGTTTTCTTTTAAAATTTTATTTTTAAAATGAGTTTTATTTTTTAAATTTGTTTTTAATACATTTAGTTTTTAAAATTATCTGTTTTAGATATTTTTTACTTTTTTATTGCTAAAAAAAATTTTTAACTTAAGTTTTTTAAAAATTTGATTTAATTCGATTCATTATGCAATTTATAACTATAATTTTGGAACTGTATATTTCCACAACAGTTTACCAAACACTTATTTTGAAACAAGACACCGATGGAATCAGGTGTATTTCATGTTCGATGTGTGTTACCTCTTTTGTGTCCCATCTCCGATGACACCTTTAATTATGACAGGTTTAGCGTTTGTTACCTAAGTTCGCTTTTATTACGATATTTCTTTTTCTTATGGTTCATTTTAACAATGCTCATAAATAAGAATATGGAAGAGTTGTAGGGTCGTAGATTCGACACGTCTTTGTATAATGCTCAATGTCTTAATATCACATAAGTCTAGAATAAACAACTTCAAACTATATCGGTGTCCAAAAGTCCTCCCCCATTAATTTTTAACGTTGCATTACACTAAGTACCTATTGGCATATTTTGGGGTTTGCCCATCACCCCTAAAAGGTAGTGGGGTGAGTTTTGAAATATTTATTTTACCCAATAGTGTGACCTCTAATTTGAAGGGGTATAAAGACAAATTCAATGGTACCATTCAAAACAATTAATGGTATCAATGGATTTGTATTTTATATTCTTTCAAGTGAGGGGTCACATGATGGGTAAAATAAATATTTTGGTCACCCCTCTTTTCCCCTATGTTTGGGGGGGACAACCCCCCAAAGTACGCCAAAAAGTACTTCAGTTGACCCTTTTACATGTGCCAAAGCAAGTTAAAATCTTTCATTCTAAGGGGGTCGGACCTTTTAGACACCCGGTACGTAAGTTAATATGAAACATTTTGTTGTTATATATATATTAACTTTGAGGTATTCATTACGGAATAATGGAAGCATACTTTTATTTTAAACTACTTAATTTTCTTTTAAATTAGACAGATTTGCAGTGTTTTATATATATTTTAGGTGTTTTTCTTTTATATATTTTGTATACACCTTTATACATGTAATATTTATTTTACTTGTAATATCTCCACTGAAATGTTTTCATAAGTGTTTATTTTTCAACGATTTAATTGTTGAATTTTTTAGATGCTTTCATTATTCTAACACGAAACACTTTTAGCAGAAACTTCTTGTGTCAACATGTTGAACCACATGAATTTCGGAAGTATTGTCAACGTTAGAAAACTGAAAGAACCCTTTAGAACAGTTTGAAAAAGAAATCTTCCAAAGTGCCAAATACAAACTTTTAACCCAAAATGTTCTATTGGTCCAACATTTACAAGATGGAGTGGTGCTTGTCTTAAAAAGGCTATATTTTCTACGAGTTAAAGTATATATTTTTAAAACTGGTAAATTTGAACGTGAACAAGTGACCGAAATTAAATCAAAATTTAATGACACTTATTGAAATTGGCCTGAAGGCAAACAAGTGTAGGCAATCATCAACATAGAATAGTTTCTAAATTTGCAAAAAGCCTTTCTTACCAAGTATTAGAGAGATAGCACAGGGTACGTAAAAGAAACTGATATTTTATATAATAAATACCATCCAGATTCTTAACTTTCGTGGCTTCTATTAGATTAATGACAAGGTTAATTTAAAGAATAAACTGTTTAAGTATTGGTATCATTATACTTTAGTGATGTTTGCACTTCTTAAACTAGGAATGTGTTATGTTTTCAACATATAAATATAACCAAGCTACAAAAGACTTGTGTTTTTACGTTTTACGAATTTAGGTTAGGTTATTTAATGAGAAATTATTTACTAAGACCTCATAATTACGCCCATTAATGTTTGAGTTTTATAACTACAGCTCTATGTTTAGTTTAAACCGTCTTTTTTAGTGTTGATAATTTGTACTTTTGTACTTTGAAGATTATGTAGAATGTTTAGGACGATGAATAGAAGCCACGAATGAGTTCTGAATCCCTCAAAAGAGATATTTTGTATGACTTTTATATATTGAACTATTGAATATTTCAACTAATCTTTAGTATTTGCATAGACATGTAGGCTAGAATATAGCGTTGTCCACCAAACGAACAGAGGGAATGTTGAACCGGTTTGTTTTATACTACTCAGATATTTTATTTTCTAAAAGGATTTTTACTTTGTAAGAGAAATAACTTTATATAACATAGATTTTGTTAGCTACATCTATAATTTTTACGTTATGTTTTAGTATTTACTGATGGCCTAAAACCCTTGTGAACAGCATAAATAAAAAGCAAAAAAAAACCAAGTTGAAAACGTAAAACCTGTGTTTTTTTTACCTAGAAAGCCTTATTTCTGGTTTTTATGGGATAGAGATTTTCATATGGGGTGGTTTGGAAAACGTTGGTAATATACAGGGTGTCCGATAAGTTAAGTGTCAAACTCCGGGAAACGTTTCCATGGGTCTAAATAAGACAAATTCACGAATAACTTTCTTTCCAAAAACGCATGGTTTACCGGATATCTGCCATTTTGTATTTTTGACAAAATAATGCTTATCTCCAACATTTGATAACCGACTTTTATTAAACTCAGTATGTAATGTTAAAGTTGACGAGATCTATCATTGAAAAAAATTAACTTGGTCCAATTCGAAATTTCAAAATGTCGTCCACTTAAAATCGGACTAAAAATAACACAGATTTATTGAAAACATGATCAGTGACAACATGGATTTAAATGAGTAAACAAATTAGATTAACATAACATCTAAATAAAAGCTTTGCACAAGAAGTTTAAAAATTGTCAATTACAACAACTTTTTTTCTAAATATTATTAATTATCTATCAACAAACAAATTAAAAAAGATCATGTTTTCAATAAATATGTGTAATTTTTTGTCCAATTTTATTTGTTGCTGTGTTGATAGATATAAAAAATATTTCAAAAAGCGTTGTTCTTCATAATTTTTTATTTCTTCTATCGTTTTCAGCCATTTAAGTTTAAAAAAACTTTAACTGGACGCTATTTTGAAATTTCGAATTGGACCAAGTTGATTTTTTTGTCCATGATAGATCTCATCAATTTCAACGTACATCCTGAGTTTAATAAACATCGGTTACCAAATTTTGGGGATACAAATTATTTTGTAATAAATACAAAATGGCGCATATCTGGTAAACAATGAGTTTTTGGAAAAAAAGGTTATTCATGAATTTGTCTTTACTTAGACGTATGGAAACGTTCCCGGAGTTTGGCACTTTACTTATGGGACACCATGTATAGAGAGTCTCAAAAATAGCCCTGGGCAGCCATTACGGGACGGCATGAGCTGGTAAAAATTAAGGTATGAGCTGGTAAACGGTAAAGGTAAAGTTTGTCCTGTTTCACGAGGCGAAGTTAGGACTACAAAGTCCTCTCTAAAAATCAACCTCGACCTTTACCTACCGTTACCGTATAGTCACTTTACAAATGTAAGTGGTGACTGCGGGGATCGAACCCGCGCCAGCCAGCTCAGGGATAAGTAGAGTCCAACCCACCACGACATAATTTATATGGTCTGAAAAACTAGGGCCGTTGTTGTCAATTCATGGCTAATCTGATATAAAGGATTACTGAAAAGTTAATCAATAGAAACACTAAACTTTATCAAATATTATGTTATGGTAGATAGTTAGCGCATAGATACAGGGTGTCCCATAAGTAAAGCGCCATACTCTTGGAAAAGGTTGATTCAAAATAAAGAGAAAATCAAGAATAATTTTTTTTCCAAAAACGCTTAGTTAACCAGATATTTGCCATTTTATATTTTTCACTGATTATTTATTATCTCCCAAACCCCTTATCGGATTTAGCTCAAACTTAACATACATTTGTATCTACGTAAGACCATTCATGGAAAAAATTACCAGGATGATCTAACTTATCATTTTAAAACGGTGGCTATTTGATGGTAATTGTAGGGAGTTTTTGACGTTACACCTTAAATAGCGAATACACGGTGAGTTTAACGATAAAATGTAAAAGTGAACGTTTTTTATTGAATTTTATTACCTATCTATTGACATCAAGTTCGTAAAAATCTATTGGGAAACAACGAAGTTTTAGGGGAAACTCTGGCTGAAAACAGACAACTTTCCACCTTATTATCTTGATGTTTGCCACGATTTGCACTGTAACCATGTTAATTCTTAACCGATTTTTTATTCTAACCTTGGTGTCAATAGATAGGTAATACAATTTACTACAAAACAGTATTCTGTACATTTTATCTTAAAACTAACAGTTTATTCGCTATTTAAGGTGTAACGCCAAAAATGCCCTAAAAATACCATAAAATAGCCACCGTTTTAAAATTATAAGTTAGATCATGCTGGTAATTTTGTCCATAAATGTTCTTACTTAGATACAAATTTATGCTAAGTTTGAGTCAAATACGATAAGTGGTGTGGTAGATAATAAACAATTAGTGAACAATATAAAATGGAAAATATCTGGTTAACTAAGCGTTTTTGGAAAAATTTTGATCTCTAATTATCTCTTTATTTTGACCCATATAACCTTTTCCTAGAGTCTGGCGCTTTACTTATGGGACACTCTGTATAGCTACGCCTAAATAGCTGAGGCAGGAAATTTAACATAGTTGCGGCAGCTCAAGCACAGATAGCGCTGCCAGGGAATTCTTTTAAGTTACGAGTATAATCACCCTGTATACTCACTCTCTTGGCACCGCACTCTTTGATTGGCTAGTGCTGCCATCCAACGAGTTAATTGAACTACTGGCGCTGTAGGGTTGTATCGATTCTACAGTACTGTAATACCAAAGATAATGTACGTAGATTGCGAATATATACCGAATCGCTGAGGCAAGAAATAAAATAAATAAATGGTTCATTGCGTTCAACATGTTAACATGTTATGCAAACGTCACTTTTGAAAAGCTAAAATTTTCCACGCACTCTAACATCGAAATCCCAGTCAGACATACATTTTGACATCCACTCTCTCTCATTCATTCGAATTGTACCACTCTAGTCCTGTAGTCAGTTTGTGTGTTCCGCGTTTTCCCAGTCGTGTGTCATAAACTCGTCTGTATTGTTGCGGCAGAAAAAACATAGTTGCGGCAGCCCAAGCACAGATAGCGCTACGAGGGAATTCTTTTAGCGCAAGTTCGATCGTTCTTGAAAATCGATTTGGTCACATCTAAGTCATCGACATCGGACACACTGGACACGAAGGGGAGAAAGACGGCGAGAGATGGCGGCGCTCGCAGCGCTATCTATGCTTGGGCTACCGCAACTATATTGATTTCCTCGCCTCAGCCATGTGTCATCTATGTACTATATACATAACATACTCTTTGGTTTCATTTATTTTTATTTAAAAGCATACAAATCGAACAAAGAGCACAAACACGTTGTCAGGTTTTGTTTGACTGGTCAGCTTAAAAGGTAAAGTAATGTTTGTCTTGTTTAACGAGGTGAAGTTAGGACTACAAAGTCCTCTCTACCACTCGACCTCGACCTTTACCTAGCGTCACCGTTTTAGTCACATTACAAATGTAAGTGGTGACTGCGAGGATCGAACCCGCACCACCGGAGTGATGAGCTCCGGAGTCGCGCGCGATACCAATCCGCCACGGATCCGCTTACGCTAATTACTTTAAGCTAATGTTTTTTGCAATGTGTCTGGTGACCTTTCCCTTGGAGACGGTATCAGATTGCAGATCCGTCGTGTTATTCTTGTTCAACGATAATCGGAAAAGTCCGCAATAATATTTCAAGCTCAGGTAACAATATGTGGAAGTTTACCAGTGCAATTTGAAACAAGATAAAACATCTACAATTAGAATTTGAAGTTAGAAAATGTTAAGTTGAAAAAGAGACTTACTAAATTGAATAGTTGTTGAAGATTTTGAATATATATCTTGTATCTGGTTTAATTCATCGTTTATTTGCTTGTTTTTCTTGTTTTTTTTATTTTTTTGTTTTTTTATGTTATTGTACTGATTTAGTTTTTTTATTAGAATTATCAATTATATTTCTTTGGATTAACGACGCAATTAGCATTACATCAGAATTTATCATTGACAACAACTAACAACAACAACATATGAGCTGTTATTACGAACAATAACTTATTCGTTGATGCTAAATAAGCTACTCATTGGACTTCAGTTTAATTGCAATTCACTCATGGCTAAAACATATAAAAGTGTGACTTTTAGGACAAGATCAGAATACTAAAATAAATCGAAGATACTTCTAAATGAAACAGTAATGTGAAAACCTAGGCTCGAATAAAAGTTCATGCTTAAAATAAGATACGGTTGAATCTTTCACTATAATAACAACACAATATAAACAGTTACTAATATTATTCTCTCGTAATTAGTTGTTAAAAAACTACATTGAACTGTATGGAAATACTGCTAGTTATTTGAACTGGGCTGGGTAAAAGTATCAATATAATGTATTTAATGTCTCTAGGAATATCGATAAAATTAAAAAATGATTACAAATGCCAAATAGAAGAAATAGTTATAAGTCTGAAATTGCAGAATTTTATTCTAATCGTTCAAACCCACTCTTGGTTTTTGAGAAACACTAAATTAATAAAATATAGTTTTGAAATAGAAACTGAAGCCTTTAAACACACGCTTTTGTTACTGTTTTTAAACGATAGCAAAAGACATAGAAAACTTGAGCCATAGTATTGGACTAAATTTCAAAGTTAGAGAAAATAAAACAAAAACCAATACAAAATCATTTAACTTGCGAGGCCTTTCGATAGCAAGGCTATCATCGTCGGCCAACGCAAATTTGTGACGATGATCAGGACCAAATATAGATGTATATTTGGTCCTGGACGATGATAGCCTTGCTATCTAAAGGCCTCGCAGGTTAAATGATTATAAGTATTGGTTTTGTTTTATTTTCTCTAACTTTGACACAAAAGACATAACAAATTATTAAATAGGTAGGTGTTACAGACATCTAGGCCTACTTTGATGTTATTCATGAAATCAATATTTGTATTAACTTAACATATGACTAGTTATTAAAGACATAGACAATACTATAGCATAAACTGATAATACAACTTAGTATAAACATATATTAATAATAGATTATTACTAAAGAAATTTGAAGACAAAAATATTTGGACCGAACCGGGATTTGAACACGGGTCTCTCGCTTGCCGGGTTATTATGCTGTCCACTACACCATCCAGCCCAGCTATTTTTGTCTTCAAATTTAGAGAAGTACTTAGATCTGAATGATTATCCGAATAATGGTACATTAGGTATTGTAATAAATAATAATTGCATTCTTTCAAATAATAGTGACTATTAACAATCAAAACAATAAAGTTTAATAGTAAATATAAAGATAATGCGATAGATAACAATGTTCATGAAGATAGGCCTAGTAGAATTTTAAAAGAAAACCTGCGACTTCTAATAACATTAGACAAATTGTTTGAGTTAACTTAAAGGGAAATTTTACCGACGCTGGAAAACTTCGATCAACTCTATTAATTTAATTTCTAACGAAGGTTAACTGGTTGATATATTTGACTAACTCAATTTCATATCAAATTACTATTTGTTTCCTTAAATTGTTCAAATATTAGTGATTTAAGCTCAATGTGTATATTTAAAAAATATATTCACTCTTTCGTCGAATAAAAATATATCATTACATTCTTGCATATAGGTATAATGTGATTTATATAAGAATATAATAAAATTGCAATATAGTTATTATCTCGTACCATATGAAACCATCTTCTATATAAAAACTTGAATAAAACCTTTGATAAAGATGAAATGGTAATCTATTAACTATTGAAAACCCAATAACCAACTACAGCAATAAATTATAATAACTATTTGATTGACATGACATGGTAATTGCGATTTTATTGTCTTGAAGATCATCAACCTAAGTCTTCTGGATAATTGTATGTAAAAGAGCTTGTTAAAAATGAATGAATGAATAATGCATGGATTATTTGAAATAAATATGAGATTGAAAAATTCAGATAAACATGTATAGAGTAAGATTAAAAATATTTGAAAATACTTATGCATAGCGTTAGGAAAACTATAGAGAACTGTAGCTTCATAGTTAAATATTAGAATTAAAAGGTAAATGAATTGCATAATTTAATTTACACAAGTGGATAACAAGCGTACACTTTGAGGCAGTACTAAATGAATTTTCACAGAAACAGTTCTAATTACGAGATGTAGCTATCTCATTTTCACATCACTCAAAACCTGAATATAAATTAATTTCTAAATCACTTCTAGTGGACTAACCTTAACTCAAGCCATCAGTTCTAATTCAAGATCCATCCGTCTGAGTCGTGTCGCACTCTGGTTCGCTGATCGAAAGCCGGCCGATGAACTGCCGGTGACTGAGCGAGAACTGCCTGAGACTTGTCATGAACTGCCGGTGACTTGTCATGAACTACCGGTGACTGAACGAGAACTGCCGGTGACCCGAGGAGAACTGCCGGTGACTGAGCGAGAACTGCCGGTGACCCGAGGAGAACTGCCGGTGACTGAGCGAGAACTGCCTGAGACTTGTCATGAACTGCCGGTGACTTGTCATGAACTACCGGTGACTGAACGAGAACTGCCGGTGACCCGAGGAGAACTGCCGGTGACTGAAGTGAGAACTGCCTGAGACTTGTCATGAACTGCCGGTGACTTGTCATGAACTGCCGTGACTTGTCATGAACCGGTGACTGAACGAGAACTGCCGGTGACTGAGAGAACTGCCGGTGACTGAACGAGAACTGTCTGAAACTTGTCATGAACTGCCGGTGACCTGAGGAGAACTGGTGACTGACGAGAACTGCCTGAGACTTGTCATGAACTGCCGGTGACTTATCATGAACTACCGGTGACTGAACGAGAACTGCCGGTGACCCGAGGAGAACTGCCGTGACTGAACGAGAACTGGCTGAGACTTGTCATGAACTGCCGGTGACTTGTCATGAACTGCCGGGACTGAACGAGAACTGCCGGTGACCCTGAGGAAAACTGCCGGTGACTGAACGTGAACTGCCGGTGACCCGAGGAAAACTGCCGGTGACTGAACGAGAACTGCCGGTGACCCAAGGAGAACTGCCGGTGACTGAGCGAGAACTGCCTGAGACTTGTCATGAACTGCCGATGACTTGGTGAAGTACCGCTGAGCTTTCTCCGGACGGTGTTGTGATCGCAGGTGACTGGTGAATCCCAAAAGCAACCCTTTGAAGTGTATAGACGTTGAGAGTTCCGAAGCCGATGTCGCAAAGCACTTTTCAGTATAAACCCAACCAAGTCAGATGAGTGTGAGCACACCAAACCAACGTCTTATTTGATGTCCAATAATTTTTGTCGGATAACATGATGGTGGGATTGACGAATACAAGAAGTCAGAGAAGGTGGCATGAAGATTTACTGATTTAGTTTTCTTGGAAGTTCTAAACTCAATGGGGTAACTCAAGAACGTCCATGTGACCAAGGGGGTTCATTCATCCCGGTGGTTGGGGGGAGGCGGTGGCGGGGTTCGTTAGTCTGAGCGGACGAAGCGCACTAGGGACGTGGGGAGGATGACGCGCTCTGCGTACAGATATTCTCGAAGGTCGCCCCTCTTGATGAAGACTTGACCGAGTACCAGGAATGCGAGGTTACCAACCTCGAGAATCCCGTGGTAACCTGTACCATCCAATCCCTCAACTTCTAGTGGAGTGTTCAGCATGAGCCGTAATGCCTCGAGGAGGAGGTCCCTCGGATCCTGCGACATGATAGCACTCGCGGTCCCCATCAGGGAGACTCTGGGCGACTGGCTGCTGAACTGCGTGCACCGCTTGCACCCACGGTCTAAGGGGCGGCGGGGGTGATCGGGGTGGCGAAGGCGAAGGGTGGGCCACACGGCTGTGCAGCCCTGCAGGTTTATTTATAAACGAGCTCCCAGCTCATCTCCAGGATAGCAACAACCCACCTATTCCGAGAACTTAAGCCAGGGGCCGACCAGGGGATTCACGACGCCCTTTTGACTTAAATTTATCAAATAACTAGCTTTGTACCCGTGCTTCCCCATGGATAAAATTTTATAGTCTCATGACTTTAAAGACTTTTTGCACAAAGGCAGGTTGGTTGTTGCTCGGGTATTGGCATCAAACTACAGATCCTTACACCTGTTCCTTCATTTTGAAAGTGGGCTTAAAGTGTCCTAGCTGTTCCTAAAGCCGTACCTGTTCTTTGCACGGTTGTGCTTAATGTTATAGTGTGGCGATAAAGTTTAATACTGTAATATGAGTTGTAAAATGTTGACTTTGTAATACAAATTTATATGTCTCTACAATATGATTTGATTGATTGTTAGTTACCTACGCCATCCATAGAGTACCTTAGACAAAAGACAACTATCCAGCCTCACCACGGGTATTAATTCGACCAGCGCATGGCCAGTTGTCTTTGCTGTTTTTTAACCGACTTTAGAGAAACGACGAGAATACACAAGTTGACCTGCGGCGATTTTTATTTTATGTCTGTTCACGCATAACTTTTGAACGTGGCCATAGTTTTACGCCCAGTTTGCGTTGATTGATAGATCTTAACTCCATAGTGGACCCATTTAAATATAGTTTTGATTGAACTAATGTTTCTATATAAAAACGTAAAACCGAAAACCCTCAAAAACCCATGGACTTGTTGCGTATTTTGCGTGGTAAAAGCTCTATTTCGAACTAAAATAGGACTTCAATAGCACTTTCGATGTAGAATTAAATTTCCAACAAGAGAGTAGCCGCATGTCATTTAAATATATGGGTGTTTCCGAGATAAACAGATATTTTCGTCTAAAAATACTCTAAAACTATTCTGTGTTTGTATTTATAGAGTTATATAGACACCAAACTATACATCTGATCAAAGTTTTGAAGGAACCAAGTGAGGGTCAAATTTAATTGTCCTTAAGACATTTATATTTTTAATGTTATTAGGCTATACTCATATTTACCGAGCTATGGCCTCCTTCTCCCTAAAAAAAGCACTTTTAATAAATATCTATTTTCCCAGTTGCAGGACCTTGTTTTATTACAGTTACCTTGGTTGAGGTCCTGTAGATCCTACGGTGCAGGTTGTAGTCTAAACACGTGTTTCGCAGCGCTTGTGCTGCATCATCAGTAGACACACTAAGTCACTATTTACATTGATATTAAAACTAAACACTATTAAAACTAAGATACTTAATTAGAACTATTTACATGGTCCACGGCACTTGTTCACTCGCGGACCATGTAAATAGTTCTAATTAAGTAGAACTTAATAACTTAATTAGTAGAACTTAATTAATAAATTATGTACATAGCCGTACATACAACTTTAACTCAAAACAAGTTCAGAAAATAGCACGCCCGACATATTTTTAAAACGTTTAAGTTAAAGGAAAGGCAAAGTTAGAAAACACAAAAGTGACAGCCAAATAAATCACTACTAATTTGCGAGCCTAAAGGACAACGCGTTACTATGAGAAATGTAAACAGCTCATAATATAGCAAACTTGCTAAAGGAAGAGCAAACTACTCATAAGTCATAAGAATACGGGCCGAAACCTAACTAAACATGATCTTGTGAGCTGGAAATAAGCAAATGAAGGCCAGCAACAACGAAGCGTCAATGCGAGTGGAGCGAACCACCTAGTCCTTTTAGCTTGACCAAGCACCGAAACTACATTTCAGAAGGGAACTCTTCTTGCGAGCTTATTATTAGGAAAAGACCGAAGGCTCGTAGCCAACGAGCCACAAGCCAAATCGTCACCCTGAAGCCCCATACCCGTTCGGCCAAAACGATACCGCGAGCGAAGCCAAGCACTTAATTCCTTCGAGCATGTCATGGGAAAACAAACGGCCTATGTTCTTCATTGTTACCATGAGCAAAGGCCTCGAGGCCAAAGGACGAAGTGTTACCGTGATTCAGGCGATTCTTTCCACTCCCGTGAGGTAGATTTGTGTCTTGAGTGCAGCGGTCTGATTGTCTACCTAAAAGACCTGTACTCACAGCTATACTCAGTACACATTTACTTCAGTTTGTACCGAAGAAAAATCACATCAAACCAGCGATTGATACCGAGGATGAAGGACTCAAAACTAGGGACTGATTAGAGAGCTGCATCTCTCCCAAACTGGCTGAAAGTTTGGCTTAATTTAATGAAAATGGCTTAATGAAATTTGACTTAATTTCTAAGTTCAAGATAATATGATTACATTACACTACAAGTACAAGTGCAAAATCATTTCACAGCTTCAAAAGTTGAATTAATGTTTTCTTGCCGTTAATGTATTTTTGTTTAACCATCTAGCCTATTATAAATTTGTCTGATTGGAATTACTTTAGCAAAAAACTGACTTCAAATAAAGTTTGGAAAAATAAATATAAAAAATTGTGAAATAAAACACTTTCAACAAAAAATTGGACCGACTTCAAAACAATCCTATTGTAAAATGCTATAAAAGTGTGAAATAATTGGGTAATTCAATCCTGTATTGCTTTACATGCTTCATTCATAAACAATGGGTTTCTGATGTGTTACGCATACAAACAATTATTTATCCATTACATTACAGTAAGATATTACAGCTATACTAATTTCATGGTAACCAATATAATAAATTTTAATTTGCTAATACATATTATAAGAATACCATCAAAGGCGCACGTATTTGCCATCTCAATTTTTCAATCTCATATTTATTTCAAATAATTTATGCATCATTCGTTTATTCATTTTCAACATGATCTTTTAAATACAACTATCCAAAAGACTTGGTTGATCTTCAAGACAATAACCATTCACCATGTCAATCAAATAGTTATAATTTATTACTGTAGTTGTTTATTGGGGTTTCAATAGTTAATAGAATACCATTTCATCTTTATCAAAGTTTATTCAAGTTTTAGTTCATTAACCTACCTAAAACATCGTTTGCAAAATAACCCATTTAAACGCCGCTCGGGCCTCCTGCCGATACTGGTTGCCTCTTGTTTCCTACTTCGGCCGCGCCCGCTAGGATGCGCTAGACTCGCTAATCACGCCCACTAAGTTTCGTTGTTTCCACAGGTTTCGCTGTCCCCGGCATTCATACGTATTTTAATTATTTTACCGTTATTAAAAACGTAATTTGCTGTTCTAGTTCCAAACTTGGAATGGTATTGCTTAAAAATACAATTTAAACCCTGTAGTGATGTAATAATTGAAATTCATCAGAATTACTGAGTAGGAATTGGCGTTACATCTCGACGTTTAGTGTGCGTATTATAACAAACATATTATTACTTAATCATACTGTCAGGTGAAGAACTCAGCAGCGGAAGCCGGGGCCCGGGAGAAGCAGCTGAAGAAGAAGACAAGTTTGGTTGGGATTAGGATTAATTTTTCCAGCTGCGAGGTTTATCATTCTGGCGCAAATACAACAAAACATAGCCTAGCTATAAATTTCAAAAACATACACATTTGTGAGGCCCAACATATTAAGTTTCTAGGCTTATTCCTGAACAAAAAAAACTAGGATAATCATATGTTGATTTTATTTTATAAAAGTTAACATCTGGTGTCTTTTTATTACGAAAATTATCATCTTATTGTAAACAAGATGTTTTGAGAACAGCCTAATTCGGACTAATACATACTCACAATTTGTATGGCATAGTATTTTGGGGAAAATCTGCTGAATCCAAAATATCACGAATTTTCATTCAACAAAACTCGGCAGTCAGAACGATTTTGGGCTATGCTTCGGACAGACCTGTCGTGATGCGTTTGTCTCTTTGGGTGTTTTGACCGTTACTTCCCTTTTCATATTTAAAACTCAAATTTTTCTTTTCCAATGTTTGCCACCTTCTCATAACTACGAAATTCGTAATAGGAATATGTTAAAACTTGAACCCCATCTGCTTCAAATGTTTAACAAACTTCCACTCCAGGCTGGTAAAAATTATTTGACAAACTCCCAATAGATATTGGATCAACCAACGGCTTTGGCGAGTTTATGAATACTTATATGTAGTATAAATTATTATGGTTTTAAATTGCATAGTTATAGGATTGGACCTTGCCCAGTGGTAGTAGTCAAAACAACTTTATTGTACTCAATTTTTCTCCAGAGTTTTTAATTTATTTAAATTTTTATTCATATCAGGGGTACCATTTTACATTAAGTTAATTTAGGACTCATCATGACCATCACAATGAAATGAAGCTGAACAGCTAAAGTACGGGTAATCGGTGTTTGCGTAATTCACATTTGAAGCATTTTACGTTGTTTTAACCTAATTTAAAGAAACATGTTTTGAAGTACTAGTGTTCCCTCATTTCAATTATTGTATGTTGTATTAACGATATGACGAATAGGCACCAACAAGTTGCAACGAGCTCAAAGAGCTACTGCACGATAGATTCATGTTTAATTTAAGGTTTTACGATCATTCACTCCGTTTTATGCAATCTCAATTCTTAAGCTAAAAGAACTTCACTTGAATTTCATCCTGAAACTTGTTTTTGCAATCTTAATAATAAGTCTCTATTTATTTGTCTGAGCAATTCAATTCATATCTAGCAGTAGTGCTGTAAACTAGAGTGGTAGTTCATTATTAATTTACCATCTGATGCACTGTATATAACCGTCCTTTGGTATCCATGCAGCCCGCCTGTAAGATTCCCTCCTGACCAGATAATGGCTTTGAGAGTCAAGATCGGTTTTGCGGCCGGGGTTAAAGATCTCTCTATTCCGGGCTGTAATTAGGGTATTGACGTTCAATAGGGACACATTCTAATAGGGACACAGGCGAATACGGACAATTCCGATTTGGACACATTGATAAGGCACATAACCAGCCTGTGGAAAAGTGTTTTGAAAGTTAGTTTAAAAGGGAAAAGAGGTATTTGTAGTAAAGATAAAAAGGGATTTTTACACTACGCTATACACCATATATTACTAAAAGAGCTCATTGCAATTATCGATTAATGTTTATACTCAATTACAATTAAAACTACTGTACTATATTTATAATGACAATATGTGCTAAGTTTCCAAGATTTAGGAAGAAAAATTTCATACCACGACACTATATTAGCTAATTTAGATCGTACTACGCACATAGACTAAACATTTGTTTCCAGCCTTCATAAGAAGGTGTCGTATTATTTAATAAACTCCCAATCATTTGAAAAATATAGTAATTCCAAATAAATTTAAACTCGTTTATGCTTTTATAGTGTTTAAGATTTTTTCACTGATGATTAAGGTGAATCATTTAATTTACGCCGTTGTTTTTTTTTTTGTTACTGGTGGCTTATTTGCTACCAAAGTTTAAAACAAAATTTTAATGATAAATTTACATTGAGTTGTAAGATACAATTATTTTGTCTAACTATTTTCAATGTGCTTGTTCTTCTATACTTTGTAATTTTAAAACATGTCTATGGTTTTAATCAAATTTTAGATTAAACTGTCAAGATTGGTTTTATCTAGAAAATAAAATTAGCTATAATTTCAAAATGCAAAACCAATATTTAGTCGATTTTAGGTGGATCAATATCTTTCATTTTTAAGGCCTTTAAATGTATCAGATATTATCATCGAATCCTCAGGAACGGCCTTGTCAACTAAAATGTGTGTACCGTGAGTTTAAAATTTAAAATTAGTTTCTTCTCTAAAAATAAGTTGAATTAAAACATAACCGACAGTGAACACTATCTCTACTACGAATCCTAGCGTGTCTCTTATTAGTGAACGTTCATTGTATTGGCTGCGTTCACCCGACATATGCGATCAAGTGATTGGGGTGTTTTTACTGATCGGATTGATCTGGTGTTAGGAGAAAAAATAAGCC
This sequence comes from Matsumurasca onukii, assembly GCA_018831715.1. NCBI lineage: Eukaryota > Metazoa > Arthropoda > Insecta > Hemiptera > Cicadellidae > Matsumurasca > Matsumurasca onukii. Next base: position 32,397,943 of record CM032064.1, read on the forward strand.
ATTCACCAAAAAACTTAGCGTGCCACTGAACGCTTTGACTGATTTGACAGGTAATTGAACTGACAGCAAGTCTAGCTTATGTCTGCTGCTGCTGAGTTTGTATTAACATGGTTTTGCCATGAAATTGTGGACATTCGTTTATTTATTAGCAGAAACGTAATTAAATTGTGTTGTTACAATAAAATAAAAACAAGGCAAATGAGTATATAAACTAGTATAAAATGAGGCGTCGGAATTCTTTCGAGTGTATCGTTATTTTTGTATTTTATGACATTTCGAATAAGGTCTCACACAGCCGGGTTTTGCAAGGCTTTTGGACTAACCCCCAAACCCCTCATTTTGAGGCGTGGGAAACCCACGCTTACAAGTACTTTAAGTTACCAGTGCCAAAGCACGTTTAGAAATTTTCAGCCGTTCAAAGTGGGTGGGAACGGGGTAATGTATGTTACGGATTTACTACCAACAACCTACAGTTGCCTGAGTTATAAATACACCTTTACCTAAAGTTACCACTTAATCCTATAAGGAAAATTATTAGGGAGACTGCGGGGATCGAACCGCGCCAGCAGAGAGATGAGCCTGGCTCGCCTGCGTGAATCGCCATAGATCCACTCTGAATAGGTGATATTTTTTCAGTGGGGGTATTTAGTTTATCCCTCAACTACCCTAGTTGGAAAAAGGTACTAAATTCCTCCCTATTGCGGTTGTCGTGAGAATTTATTTTATGAAATTATAATTCTTGTATCTCTTGCGTATGTTGGCTATATGCTGCCTTATCAATGTGTCCAACTCGGAATTGTGTCGTATTGCCTGTGTCCCTATTGAATGTGTCTATTGAACGTCACCGTGGTGGCTAGTGATCGGTGATATCTGCGGTCAGGCGGTGACAAGAGCATGAATGGCGATGGATGATTGTGTTATTTTCTACAATAATTATTTGTGTACATCATTCGACAAAATAATTTTTTTTTTTTTTCAGTATTTTGTGAAAGTAAACAAGCAAATTGAACCTTTATTTATTTTCTGCTGTTAAATTTAGTTATAGGCTAGTATTAATTTAAATTGTGTACATATACTTATATTATATTTGTCAGGTTAAGTGGTAGAGAGGACTCTCATAGTCCTAACTTTCGCCTGTATTAAAGGCATTTCTTCATTCATTAATTCATTCATTTATTCATTCATTCATTTTACATTAAGTTATGATTTAGACAGAACAATACCATTATCAATGTACACCCACATCACAATGAAATAGAAAACTGCATTAGCTTAAAGTGCAGGGAGTAAAACCGTGTTTGCGTAAAATTTCTAAGAGCATTTTATACGTTTTTTAACAGTACTTAAAACATTTTATGGAAACTATGTTTTAGAAAGTGTTGATGTTATTTGTCTTATACCTTAACTAGTTTTATAGCCTTGCCGAAGCGAGATGTATACCACTAAGCACGCAAAGAATACATGTTTCGGCATGAAATTTCGGACATTTTATTCCTGTTTACAAAATCTATTCAGAGTTTTAAAGCATATCAAGTATGTTTTTTGTTGAAATCTTAGCTATGCACAGAGTTATACAGGGTGTTTTTTAAAACGCAACCCAACTCTGCAAGTAAGTCATTTTTTTTACGAGCGCTGTAAGGTCGTAAATTGTATCATGGTTTTGCTCTGCCTCAGTTCTGCCTTCAATCGGCCAATATATTATCACGGCTGTTCAGAGGCTGTTTGCTACGCTCACAACATTGCCTTAGCCTCCGGCTTCAGAATTGTGTAGTCTGTTAAACCTGTTACGAGCCTTTGCTCTGCCTCAGTTCTGCCTTCTGAATCGGCTTTTCATAATATATTATCACTGTTCAGAGGCTGTTTGCTACGCTCACAACATTGCCTTAGCCTCCGGCTTCAGAATTGTGTAGTCTGTTAAACCCGTTAGTTACGAGCTTTCTTTGCTCTGCCTCAGTTCTGCCTTCTGAATCGGTTTTCATAATATATTATCACGGCTGTTCAGAGGCTGTTTGTTACGCTCACAACATTGCCTTAGCCTCCGGCTTCAGAATGTGTAGTCTGTTAAACCCGTTAGTTACGAGCTTCTCCTTTCTGCTCTCAGTTCTGCCTTCTGAATCGGCTTTTCATAATATATTATCACGGCTGTTCAGAGGCTGTTTGCTACGCTCACAACATTGCCTTAGCCTCCGGCTTCAGAATTGTGTAGTCTGTTAAACCCGTTAGTTACGAGCTTTGTTCTTGCCTCAGTTCTGCCTTCTGAATCGGCTTTTCATAATATATTATCACGGCTATTCAGAGGCTGTTTGCTACGCTCACAACATTGCCTTAGCCTCCGGCTTCAGAATTGTGTTCTGTTAAACCTGTTAGTTACGAGCTTTCCTTTGCTCTGTTCAGCTGCCTTCTGAATCGGCTTTTCATAATATATTATCACGGCTATTCAGGCTGTTTGCTACGCTCACAACATTGCCTTAGCCTCCGGCTTCAGAATTGTGTAGTCTGTTAAACCCGTTAGTTACGAGCTTTCCTTTGCTCTGCCTCAGTTCTGCCTTCTGAATCGGCTTTTCATAATATATTATCACGGCTGTTCAGAGGCTGTTTGCTACGCTCACAACATTGCCTTAGCCTCCGGCTTCAGAATTGTGTAGTCTGTTAAACCCGTTAGTTACGAGCTTTCCTTTGCTCTGCCTCAGTTCTGCCTTCTGAATCGGCTTTTCATAATATATTATCACGGCTGTTCAGAGGCTGTTTGCTACGCTCACAACATTGCCTTAGCCTCCGGCTTCAGAATTGTGTAGTCTGTTAAACCCGTTAGTTACGAGCTTTCCGTGCTCTTTTATTGCAGGTTTTATTACATGTCATAAAGGGAATATTCAATTGAAATGTAAATAAATTCAGATAACCCATTCCACTGTTATAGCAAAAACAGCAGTGTTTTGACCGTTTTGAACCATAATGCAACTTGTAGAGAGTACACACACATATACATGTATATATATATAATTTTTATAGTCTTGTAAAAATGCTCAAAACGTGATTTGGGGGTCAAGATCGGTACTAGTTTCACGGTCCCGGTCTGGGTCTTACCATACTTACGGCACGAATATCTAATTTTCTAAAGAAATTCGATAAAAGCATGTAAATTTTAAATTGTATCAAAATCGTATAAAATTTATGTTAGTCAATTAAATCCCGATGATTGGGAAAAACTTCCCCCTCTCCGTGACAATGCGATATTCCGATTTTGCTGGTCTACCAGCTTGACTGAGACATTTACATTATTTGCTATTTGGTGACACAGTTTCAGCGCAAAATCAAATACTTGATAGTTTCCACTGTTTCCACTCCGTGAACGACACGAAGTTTTGCTAGCAGTCTCTAGACACCTGATACACAGATAGAGTTGGTTGTGCAATCCACAGGTTGCTTGCTACTGCCACGCATGTCAAACAAATCATATTGATCTGTTATCACTGAATCGTGGGCGCCCTTTCTGACATCCAGGAAAACCTATCTGAAATATTTCACAAGCAAGGAAAGTGTTTATAAAAACTCTATTTTGTAAAACATGCTATCAACAATTTCATTCTTTAAAATTACGAAATTCAAATGCACACATTTTTTGCTCTCTCATCGTGATGGGAGGAGGTTTTAAAATTACCCTTCTTTCAAGGTGTTACGAGGGGAGGAGGTTAGCTGTCAAACGTGGCACGCGTTTTATTTGTTTAGTTAAATCTCAATTTATGTTGCTGCAAGTAAGTCTTGGTTAGTAATATTAGTGTAAAATGGGGAAAATTTATTATTTGATTCTGGAAATTCTGGAAGTTTTGCATTTTTTCTATTTTAAAGTAAAACAAAAGTAAAATGGTGATAACCGGTTAGTTTGAAGGTTTTGTAAAAGTGTTATTGTTGTTTTGAAAGCAGTTTTCAATGTAAAAGAGTTCATCCACAGAATAACTAGATTCATCCGTGTGGTTTCAATACTGTAACTACTGGTATAGTGTCCTTTGTTTGTTTGAAGTTTGTTGTTGACGATGGGAGGATTTCAGAAGTTGAACTATTATTGCGGACATTTTCAATCGTTAGTGAACACAAAAAGGATCACCATGTGACCAAGTAATCCTTTTTTGTTCACTAACGATGGAAAATGTCCGCAATAATAGTTCAACTTCTGGTATAGTGTGTCAAAACAAAAGGTGAAGTAAATTAAATTGTATAGGTATTATGCAGTTTATAAAATGTAAGCCGTACCGGTATCTGTCCCGTGGTGTTAACGAGTTGGTCGGCCGCGGCTTATCATGCATTGTAATTTGTACCACATTATAGCCGGTTTGTTTGCTAGACTGGTCAAGAATCTCCGTTTTTGTATTGTGTGCTATGAGATTTTGTGTCGAAAGGCGACCGAATAAGCGACAGTTTCTACCGGTCTGCATTTCCAGGAGAGTCGTTTGAGTCATCAGGAATCGCGTCGGGCAACACTTCTTCGTCCATCTCTCTCTACCCCCACTTTACACCTGTTTCCACCCCTACTCTGGTGTCAAAATACCGCTTAAGAGTGTCCTCGGATTATTTCCTGATTTATAATGACAGAAAACTGACCGCCTGTGTCAAAATTCCGGCTCCCGTCAAAGAGTTGATCCTTCTTATATTTCCTTTTAGATTTTCTTATTGATTTAGTAGTTTTCTTTCTGATAAGAAAACCAGACCGACACGGAGCTAACTGCTAGAGCACGGCTGACCTGAGTGAATCGAATTTCCTTTGCATTTTGTTACTTCGCTCCGCTCTTCACAGCCTCGCTTTTCATAGTCTATTACAACGGGTGTTTCAAGGCTATTGTGTACTTTTCCTGTATGGTCATGGGCGTTACAAGGCTGTTCGCTTCGGCCTAAGACTTATGAGATTCTTTTACTGGAAAATATACTACACGGACAAAAGGAAACTGCATTTTAAATTTCAATAAAATCGGACTATTTATTCCACTGTTATGGGAAAATATCACTTTTAGGTCGCCATTTTGTATCAATTTGATGGATGATTATGATTTTTGGTATAATCCAAACCACTTTTTTTTGGAGACAAGTGAGATTACAATTTAACAAACTCACCGAGGTATTTACAAAAGAAAAATTTGTACCACATTTTGTGAAAATAGAATCGGACTAAAAATGCGACCTACAGAGACGATACACATATGTATTTAAAGGGTTGAACAAATGCTCAAAAAGTGTTTTGGGGGTATGGATCGGTGTTCATTTCAGGGTCCGAGCTTGGGTGTTACCATGCTGATGGCATGAATATTTCATTTTCCACAGGAAATTCCATATAAAACTGTTGTAAGTTTCGTCGGTTTTATTGCTATTCCAGTTCTTAAATGCATCATGCCTTGATTTTACTGCAGGTTTTGTTTTTATGCAATGAATTGTACCGTTGATGTTTGCATCCTTTTTGAGAGGGTAGGATGTTAGATTGAGGGGATCAAGTGGTTATAGACTGGTTACCTTTATGCACGTCTGCCTCGTATGTTGGGCATATTGCGCTACCACTGGAATGAAAGGAAGTCTGGATTCAGGAGAGGAATGGGGCTGGGTTCGGCTGTCCAGACAATATGACGAGAGGGGGCGACAAGCAAGCCCCACTTAAGGTAATACCAAACCCCCAAGACATGGAGAGCCTTGCCAACACTCGGTGGACCTTTCCCCCCAAGATTATGGCAAGCCTCTCCTGAAGTCGCGGTTCCCCTAAAATGATATCTGATCCAACCTCCCCTGGTGGGAACGGAGTGTCCAACATCCGGACAAACCTGTCCATTTTGTAAACAACTCTTTTTTGATGTATCCCAGTATAAAGTAATCTGAGCAAGTTTTGAGCTATTTTTTATGATTTTGTCCTTTAGTTCATGACAATTCCCTGCTTTCTTTGGGTCCAGGTGAGATTTGAATGTGGATGTTATTTTATTTACATGTCAACTCGGAACCCAGGTATTTGTCGTTTTTTGGGGTTGTTTTACCCTAGTTAGGTAGTGATACAAATCATCGTTAAAGCTTTCGCAACAAAAAATGATTATATTGACCGTGTTTAAAAGAGTTTTGTTAAAATAGCATGTAAACAGGGACCAGTTCTAGGTAAATACTTGTTAGACAATCATAATTTTTTAAACCTTTAACTGGCCTGCTTCCTGAAATCCTATAGACGAGAAACACCAGTCTATTATTGATATTTTAAAAGATGGTAAGAAAAACTAAACATAAAACTATATTAATAAATTGAGTGTTTTGATTTTAATTTTGGTTAAGAAATTTTCATATAGCAATTTGAAAAAAATCAAGATAAAAAGTAATCAAGTAAGTAATAAGAACACATACATTAGATGTTGGCAACTGTTTTTATTCAACATAGATTCTGTAAAATTATTAAATTGACCATAACATAAAACTACAATGTACAAAATACTGATACCTGTGTGAGTAATTTTTTCAAAAGTGTATTAAATAACATAAAAGACAAAAGTACTACCCCAAAATTTGACTGTTCAATGCTTAAACTTTAAAAACCTAACTGAATTTGATTTATTGAAATTGCTAACCATACATCTGCTTTAAGTCTAACAAAAATCAAAATGGATTCTCTAACTTAGTGTAAAATAAAGCCAGGCGAGTAATAATAAACATACAGCTTTTGAAACCGTGAAAGCACAAACTAAATCGATCTGAGAAAATACAAGGAAGAAGGAGCTGCCTAACTGACAAATCAATTCAAACCGAAGTGATAAACATATTACAAGTTTAACAATAGTTCAAGTAATCCAGTATACAAAGCAAAGAAAGGCTAAACAATTTTGGCCAACAAGAGTAATTGAATATAAATTGATGGTCCGATAAATGTGTTTGACATAAGCTACAATTATTACACCAAAATAGATATTCCAGTTCCCTGGAGATATTACGTAGGTTAAAACTAGAAATGGACGAGTCTTACAGAAATTTAAAGATAGCAATTATAACTCCAAAAATTGGGCTGGAATCCTAATGAGAATTGTTCAAACGGAGGATAATTTAAGGATGGTTTTCGGCAGATAAGGAATACCCACAATAATTTGTCGACACCAATGGCTGAAATATCTGTTTTTTATTGTTAAATTTTGAACAGTTCCTTTTAATTAAAAGGAAGGTTTACATGTACTGGTAAAGGAAACAACATCTTTATTCATTACCTCTAACTTGGCATAGACTATTGCACACTCTGCAACACATCTGAGCAGTTTTCTGTTATTTCTTAAAACACACAAAATTTAAGAACTAGTAACATTCAATTTGTACAAGAATTTAATTTCAAATTAATTTCGTATGTTTTTAATTCTTGTTTGCTCTTGTCGCAACTCTAAAAACTTACTCTTTCACACCTCCAACCAATTCTTAACTCAATTATGACATATACAGAGGTCCTTTTCTATAAATCTATGTCCTGTTAACCCAGCTGCTGCCACTATATTTATATAACCACTCATCATTGATACCATATAGCAAAACAATTTTTGCTTTACAGTCCTTTTTAAAATATCAAAACGATGGCCGCGTTCAAAAATAATTTGTGAACAGACATAAAAAATAAAAATCGCTGCAAAGTTGGTTAAAATAATAGTTTGTACCGAAATCAGAGAAATATATAACTATCAAGAACATTTCATGCAAAACATTTACAATAACCTTTTGACTTCTAATCTTGAAAATAAAATAAATGATTGAACTGAACTTGTAATATGAATTGAGGTTAAGTGTGCAATGAGTTCTGAATGAATCTGAAAACTTTGCAATACAAGTAGTTGAGAGAGTTGAAACCCAAAGTGTTGAAAATAAATTGCATTTAAGGTATTACATTCATAAAATTGTTATCTAAAATTAGGGTTACTTTCATGGATATTTCCCTTTAAATTCATATATTCTAGGGATTGGGGTGAAATGATTGCAGACTTTCATTAATGGCGAAAATTACCCTCCTATCAAAATGGATCTGTCTTTAGTCTGATCAAGAACCATACGTCCATTACAAAATTTTCTTTATATCATTCGATCAAATTTAAGGTTTGGGTTACAGACTTCTTCTACAGCAATAACAACACGCAGAATTAAACAAAATAATCACCGGTTAGTAAAAAATCCATGTTAGGTTTTTTGGCAGCTGCTGGGTTAATTAATGGCTATAATAATTTGTTACCTTTAAATAATAAACAATTATGGTATGTGGAATTATTACTCATTTAGCGGATGACGAGCCAGACTTTTCCTACTCCTATATTATGTAGGAGTATTATGTCCTCCTGTATTATGTCCTTTTTTACTTTTCCTATATTATGTTTATAATTTATATTTTCAAATTTAACTATAAAATATTATGACCAAACAATGCAACCTTCTATAAAAATATGAAAGGAAATACAATCTACAACACTTTAACAGATAATTTCAATTCAATGAATTCATACATAAATTATAAAATTCTTTTGGTTTTAATAAATAAATAAAATACAGTTACACTGTTGAACAATGAACTGTTTATGACCCTGATCAAATTGGCTTCCGGCTCTAAAACTTCCTTCCACCAGGGATGAAGCAGTTTCCACTAAGCAAATTTAGAAGACAACTGAAGAGGATACTAGAATAAAATGAATTCACACAATAAACGACTTTCAACAAATTCATTTTGATGAATGTTTGGAAGTTTGTATTATTGTGACGATTGTACTGTCTTTGGCTACGCAGTAAAGATATTTCTTATTAGAATTTCAACTTACTGACTACACCTCTTAGCGACTTCGGTTTGATTTGTTTAAAACTTAAATACTAAAACGCAGACAATAATAAAACAGTTCAACACAGAGTTCTGGTTTATAGAACATTGTAACTACAGTATTCACTATCATGGCTAAATTGCACAAGAGGATGTGCGTTGTTCATATTGCTTAAGCGATACATCTGTTTCTACGATTGTTGAATAAACAAATTGTTCAGGTGCACTTTTTGTGACTTCTTTTATTTCTTTTTACTACAGTACATTTGGTTTCAAACTTTTAGAGGTTAGAGGTTCAATAGTCAATTTGTTACAAAATGACTTTGTACTGTACCTTCAAACACAGTACATTGTATAGCAATATTATCCTATATTATGTTTCTATATTATGTTTTATGTTTATATTATGCTAGTTAAAGAAAACAGAACTATAAGCCAGACTGATATACAACTGTAATTTAGCCATATTTAAAATAGCCGCTAAGAGGTTAGTGATTGACATGCTTCCTAATTACTATACACTGATGTTTTTGAAACCTGTATCCTTACAAAATATCATGCAAATTTATGCTTTAACTGTATCAGCATTTACCATTGTCATTTTCAGCCTTCCATTCGTGCAGTTATTTAGAACTTAAGATATACATTTCTGAAGTTTCATTAGGAAACAAACAAAATTGTTGATAACTATCAAAACTTATTCTAACTGTAACAAATTGGCAATCACAACGAGTATTTACAGTGGAAAAGAAGTAAACGATAGCAGCATTTCCAGCAATGACTTGTAGCTACAAGACACTGAGAAACAGGAACTGACAATAACGTAACAGTGTGAATAAATACGGTAAGTACAATAAGATACAGTGTTACCACACACCAATTGCCTGTAAGGAAAATCCGAATCCAGACATTAAGTTATTTTCACCAATTGCTCTTTTGTTTGTGCACCTACATGAACATTGAATATTTCCTTCTTTCTTAATGTACACAACTAGTTTACATATAAGGATTCTTTAAAAACTCATAGAGGTTTGCCACTTGTGTTTTCATGTACCGCCATTTAAAAATCCTATGAACCCTACAAACTTAGTTGTCATTCTGTTTAAAAATCAAATAATGGTTTATAATATTTACAAATAAAATAAAACAGCAACCTCTAATCGGCAAATACACGATTTAGTTTTAAAACTAGCTTGAATTAAAAAAACACTGACTGGGGGAATAAATTAATAGCAAAGCCAATTTAGCATTATTAAATAAATACCATGATCCTATTATTTAAATAGGATTCTAGTCCTTTACTTAAAACCTACTGTCATTAAAATGAAGTGTAATAAAAATTTGCTGACCTATTAATACAAACTACTAACATAACATTTATAAAACTCATTAAAAGAGCTATTTAGCAAAGAAAATTGATTTGTTTACAAACCGTCGAGGTGGGAATCAATTGCTTGGTCAGCACAATGACTGCATATCCTTGTGACTGCAACAGTTATGTCAGTTTATAATAAAATAGTAAAAGGACTAACAAAATCGTTATTTCATGGATTGAATAACCCCTAAATGCTCAGCAGTCAGCACATACATATATTTGCAAATGAACAAAGTGTGAAAGCTTTATGAGTTAATAAGGAATCCCTCTAAACTGTTGACAATATGTTTACTACAACGTTTCGTTGTAACACATACTTACATGCCTTGGAAGCTTATAGGGTTCCTGACTTTAATACCGTATATTGGTTTCATCTGCCTGTTCACTGTTTACAAGAGTTCCATCCAAACCGAATGTTAGCATTCAAAAATAAGTTTCTTATCGATTAAATAAGAATGCTTTACATTTAAAATTCAAACAACGAGAACATATTTCATACAAAAAGGTCAATTTGAGTTATTATGTAATGATATTTTTTTAAAATTGGTTTCAAGTAACTATAAGCCAGTTAGAAAGACCATAACTTAAATATAATAAACATGACTTTAAAGTTAGACCACCTATATAATAAATCTTTCAGTACTAAATTATAAATAAATAATATACATTAAACAAATTATTAACAGTTTAATTATGTACAGAGATATATATCGAAAATATACCACTTTTTGTAAGAAGTTCACACGTAAGTTCGGTATTAAATTCTTTGGAGACCCGAACTTTGAAAATAAAGAACCAACTTTCTACAAGTGACAAAAGTGTGATCGGCAGTCCCCGCGAATGGCATTACAAATAAAAACACTATGGTACAGAGATGACAGAAGTCAGTCCACTTCCGACACTGACACTCGAAACAGCTCGAACCCGTTTGCTAGGATCGGCTGGATTGTGCACCACAGTCCACTGTCCCTGGAATGTGTTCACTTTACACTAAGAAATCCGGATCACTATACTCATTGTCACTTTCATCTTCCGAACTTCTCAGTTTGGCCTTCTTCCTTTTGTGGTGGTGTTTTTTGTGTCGTTCAGTCTTGCGAGCTTTATGGGAGCGATGGTGGTGGTGTTTCCCGTCCGGTGGCTTTGGCGGCACTATTGTCAGTTTCGGTACTCTCAGAGGAGGGGTAGGCTCCTGAATCACAAACAGTTTCATTAGCGTAAGAACTGAGCAATACAACATTAGTTAACCTGTAATGTATCTTACCGTATAAGCTTAATTAGCTGTGCATAAACATGCACAAACTTGTATGAGGACTAATAAAATATTAATCTGTAGTATTTGACATTGGCTATTTGTTGAGAGTAAACTAACATGTTCACTAAGGCAACAATGGGCTTAATTTACACGGAAACGGCTACAGGATAGCATGAAGGTAGCGCAAACCTAAAATGGTTTGAAAGTTTAACTCATTTACTAGCTGGGAATAACACATTTTCCAAGTGTAGGGATTAAACTCCTAAGGTTTTCCTGTATAGTGAAAACCCCTTTTACCAGCTTTTCAAGTACTGGACATCTTGTTGTAAGGAGAACTCATTGGTTGCTGTGAAGCGTGTGAATTAAATCAAACCTTTTAGTATACAGTTCAGCAAAATGTGCAAGCGTAGCACAACACAGCCAGTTTTTCAGCTGAACGAGAAATCGGTACATTATATTAAGAAACAAAAGTACCTTTTAATGCATACTGACACTTTGCCCCAGTTTTCAAAATAAGGAATTGGGGGTAGCTCCATAATTTTCATAGGGAGCCCATCAGTGACACCTCATTTTAAAGGCCTTAGAAAATGTTGATAAATGCTAAAACTAGATGTCTCTATCTTAACCTGAAAAGAAATGGAGTCCATTTTAAGTTACACGATTTGTATTATGCAAGTGTGAAAACACCTTTATAACTTTTTAACCAGTTTTTTCAGCTCAATTAAACTCAGTACATATTATAAAAATTATCAAAAGTAAAAATTTTAATGCATACTGACACTTTGCCCCAGTTTTCCAAATGGGGGGGGGGGGGTAGTGCTAAGGGAGCACCGTAAAGGAAGAGTTTCCACGGCTAGTATCATTACACTTACAGCTGGAGGTGGTTGCGGGTGGTTGGCTACCCTGTCGTCAGGAGGCTGGGCGGGTGTGGCGGGAAGAGATCCGGGTGTCTGGGCGTGTGCATGTTCTCCACCTCCCGATATCCTCGTGCTTACATGCCCCTTCACAGGTGTAGCTTGTGCCTGCTCATCATTATCTGACTCATCCGGGTCAAGATTCATGATCAGGTGCTTGAACTGAAAAATCACAAATGATTTAGTTGACATGAGTCTAAAAGTTATTTTAACCTGACACAGCCAGTTAACACTTTCACTGTGATCAACATGATGAGACATGTAAATTGTGTTCGTTTCCATGTTAATCAAAAGTCCCCATAGGCACCCGTCGCAGTGATAGTGTTAAGCGGAGCCGAGATGGATTGATATCACGCACGCTTCGGACTCAACACTCCAGTACCATAGGTTTGATCCCCTCAGTCACCACTAACAATTTGTTATGTGACTTTGCGATGATGCTACGTAAAGGTAACTTCACCTCGTTAAACAAGATAAACTTTATCAGTGCCATAAACCTTTTACTGTCTCAAAGGCAATGAAAGTAAGTATTGAGGTATAACATTGTTTTTATACATATTTTTCAATAGTTGTTGAGACCTGAAGTTTACCAAATCGACCTAGTAGTTCTTAAAATAAAACCCTAAGTTTGAGTATAGAATTAAATTAACTTACCTCTAAGTACTCTGACAGAAGAGCTCGTTTGGCATCTTCATCTAAATGGTCAGACGAAGCTGCTTGTTTGATTTTCTGCAGAGTAGCTTTGGGGTTGAACTTTGCATTGCTTTTCCGGTTCACGGCTTTCTCGTATACTTTGGCTGACTCCGATGGAGAATATTGAGTTATTTTGCTGATAAGAACAACACAATTGAAAAATTACAAATAGCATCATTATCTATAGAGGCTGTAATGAGCATTTATTAAGTGCTTATAGGTAATACTTTTCAAAACAACATCCCTGAACACATTTTCGCTGACACGTAATACTGCTATGAAGCACTAATGGTTTCTAAAAAAAGAAATACATTTTCAACCCTTTCTCAAACTCCAAGTTTCGGGAAGCAGGATGTAAGAAGTTATAAATGGCAAGTAGTCAAGTAGTAGATAGGTAGATAAGTGGATAGGTTACCTGTCATTGAAGCCGTAGGGGGTTTTGAGGTGTTGTTTGAGCACAAGGAGCAGTAGACAGCCTTGGGAAGCTGTGATGCACTCTTGCAGCGTACTTGTGTCCTCAGGCACTCGACTCAGGAGTAAATCTTCATCTTCGTCATCCTCCTCATCCATGACAGGGATCGGCCGGCCCGTCACAGGATCCATCATCGGAGCCGGAGCATTAGGGTTTGGTAATAAAGCCTACAAACAAAATCAAACTTGTGTAACTTTACAGTATTTGTTAAACATGATTTCGACCAGGAACAATTGTAACTTTTAGATATAAAATTAACGTAGAAACCTTAGATGGCAGATTGTAGTTTATGACAAAAAGTGTTTTATATATGACAAGCTTCAGAGCATTAAAAGAATGATTAACAATCTTGTCTGCATTACTTACCTCACGAAATGATTGCAAGAGGTTGGTGCCGGTGACTGAAATCATGATGTCTATGTGGTGAATGATGAACAAAGGCTCGTCTTGCACTTGGTAGGGGAAGTAGGCCATGTTGTCTGCCAGGTACAACATTTGCGTCAAACTGGTTTTCTGCAACACACTGATGTCACATTTAATAAATAATACACAATCCCAACATTTCTCCTTTACTCAGAGTAACCTGTGTGTTATCTAGTTTCAACTTACCACTTGCTCATCAAATTGCTTGAGGATGGAGAGGACCAAAGCGCGGCGTTGTTGCTTGGTGCGTAGGATGGAGTACAGGAAGCCGTTGAGAGCAGCAGGCAGTTCACCTTCTTTCGGTCGGAAGCCTCTGACAAAGTCATTCTTCACTTGCAGAATATGTTGCAGTTTGAACGATAACCGGATACCAGTCTGCGCTTTCATGTGGATAAAGCCCGGGTACTTCTTCTCGATATCTTGCAACTGCTTGTCTGCGCTGCCGCTGACTGCTCGTTCTTCATCCGTACTCATGCAGATCAAGTAGGGTACAATCTGTACACAAGACACATTCAACATTAACACAATGTTGGTTATAATGTGGTAATCCGGTAAAGGCAAATCACAAACAAAACATCTGATAGTTTAATGTCAGGTTTCTACAAATGAATGGGTTTTTAATGGATTGCTTTAGCGTCATTCCAGTATTCCACGTTTGAAACCAATATTCTTGATTATGTCAAGGAATGGTTGGAGTCTTACCTGGACAGGATGGACAAGACCCTGAGCTAAGATCAGCTGAATGACTCTCAAAGCAGCTTGTCTCACTCCTACATGTGGATGTAAAAATGATTCCAAAATCTCCTTCAGGTAAATTTGTATCACAGTACTGGCCATTCCAGAAGACACATCTCCCATTTCCTTCAGATTCTCTTGTTTTGATAGTTTCGACCCTGAATCAAAACAGAAACTCAGAATAAATAACCTGTATTTTGAAGATTTATTTCTAATATAGGTTGAAATAATGATTTTATTCACGACTAAATTTCAAAGTTCAACAAATTTATATCAGGAGAATAATATTAATGAATCTTATGGATAGCTAACAAGTGGCGAGAAAATAAATAACAAATTATTGGACTTCTTACAGCCACTTAAATTTTTGGAACTCACAACATAGATGTTATTATTAATAATAATAATATTCAATTGAATAATGGAAGCCCACACACAAGTTGATACTGCAAAGATTATTGTTTAATGTATATTTTAAATTAAGTTAACTATCCACTTTTATGCAGGAGGACAGTGCAATATTTTGCTATGGTAAGCTAGCTGGGCTGCCAACAGTATGATTTGTCTTTCCTAAATATAGAATAGTTTGGCTAGAGCATCACACATAAATCAAGAGAAGACCAAGTTCTATTATCTGTTTTTAATTCTAAGAGAAAAAAGCCACTTACATTCTAGATCTTGCTTGATCATTCGTCTTTCTTCTTCCAAAAGGTATTGCTCGATGTTACATAGTACCTGCAACAAAAACAATCTTATTACTCGTGTTCTAACTCAGATATTTAATTGATGACAAAATGTATATACACTATACATCTCCTACTTAAATTAGAGAAACACATTACACGGGAATGTATGACTTTTTATAATTCTTACATCTCCCTATCTAACGATTTGTTTGAACTCTTTATGACTTGTGAACTCATAAACCGACGTGAGCTAACAATTACTGCAGCTCTAGGAGACTAGGCACAAGGCAACGCAACTCATAGTACTAAACAAAGGTCTGAGATCTCGAGGGGTGGTGAGGACAGTTTCCACACGCTAAGCCGTCAATCATGTCACTTTCTCGTACTTTGTTTCAAGCGAGACGAGCCACACACAACTTACCGGAAGGGGGACAAACAAAAATTGTATGTTTAGGTTAAACGCTATTTCGGTCGAAAGGGTTAGGGAGTAGTTTTACTGTATAGCAAAAAATGACTAGAAATTCAACTTCCACAAGAATAACAGATGAACTAACCTGTATCTTGAGTTCGAAGGAACACTCGGGATCACTGAGGATGTCATGGTACATTTGCTTCAGTTCGGGACCCAACATCATGTCGTAATGGCGAATACAAACAGAACCTATAGCTTTCAAAGTGAAGCTCTTCAGGTCTCTTAGTTCCAAGTAGAAGAGGAAAGTGTTGAAAACAGTTGCCAATGTGTCATCCTAAAAAAAGCAAGCAGTTCTCTTTCAATTATATTTGGTGTAATGATTTGAGATGCTTTTGCATGCTCAAATGTAATGGGACTTAGCATTACAAAATGTGCATCCGACCAACAACCACCACTTGATTGTAACGACTGATAACATCAATATTTATTTGTGATGAACAGTTTCTGTGGATGGAGAAAAGTCTAACAAGTTTCAGAATTGAGCTCATAGACAAAATTTTAAATACTTCAGTAGTAAATTTACAAAAAGGTTGTGACACTAAATCAAAAGTCAAAGGACATGAAAAATACACAGGACTCTGGCTACATCTTATTTGTCTTTGAACATGAAAGTCCAGCTGATACATTCGAAGTAAAAATGTACTATTAAACCAACTTACCTCGAGCCCCTCTACAACCTTCTTGTCAGTAAAATCGAAGAACCTTAACAACAGACCAACAATGAAGAGTGATCTTTTGATTATTGGGTGGTTTCTCATGATTAACGTCTCAACCTCTTCTTCCTTTCCTTCACCGGCTAATTTCTTGTAATTCCACAGTATTCCTGCAAAGTTACGAGTATTATAGTAATGACTAAGGAGGATCAAGTTAAAATGTTGTTTAAGTCACACACAATGTAAAAATTAGTAACATTCACCAAACCAAAATATTGTTACACTGTAGTTTGATTAGCAGGAAGTGGATATTAGCCCCTAATGATGATAATCTTACAACAATAGTATAATTGATTAACTTTTATTCCAACATGAACCTTTCTGTATTAGGAAAACCTAAGAACCGTTACTGACTACTTTGTTAACTAATGCACAAACCATGGTATTTCTTAAAGCAGTCGCGGATGAGCTTGTAGTTATAGGTGACGTTGTTGACAACGGAGCCAAGACAGGAGACACAACTGAGGATGACAGCCTGGTCCTGACGCATGATCAACTTGACCGAATCCTCTTCCAGCCTCGCCAGGAACGAGTCACTCGGGTGCTCAATCAACGGCACGATGATCTCCAACGTCTGTGCCACCGAGCTGATGATCTGGTAGTCTCCTTGAGTCTGGAACATACAAGACGTAAGCTAGTGATGTACAAACTACTTTACTTATGCTTGTCGAAATGTATTTGCATTTTGCTGTATAATGTTCTAAGTATGTGAAAAGGGTCAACTCTTCAACATTTCTTTCAAACTAAATAATATTCTGTTAGTTTTGAAGTGTCTAAAACTGGCGATGAATGGCTTCAGTTGCCAGGTTTTCATCGCAACAGATAAATCATTTGTATTGGAAAAGAACTTAAAGAAGGTGAAGCAAAAAGCTCAAGTTTGTTTTTAAGCGCTAGCTGAATGTTACCTGACACTTGAGGCTGAGGTAGGGCTGTAGTGTGATGGCGTGTTCTACCAATAACTGAGGTTTGATCTTAGCGAAGAGATGGAGTGTGCGGAGACAAGCTATGAGGCGCTGGGAGGAACCTCCTCCTCTGCCATCCAGGTTCAGCACATTCTCTATCAGACAGTCTACTATCTGCTTGCAAGCTGTCATCAACGCTTTGCTGTGTTCATGAGACACCTTGGTCGAGTCATCCTTGTCCTCCTTCGGCTTGAATAACTGACAATTGCCAAACACACAACATCAGAAATCTTTGCCGCACTGATACAGTACATCTGGTCCAAATTGGGTTCAATACAAGTTTAATAGAATGTTAAAACATAACGAGTAGTTTTTAAATTGAAAATACAGTACAGTCTTTATAATCCGGCCGTTTGCCATTTCGACACGTCCAGTAATCCGGTGCTGTGACCATGTCAACTAGCCACCTGTTCAAGTCTCTACTTGTCTGTAAAGTGTGTGACCTATGTCGTCTGTATTGATTACTTCAGTTCACTGCAGACAGCCAGAGAAAAGTGCATACTATTCTGTGCTTCCGTTCAGTACGAGCCGTGAGATGTTGCAAAAACGTTAACATGTTACTTTGACATTAAATAAAAAGTATGTAATTTTAAAAAGATTAGAAAGTGGAGATAAGCTAGGTACTATATCCAAGGAATTCAACTTCAACAGATAAAAATTTATGCACATAAGGAAAAAACAGAATGAAATTGAATGATCCTTCAACCTAAGAAAGATTATTTCTGGCAAATTGTTTTTTTGTGAACCTACACTAATCTTTCTGATCCCGATATAGGGCCGGATTAGTGAGATCATACTGTATTTGAAGTGGAAAAATATCTTTTGCCATGCATTAAAAATTGAACCTTATGAAGTGTTTCCCTTATTTAATTATTTTACTCTATTTCAATGCCACCTACCATCTATCTTTCAGCTATTTATTCTGTATATACGAGAGCTGGTTCAGTGTATGAACTGTTTCAAGATGTTGAATTAGGCACTAAAAGTCATTTGTAAGATAAAACCAGTGTTTCTAAATGTACAAGTACATGGGAAATAGTAGAATTCAATTAGTGAGCCTCCGCAATCCGAGCCTCCGTGAAATCGAGGTACCCTTAAAAAAATTATTACTGAACTGTACTCAGAAATTTTAACGCTTTTTATGAGTTCAATAGCGTTTTCAATTTCGCGTAGCCCTGAATATTTGTTAGTGGCACGCTGTTTACAAGACAGCTGTTTGAGTAAGTACAGTATTGATTTTCTGAGTCAAGGTCAATGGAACCTGTTTCGCTCTTCACTAATAATAGATGATACTGAAACCTTTTCTTTGTCTCCGGTATCGCGCTCTCAAGGTAAAAAAATTCGGAAATGTCATGGTGTAATGGCTCGGAATGTATCGTAGGGTTTAAAAAGGTGAACAGGAGCGTGCAGCAGTATTAACAAGGCGATGTTGAGGACTTCCGGGTCCAACCCGGTCTGAAAATTAGGCGTAAAACCACAATCGGAAGTGCGGACTTTAAGCGAGGATTGGTGCAGACTGAGAATAAGCGGTCCTCTGCTACAATGGAAGTGCACCAGGAAAATGTGTGTATATTGCGGGAGAAAACCGGTAAATGCGTGAATTTTATCAAGCTACTTCTGAGGCCACCCTTTATTATGTATACGTTCTTGTAATACTTATGTAAATTAAATATGACTTATTAATACATTGAAAACTCTTTCTGTCTCTGTTTCCATTGTAATCAAGTTTCTCAAAATCCAGTACCATCAGCCCCTACCTCCGGTTATCAAAATCTACTGTAAGTGATTAAAGTGCATTGAGAAGATGAGATTAAACACTCACACTGACGAGTAGTTGCTCAAACCAGTCTAAGCCCATATCTTTGGAAGCGGCAACAACATCGGTGATGTTCATCACTTTACGAATCATCACTTCCTTGTCGATGTGCGGCTTTTCCTTCACTGGCGTAAACCACATGTTTTGGAACACCTCCATCACCAGTTTGCGGATACCTAAAATTGCACATAGACCAATTTTAACTGGTAGTTACCAAGAACAAATCTTTTTATGAAAATGTGATTCAAGAAATAATTTTTCTTGAGTTAATTAATCAAACTAGGTACAAACACATTTAAAAGCAGTGGCGGCTCGTGAGCCTGGAGGGAGAAAAAGGGCATTCAAAAAAGAATAAATTTTAAAATTGATTCTTAACGTATGTACAGTTAATTCAAGATAAATTACTCATTGATAATATGAGAATTTCTCTAGGTAACTGTGTAAATTATTGATACTGTATTTGAAGCTTGCTGGTCAAAATTGTCATGTTGATTGCAGTGAAAGTGTTTTGAGTTGAGTGATCTATAGTTTGCATGCCATAATAATTATTATAGGGGAAAACAGTAAAGCCCTTGATCAAAACCACAATAGAATCATATTATTAAATGAAATTAGTAAAACTTACCATCCTCATCATTTACACGTCTGATCATTTTGACGCATATTTCAGGAATTTTAGGAAATTCCGGGTACTCAATGCAAATGTCCTTCAAGATCTTGATTACTCTCTTCCTGACGCTGACACCAGTGTCCTAATTATAATTGACACACTTGTTAGATATTTAAATATACTATATTAAAACTCCTATTCTTTATAAAATATATAGTACAACACATTTTTTTCACTTACTTAACAATTTTAATAGATTACTTAATACTTTAAAAGAAATATACAATTATCAATTTACTGGATTAATCTGACAAAGAGTTTTCCGCTTGCACTTTGTAAAATATAACTATGTCATTACTTTTTTATTTTTCCAATGTTATAGCAATATTATTTAACCTGTTTTTAAGTATAACTCATCTTTTGTACGCTCTTATCTAAGGTTTCAAGGTCTTAATCTTATCATCGGCCCCTTCAGGTTTTTAGACTTGAGCTTAACTAATAACTATACTGTCCCTTACATAATGAACATAAAACTCATAAAAAGATCAAGGACATCTGAAACAGTTAATTTTTATTTGTTTTGAAAAATAAAATCTTTCAATCTCGCCATTTCTCAATAGTCAGGAATAAAATACATTTGCTGCAAGCATCTTCCAACTAATGAATGCACTTAGTGTGAATCTATAACTCAACTGTCATATAACGTACCAAGATTCTGGCAGAAAGCATGTCGTAATACTTGTCAATAAGATCTGGCCGACTGAGCACGAACTTGCCGACCAAGTCTACCGCAGCCTCACGCACTGAAGTGGAGTGGTCGAGGAATGAGTAGTTTACACCATCACGCATGTTCTTCAGTCCAAGCACAGCCGGGTCCACTTCTACTATCATCGTCAAGCACTTCATCGCTTTCGTTCTTATCAACACAGACGACTCCATCAGCACCGTCAGGATCTGTGAAAATAACCAAACGTCTAAACAAACATACATAACCCCAAAGAATCAATTTAAATAAATAAAAATGCCTTTATTACAGCGTCTCTCATTATAAGTACTGTTTTACAGAGCAACTTTAGTCAATCTTAAACCTATCTTAGTCTCAGTGTCTATTTCTTGGGTGATATTTGATACTAGGCTATCGAGTGGAAGTTAAATCTGAAGATGTTTTGTTTTAAACTTACTTGTCTCAAATAAATGGAAAAGCTTTGTGAGAACGGTCTTTTGGAAGCCAGATAACGGGACACTAGTTCAGCACTGTCGTAGTCGATGTAGGTTTGTAGCACTTGGTTCTTCATGCCTTCTTTAGTGCTGACATTGTCATCAAATGGCCGGATCTTACTCAGGAGAAACTTCTTCCTTGCCTCCGTCAATCTGTAGGTTTCCAAGGGGTCTCCTGTCTCTCCATTAGCTTTCTTTCTTTCCTCATCTTCCTCATCATTTTCACTAGACTCCTCTTCATAAGTTTCTGCAAAATAGGTTGACAGTTAAATTTACAACTCACGGCAGGTTTAAGAGCATTAAGTGAAAGTAACTGAAAATTTATTTCTAAACAATCAGAAAATCTATATTTTTAGGAGCAGGGAAATAGCTGCGGCGTTGCAAAAATAAAGCAAGCATTTGATTTTGTTTACACTAAATATTATTGAATTTATTAAATGAACCAAAGGTTACCCAACAAGAATACACCATAATTGTTAACAAAACATTAAAAGCAAATGCCACTGTCATAAACATAAAATGTTGTTAGTACCTGGTTGTTTCCTGCCACGAGTATTTGATCTCTTCGAGTCTTCTGGCGTCGACTTGCCCTTGCCTTTGGGGCTGGTGTGGATTTGCTTGATGTTGTCTTGGTACCACTGAGCCAGGTAGAAGTGTCTAGCGTAAGTCAATGCCGGATCTACCTGGCCTCGTACTGCCAAGTAATCCAGTAGCACCTTCTGCAAGAACTGAGTCCTCTCTTCGTCATCCACTACCGGTACCACCTCACCCTGGAACCATTTTATCATCTTCACTGTCTTTGATTTAGTGCTTATGAACAAATCAATTTAAAGGTAGGTTAAGTATGATTTTAATAGGGAATGTACTTCTAGAATACAGTTAAATATCTTATAAGACCTGCAGTTGATTTGCTTAGAACTAAAGACTCCAGGAATTCAATGGATGTTAAGAATATTTTTAACATACATACCGAGTCCATTCCATTTCTTATTAGTCTAGGAGTTAATTTAAATAGTCTTCAGACAGTAGGGGATATGATTTTCTGATAATAATTCTCCTAAAATTCTACAGTCTGAAGAACGGCTTTGGTGGTTGTAAAACTTGAGTTGTTTGGTGACTTGATAACTATTTATTACTAATAGATAGTAATAATTAAAGATTGTGTCTCCTTTTGACAAGTAAAAGATGACAATATAAATATACCGTATATACTCGAGTCTAAGCCTAGGCGAATCTAAGACGCACCCATAAATTTCCCCTGAATATACTGTATGGTAAAAAACTTTGCGGTCAGTTAGTTCATGTTTTTGCCACTGATGATTTACCCATATTTCCAAGCGCTAGTGTTTGATTTGCAATAGTAGCCCATCTCCCTCTTATATGCTACTGCATCCCTTCTCTTCTTTCTTCTCCTCCACCAACCTGCAGACAAGGGGTGGAAGGAGAACACGAATGCAATAAGAAGCAATTCTGAGTCCCCTCACTTTCTCTGTTTTTCAACTATTCCTCCATTCCACTCTTCAAAACAGGCAAAGCAATACGCACCCCTGTTGTGGTTCCTGGGTTTCCTACCTCTTTCGTGGCCTATCTGAATGTTTTTGTCGATGTTTTGAGTGTTTTTGTAACTCTTCAAATGAATTCAATATTTTCATCCTATTGTGGGAGTCTAAGAGCACCCATATAAGCATACCTTATTTTAGAGCCTAAAATATGGTAAATAAAGTACGCCTTAGATTCGAGTATATACGGTATGTAGACCTAGTATCTACTTAGCACTCAAGTAAAAGAAATGAGGTCAAATGAAATCCTAACCTTCATGTTGCCGTCATCATCCTTCAGTTCCTCAGACTTGATCTCATTGATGATCTGATCGATGGTAGACAACTTGAGATTGGACTGGACAGCATCTTTCCGCAGTCTTGCAGCTACCACACCGAGATAATCAAGAGAAACCACTCTCAGAGACATTTCCAGACTTTTGTTGGCAAAGCTACTAACCTGTAACACACAGCAATCTACATTACTCTTCAACACTTCAATGAAAACCCTTTTCTTTTTAAGTAGATACCTAAACACTAAGTTAATTAGTTGTATAAATAAAAGTAGAATTCGGTCAATGCTAATTAATTAATTGAGGAGCAGAACAATCTGGTTCCCCTAGAATTCGGAGACTGACAAACAACCTTCATGCCTTCAGTTGCTTGATCGGTGAATCATTTGCATTTTGTTATCAGTCCAGGTTAAAGGGTGTATGTTCAAATTTTTTTGATTTTATAGTTGGATTTCACATTCAAATAAATATCTGTAAACAAAATTTCATTGAAAAGAACAATATTTTGGCTTGGAAGGCTGGAAGCTAACATTATTGTTTTACTATAGGTATATTAATTATTTACCGATTCCTCTGAAGTTAGAATAAGTTTTACCTATGCTAATCAGGATCGGCATATTTTAAATTTGAAAATTCTAAAATTGCTTTTTACTTTTAACCAACTTTACATACCAGAAACGGAAGGACTTATTATATAATTTGATTGTGGGTTTTGCCTAAAATAAGCTGTATTTGAGCAGGACAATTTTATTCACTTGGAATGCTCGGCTCAGCCCACTCACTTGCGTAAGACTTGGGTAGACAGTCACACGTACATGCCACACTGCACTGCCACACTATCGTTACAACTAATGTTACTGTGAATTCAATATAAAAGGAAATAAGTGATGCAATTTTTACCAAAAGTTTGCCCAGCACACTCAGCATGAGTTCTGCGGCAGGCCACTCAGGTTTGTTGACAGTGGTGAGTAAATCTTGGACAAAGTTTTCGAAAATGGGACGGTAGTCGATCTCTTCAGTTTTACTGCTACACTTAGCTAGGAAGACGTAAAGGAAGTTGGAAGCTGTCGTTCGTGCCATCACAAACTTGTTTGATATCACTGAATCTGGATCAAGCTGAACAGACAATGAAGAAAATAAGTAGTACCATGTATTATAGGCGTTCTTAAAAACTTATTATATTTCTAGTCAGATTAGAATAAACAAATGTTTTGAGCGTATACACATTAGATCAATGAGCCTAGAAAAGAACTTTTATAATAAAATTGCAGCTATTATTTTAATTTGGTTTATTCTCTTTCAGTATACAGCTTAAACTGAAGCATTTTAGGAAAACCAATAGCACGTTTTAAATAAACGAACGTTAGTGGACGCTATGTGACGACTCACCTGTTTATCAACTCCTAGCCCGAGCGGCAGTACCACCATGCACTGTATCAGCTGCAGCACCAGAGCTGCCAGCATCTGGATCTGCTCTTCTGAGTTGAGTCGGTAGGAGCGCAGGCTTCGCTTGGAGCTCGGTAGCCTCGCCATGGAAGCCAGTATGTCATCCAACAATAGTTTCCGGTGCTTCTCGTACTTGGTGAAAATCTGAGCCACAAACAAACCGTTACAGCAAACCTTCATATTTATTGACCACAAATATTTTCTGAGAGTATATAGTAGAGCCTCAATAACTCAACATTATTCAGACCCCATTGAAATCTCCTTAAAACTCAACGTTATAAAGCCCCTGTAAGGCAAATCCAACAAAATTAAAAACTGGATAAGTTGAGTTTTGGGGCTCCCAAAATTGGAGGTTCCGACTGATTTTTGTTGGGTAGAAAGAGTAGTGAAAAGGAAGGGGAATCCCACGTTCACTATGTCATTTGTTGCTAGACAACCCAAGGGATGAGATTACATCGCCAACCACAGTATTTTCTTTGTGGAAAGTGATATACTCGTATTGGAGCTTTGAGGAAGTAGGGTTTTAACTATGTTTCAGGAGAGTTTGACAGTTATGTTATTTCCTTATCTTATCAGAAAAACATTGTTTCAATCAATTTTTTTGTTACATTACATAATGTTACATTACTTATCTCCATAAACTACCATGTGCTCACTGATGGGAAAATAAAGTTTTGAGGAGTTTTACAGGAAACATTTTATTCAGGCTATCGCCATTGTTTATTTCTTGTCCAGGGATTTCGGTACCAGAGGCTTGCGGGAAACAACGTTAATTCCGTCCTGGTACCTGGATTCCACAGAGCTCTAGTAAATATTAATCCATATATGGTAAAAAGATCTAACAAGATACAATATTACTTGAGTGAAGACAGGACACTCACATTGGTAACAAGCTTGAGTGCAGAGAGCTGGAGTTCACTGATGCCTTCAACGAAGAACGGAGAGATGCCAGTGGACGAGATGTGCAGCACAGCTGTGTCCGTGAGGGTCTGAATGCTCAGTAGCTCGGCGAGCAGCGACACAACCTCCACCAGCTTGTTGTACAGTTGCAACACACTCTTCTCCCTCACCTCTTTCACATGGGCTCTCTTCTTCCTCACACTGCCTACAAATCCATCTGCAAACAGACATTTTTCTTTTAATGTGTTTTTAAGTTGACGAATAAATTAAGTTGAAAACTTAACGAAATTAGAGTTTACGTGATCAAGTTATTTTTAGACATGACTTTTTTACTCTACTTTCTTCCCCAGAGATATGACAGACTCTATTTTACGACACAGGAATCAAAAGAAACCTTGCTCTGTCAACCTATTCAAGATGTTTAAGATAGTTAGGAGTGAAATGGGCAGTGGTGTTATCTATCTCAACCAGCTTACGTAACCATTATAAAACTATCTGGTCAAATTACACAGCTTAACTGGTGAGAGCCAGACAATTGGATGGATTGCAAAAGCACCTTTGAAAAGCCAACCGTACAATGGGTGTTACCTTTATCTTTACTGTCTCTGTAGACAGGATCAAAAGATGGGAAGATCGTATTGAGTAGCTGGTACTTGGTAAAGATGACAACCCTGTCTATCACATCCTCCAGGTACACTCGTTTATGCATGTTGGGCGAGGTCAGGATGTAGAGCGTGGTCAATGAAGCGTCCACGGCCCTCATCACTCTCTCCATGGCCAGTTCCATCCACAACTTGCGCTCTTCTTCATCATCGTTCTGCAAGCGAACAAGTTAAAATATTATTCATCGCTGTAAATTGATTTGTTATATATGAGCAAAAAATATGTTCATAAATAATTCAATATATTTCCATTCATCTGGAGGAAACCTTGCCAAATCGTGTTTGAAGTGTAAGCGTTCGTTGCAGGGTTAAACATAATGTTCAAACTAAAAAGTGTACCTAAAGAGAAAACACTGCACTTTCAGCCTGGATTCAACTTGGCAATCGACATGAAACGCTAACGCTAAGATGAGGTAACAGCAGTCCCTATGGCTTTCTTGTGGTTGCACGTGAAAAGGAATCGATAGGCTTGTTAACTAGATCTACTCAAGTCAACAACTTACTGGGTCTGCAAGCGGGGATACTTTGGTACCATCACGGATGTTTTTCTCCAAGATACTGAGCAGTCTCGTGATCTTCTCCGATGGGATGGATTCCATGGCTCCTAAGGTCTTCAGCTTGGCTGCCTCACCACACAGATCTTGCAGTTGGTACTTGGGTATCATAGCTTCTGACGGCACTTCATCCTCGGCCTCAGCACCTTCAGACAAACACACCAGCACTTGAGAACAATTCAGGCCAACCACTGCTTAGTACTTTAAGTAACTAATGCCAGGTTAAGGCTCACTGAACAATTTTAATTCTTAAAATAGCAAATTACTAAAAAATACCTACGGGTATAGAACTATTTCTTAAATTACTAAACTAAATCTCACCTGCATCTATTGCCAGGTCTACATCTTCAGTATTGTTGAAAATCTTTTCCAAGGTTTTATTAAATCGTTGATAAGTGTTTGTTTCCATGAGTTCTTCGACACTTAGTTTTTCTATTACAGGTACCAGTTTACGTTCCACCTTCCGGAGCTTAGTCTTTGGCATGTGAGAGGAATCTAAAATGATAAATACATTAGTAGAAAACCCATTCTATATACAAGTTTTTCAGAACTAAATCTTTTTGCTCTCTGAAACCTTACAAGAGAGCAATTGGAATTTCCAAGGGCTCGGCTCTTTATCTAGCGATGCCATTGAAAATTATAACTGCTGAGGTTCTCGCTGCATTGCAACGGAATCAACTTTAGAATTCTAGTTTTAATAAAACGATTGCAGTTATTTCGAGCTGTGGTCTTATTATTGATTGCAGTCACCAATAAACGACCTGTAGTTTAATGATTACGAATGCTAATTAACAGTCCTGCTCACAATTATTAACAATCATGGACACAGATTGATAGTGGACTTTAAGTTCTAAAGTAATGTGGCAGGTTTAACTCTTGTAAGCTTGCCAACAATGTTTTGTGTTGTGGTTGTTGGCTCAAAACGTTGTTTAAATGTTTGTGTGCTTATTCCGACTTGTCTTGTAAATCCACAGTACTTTAAATGTTCTTACCCATCCCAAAATCAAGTAGTCCATCCCATCCACCTCTATTATTACCCGATATTTGTATATCCGAAAAGGATTTGATTTTCAAGTACTAACTGGGAGTATTTGTGAAAATCATGCTTTCTTTAAATTTTTATTAGGTTTACTGAAAGTATGACATTTATAAAAAACAAGAACGAAAAAAGAAGGAATTCACATACAAATGTTAAATTAACTAATGTGAATAAACAAAGTTGTCCAACCAAAGTTTTTAACCAGTTTTTTAAACAGTTTCATACAGGTCTGAGAAATATAGATATTTAAAGAAAGGCTTCACTGTTGAAATTTAACAGAAATATTTACCATCTGAATCTTCATTCTCAGCTTCCGGTTCTGTATATCTCATAGATCGTTTTCTTTTGGAATTGGCAGACCAATGCTTCCCATCAACGAGAAATTCTTCATCCTTATCCTTCTTTCTGAGATCCTTTTCTGAAAGAAAATGTTTTGATTTAAAATATCATCAACACACAAGCCCCTCTGTTTTTTAACTTAGTACATCTGGTTTATGTTTAACAATTTGTAGTATAGCCAATAATGTTTTCTTAATTTAACAAAAAACAAACTTACCTTTCCGCCTCTGGATTTCTCGTTCCTTATCTCTTGCCTTGAAATACTTTGTTCCTTTCTTAGGCTCCTCGTCACTCTCGGATCCAGACTCTATTCTCATTTTTCGGTGATTTCGGGTCAGTCCCATCTCCTTTGCTAGACTCGGCTCTTTTTCAGTGAACTCTTTCAGACTGCGCTGAAGAAGAGCTTGGTCCTGTATTATTTAACAAGAGAATTAACACCATAAAACTTGCCATACACTTTTAGCTAAATGCATACAATTGAATGCAACTCAAATCTTAACTATTGTTATAAAAATAATGGTCTAATATATCTATATCGTTAAACAGAGACAATTTTTGTGTAACAGTGCCATAATTTTACGTTCATTGAGTTGTGTATAGCATCCAGCCAAACTCAAGTAATTATATTGCTTTTTGAACTTGATAGTAGATACAAAAAAACTCTTAACGGCCAAAAATTAACCATGCTAAAAACGCTCTAGGCAAAAGATTATCAATTTCAAAATAATTTCTACTTGAGACAGTCTATTTCTAATTATTTAATGAAATTGTTTTGAAAACATTCTTTGTTAATATTATCATAATTGTAATTTAGTGTTGCGTAAATATTACGTTACTTATTAGCTTAGTAGGAAGGAGCGCTTTTGAAAACTAGTGCATCAAGAAATTAATTTGACTTCACACCAAACACAAAAGCACAAGTAGGTTTAACATATCACCAATTAGGAAATTTTAATTTATAATAAAGGCACTTTATAGGCACATTATGTTACTGTACAGACTATTTCACCAAAAGTTCCATTAGCAAGCAATTAATGATGTACAAATTCTATTGTAATTTAGAAATAATATATGTATCATACCTTTAAACGTACAAGAACTACTTTACAATCAGGTAGTTTCCTCTTCTGCTCTATTCTAACATCATCCACTAACATCACTGAGGACATAGCTGGGTCTTCACTACGTGCGGGGAAATGGGTTTTTAAAACGTTGTTTTTGTTCATATCAACAAAAACTTCTTTGGGATTCACTAATGTCTTTCTAGATTTAGAATCTGTACTGGGAGGATAGAGGCTGGGGAGTTCCAATTGCAGAGTTTCTTCTTCTAACTCCACTAGTAAAACTTTACAACTTTCCCTTTTAACTGACATTTTTTGAACAAACTCCTTCTTCAAATTCAGATCCGAGAGAACCTTTTAGTAAAAATGAAAAATATACAGAAAATTGAAAACACTTTACTTTTTAGTAAAAATGAAAAATATACAAAAAATTGAAAACATTTTACTTTTAATGGTTCCTTGGTGCATCTTTGACCTCAGTAAAAAGTTTAAAACATTACGTTTGATGTTTATATTTCTGAGAAACTATTCATTCGCTAGTGACTGTTAATTTGTTTTAAATAAAGTGTACCATTGTTTAGATCTACGGATTAGTGTAATAAGGGGTTTTGTTTTAGTACAGTAGACTCTCACTTGAATGGACTAATGTGGCGGAAGTGTTAGTTTATTTATAACTAACTTCTTGACCCACTAGAAATTACAAAAATAGACCCAAAACAACACAATTTGAGTTTCTGAATTGTTACATACACAGTTGAACCAATATTCTTTGCAGTAATAACTATTCCTGTACTACAGGGTCCGGCAGTCAAACCTGACGGTTTTTAAAATGGAATAAATCAAAAAGTTGTTGAGATATTTTAAAAATTAGTTTTTTATTGTAAAGAGGAGAATTGGAAATTTAATATTCATAATCAAAAAGTACAAAAATAACTTATGTAGCAAAAGTTATGTCACTTAAATGATAACCCCCATTTTCTCTACACTGTACGAGTCTCTTGGAGAAGTCATGACTCTCTCCAATGTTTGTGCGGATCTCCTGAGTTCTCGCCGAATGAAGGTTTTTGAGTGGGGATAGGTATTGGTGGGGACGTCTGGTCAGGTGGGGATGTTACCTTTAATATTTTCCCGACTAAAACCTAATCTGGCTGAAATTCCCGACCTAT
Organism: Matsumurasca onukii; assembly: GCA_018831715.1. Classification (NCBI taxonomy): domain Eukaryota; kingdom Metazoa; phylum Arthropoda; class Insecta; order Hemiptera; family Cicadellidae; genus Matsumurasca; species Matsumurasca onukii. The sequence goes on from CM032064.1 coordinate 32,428,064, forward strand.
TCCCCGAAGTGTAAAATAGAAATATTCCCAACTTTCAGACTAGTAGACACCCCGATAGTGTAGTACATTGTGGTATATACCAATGACTTAAACCAAAGCTTAAACCCTGGCTTTTAAATGCTCTGTATTATACGTTTAGGCTTTTAAACATACAAAATAGTATTGAAAATGTTTTGCTATTAATTAAATATGTCAACATATCCAATTTGATGTTTCAAATTTGTGTCCTGCTGGGAGGTCCGGTAGTCTGTATCTGAATTATCCTGATCCGCTCTAGAGAGTCTACTGTATTGTTTTTTTTCACTGATTGCAAAAGAAATACCGATACTTTAATTCTCAGATACACCTTTAATTATTATTTCAACTCCGCATAACTCTAAAAAAGTGTCAAGATTAATTTGGCTTCATCATCTGATTTTTAACGGAACTAAAGATTACGAAAAAGAGAACTATATGTATGATTAAGGTGGTATTGTTTATAATCTTTTTCAGTTTGGTTTGTTATTTTAAGTTTGGTTAAAACTTATGCTAATGAAACACTTGAGAGGTTCGGTATTTGGGTTTGGATTGGGATTAAGAGTATCTACAGTCAAACATAGATAACGGAGACTATTTATGTGATATTAAGATTATTCTAGTAAAATGTAGTATTTATTTGTTCTTTATTTTATTTGAACTCATTACAAAAGCTGGTAAGGTTAGGTAACTTGCGCTATTTATTAGCTTCAATTTAACTAATTATAAGGCTGGTTACGTTCTAAAACTATATACAGCATTTATTCAAGTACAATTTGTCTAGGTTAACTGTTAATTAGTAAAGTGTTTATTTTAAAATGTAAAAGCTGTTGTGGAAAGTCGAGGGATGCACCAAATATTACACATTCAGCAGGAACTATATACAAAAAAGGTGTTCATTTTAAACAAGGCTCGACCGGTGTCTTGTACACAGTGAATTTTACAGAAATGTTAAGGGGACTTCACCTGATTTGTCCTTATAATCAAAAATATGATTTCCAACACTTAAAATTCAATCATTCTTTTCTGATTTAGCGGCCTACCTGAGAACGTCTTATGCAAACACCTTTATAGTTTATACTTTTGGATTTCAAACACGCTTTAATGACTTGTCATTCCTGACATTGTTGTGGTTAACCTAAGAGTAGTTAAAGCAATGCTATTGAAAGGGCTTTATTAAAACTTTAGTAGGCTGTAGTTCTGTAACTATTAGATTTATCACACAAATGTCTGGACTAAAAAATCCATTAACCCTCCTTCGAGAGCTTAAACTTCAAAACACCATAGGGTGCTTGAGATGCACATGAACATACTAATACATAATAAATGTTTTATAAACTTATTTAGTTACTATAAAGTATACACCAGTATATATTTAAGTGTTAATAATCATCATACAATGCTTGCATAAGTTTGTATTAAATAATAAAATGAAAAAGTCTTTATTTATGTGGCGAAGTTAATAAAATAATATTAAAATTTATAATCATTACTTCAACTGAAAATGTGCTATCAAGGCAAATGAAAGCATTTGTAGAATGTGTTATCCTTAAACTAACTATTTCAAATTAATATGTGTGATTGAAATTTAAAAGCTACTTTAAAACGATTTAACTTGAACACGATTGGGAGGTTTTCTTCAGCTAAACATCAAATTTCAAGACCCACCTTGTTGGTAGGTTTGGAAACTTCTAATCAGCAATTGAGAACTATTTTTAAATGACAAACAGAGAGGTGCCCTTACGGGTGCAATTACACTCAAAACATTGATTAATAAAATCAAAAAGACACCGAGGAACTACCGTGAAGCGCCCAGGCAGGGTTTTGTAGCGTTTAAAATGTTACAATTACAAAATATTCGGGGATAATCTAAAGACATTCTTTAGTTGGACGCCATACAGAAGAAGGTAGGCAGATTTTCAAATCAACAAAATCATATTTTTAATTGTAGAGTAAAACAAGGTGAAGTCCGCCACTTAATCATGTCTGTTAAATCCATTGTCAGGTCTACAATATACCAACGGAGGCTCATTCGAAATGAATGTACATACTAGGGATTGACAAGCTATATTTTCATTCAATCTGAAAATAATTTTACCATTTAGAAAATTTGTTTGCAAGAATATACACATTTAGTATACTTGTTTGATTATACAAATAAAATATATTTTAGACAAGATTAATTTAAGATCAAAGTAGACTGCTAATAGTTACTCAAACAATCAGTGAATTGTTTAAACTTGTCAATCCCTAATAGTGCCAATAGACATGCCAAAATACCAAATACATCAATCAACAAACTTTGGTACAATGAAACACTGAAACACATATCAATCAGCCACTCTGGGAAAGAACCTCTAGTTAGGGAGCGTCAAAATAGAGAATAAATTAGCCCACTTTGAGAAGGTGGTAATAACAAATTGAAATACGAGGGGGTACCCAACAATAACGGGAATTTCAATATAATAACCATATTTTATTATTTTTTTTTACTAATTTACATGTATACTTTCAGTATACTCCCCATTTAGTGTAATGCAATTGTTCATTTGATGCTCCCATGGTTTTAAGCACCCCTCATACCCCTTAGTCTGAATGGCTGCACGCTCCATCCTCGTTTGCCTTTTCACTCCTTCATTTTCGTCATAACGGTGATCTTTTATGTAATTTTTCATTATGGGGAACATAAAAAAAAGTGGTGGGACAAGATTTGGCGAGTATGGGTCGTGGGGAAGGGTGGTCATGCTGGAATTGGCCAAAAACTAGCGCACTGAGATGGCTACATGGGCAGGCACATTGGCATGATGAAAGAACCAGCCTCCATATCGCCAAAATTTAGGTCTGGAGTGTGCTGTAATTCGCTAAACTGAATTTTGACACACTTCAGACAGCAAAAAAGCATTCTCAATGGTCCTCAGACGGTCTTCTCGCAATATTGACGGTTTTTTCTGAACCATTTCACCAGTCCGAAAATTTGAAGGTCGTCCAGGACGAGGCCTGCCTTCAATCGACAGGGCGCCATCTTGAGTTTGGGAAAAATACTCGTTTAATTCTGGTTTTGCTCAAAACATCGTCTTTGTAAGCTTTTTTAATAATTGCAACCGTTTATGACGTGTTATTACCGAGAAAAAGCAAAAACCTCACTGCTGAACTTTGTCCATTTAATCAAACCATCAAAACAAAACGAGGCAGAACAAAAACTACTTTTAGAAAAACGCACACAGCTCCTCTCCACAGCCTCTCAGACTGGCCACACCGAGTGCACTGAACTCAGGAAGAGTTGGGCTTTCATCCCCTATCGGCCAAAATGTGAACTATGCGCTCCCCACTTCGCCATCGACCGATTCCCGATACTTTTGGGTACCCCCTCGTACTAATGCAAGTATTATGATTTCACAACTGAAAGCCATATATCTTATTTCCTAACACCTTCCTGAGGTTTTTACAGGGTGTCCAGCATTTATTAAAAACTGAACTTCTGTATATGTCTTGCTTTTTATTTTTTAAACTACACATGTTGTTGATTTCTTAGTTTAAGGGTACAATACTGTTCACTTTCAATTCAAATTTACAAACACCGATGATATTCAATCTTAGGAGAGTCATAGTAACTCCCACTAAGATTTGGCACATAAAAAGTTATTTAAGGAAGACGACAGCAATCTCTAGTATCCTGTTAACGTTTGCACAACAGTCATAACCATCATTACACTTGCCACGATCTTTAGACATTGCGTAAGTTTGTATCTGCCACAAAATCCTGACTTTCACTGCCATTTGCAACACAATCTAGGCTCCCGTTAGCGCCGCTGACAAAATCACGACTTTCACTCTGTTAATAGCAATATCTAGATTCCTGTCAGCGTTCCACGACGAAATCGCGTCTATTGGTACCGTTTTTGAAAATCTCTAGACTCCTGATAGAATTGGCAAAGAAATCCTGACTTTTGTTACCATTTGCGATGTTATATAAACTCCCGTTAGTACATGACAAAATAACGATTTTCACAACAACCTTCTCAAACTTTCCAATTAGGAAGGAAATTTCCGCATCATTCCCTGATAAGAAAATTCCTGTATAATTCTGTATGCTAGACACCCTGTTGTACCATTGAGATTTCACCGTAAACATAAACCAACTCATGGTTATTGATCTTATATAGTTATATTTCCAGTGATGTAGCTGATTAAAAGAGCTAATTGTACTAAAAATTGTGAGAGAATAACAAGATTCAAGAGTAAGACAACAGACACAAATGCTGGGTTACATGCAAGCATGTTGCACTACGATGTGACACTGTGACAGCTATGGTCACAATAAAGATACGAGGGTCATCCAGAAAGTAAAGAACAATAGCGCATCCTGGCGCGCACCCTCACCACTACGGCCTTGAGTGCAGCTGCTAACTACATTCTTCCTCTTCAGTTTGAGTGTAGGTTCGTTGCTGTTTGATTACGCGTCTCGTGTCCACAGTGATTAATAATGGCATCGACAATTGAAAACCCAGCTAAATGTAGTGTGAAATTTAAACACTTGAAAAGTCATGGCAACTATTTTTTGGGATCGGAAGGGCTTAGATGTTAGATTGAGGGGATCAAGTGGTCAGGGACTGGTTACCCTTATGCACGTCTGCTTCGTCTGTTGGGCATATTGCTACCATCGGAATGAAAGGAAGTCTGGATTCAGGAGAGGAATGGGACTGGGTTCGGCTGACCAGACAATCATGAGAGGGTGCGACAAGCAAGCCCACTGACAACCACTTAGGGGACTCTAACCCCAAGACATGGAGTGCCTTGCCAACACTGGGGACCGTTCCCCAAGATTATGGCAAGCCTCTCCTGAAGTCGGTCTACCCTGCTGCGCATCCCCTAAAATGATATCTGATCCAACCTCCCCTGGTGGAGCGGGCGTGTTCAACATCTGGACAACTACAAAGCTGCCCAGTATTTTTGTGAACAACTCTTTTTGATGTACCCCAGTATAAAGTAATCTGAGCAGGTACTAACCAGACAGATACTGACTGGGGGGATCGGAAGGGCTTAATCCATGTCAATTTATGCCAAGAAAATAAACGAATGCAGCCCTGACTTGGTGCCGAATGATTATCACTTATTCCTAAAGCTTAAGACTTTTTGGGTAAAAAACAGTTTGCTAACGATAAGGAACTCAAAGAAGCTAAGAAATCTTGGCTCATGATTTTGGCGGCAAATGAGTAGAACATGGGTATATAAAACTGGTCCCACGTTAAAACCAGTGTCTTGAAATCATGGCGACTGCGTAGAAATGTAGAGGAAGGTTGTTCTATGAATTTGTAAATAAAGTTTTGTGTTGATATATTTATTTTTGATTTGACCATGCCAAAACGTTCTTTACTTTCTGGATGACCCTTGTACAAGGAGGTTAGAGGTAACAGCAAAACATATAGGTAATTAACACCATCCAAATAATGCAATATATAAAAGGTTAATGAAGAGGTATTCCTACTTTTAGCTGCACTGTAGCCAACATGGTAATTTTATATACATAGTCTAAGTGAAGAGCTCGCTACCGGGAAATAAGTTTTGAGATCATAAAGAAAACCTATTTACCAGATATTATTTTTTGCAAAATATTGTTAAACTGCAATACTAAAAGACCCATACTTTATCAAACTGAATAAATTGTATTTGTTCCGAAAAGGTCCTAGATTTATAGTTTTAATAAATATTAATTGTTACACATTTTGGAGAAAATTATGAGGTCTACTATCATTGATGACAAATATATAACGGTTGTATTTTATCATCCATGACTAGCAAAACATTAAAAGTATGAAATATCCCAAGAACGATTCCAAAATGTTGAAAACCAAGTACGGTAAGTCAAAATTGAATTAAGAGCATGGATACAGGTCATAACTCCTGTTTTAGTTAAGATGTACTATTAAAGTTAGTGGCAGAACAAAAATACAATTATGCTTTTTTTCATATACAGAATAGAGTATTTAATTTGATGGTGATAAATTTTGTAAGGTCCTAAGCAAGATGATTTCTCAAAAAAACCACATACCCATGCTTGATTTGACAAGATATTACTTACCTCAGGCCTTATACGGTTCAACATTACTCTTGGCTCCTTTAGTTTTTGATCAGACACTGGTGTCTCTTGTTTTAAAATCAAGCTTTCATCTTTGTTGTCTGAGACAGGAGCTATACTACTTGCTTGAACAGGTGAAGCATCTGGAACAAAAATAGAATTTACAATTATTGTTCTAATCTCTTCAAAGTTTGATGTCACTGACGTCTTTGTTATGTTCTCTGATAAAATAACCAGTGGTAGACATTTTATTTTTATTAGACAGGTTATTTGATGGGCAAGTCATCTGCTGATTAGGTGACATATATGACACTATTTAGGACCTACTTAAGAAGTTATAATTTTCATTTAATTGAATTTTTGTAAGCAAATAAAAACACCAGCAACAAGACTTAATTTGAAACAAATTCAGAGTTACTTTCGCTAGGTAAAGAGATAACGAAACCGGTTGTGATACTATCAAAACCTATTTGGTAATAATATTTCAGACCAGTGCGCCTCCTGTGCGTATTTCTTTACCCTGGTTGGGACCCCTGCCGAGAGGCACCGGCTTGACCTGCCAAATAAGTTTAATACATATCAATAAACTAATAGCTCAAATTCTGATAACATATTTTTTTCATTTATTGTACATACCGTATATACTCAAATCTAAGACGCACTTTATTTACCATATTTTAGGCTCTAAAATAAGGGTGCTTCTTATATGCGGGAGCATCTTAGACTCACACAATATGATAAAAATATTGAGTTAATTTGAAGAGTTACAAAAACCCTCAAAACATTGACAAAAACATTCAGATAGGCCACAGGGTAGGAAACATCCTATTACATGCTATTGCATCCCTGTTTTGAAGAGTGGAATGAATGAATTTTTTGTGACTAGAGGGACTCAGAATTGCTTCTTATTGCATTCTGTGTTCTCCATCCTTCTTCCCCTCCCTCCTTGTCTGTAGGTTGGTGGGGGAAAAGAAGTAAGAGAAGGGAAGCAGTAGCATACAAGAGTAGCATCTATTCAAAGCAAACACTAGCGCTTGGAAATATGGGACAACCACCAGTGGCAAAAACATGAACTGACTACAAAAAATAGTCCCTCGCCAGACCCCAGCCTGTCCTTTATCTCTCTACCTGCCTTCCTTACCCCGGCTGCTGACCCTTGTTTACAAATTTTTTGTGCTGTGGGAGGGGTGTAGTGGTGGAGCAGAGCGGGGTTTGGGATGGGTGCAGCTGGCAATTGTCACTAGTTGCTAAGGACTGGTCAGGGGCCTGACAAATCATAGCCCTCTAGCTGTTGACATTATAAAAAACCGGGTGCGTCTTATACGAGGGTGTAGATTTTTAGGGGAAAATTATGGGTGCGTCTTAGATTTGCGTGTGGCTTAGACTCGAGTATATCGGTATTGTATTTTGTCATTGGGTGTGGACAATTGCTTTTTATCACTAGAATAGTCGGTAATCAATATTCAACAAAATCACCCTGACACATACCTGACATGTTGGGAACTTGAACATTTGCACGAGGCACATTCGACAGTGATGGAGGTGGAGGAGGCGTCACATCAGTGTCTCTCACTCCGTTAGTCGTCGCAGTAACATTGGCGCTCGAAGACTGAGTGATCTCCGGTTTGGCGGAGACGGAAGCTGGTGAGGGTGAAAGCGAAGGTGCACTCGCTGGCACGACTGTAGGGGTTGTAGAGGGTTTATGGTTATCACAGATGTTGGTGGTGGGTGCAACAGGGAAAGAGGTGGGGATAGGGGCCGGAGCAGGGGTGAGGACATGCGGGGGAGCAGGAGTGGGGGCAGGGGTAGAAGGACCAGCAGGGGCTGCAGTGAGGGTAGGGGACGGTTGAAGGCTCGGATGTGGTGAGGGAGGGATTGGCAACCCTGATACAGCTGTGTGGTTGCTCTCCAAAGGAGATTGTAACTGACTACTCTTTGTTACCGTTGCACTGCTCTTTTGTGAATTCACTGCAATACAAAAAATTATCATGACAACAAGTACTCAAAAATGGAATGAGGGGTGACAGTGTGACATTTTCACAGAATTGCAAGTAGAAAACTGTTGTATTATTTAAATTTCCCACAAATGTTTTCCTTGAAAACTTGTGTATGAACCCCACTCTTTCCCTAATATTTTGGTTAAAACGTATAAAAATACTGTGGAAGGCCATCATTTGAAAACATATTAATTTTTCTGCTGTAATAAAGTTAATAGATACAAAAGCGTATGTTCAAAAGTTTTAAGATCCCAGTCTTTAAAACATCACCATTTTTCACCTATTGAGATATAGTTTGCAGCATTGTGTGTACACCACTAACAACAACCTTTCTTCTAAAATACCACATGACCTACTATCGGATTCAAAAAGCAATATACTTGAGTTTGAGAAAGTGCTGTACACAACTGTGAACTTAAAATTATGAAAATCACACCTTAATGTTTTCCGTTTAGTTCTAAGTATAAGTCAATTATTTTAAAACAAAACTTAAATTTTTTCAGGTACTGGGAGTCTCAAAACACGTTTTTTCACAGTATTCGGACCAAGACTCAACTTTGAAAACTTCTACAGCCGTTAATATTCATTCAAGCGCAATGAAACTTTTATAGAACGTAGGTTTTACATTTATCCAACCAATTACAAAGTTTTGCAGTGTTACCTATTTTTCTTAAAAAGTTGTACATTTTATGAGCTTGTGCAATCTTGGAAACGGGTGGTCGTACAATCCCACTTTGTGGCTTAAACGAACCACAACTAAAATAGTTTAGTTTGAATAGATACCCTGAATTCAAGTAATATTAGCATGTGATTTTATAATTTGAAATAAATAAATGGACATCCATGCGCGGCAGAGCGGAATTAACGCAGCGGACAGACAGACGTGCCGAGGTGGGAACCAGTAGATCACCGTGTTTCCGCTGTTGCCATATCGTGAGACAACACAGCACGTTCCTTACGCCAGGTTACATACTTAAAAGATTTCTCATCAATAAATTTAGACCCGAATCACTCATCAATTTTCCATCACAATCTGTCTGGATACTTCTTATCGTTCCAACAGTTCACGAAAAAAAAAAAAAAATACAGTACCACCGATGATTATAGAAATCTCTCTCTTGAAAAGGGCGGCAGGAATCTTCAGTGATTTCTCGCATTACGGTAAGTTAGCATGACAAATCATCATAACAATGGATGTCTTTTATTTATTTCACATTATAAAATCACATACTAATATTACTTGAATTCAGGTTTTCTATTCAATTTTAACTTTTAGCTGTGGTTCCTTTAAGCCGCAGTGCGTGATTCTACGACCACCTGTTTCCAAGATTGCACTAGCTCATAAAATTTACAACTTTAAAAAAAAAGGTAACACTGCAAAACTTTGTAATTGGTTAGATAAATGTATATTAAACCTACATTGTGTCATTGTGCTTGAATGAATATTAGCAGCTGTAGAAATTTTCAAAGTTGAGTCTTGGTCCGAATACAGTGAAAACCTTTTTTTCAGACTCTTTGTACCTGAAAAAATTTAGTTGTTTTAAAAATAATTGACTTATATGTCCGTACGTAGAATTAAACGGAGAAAATTATAGTCTGATTGCCATAATTTTACGTTCACTGAGATGCGTACAGTACCCGGTCGAACTCGAGTACAGTACGATCTCACTAATCCGGCCCTAAATCGAGATCAGAAGCGCCGGATTAGCGGAAATGCCGAATTAGTGGAGGTTCACTAAAAATTTTCAATTTGTCAGGAATAATCTTTCTTACTTTGGAGGATGATTCTCTACTCTTAAGAACGATTCAATTTAATTCTTATTCCTCCTTATGTCTGTGAATTTTTGATCTGCCGATGTTAACTTATTACCACTTTCTAATCATTTTAAAATCACAGTACTTTTTATCTATTGTCAAAGTAACATCTTTACGTTTTTGCAACATCTCACGGTCTGTGCTGAACGGAAGCACTGATTAGCAATAGGCTAAACAACGCACACTTTGTTTACACACTTTACAGACAAGTAGAGACTTGAAAACAGGTGGCTAGTTGGCGGTCTCAGCGCGGATTACTGGGCGTGTGAGCGGCGGATTATAGAGACTGTACTGTATATTGCTTTTTGAATCCGATAGTGTGCTCTCATTTAATATTTCCACCCGACTGTGTCAACCGTGCTTCGTGGATTACTTCTAGTTGCCAGTTGCTATCTTAAAAATTATATTTAAAATGTCTATTATTTACTGTTAAAAGTTATCAAGCTGTTCCAAGAGTTTTTGAGCACAGTGAATTTATATCTGTAAAAGGGAAAAATAACCAGGTTTTATCGAATGTTGCTGATTGAATCAGAAAAGAAAACTAATAGTTTTCATTGACATAGGCCTGGTTTCCCATCTATTTTTATACAGTGCATAACAATAGATGGGAAATTGGGCCTTAGTATTAGTAAATGCAAATTGATTTTTGTATTTGGCATTACCCAATCAGAGGATTATGATAATGCCTGTACCGCACACAGTGTTAAACCTTAATCAATATATCTTACCCAAAGGACCTTTGAACACATTTGGGTTTCTCTGCAGGATAGCCTTTAGAAGTTCAGGAGTATTCAATTCATCTACTGGAGTTACTGCTCCTGAATAATGATCTTTCAGCTCTCTGGAAAAAAGAAATTTAGTGAGCTTTAACTGCTGATACTATTTATTAGCGATAGGGGTGCGTACTCGATTGTCAAGTAGAGTTTGAGTATTTACGGATACCTGATCGGTAAAGCTCAAAATTTGGTCACAAACGGTAACAAAGTCGTGATTTTATCGCGGGCGCTAGCGGGAGACAAGAGATCACCGCGAACGGTATCAAAGTCGTGATTTTATCGCATGCCATGGAGACAAGAGATCACCGCGAACAGTATCAAAGTCGTGATTACAAAATAAAAAGGTTTTGCCTTGGAAACAAGTACCGCCCTGGGTTAAAACTGCAGAAATATAGCAGGAAGTTATAAAGTTAAGTCAATTTGTGTGGATTTAATGTTTAACTTTTGTTTAGATTTATACTGTTTTTTTAACATGAAGTCTTTTCTTTGTTTTATTTCATGTGGATTTTATGTGATATATAAATGTTCATATTTAATTAGTTTAAACTGAATATTAAAGTTTGTCAAGAAAGCTCCAAACTGAGCTTGTTTTTGAATGCCGATACGTTGATACTCGATTCGACTCGAATCTTGAGCTTTTAACAAACTTAATTCGACTTGACTCAAACTAAAAAATGTGACTCGCACACCCCTAATTCGCATGCAACCAAAATACTGGTTGTCTCATTCACCTAGACTAGTCACTTATTTATTTCCAATGATGTGAGCTAATGTGAGGGCAATCAAACCGAATAGCATAGCATAAGAATTATTGTGCAGCCCTGGTGATGAATGAAAACTCACTTGAAATTGACAGTGAGTGATCAGAATACACAACTCAAAATGTGAGGGTATCAAAATGAAACTGAAATACAGAGTAATACCATACAGTAAATATAGAAGTATCGTTTAGTTTGCATCTTAAGAGTTTAACTAGTAGTTGAGCAGTCAACGATCAATCGGAAAGCCAGTAAAAACCTACTTTGAATAATGCTGAAAGAATGAAGCTAGCGATGAGGTAGAGGTGAAATCACAAACTTTTATAAGCAATTAAACACCCTGGTTAGGTGTCTACCTGGCATTCTGGCATCCCCCTCCTCACTGTACTCTAACTCATACAGCACAATGTGTTCCAGTTCTTGCCATTCAAGGCTCCTCCTCCTACTCCCTCGTCACTTCTCAGTAAGTTTCTGTTCTGGGAGATCGCTCACTGCACCTTGACACCTCGAGCCGGTGTGTAGCCCGTCCTGGTAGCTAGGTCTTTGCACTTCCTTACACAGTATTTTACAACTAGCTTAGAAAGCAAAGTTTCTGCTTAAACAACTGAGAAATACGTACATGTGATCTGCAGAGGTTTGTGCCAGTGACTGAACCAATTGTGGCACCAAAGCTTCGTCACGTAGACTGAGTAAGATATGTGCTTCCTCCGCAACTCGTGGATGAAACAGCAATGACTTGTTACTCAATGTTTGTGGAAGTGGGGAAGGAAGTGGCATTTCCGGCAGCACTGAAACAATTCAGCTTAATTGTACACAAAATATCCCATTTATACTTTGAGCCTAGGTAAGAGTTTGAGCTTGATCTTTTGTTAACACATGCAAGCCTCGGATCTACAGAAACGATGTTTCGATGAATTTTAGAGGCAATAATCAAATCCAAAGGTGCAAAAAGTTATTTACTTGTATACAATGATTTAAATTTTAAAGGTTTATTAAATTTCAAAGCAAAACTGTAGACTGAACCAGGACCCGACTAAACCCCTGGTATATTGAATAAAGAATTTAAGGTATAAAATCGTCAAATAATATCTAAGTTGAAACACATTATGTACAATATTCATAAGTGTAAAATGGATTTTCTGTCAATAAGGAAATTGAAAGACAAGCGGTCTTGTGCAACTTATGAAAAATGACAGTTCAACTGTTAGTTCTTCCAAAAGGTTTTGCTCCAAAGTTGTATTCAGTACAGTAATTAATTAGCCCTCTGACACTATGCAAATTAAGAACAATACAAGAAGTATACACAAGTATTTAAGTATAAAGTAATATAGTAATACTAACAGTCAGTTAGACTTGCAATGCCTGCCAACGTTGTGATCGGAACACTTGGTATTTCCCCGTTCATCTTAAGTTTGAATCGTCCATTGTCCCAAGGTCTCTCTCATGTTTCCTGAAATACAAAGCGCAAATTAATGTTTTGAAAGATTGAATAGGCCATTCCACATTCCATATTAAGTCTAAATACAAGCAATAAGTCAGACACTTTATTTGAAGAAGTCAGGGTATCCTCGGCGGAATACACCAAACATAGAAATTTAGTTTTCAAAATGTTCCCTCTCCGAAGAAAATCAGTTGGAACAATTGCAAAAATTGTGCAGGAAAGAGTCAAGAGCAGCATTTCATAGTGAACAAACTGACCATTAGGCTATGGTAGAGTGTAATAAAATTCGTGAATGCAAGTGTGAATGGAAAATATAATGTAGGCTATGTTTGAAAAGGACCGTCCAGCACGTTGGCCGAACCTGTCGCAACCGAACATACTCGGTACTTTGTTGGCCGGTTTATGCCTAATTGAACAAATTATTCATATTAATCAAGATCTTAAACACTAGAAAGCAAAATTATTTTCATCGTTAGATGCTTTATACTAGGTGTCTGGATGACTATTAGAAACACTTACCTTAACATAGAAAACTGGATAAAAGTAAGTGTGAAATGTAGGCTACATTAATATTTTTTTACTTCTGCCATTCTAACAATGTTTAATTTAAATCAGTATTCCAAAACTGGTACTATTTTGAGATTCGGTTCAAAGAGTCTAACACCTGAAACAAACCAAATCAAAATATGTGTAAAACTATATAACTCAGAATGAATATAATCTTATTCAGAACTACATCAATATTTGTTCTTAGTGTGCCACCACTTCCTAGTTTGTGTCCACTTTCCTTGTTGTGTTACCATTTATTCCAAGGTATGTAAGCGTTGATGAAAGTGATGCAAAGTCAACCGGTAAAACAACACTGTCAACTGGGCTAAAACTGTGTACTTTGATAACAAGTAAATCGGTTGTGCTAACAGTTTTTAATGTTAGTAACATCCATTTTATCTTAATTTTAGTGTAGATAAATTGCCTAACAAGTTGGCAGCACTGGGTCTGTTGCCTGCTGCAGGAGCTGTCAGCAGACCAGGTGGCGCAGAGGTAGCGCTAACCTGTGATTTATTGTACACTCCCTAACAGCTTTGGTTCTACAGTTTTGGGAAAGACATTGGGGAGGCAGAACAGGTCACAAAACTAATGAGTTTCAGTTCACTTTGATTAGCATTTTACACTGATCCTGGCTGGATTGGAGGGTTAACGATATACTTGATGTCTTCATCTTTGAGAGGATTTTTCCCGATTGATTATATCAGTTTCTTTTCTTAGTCTACAAAAATAGTGGCACATCGTGGATTTTAAGGATGTAGAGTGGTTTCCTTATCAATTCCGTTTCTTTTTTTGGGGAAGGGGTCAAACTATACATTTACAATTGCACAACATTTTATATTTTACCATGGTGAAACGTTTAATTATTTATTTATTGTTTTGGGTACTAAGCCTGCACATTGGGATGTCCAGTTTCTTTGCTCCTCATATGCAGAGTATTTACAACACTCTAATTTCTATATTCACTAATTCTTTTTCAGGTTGTATCCCTTCAGATTTATGTTTCTTCGGGTTATATTATTCATTTTGTCCTTGCCAGATTCAGCCTAGTGGTTGTGAGAAAATACCGTTGAAAAGGTTTCAGTGTTGGTTTACAACTGATTAACATTGGGCAGGTTCAAACAAAGAGAAATTGTTTGATTGGACCTTTTACCCTTATATAATTGAAATCTATGAACACTATTCTAAAAATTCAAATACTGTAACTTTCTTGGCGTTTAGCTTTTGAACCTTGGTTGGTCGCCTACAGTCCACATAACTTTCATTCAAAACTTCATAGATGATGACATGTAACCTTCCTGATAATGACTAAATGTTCGAAAACCAATCACAAAATAAACCACACGCCCAAACTTTACTCATGTTATCTGTCTGTCACTGATTGTCACTTTACTGGCTTTTCAAATATATTGTCTTAACTAAAGTTGTACAGTCAAACAAATTCATCATGCTCAAATATCTTGGATGTTTCAGAAATTAAACATTTCGTTCTGATCTACTGTTTATGATCCTTGGGAATGATTTAAATATAAATTGTGAGTAATGTTTGTGAACCACAACAGGATTTGAAATTCATAAGATATATCCTGTGTTGCTTTACGAAAAGTCTGCTGTCTTGAATGTATCAAGTTAAGTTGACTAGTTTAGTTTCAGATCAAATCTAGATTTCTCCAACCCTTCCTGCTATTTCTACTACATTGCATTCCTGCTATTTCTACTACATTGCACCTTAAATATCCAAAAACTAAATACATTGAAATCTTCATTCTACATCCTATGTTCCCCTACATACATCCAATAAAATTATCATTGCTCAGTGTACATTTGACCGCCTCTCTGGAAATAATAATGGCTATAGCTACAAGCATGGTAAAGTAAAGCATATCCATGTTGAAGCTAAAACCTCTTGATACCTTAGGTTGTTCATTAAATTTGTACAACCCAAGACCGCTCTAAAGTTAAATACCTTTTATTCATGAGTATATTCGGTCAACAAAACTAACTACATTAGACCAGAAACCTGTTAGTTCAATGAGTGAAATTGATATTCCACCAAGTCCCAATAATTGATCATTCCAGTAAATTCATTGTAAATTTAGTTTTGTATCTTAATAGTGGGTTACATGTTTCGAGGCAATTGTCCAAATATTGCACCACTCAGGTACTGATGACAGCTTATTATGGACTAATCTACCCACACCTGGCCTACGGGCTAACGTTGTGGGGAGGCTGCTCAAGCACAAACTTTTCCAGTGTTCATTCTTCAAAAACAAGCAGTGCGAACAATAGCAAAACTGCATTGGAGAGTCGTTCAGACCAGCATTCAAAAGATTATAACTGTAGACTTTACTCTGTCTCTAAATTTTAGAAATATGTCCTTTTTTCAAATGTAAGTTTGACCTTATAAGAGGAATAGATGTACACTCTTACGAAACCAGAGACAGGGAGAACTATCGAACTGGGAGACACAGAACGATGATTCATGAACGTTTGCCCTCACAGGCAGGAGTTCAGTTTGTCAACAGACTTCCAAATTCGATCAAAATTGCCCCAGAGCTAAAGGCTTTCAAAGCTCGTCTAAAATCAGTTTTGGTCACAGAAGCATTCTACAGTTCAAAGGAGTTTTGGCACACAATTGGGATATTGGAGAACCAGACTAACAGGGGTAGACTGGGAAAATTCGAGTAAATGGGAATAGTACGGATGTAAGTTATGTATGTTTGAAAGGGATCTAGATGTGGATGAATGCAAAATTTTAGATCAAATAGTGGACGATTGAGATACATGCTTGTAAACATGTCAATTCAATAAAATATTTATTTATTTACAATATTTTAGAACCACTTCTAAATGATCCTATTTGTTATAAAAATAACTCCCATGGTACAGACTTTAAGCTTCTAAATCCACTGATCAAAGCACATTTTCTGTCCGTCAACATTTAGCCTACCATGCTTATTAACTGTTGGTTATCATTACGCTTTGAGCCGATGGTTACGTTAATTAGACTAATTCAGTCCACACCAATCAAATGAGCCAAGATCATCGGTGATTTACAATGTTACAGCCTAGGCTACATGTTTTGCATTTGCATCTACAATCTTTAGAGCCTAGTGAAGCATTCTATTTCTCCTATATACAAGAGTCATCCACTAAACAATTACCGATACATTCTCTGATATTGTCTTTTGTCAGGCCAGAGCTTTTGCTCAGTTAAGTTGTGCTCTTTAATATTGACTTCCACACTCTACAAATGGAAAGAGGTCGCGATGAGAATTTAATTGATGAGTACAATCACAAGGCCCTGCTTGAATCCAGCCAAGCTTATAGATGAAAATATTAAGTTGACTCCTCGCAGGTGGTCTTCTATGAAAAGTAGAAAACCGCTAACTACCCAAAACAGTTGCTTGGTTTTATGTCCTTTGATATGTAAATTTGGTTTGTTTGGCCTGTTTTTAAGTTGTTTTAAGTTTAAGCGCTAGGGATTTCATACTTTTGAGACGCCCTGAATTATTGCTATCTGCTAATTCTGTTACTTGTCATTCAAGCTGATGTTGTCAGGTGATAAGGCAAAACTAATGTTCACAGCTACTTCGATCTTACATGAAATCATTATATCAATTAAATAGCCCAGTTTTATATAGCAGCCTATTCGTAATTGAACATATAAGGTTGTATTGGGTCGGGAAAGGGGTATTTTATGGTAGCCTACGTATAATAAACGGTTACTTTCTTTCAATGAAAAATTGATAACAATATGAAAAAGCTACTGACATACATTTCTTTGTATTTAGATAATTTAGATTACAAAGAATTTAATCTATATGAAAGTAACATGATTAAGTTTTTGCGACATCTCACGGCCTTTACTGAACAGAAGCACCGATTAGCAATAAAGAATGCACGCTTTAAAGACAAGTAGAGACTTGAAACAGGACCTAAATAACATGGTCACAGCGCCGGATTACTGGACGTGTCGGAGTGGCGAACGGCCGGATTATAGAGACTGTACTGTACATAATCCAATTTTCTATCATGACAATCACAGTGAAAAGGTAAAGCAACTTTAAGTTAATACAACAACTTCAGTACTGCATTCTAATAGAAAATAGTTGAGTTATGAGGTAATAATGATAGGATCCTTACTTCGATGTATCGGTAGATAACATTCAAAGTTAACTTAATTTAACATTTGATGAACATGATAATAAAAAGATCATTATGAACAGATTTGATTCAATATAGGCCTACCGCCTACTATCAGTTTACTGATTAAGCAATCGAACAATAGAATCATAGTCAGTATCTGAATTTTAAAATGGTTTGGGAATAGGCCTTGATTTTACCATTATTTGGGTAAGGTTAACACTTTGAAGCCTTAATTAGGCCACTAGTGTTTTATACAAGTAGAACAAAAATTAAGTGGAGAAAAAATAAGGAAATTTTAAAATGGTAAAGATTTATATTTCCTTTTTTACAATATACTAACTTAAAAGAAAGAAAATGTGTGTCCTCACAGATGTAATGCAGCAATCCCTTTTGAACTCTCTTACATTTAACTTCCACCCATCCCGGTTATCGTTTATCAAAGGTGAGGTTCATCGTGAACAAACAGAACTTAGCTGAATTAAGGGTTCTTGCCGCGGAGATCAAATCAGTGTCAACAGAAATGTTCAGTATTACTTATGTTCAATATCAGCTTATTAATGATAAGCATTTTGAATTGCATAGATTGTATGTTTATGTATCTTATGTCTATTTCCATTAATTTATTTTCAGCCATCAAGAAAATGTAAGTTCCTTATAGTTAAAAATTGTATTGCTGTTTCTAAATAAATAAACTGAATGACTCAAAGACTTCAGCCTTTAGCTTACTGCCCTAGACAGCTAGCAACCATCACTCACAATGTGGGGTGCAGTAAACCGGCTAAGCTTGTCAGAACGCAAGCGCTCTAACAGTAAACTTGGTTATAAATAAAGTAGCTAGCCTAACACAGACTCGGTATTAAGCTTCAAAGTGTTAACTAAACTATAAAAACCGCAATAAGTGTTTAAAATAGAAACAATGCAATATTAAATTTTATAGAAACACAATTAAACTACTGTAAATTGAATAACAAATATGCATTTATCTATTAAGAACGTTAAGGTTATAAAGAACTTGTTTGTTTACATATTAATTTTTGAAAAACTTATCAGGCGGATAAATTCCCAGGATAAAATCTGTTATTAGTATCATTGTTTATTAGCTGAGAAAATATAAGCAAACAAAACCTGCTTTGTCAGTCTCATCAACAACTAATAAACTATTTAAAATGTTAATTTTCGACATATATCCGTCTTCCAGTGTCCATAGAAGAAATATCCTTCCCCTACTTTAGAACGACTATCCGTGATGAAATAATTGTATAGATTGAGAAAACTGATAACCTAGTGCATGACCAGGGTCTTTCAAATTATGCACGTCCATAACTGCTAACATGGACGGACAACCAGGGCTACAGATTTAGACGGCTGCAAAAAGCCGCAAATTAATAGAAAGTTTCCCGACCACTGTCAGCTGGTTAGCTAACTAACCTCTATCCAACAAAAAAGTAATTGAAACCGTCAATTTGTTAGTTTTTTTACGATACCGGTTTTAAAAGAGAGGGTGTTGGTTAAGTTGAGGGACATTTGGTACCATCTACATAAGACGACAATAAAAACAGAGTTCTGCTTCTATTGACATTGATAGAAGTAAGTTGTGACGACTGCTATACATTTTTTATAATGTTCTCTCAATAAAATATTTATTTATTGATAAACTGACTAGCCTACCTAGATATTGGAAATAACTAGGGCTTAGGTCTTATATCTGTAGCCCAGGCTATACAGACACTGCGATTAGGCATACTAACAGACTAGCCTACTTTATATTAACTGTACTTAGCATACAATTTTAACATTTAGGTAGAAAGTTGAGTGTTATAAATGTTGCTTGGGCTATTCTTTATGTTTTGGGCTCTATAAAGGCAATAATAGCATACGATTTAGTACTATAATCTCAAACCCTGAAAAGCCAGTTGCTGCATAGAGGCTAGGCTAGTTAACCTATACACTATTTAAATCAATATTACAACAGATAACACTATGTTTTAATATATGATATTAACCTAAACCCCACCAGAAAAGTTTAAATCCAACAATAATGATGAGAACGAGCTTTAATAGGAAAACAAGCAGGCCAACAATTCTCGAATAACAGTAAAGCCAATGGCCATTATTATCACCTGACAACAACAACTAAAACAAGTGATATGGTGTTCTTACATGCTTTTAAAGCTGGATAAGTCTGTCAAACCATTCCGTAAGCAATATAAGACTAGAAGAGTTACTGTTTACGAATTCAACAAAAGGCAAAGAATCTCTATAAACAATAACAAAATATTTTCGATTAGAAAGGGTGCTTGTACCAACAACCTACTTACAGCTGAGAGCTAAATCAAGTGGCACGTAAACCACCAAGGTTCCGAGGCGTAAATAAGCTTGGATTGGGATAGATTATACTTTTAATAATTATGTATTCTCTTATTTGATAATGTGTATACTTAGAAAAGGTGCTTACATTTATTATTGTTATATGAAAACATCCTCGATGGCTGCTACGCTAGGGACTGCATTTTGCAACTTGACACTAAACACACACATTCACTTCACACATTATGCTCTTGTACCATTTATATTATGTTGGATTAGCATTCGAAGGTCTTAATTATTTTCACACTTATCAAATCTAAATGACTTTATAGCACTGTTTTGTTAAATTCTTTGATAATAAACTAAGGTCCTAGGAGACGCGCCAAACTCCTCAATATCTTGCCATTATTATTGGTGAACAATTGAACTCAACAAAGTAGTCCTAGAGCATAAAGCGTATTTATGTAAGATTACTAGATAGTGTATTCTTTATAGATATAAAATATACAAGCAGATTAATTTACTAGAGGTTTTAAGCAAGTGTACTCATGAAAAATAATTTAAAAGAGATTTCCAGTGGATAATAATGCGGATTGATACATTGAATCATATGAAAATAGCTCTAAACAGGTCTGACAGTGCTGCCAATGAACACATCAAAAAATTGAAAGCATGACTTTGAATTCAGAATTCAGCCAGTTGATCTTTCTCTTTCGACTCAACCACATAGTGTCGGTAGGCTCATAATAATATACAGTTTCGTAGTTTTTATCTCTAATAAAAATGGTCGGTCCACTCCCTAAAGTGTATGTGATTGGAATTGGGATGACAAAGGTAAGAAAAAAGTGCACATTTTGAAGTATTCTGCAATTTTTATGTTACAGATTCCGCAGATGTGTAATTGCTTTTCATATATATGATAACACAATTTTACATCTGTCTCTTGAGCAATATTTAAATAGGGTTCGTTTTTAACTTATTTCGAGTATTTTAAAATAATGTTTCGCGATTTTACAGTGACTTAGTTTGGATCAGCAATTAATTCAGCAGTTTAGTATTGATGATGACAACGCGTAATACCATCTACGATGTAGTTGATGATGTCATGTCATTGCCTCGTTGCCTTCTGAATCTTCATGGCAACGTAGAACAGATTGGCTCACTATAAGTAAGCAAATTTAATTGTGAAGAATTATTACAAATATAACGTGTATAAGAAATCTAGAGTTGTAAAGCTCTAATTTTCTCTTGTAGACATTACTGTACTTGGGAACCCACGGTTGGTAGCTGCTTTGACGGTTCGACCTTACAATCAGCTGATAATGACAACGGAACCCGCCTTTCGCATTACAATGAGACAGGGTATTCAGCATTTATAGCAAATTTTAATCACACGCGGTTTTTATACATTTAAATATATTTATACTTAAACAGAGTGTAACCCGCCACCTGTCCACTATTTCAAGTTCATAAACACTGAATTAAGTTTCCTATTTTCGACCTCAAGGAATCTTGAACTGTAATGTCTTAACATTACAAGAACATTGTTTTTCCCTCAAAATGACGAAAATGGTACTTGGAGAGTAGGGCCAGGGGTGTTTCCAATTACCAATAAGGTACACGACAAAACTTGTGGGGGCACTAACTTTCCATGTAGTTCACACTGGCATAACATGACGTTGACGACTGCAATACACTGTTAATCCTTTATAATAAAATGTTTTATATTTATTTATTCACTGTCCAACCAAAGGTCCGCACGGACCACGGTTATCGCGGGACTCGGGAGGCATCAAACTACTATCGGACTTTTCACTATAGTCAGTCGTATTAAACACGCTGTCGCGAACGTAAATCAATTCATACAACATTCTAACTCACTTTGTTATCCTTTAACGGTGTAATAGTTGTGCGCTGCGTTGTATATGGTTTTATAGTTATCGGCAGGTTTATATTCGTCGGAGGGACTGATAAGGCTTTTTCCAAATAGTATTTTGTAGCATGTCATTTTAAAGCTTTAATCACCCAAAACTAAATCTGTAGTTTTTGTTAAATTAAAAAAAAAAACTATAGCAACAGCGTCTATTTATCTGTTCAAATAACGAAGCACATTTTGGGCCGCCAATTTGAAAAAGAACATCGTAGAATTTAGTTGAATGGTATCAACGAATTTGTATTTTCATACCCTTGTTCCTTTCAAATGAAGGATTATATGATGAAGCAAATAAAACCTTTATGAGGCTCCCATTGCCCCTATTTCGGGGTTGGGGCAAACCACCCAAAATGAGCCAAAAGTTTCATTTGTCAAAAGTTAAAGGGGGGAGAGTCGAATTTTATTAACACCTGGTATATAATAACTTTTGAAAGGACAATTTCACTACAAAGGGTTACTTGGAAAATTATTAGAAAACACAATAAAACATAGAAGTACCCTGATTACATTTTAATTCCACACGACTAGTTTCGGAAATAATTCCATTATCAAGTGTTTGTTTCAAGGCCCAATTTAACACACACTTGATTATGGAATTATTTCCAAAACTAGTCGTGTGGAAATCCAGGCTACCTTCTATGTTTTATTGTGTTTTCTATTAATAAGTTTCTTATTATTATATGACGATGCAGTACATGCAAATAAATAGTTTATTGCATGGGCATAAAATCGCAGCAATCCAGAGGTTGTCTATGCAGTAATCGAGAGGTTTTCGGAATAAAATATTACCTAACACAAGATAAAATAAACAAACCAACGTTTTATTTGAATAAACATCTGTACACATATATCGCAATCGTCAATAATGTTTGGCTAAAATTTTGGATTCACACACATCTAGATCGCATTCCAATATACGAGTACATACTCATACAGTCTCATTCATTCGAATTTCACCCGTCTTGCCCCTGTCAGTCTGTCTCTTCACACGGTCTCCCAATCATGTGTCATAAAATCATCTGAACTATAACATGCTTCTGCGATCAAATTTTGCTTAACACGAGCTTTAAATGCTTCGGCATTGTGGCACACTTATTCGAATTTGGAAGTCTGTTGACGAAATTTATTCCTGCCTGTGAAGGCAAACGTTTATGAGCTACCGTTCTGTGTCTTCCAGTTCGGTAGTTCTCCCTGCCTCAAGTTTCGTGAGAGTGTACATCTACACGTATACCTCTTACGAGATCGCATTTTCCTATAGAAAAGATAGGTGTCCAAAAATAAAGAGACAGGGTAGTGTCAACAGTTTTACGCTTTTGAAGGCTGGTTTCCACGACTCTCTCCACTGCAGTTTTGCGATTGTTCGCACTGCCTGTTTTTGAATAATGAACATTCTAGAAAAAATTGATGTTTGAGCAACCTCCCCACAACGCTAATCCGTAGGGAAGGTGTGGGTAGATCAGCCCATAATATGCCGTCATCAGTATCTGAATTAGGTAATATTTGGACAATTTCCTCAAAACATAAATGCCAGAGATATGAGCAAACGCTGTCTACATGACAATCCCAAGTCAACCCTCGATCAAGGTGTATTCCAAAGATTTCGTCGAGTAGACTTCTTCAGTTTCAGTCTCATCCAACATTACTGTATGAATATGATCTGAGTAATTCTCTCGCAAGCAAAATTGTATGTATGATGGTGTGCTTGGGTTTGTTTTGAGGTTTAGCTCATTGAAGTGTCGGATAGAACTGTTGAGCTCGATGAATGACATTTTTTCCAGTTCTGTGATAAGAGAAAGTAATATTTTGATAAGATGATTAACTAAATACAGAAAATATCCAGTGCTGGCGATTTCAAACTGATAGAATTATTTGAAACTATGGGAATTATTTTGAATAATTTGGATTAATTGAAAGTAGTTTTATTTATTGGGTTGAAACCGTAAGGGTGTCTAATTGTTTGTTTCAAAGGGATTTATTCAAGTTTATGGTGAAAAAAGGTAAAGTTTGTCTTGTTTAACTAGGCGAAGTTAGGAATACAAAGTCCTTACCACCAGTCAACATCGACCTTTACCCAGTGTTTACGTACAAATTGTTAGTGATGGTCAACGCCAGCGGAGCGATGATCTCCGGAGTCGCACGTACTATCAACCCGCCGCCACGGGCCCGCTAACCATCCTCAAAGCAAACTGCCTGCTGTAGACATAATGCTTCTTGATGCGGTTTTAGAACAGTGATCACAGAGTTGTGTGCTAATTTTCAGGTTAAATTTTGTCGAACAGAATATAATTATTCTGATATAAAATGTACCAGCAAAACTATTTTCCAACAGAATGTTTTTTATTGCTAAGAGCATATTATTGATTTCAAAAATTGATTTTGTTCCACATCTTACGATTAGCGAGCACTCAAAGTTGTTATTCATGCGTATTTTTGTTGCTCAGCTCACTGCTCTTCCAGATCTACGTCAATGGTGTTTGTCGGTACAAAGTGGACAGGCAACTCGTCCAACGAGCAGTTCGACTCTCTGATTTAAAGCAAAAACAATGTAAGGAATGGAAACCTAAACCGCCACATTCATAGAACTCAAAAACCAGGTCCAACCTTTCAATCGGATCTTCTCTCATCAAATTCTACTAACGGCAGACACTCTCAGATCATTGGCTAATAGGCTGAGGTGAAAGAGGTCTCTAGATAAACCTTAATCAGGGGTTGCAATGTCCACGATAAACTCACCTCACGCATTTATGTCTTGAGAGAATTTTCAAAGTTCTGGCCATCCCCTCTACAGACTGGATCTGTGAGTGATTTTCTTAAAACCCGCATTTAAATTGTAAAACAAAACACGGTTCAATCGACCGCGAAACTCCGCAGGAGAGAGTCGTGCAGACCAGTATTCCAAAACTTAAAACGGTTAACATGTACTTAAATAAATAAATACAACTGTATTCATTCTTTTCAATTATTACAATACAGTATTACAAAACACTTTTTATACATCATGTGCAAATACGTATCATATAAATAATTGTTCGACAAGTTATCATACAAAGAGCAATAATTACATATGTTACTAATTATATATTTACTTGCTTTTACATTTCGGAAATTTGTCTCTTTTCCAAGTCAAATTAAAATATTATAAGGAGAAGTGATATTCACTCATGAGACTAAAGGCAAGGAGGACTACCTTACCGTACTGGGTGACATTGAAGGTGGTGAGAAGGCATAATTTCTCAGCCAGGAGTTCATTTTGTCAACAGGTTACTGAATTCGATTGAAGTTGACCCGATGACCTTTGACAGTAGGCTACAGACAAGTTTATGACATACGACTGGGAGAATGCATATTAAAAGACTGACAGTTGGACTATTAGTAAAACCATTGACTTTATACATTTAAAATCAATGGTAAAACCGTACCGACACGGAGCTAGGCGCTAATGCGCCGCTGATGGCATGAGTGTAGCAAATTTCCTTTGCAATTTGTTACTCTGATTCGCTCCGATACAGCCTCGCTTCGGCCTTCGGCCTCAGCTTTTCGTGTTCCATTACCACTGGTGTTACGAGGTTGTCCGCTAAGCTCACAGCCTCGTCCCGACTTGCAGCTTCAGATTTTCGTGTTCCATTACCACTGGTGTTACGAGGTTGTCCGCTAAGCTCACAGCCTCGTCCCGACTTCAGCCTCAGATTTTCGTGTTCCATTACACTGGTGTTACGAGGTTGTCCAAGCTCACAGCCTCGTCCCGACTTGCAGCCTCAGATTTTCGTGTTCCATTACCACTGGTGTTACGAGGTTGTCTGCTAAGCTCACAGCCTCGTCCCGACTTGCAGCCTCAGATTTTCGTGTTCCATTACCACTGGTGTTACGAGGTTGTCCGCTAAGCTCACAGCCTCGTCCCGACTTGCAGCCTCAGATTTTCGTGTTCCATTACCACTGGTGTTGAGGTTGTCCGCTAAGCTCACAGCCTCGTCCCGACTTGCAGCCTCAGATTTTCGTGTTCCATTACCACTGGTGTTACGAGGTTGTCCGCTAAGCTCACAGCCTCGTCCCGACTTGCAGCCTCAGATTTTCGTGTTCCATTATCCAGCTCACAGCCTCGTCCCGACTTGCAGCCTCAGATTTTCGTGTTCCATTACCACTGGTGTTACGAGGTTGTCCGCTAAGCTCACAGCCTCGTCCCGACTTGCAGCCTCAGATTTTCGTGTTCCATTATCAGGTCACAGCCTCGTCCCGACTTGCAGCCTCAGATTTTCGTGTTCCATTACCACTGGTGTTACGAGGTTGTCCGCTAAGCTCACAGCCTCGTCCCGACTTGCAGCCTCAGATTTTCGTGTTCCATTACCAGGTCACAGCCTCGTCCCGACTTGCAGCCTTCAGATTTTCGTGTTCCATTACCACTGGTGTTACGAGGTTGTCCGCTAAGCTCACAGCCTCGTCCCGACTTGCAGCCTCAGATTTTCGTGTTCCATTATCCAGCTCACAGCCTCGTCCGACTTGCAGCCTCAGATTTTCGTGTTCCATTACCACTGGTGTTACGAGGTTGTCCGCTAAGCTCACAGCCTCGTCCCGACTTGCAGCCTCAGATTTTCGTGTTCCATTACCACTGGTGTTACGAGGTTGTCCGCTAAGCTCAGCCTCGTCCCGACTTGCAGCCTCAGATTTTCGTGTTCCATTATCAGGTCACAGCCTCGTCCCGACTTGCAGCCTCAGATTTTCGTGTTCCATTACCACTGGTGTTACGAGGTTGTCCGCTAAGCTCACAGCCTCGTCCCGACTTGCAGCCTCAGATTTTCGTGTTCCATTATCCAGCTCACAGCCTTGCTTCGGCCTCTGACTAACGTCTTCTTTCACTGCAAGTTTGATTACATATCATGGATTCAAATTCCATTAAATCGCTATTCCATTAAATCTACTTATTCCGCTGCTGTTATAGCTAAAAATCACTGTTTTGACCGCCACTTCAAAACAGTTGAATGGACTTCCATAATTTATAAATAACAATAAAATACAAGTTTATTTTCAGTTTCAACAACACCAGAAAAATTGTATTGTTTTTAGATTATTAAAATAATTTTGTTGTTAAAACTTCCTCCTCACAGGGGGCCGCTAGACCGAGTAATGTAGAACCTAAGTATTGAGTATTAAGTTTGTCCATACGTTAGTGACTTAGATTTACTCTCCTGCTGAGATCAAGCTTCAGGTCACTAGGACGTAACAATTGAAATTGTCAAGAATTTAAACACAAACTGTGTTTCATTGATTTACTGTTCATTAATATTCCGCCATTTTGTTTCTGAATATGGATTTTTACAGAACACTTGTGAAACTTATTATGACGTGTGTAAAGTTTCAAAATGATCGGTACACAGTCGGTCCAGTTGCAAGAGATCAAACGTGTAAATCCTTTCGTGGGCCACCCCGCATTCTGTGAAGTGAAACTTTGCTGAGCCCTGCATAAGAGTAGCCATATGAGTTTGCGTTGGCATAACTCACTGAGTCGCTGAGTCCGAATGTGAACCGGAATTTGCAGTGTGCAATGCGTCAGAAGCGTGCGGTCGACCAACTCATCAGCGTGCCACCGTCCACCGTCCCGGGATGGCCTAATTATCACACTCTAACTTCCAGGTGGTTATTAGTATCGAACATTGTCCGATAGTCGAACGACAAAATGCGACAAAATTCAACTATCGATCCGATTTCCGAACTACTATTGGTTCTAAAGTTTACTTTGCTATCAAAAGGGATCGGATTGATCAAAAGGATTATGTATTGAGAGTGATTGATACGTCCAATAGGGTCAGCATTGCCCAGAATTTCATTTTATGTTGCTAAAAAGAAGTTTTGGCAGAACGATGAGTCGATGAACACTACAGTACGTTGCAAATTATCGTATTATAAATCGATAGTCGTTGCAACAAGTGTCGGTCGAGTAATGGTGAATGTTCGATCTAATCGTCCACCTGGAAGATAGGGTGTGACCTACGTCCACCGTCCGGCACAGATACAGAACCTGTTGGTGGAATTATATATTAAATGCATTATAATACGGAATTTAAATGCTCAATTTAGCCATATTTTTAGGGGTTTGACCGTGTTTCGTTCCCCTTGTGGCAAAACCCCTAAACCTGTCTCGAATCACCACAAAAAACCTGGACGGTACCCTCAAACGATTTTCATACACACACGAAACGATTTTCGTGGACACTAGCACTTCCAAACCTAGTCAGGAATTATTTAATCATGTTCCAACGGTGATGTTACTTTGGAATTGTCTAATATTGCTCTTCATTCTGTACTTAGCTGCGCGCTAAGTAGTTGTACTCCCAAGTTAGATGTTAGATTGAGGGGATCAAGTGGTAAGGGACTGGTTTTTACCCTTATATGCACGTCTGCCACGTCTGTTGGGCATATTGCGCTACCACCAGAATCAAAGGAAGTCTGGATTCAGGATAGGAATGGGGCTGGGTTTGGTTTATGGTTTAATTGTGAGAAAAAGCGACAAGCAATGCTGCTCATGGTGTGGTGCTGACGATCACTTCTAACCCCCAAGACTTGGCGAGTTTTGCCAACACTCGGGGGACCTCCCCAGATTATGGCAAGCCTCTCCTGAAGTCGCGGTCTACCCTGCTGCAGCGTACCCTCACATTTATATCTCATTTAACCTCCCCTGGTGGGGAACGGAGCGTTTTCGATATTCGGACAACTACAAAGCTACCCAGTCGTTGTGGGAACTACATTGGTTTAATAAATAAATCATTTATTGCGGAAACATTTACGTAAGATACAATGACAACTATTATTTTGAATATCTAAAATTTTTCCATACATACTGACATCAGTCCCATTCAAACATACATTTTGTTCATTCACTCGCTCTCTTTCGATCGAATTGTCCCTGCTGGCTCTTTTTTATCAGTTATTGTTTTCCACGTTTCCCAGCTATGTGCCGCCAGCTCGTCTGTGTT
The DNA here is from genome assembly GCA_018831715.1 of Matsumurasca onukii. Classification (NCBI taxonomy): domain Eukaryota; kingdom Metazoa; phylum Arthropoda; class Insecta; order Hemiptera; family Cicadellidae; genus Matsumurasca; species Matsumurasca onukii. The sequence goes on from CM032064.1 coordinate 32,456,842, forward strand.
GTAAAATGCTTCTGCACAAAACGGTTTTTAGACGAGTTTTGAACGCCTTAGCGTTAGACTTTGGTAGATTTGGTATCCGGTTGACAAGTTGAACTCCTGCCTGAAGGCAAACGTTCATGAACTGCCGTTCTGTGCCTTACATTCGGTAGTTTTTCCCTACCTCTAGTTTCATAAGAGTGAATATCACTTCCTCTTATGGGGTCTGACCTGATCTAAAATAAAGACAGGTGTAAAATTGAGGCAAGGTAATGTCAACATTTTAAACTTTGAATGATGGCCTGCACGACTCTCTTGCTTGAAGTTTCGCGATCGTCCGGACTGTTTTGTTTTGAAAAACAAAAATCAGCGAAAATTTGAATTTGAGCAACCACCTCACAATGTTAATCCGTAGGAAAGATGTGGGTAGATTACTCCGTAGTACGCCGTCATCGTACCTGAATTGGGCGGTACTCGGACGGTTGCCTCAGAACGCAAATACCTGATGCTAACACAAACACTGTCTGTGAAAATCCATGTCAACTCGATCAAGGTGTATACTAGTTGTGTACTACATTGGTTTTATGTACCCCATTGAAGTACTAACCGGACAGATACTGACTGGAAGGATAGGGCAAGTTATGACTCCACTGTATGTTTCAGTTCGAGAAGCCGGGACGGAGGGATGACTTCGACTACCCGCAGATGGCCAAGGAGGCGGTGACCAAGGCGCTGCAGGATGCAAGAGTCCATCCCTCCGACATCGAGCAGGCTTGTGTCGGATATGTCTACGGTAAGTAAGAAGATAGAACGGCTTGTTATACGTATCGGTTCCACAGTTTGCATTCATTTGTGGACTGTTCAAATTGGTCAAAGTCAAAGTCGTTTATTAGGCAAAATGAACAAACAAACATTTGCATTAGCCAGGTCAAAGAAAATTTTTTTACATACTCAAGAGTCACATCATTAACAATATGAAATAAGTCAGTAAGATCTACATATTATGTACAATACGAGACTCGCCAGTAAATTCACGGACGCTGTAGTAGGCATTATTGGCTAACTGTGATTTCAGGTTTACCCTGAACTTTCTGTGATCCTGCTCGTTCTTCAAGTTAACAGGAAGGGCGTTGTAGAGTTTTATGGAGTTATAGATAAAATGTTTTTGGAAAAATGTGGATGAATGTTTGGGAATCGGAAGACTTAAGCTGTATCGAAGAAGATACCTAGTATTGGTGGAGTGATTAAAATTGAAAGGTGGCTATGGGCAAATGAGAGTGTTTCTAGAATGTAAATAGATGGAAACGTTAAAATATTGAAGGACTTAAAAGATCTTTACATGGCTGTTTTCTTGGAAGGGAGAAAATTGTACGAATGGCCCTTCTTTGAAGTCTGAACAAGAACATAGTTCGCTGACTTTCACTACCCCACACTGGTACTAGACAACTAGCTTTTAAATACGATTATTACATACTCTATTGAATAAACATGTTAACAATGCATGTATCAAAATCGTCAATTTGATCTGACATTTCGGTGGCACTTCAAAGTTTTGTTTCACCAATACAACTTTAGCAATACCAAAAAATGAATACTGTAGGCCTACACATTTTATCTTGTGTAATTTATTCTTACCTCCTAAATTGATCAATACTAGTATACAACTCCCGTTGCTGTAGAACCTACCGTTTGAAAGTGTTGTAAGTTTTACTAATTAGTCAGAATTTCTTTACTTTGGCATTCAAAAACCAGGCAGAAATTGAAATTTGTAAATAATAGTAAAACTCAGTGTATTTAATATAAAACATTTCAATTGAATCAGCTGTTATTTAATTTCCTAGCCTAGGTGTCCTGGATTCAAAAAGTAATCAACTTCCTTTACTCGTAACAAATCTACAACAGCTGTTGTTTGTTCAATATACAATACCCATTACAAAATAAATGGATTGAAATCAAATTCAAGCCGAACCACAAAATAAATAGGGAAAAACTAGTTTGTTTGTGAAAAACTACTACGTATAAAAAAGTTTTGTCTAAGGGCCGGTTTCCCCAACATCAATCAGTTAACTGAGATCGGCAGTTTGCCGCGGTTTAACCCAAGGAGGTGTTTCCCCAAAAGTTGTACCGTCAATTTGGCCGGAATAAACTGACTGGCCCGTGCAGGTGGTTTAAGCCGGTGGTAAAAACTTTATACTATTCGAAATAAACAAAAACCTAACCTCAAATTTGAAAATCAAAGCCTAGCCTACTCACCGTAATATTAAGTTTACAAATACTTAGTCTATTACGTGTTTAAAATCGTCATATTTTTTATTCTAAGTACATAATTAGTCAAACGGATGAACTGTTGGAATTATTAGAATAAGTTAAGAAAGAGGATTACGAGAATTAGGGAAAGAGTTGATCATTACGTGTGATGTGAAGAAGCAAGAGTGTTTTGAAAGATTTCGAATGAAGAAGGGGTGAGGTTCTATGCCTCCAGAACTTTTTTATCAATGTAGGGGAGTTGTGCGTAATACACAAGTTTATACTGAAATCAAACAGACAAACAGGCTAGCCAACTCATTGATGCGAGGTTTAATCTACTAAACCTATGCTGTGCCTGCCAAAAAATTGGGGAAACACACCGGAGGTCTAAATTTGTGCTCGGCACAAAATAAACCAGCACAACAAGAATTTGAGGAAACTGGCCCTAAATAAAAAATATGAAACAAAATACGTAAAAACCTTTTTATTCATCGGAAACTTGCTACGATTGACGGTGGTGCTTGTGGCTACGTGTCGGCTATACCGAAGCACATAACATGGAAGCACTACACTCTACTCTCTGACCGTGACTCCCGCCCCTCTCCGCTGTGTCTGTTGAGAGGGTGGTCGGCTGGCGAGGTCGGAAGGGCACGCGTCTCAAGCCATTGTGTTGTAGCTAATGGTTAGTAGCGGTTAGACCTACTGTCCTACTCGTATATGAGGAGTGAGGACAATGGCTTCCTCGTGTTCGTGTCTGTGTCAGGACACTCCGTAACAAATTAATGTTTTGTTGACTGTCGAGGTGGCTCAGCCGGCCAAGTACTCAAGTAGGCCGAGCAATCACCAGACACATGAGTAGACATTATTTGTAAATGAGGCTTGATTGCGACGCTGACATGACAAGTCACTAGTAAAATATCGAAAGTAACATGTCTGAAGATTTATACAGAGTTATTAACTTAAAATTATAGCACACGAGGTATCAACGTAAACACTTAACTGAAGAAAACATAATTTTTATATTAGTAAAAAAAGGTAAAGGTAAAGTTTGTCTTGTTTAACGAGGCGAAGTTAGAACTACAAAGTCCTCTCTACCACTCAACCTCGACCTTTACCTAGCGTCACCGTATTAGTCACATTACAAATGTAAGTGGTGACTGCGGGGATCGAACCCGCGCCACCGGAGAGATGAGCTCAGGAGTCGCGTGTGACGGTGTGATACCAATCCGCCACGGATCCGTAAACAATTAGTAAGTACCTTATGTAGATAAAAATGCCAAGCTTTACTCATTCATTTAACTGGAAATTTATTTGTTAACGGTATTAGCAAATTAGTATAATGTATATTTATACTGTTCATACCTATGAGTAAAACTGAGTTTAAATTAATCAGTAAACCAAAATTGGGCTTAACCACACGATCAATCACTCTTTTCACTCGTAACGGTTCCCTCTTCTCTCAAAAATGGGAAGGTTATACCAATTTTTAAAAAGGGCGACCCTTCTTCTACTCAAAGTTACCGCCCTATACCAATAAGGCCCTTCAGTAAGGTTTTCGAAAAACTTTTCCTCATTCGTATCGCGAATTTCCTGGACAGACACCAACTACTATCGTCAAACTAATTCGGATTCCGAAATGGTAGGTCGACAATAGACGCAGTGGTGCGTCTAGTCGAAAAGGTAGTAGAGGCTGTCGAAAGTCGAGAAACTGCATTTACTGTATTCCTCAACTTATTCAAAAGCTTTTGATTGTGTCGATCACACGACCTTGATTCACAAACTAGAAAATTACGGGGTACGAGGAGTGCCACTCAAGTGGATCAAATAATACCTTAGTGATAGGACGCAATCTGTCGAAATTTCATACGTACGATCAGGGGGTGTGGGTCTGAGCTATGGAGTCCCCCAAGGCTCCATACTAAGTCCCCTACTCTTCCTGCCCTACGTCAACGATGTAGGCTCATCGGTACAAAAGGGACAAATTGTCCAGTACACAGATGACATGACTCTGTGTTTCAAAGCACCATCCATCCAAGAACTCGAACACGTGACGTTTGTTGATATCAACAGCACAATACAACATTTTAATGGGATAGGGTGCAATTGCGCCGGTGGTGAAGGGATTTTTCCAAGGGAAACATCCCGGGGCTCCAGCGCGGTAGCCCTAGCGGTCAAGTATGTACAGCTGACTGCGCGCACGCAGGTAGTTGGGTCTTTCGCCAAGGGCTTTCTCGGTAAACTGATTAATTTTGCCTAAATGGACGCTTTCAAGGGTTAACTCGGCCGACAGTTGTTACTCATTACTGTTGTTGCTTGTGTACATATAGTACGTATCTGGGTACTATTAAGGGTTCAATCGGTTGATATATTATTATTCGATTTCTATAATTATAACACTTTGGCTCACATTACGGTTACTAGAATTGTATAGTGCACTAGCTGAGAGTACCCGCGCTTCGCCTCGGGGCTTTATAAACATGGCTGTGTGTATATTTTAAGAAAATCGCAAATTTAAAATAAACAAAAAAGAGTTTCCTATATATCGTTAGAAACCCATTTAGTTTGCCTGTTAGTTCACCATCTTCTCGTTATAAGTGTTGCCATTTATTTTGTGGATGTTGTATGAGCATGAAATATAACTAAAGGTACACTGCGTGATGGGCTATGGGCTTAACCCTTAACGTAGTTTGACCGCCATAGTTTTAGTCAAGTTTGATTTATAAGTGGTCCGAAACGCCTAAAAACATGTTCAGTGCCCACTTTGAACCCTCGCCATTTATTTTTTGGATGACGTAAAATACAGCTAAAGACACACTGCGTAATAAGCTAAACCAGTTATTGCTGTTAAACTTTTAATGTTTGTAATTTTAAACGGCAATAACTTGTGGATGAAAAATTCTCAGAAGTGCAGTTTGCGACATTCTTTGTATTGAAAAAAAAAATGTTCAACAATATGCAATGTCCTGTAGCCATCTGCAAAATCCGTTCTACTTACCCTCAGTGGGGTACACCCCACTGGCCCAACAACTATGTAGAAATGTAGTTTGTAGTCCCTAGAAAAGGCCTGTAAAATGTAGTGCGTTTATATTGCGCCGTTCAAAAGTTATTAATCCGATTCCAGACTTAATTAAGACCCTGTATATTTCCTTGTAGTGGCTTCATTGATGATGTTATACCAACCAACCTCCCCACTTGCTGACGTGTATTTTACATATTTGCCAACGGAACAAGACGGGGTAGATGCACAAGTAGGCCGGCATTGTCCTTGTACCGAGACCCGAGCTTGAGAATAGGGACCGTTGTCAAAGGCTAGATGGCTTTGGCTTAGACTAAACTCCTCAATCGGATAACAATCATTTGGCGACCGAAAACGGTGGATAACCAAAACCAGTTGGGGACGCGCGTAGCGTTCCCTCTAAACCCTTTAAAAATTCAAAAATATGCAAAGTAACGTCTTTTGAAGCCATCAGCACTCTCAAAATATAAGCGGCCGAATATTGGTGGCGAGCCAAAGATTTCTATTGACTATTTACTGCTTTTCACGAGAGTTAAAATGCCCACTCAACTATCAGTTAACGTTAACTCGTTCAATGTGCTCGTTTATGTTCAATTACGGTACTTTCATGTTAACGATCTGCACGCTTCAATGCAAGGGTTTACGGCGGCCCGTGGTTTACGTGCGCTGTTGTGTGTTCTTATAGGCGGACGAGTTCAAACTATCTCTGGGGTGACCACCGGCTATTTAAGAGTACTCTTACAGTCCAAACTTGCCTGAACCTTAAATTTTTCCCCATACCTGGGATATTTCAAAAATGGAAATTCAAAATGACGCATTCAAACAATGAAATTACTGCAGTTTTGCGGCCAAAATATGTTGAACCCATGGTATAAAAGAGAACATGGGCTGCGTAAAGGCAATGAAACAATATTAGAAACTTGGTGTTATTAACCTTCTTCATATAAATAATGCAAACTATTAAATAAAAACTTACTGTCAGTACTTGACTCTTTAGTTCAATCCATTACTTTCAGTCTTAGTTGTTAAATTACAATCAGAATGTGGCTACCTCATTGCATAAGGATCTTGGTCAGACAACTTGTAACCTTCGATTTAAAAACTATGACAAAACAGATCCATTGGGTTAACCTTTACTTCTTATCTGAACACCCAATTAGTTGTATTGTAGACATTCAAATTCTTTAGATTTACTAATCCTCAATTCCATAAATGTTACGGTTGATTTTCCGAAGCAACTTGACGAAATATAATCTGGATGACACTCTTTCCGGCATATATACTAAATCTGTACTATTAACTATACCTTACACTCAGCCTACTTTTTATCCGTTCTGTGTTTTTTGCATTCAATGTTGACTTGAGTTACAGATAACGACTGTACTAGTTTTGAAATCGCTTTCTTTGAACTCGTTTTGACAAGCGATAATAAATTGCGTCACATCCAGCGATAGTCAAAGTTCATTAGTCTTGAATAAAAGACAAAACTATTGATTTTACAAGATCAACAGGCCTTAACCTGTTGTCCGGTCCACGTTCACCTGTATAAGCACGGTCTTTGCATTTTCAGAGGTTGAAACATTATTGTGGACATTCCTCATCTTTAGTAGAAGGGTTTAGGGGTTTTGACACGGGGGTCGTCGAACTGGGCTAGCGGTCAGAAAAGACCCTTATTAAAACGGCGAACTGGACCAGTGGTCAGTGCAAGGGTCGCTGTCGAGCTGGGCCAGTGGAAACAAAAATACCTTTTAATGCATACTGATACTTTGCCCTAGTTTTCAAAATGGGGGACTGGGAGGGTAGCCCACATAATTTTCATTGGGAAGCCCCATCGAGTGACACCTCATTTTGAAGGTCTTAGAAAATGTTGATGACTGCTGAAAACTAGACGTCTCTATTTTAACCCAGAAAGAAATGGCGTCGATTTTAAGTTACACAGATTTTTATTATGCGAAAGTGTGGAAACGCATTTATAACTTTTTAACTAGCTTTTTCAGCGCAACCAAACTCGGTACATATTATTAAAGTTATAAAAGTTCTTTTAATGCATACTGACACTTTGTCCCAGTTTTCAAAATGGGTGATTGGAGGTAGACTTAAAACTCTGTGTAACTTAAAATCAACGCCATTTCTTTCTGGGTTAAGATAGAGACTTCTAATTATCATCATTCATCAATATTTTCTAAGACCTTCAAAATAAAGTTGTCTCGATGGGGCTTCAATGGGGCTACTATGTCAGTTTGAAAACTAAAATTCAAAGCATTAAAATTTACTTTTGGTTCCTCTAATAAAATGTACCGAGTTCGGCTGCGCTGGAAAACTGGTTAAAAGTTATAAAGACGTTTTCACACTTTCGCATAATACAAATCTGTGGAACTTAAAATCGGCGCCATTTCTTTTTTGGTTATGATAGAGACTTCTAGTTTTCAGCATTCATCAACATTTTCTAAGACCTTATAAAGGCGTTTCCACACTTTTGCCTGACCCTGTATAATTAGCAAGGCAAAGGTTTGAATACATTTTAATAATTTAGAGTCAGGCATAAATGTCTAATTTGTAAACCAAAACAGAATGAAGACCCGTGGGTTTAAACCTTTGGTGTCATAATAATAAACTTGTTTCATTTAAACGTGTCCTTATCGTTTGAATAATAAAACTATCCATGTTTTAAATTTAGTGGCTTGACATGTATTCAAATAAAACTTTGTAATACAATAAAATATAGTTTTAATTTTGTAAAGTTTGCTATGTGTGTATTGTGTACAGTTAATTATCACAAAATTTGTTTTCAAATAATAATTTTAAATCGTTTGTCAATAAAACTATCCATGCTCACGCGGTGTAATTCTGATCACCTTGAATTTTCACTTTCAAGGGTGGCAATTGGAATCCACCCGTTGTAGTAATAGTAGGCCTAACTTTTTTACTTCAGATGATAGTGAAAGTGATGCCCATAGCTTAGGAGGAAAGATGAGCTACTGTTATTATATTTTCCAACAAATAATCAGCAAACGTTTGAATTTTTTAGTGACGTATGCATAGAACTCCTCAAAGACAAAACTGAAACTGATCGGTGAAAGTGACACCTGGAAGGGGACAATGTGAGTCTACAAGGGGTTGGGGGGAAGGGAGTGCCGAAAAGTAACCCTGGTAGTCCCGTTCTACCTGGGAACTGACCATTTGCCCAGCTCGGCTGAATTTCAACTCACTAAAGCGAAAGTTCAGGCGATCCGAATTCACACCCGTGAACATCGGTGAGCAATTATTGTGTACGCTTCACCTGACCTTTAACAGGCGGTCCTGACCACAGAGCATAGAATAGTCCTGACAGCTATCCGGTACCTGACTGGGGTGACCAACATCACGAGGAAAGAAGTTGGTTGCGGAAAGTGTTTGGGTTTTATCTGAAACGGAAGAAGTCCACGACGCTTACGTAAGGACTTCATGGACAATCTACCAGATAACCCAAAAATTAGAAAGTTTAGTGACTATTTAGTGGACATTTTGGAAACCGGTGCTTTGTTCCCAGCGGAAATTTCAGAGACAGTGTAACAACAAATCCATGCGAATCTTTCCACGCACACTTTGGAAAAGTTTTACCAAGCACACCCCAAAGTTTTACCTTTGTCAGAGAACTGATCATTGTATTGTTTACATTAAGATACAGTCTCTAAATGACCCCCAGGAAAACCGGAGGTAAAGCCCACCGACGTGCTCTAGACGAACTTTGTGTTGCCAAGAGTGAATATCTTAGTGGGAAAAATATCAAGAAAGGAATATGTAGCTAAAGTTAGCAGGTTCACGAAACTGTGAGATGCACAATAATATTATTAATAAATACAATTCTGTAAATACAAAAGGTTTAATATTTATTTTCTTATTTAAATTAACCTCAATGTTTGTAGAATTTTTATTGTATAGGGTCTTCAACAAAATATGATTGAAACATAAAAACACCCTTTGGAAATAAAGTGTGTTTATTCTAAAGCATTTTACTATGGGTGTTTAATGTTTCAATGTATATTATTAACTTTGAAATTGCTTGATTGGCCAAAATAAATAAAAACGTGTTTTATTTCAGAACTACTTTGTTTTTAAAATTTGACAATTGTTTCTGATCAAGTTTTCTACTTAAGTTTGGAATTTTAATGACAATTGTAATAATGTTTACCTTAAGCTAGACTGGTAAACAATCTCATTTTTTTGCCATTGTGTGCTGAGTTTTTTGTCGAAAGGCGACTCAGTGGTGACAGTTTCTACTGGTCTGCATTTACAGGAGAGTCGTTGACCATCAGAGGGCCGTGTCAGGCAACACCCCACGTCATCTCTCACTAGTCACATTTACCTTTTACTGCTTTTCCCTGAGTTTGTGTCAAAGTGCCCTTTGATACTCAGTTATTTTCTGATTTATGATGGCAGAAAACTGACCGTTTGTCTCAAAATTCCGGCTTCCGGCAGCCCTTTGTTGTAAGATTATAGATTTAATATCCAGTAGACTACTTAATCTGGACTTTATACTGTATTAGTAAGTTATTTTGGTTATAACTAGTTTTGAATACATTTATTTGGCATCAATAAAGTTTGTAGATGCAAACCCTTCTCTATTATCAAGTTCAATATTACGAACTTATGATTGCAGACGCAGGAAATTTTGACTTGAGGTTGCCAGCAGCTCCAGACTTTACTGTAGGCTATAGAGTAGTCAGCGTGGAATCTCGCCTGTTTTTTTTTTATGTGCGTGTTTTTTTTCTTTATTATTAATCTTGGCTCAACGCGTCGGTGTGTTATTCTATTAACACCATTCTGTGACTCTGATGCATACAAATTGACCTGAGAGTACCTCAGTCATGTCATCCTCTCTTACACATACTGAGAATGGCATAGATCTATGCAAAATCCTTTTGGCAAAAAACACACACAGATACTCAGATTTTATCAAACGATTGTTCGTTCTCTGTGAAACACAAATACTCGTAAGCTTGCGTACATTCCTTTATGAACTTCCTTTGTATAGACCTTCCGCTCATGTGTCTAGAAGGTCTTTGAGAAATACAAAGGCGTAATATTACTAAATTCATAAATGGCTTAGTTGGTGTCGAGGTGTCTCCTTCATTTCTTGTATTATTTCTGTGAGTTTCGCTTTTTCTAACTGCATTTCGTCATCCACATGTCTCTATAAATAAATAAGTATTTTATTTTATGGACATTTTTTACATGAGATGTATGGCAATCGCCATTTTTACTCACTATTTTCTTTCATACTTCTAACGAAATCTCATCCAGACATACACAAAGTTTACATTAACTCTCCCATTCATTCGAATAGTACGAGTATCACGCAAGACCCTTGTCAGTCAACTAATTTGTAGGATCTCCCAATTATATGCCATGCACTCGCCACGTTATAGAACGCTTTAGAGCTGAGGACTGTTTTCAGATGAACGCCTTAGGCACAAGGGCGTTTTGATCGAAGAATTTGGCAATCTGTCGACGAAATAAACTGCTGCCCGAGAAAGCAAACGTTCATGAACCACTCACTCTTCTGTGTCTCCCAGTCCGGGAGTTGTCCCTGCCTCTAGGATCATAAGAGTGTGCGTTTCTACCTCTTATGATATTACGTTTTGAATTGAAACAGAGATACGTCTCCAAAATTTAGAGGCAGGGTAGGCAGTGGAGAAGCCAGAATGTTTGTTTGGAGGGTCCACCTGGGGCGACAGTCCAGGCATGTTCGGGGTCGTCCCCAAAAACTTTAGATATTTAAAAGCTCAAAATCGTCATTAGTATGTTTCAATAGTTTGTATTATTAGATGAGCGCTAGCAAAGTCTATGTTTTGAGTCATTGTTTGTATGTGAGTCATGTTACTTAGCTTGAATTACTTATCAGGTCAGTGGCTCATTGGTACATGCTTCACTCCTCAAAACATCCCTCCGCCTTCTCCAAGAATAACACACAGAGCGCCATTCCGTTCACGCCTACACAGTACACACAGTAGCATCAGTAGCATACGTGTATTTTATCTTGTGCACACTAGACAAAGGGCAACTACTATATTGGGAAAATTACGCTGCTTACACTTTAATATAGCATTTGCTTATTAATTAATTAAAATTGTTGCTATGACGCAAATACCGGGTGTCCACAAAGTCCTTGACGGATAGAAAAAGTAAATTACTACGGGTTTCCGCTGGTAATAGTAAATGTTTTATACATCATTAACCAGCTGATTTCTTGAAGTTTTACTTACATAGATTGGTAGCATTTGTATTCTAATTAATTTGTTAATCAAACAACAATTACTGATTCATTGTCAAATCTTTAAAGACAACAAAACAAGAAAAGTTCAATGTGTTCTTTGGTTTTATGAATCCAACTCTCCAATAACAGTTCAAAGACTTTTCAGAAGACGATTAAGAAAAGGTTCACCAGCCATTAATACCATCAAAAGTTGGTACAACAAGCTGAAAAATACTGAGAGCGTGGAGACCTTCAGCGTATTTTAGACTATCTAGACAAACCTTTCCCAACCGCTGGATTGACCGTGGTGGACCAACATCCTAGCCTCCCCGCAGACCCCGCTCACCTGACATCACACCCTTGGACTTTTTCTTTTGGGGCTACATAGAAGATATTGTGTACGCTTCTCCTATTCCAGACATGCTCACTTTGAGGACAAAAATCACTGAACTGAAGCAATGTCGACAGTAACAAGAGACATGTTATCGAACACTTGGAGAGACATTGAACATCGCCTTGATCTTCTTCGGGCCACCAACGGGGCGCAAGTAGAGGTCTGCTGATGATGTTTTATTTTATGTAAATACAAGTTTATTGATCACTTTATCATGTAAATAAAGGTGCAAATATCTGACATTATTAGTTTTCATTTTATATAATTTTATAATCCGTCAAGGACTTAGTGGACATCCGGTATATTAGAGGGCCCGTTATTTCTGGGAGGGTCCGGGACCCTGGCTACGCCACTGAGGAAGGGGTCAACATTGTGGAATGTGGAACTCGCCCTCCGGGCTCTCTGGAGGGCTGCGCCCCTCGCTCGGCCTGCGGCCTCGTATTTTTGGACCATACTCTACGCGTATGATTAAGACAAATTTGTTAGTTTGAAGTTCATAATAGTGGCAATGATCAAGAAAGAACATTTACACTTGGAACTCTCTAGTTTTGGGTAGTTAAACTCCAGTCTTCAGGGGACTTAATCTGGAACTACATTTGTTAATATCTTAGAACTAACAGACTATTCAACGAATATTGAAATACCGCCATCATACGATGGCTTGGACAAGTGTAGTCCTCTGAAGACGGGTAGTTTCTAACTGCGAAACTAAATCACTCTCCAGCGTGGCTGAAAATTACGTTACTTTCAAGACAAATTTGCTTCACCCACTGGTTTTATAGGACAAATAAAGATGTAACTGTAATAATCAGAGTATCACTGCATAACTAGCCTTATCTTACATATTTTCTAGAATTCGTGTAACCAGTTTTGTTTAAAACTATAATAATTTACATATTCACCCAGGGCCTCGCTCGATATGTTTCTCATTTGATGCACCATTGTACCTTCCTGTGAAAGTGGACTCATAACACAGACCGCCAAGTATGCTGTTATTCTATAGTGAAAGTGTCTGTGCATTATTGTTTTATATATTTTAATAACTATACAAGAATATATGTTTTTGCATACCTAATATACATACAGGGTGTCCTGGAACTCTCTGGAACAATTCATATAAAACTATTCCTTAGGTTGAGACAAACAAACTTCACAATAGAAAACTGGGACTACAGAGGCTCGTCTGTCCTAGCTGTACGTGTTTTTACAAGTATTTTCGAACTCAAAATGTAATAAAGTTAGAAACTTAAACATTTTGTATGAATGTGTACCGTGTTAGGTGAAGTAAGTCCAAACAATTTCGTTGTTGTAATTAAATCCATTTTAAAATGGTGGCCGTTTAAAATCTTTAACATAACAAATTACTAATAGAGGTAAAAAGTGACAAATTAATATGCAAACAAAACAACACATTATTGATCAAAATCAAATGATAAACAACCAACTTGTGACAATTTTTGCAAAATAATGAAACTTCCATAATACCACAATACATTCGTACAGTATAAACATGCTTAACAAAACATATGAGACGCTGCGTATTATTGATCCGTTGTTTTCTGTTTACTTCATGTTAAAAAAGAAATCAGATATTTATGAGTATAAGAATTGGTGATAGATGGAAAAGTAATCATTAATTATTGTGTCTCAACAGTTTTTTTAAAAATGTAGTGTTATTTTTGTTGTGTGATTTGTTAGCTTATTTTTATTATTAACTAAATTGATAATAAAAACATGAAGGGTTATGTACATTTGATTATATACATTTTAAGGATACTGTATTGTGGTATGCATTACTTTTACGGAATGGCTAAAAATTGGCAATCTGATAAAAGCTCGAAGATTGTAATTGTATCCTTCAATTGTATGGTTGTCCACGATTTCATAATCAATTTATTTAATAATAAAATGAGGCTAATATACTATAATAAAAATATAATAATAATAGAGTAATTTCCGAGCAGTTTAATCGAGCCTTTCGCAACACTCGTAACTTACGGTATAAAAACCAAGTAGGCCTATACTATAACGCAGGAAGTAGACAATTCCGTCTTATCCTTGACAGCGAAATTGAATAAATTACACAGCCATGAACCGAACCATGTGAGTTGCATGATGCATGAGCAATCTGCAATGGTTTAGGTTACACTAGCTTCGCCACGGATACAATATTATACAGGGTGTACCAAAAGAATCATCCGATTTGTTATGTCTATATTTAATACACTAATACTAATAAACATAATACGACTAATAAACATAAGGACCCGTGGCGGGTTGGAATCGTGCGCGACTCTGGAGATCAACACTGCCCCTGGGCTCGATCCCTGCAGTCGTCACTTACATTTGTAAAGTGACTATGCGGTGACGCTAGGTAAAGGTCGAGGTTGAGTGGTAAAGAGGACTTTGTAGTCCTAATCTTGTCAAATTTACCTGTTAACGTTTTCATCTATCACTTCTTTTTATTATAATATGATTCAAATTAGGTCAGCCAGTCTACTACTCAAAACAAGTCGCAACTTTGACTTTTGAGTGTAGGAGCTGATTTCGTCCCACAAGGGAAGAACAGCATGAATGCACCACACTCAAAAACAACATCAATCTATCTATATATTAGCAAAAAGAAGTGAACATAATAGTACCCTTTTTTAGTACCCATCTGATGTATCTTCTGTTTTGTTTTTGCAAATTAGGTTAGGCAATTTTATGTACATCACCGAGAAGATGGGCTCAGTCCGAAAGGTCGTGTAACAAATTAAATATGTTAAAAATAACATTAGTAGCCCTAAGTGAACTTTTATCTATTTGATATAACAATGGCTAACAACTATCTATATGGGTGGCCACGAAAGTGTCCTAAACGGATTACAGGAGTACTATTATAGAAAGATGAAACACACTTTTCTTTCTTTGGAATCCTACACGGAGATTTCAGGAAAAATATTAAGACTAGTATATGTCACGACAGCTGAAGGTCCAAGAGATTTTAAATGCAAAGGTGCAACATATCAAAAGAAATTCTTTTGTCAATATGTCGAGAATAGTCCTCTGTTTAAAATGATGCCAATATGACCCACCTTGCATTTAAAAAAAATCTGAGTTTTGGCCCTGTGAGTTACAGTATTGACACACCCTGTATACTGAGAATCTGTAAAAGTATTTTTTCCTGTAATCTCCGTGCAATGATTTATAGAGAGAAAGGTTTGTTTCATTCTTTCTAGCTCTAATAGTAATCATGTAATCCGTTTAGATACCCTATCGAGGCCACCTGGTATAATGAGGCTACATATAAAAGGCTTTGTCCTGACTGACCTTTACTCACTCATCATCGCCGAGTAAAACTACAAGGCCTAAAGAGTTAAAACTTTGCACACCTGTTTGTTGTAGCCCAAAAAACTACCACTTAAAACGGTTTTGTAAAATTCCTATTTTAAGGGTGGTTTTCGAGGGGTGAAATTAAGCAAAAAATGGGCCGTGTACGTCTTACTATTTGACCGCTAGCGCCTAAACGAGTTATCCGATCTTCAATCTGATGAAATATCGTTCGTGTGGCATGAAATGGATCTAGAACTTTATTTAAAAACATTTGTACCTCTAGTTTACGAGTTATTGAGAATGTACAACACTTGTCACTTGGCCTAGTTTCCCTGCGCCCCACCCCAGCCAAATCGACCCCCTTCTGTTTTAGAATAGTTATAGGTCTGAATTATTCAATATTGCAACTGTAATTGTACTTCAATACAAATTAAGGAATTTTCTATTTCTAAAGATGCATCATTGAATCGAATGATTAATATGATTTTCTACATGCTGAATTTAAAGTATAAGCATGGGTAAAGGATGCTGGTGCTAAATTTTAAAAAAGTCTAACGCTTGAATCTTTACTAACATATAAAAATGAGATATTGTGTGTCTGTCTGTTCCTCAATCACGCAAATACCACTGGACCAATTTTAATGCAATTTTACAGGAATGTGGCTTATATACCTGGCCAACACATAGGTTATTAAAATGTGTATTAATTTTATTATTTTCAAGATGGCGGTCATTGATAAGACCTCATTACATGTGAAAATGTATAAAACCAATACTGTAACGTGAAATTATAGAAAACCCGTAATAAATATTTAAGTTTTGACAGCCCATACGAGCTTTTAAAATTTAATCCCCTACACAAATGGTTCTGAGAATTGTTGTCGTATCTTCAACCGTTTGCTCGGAAAGCTCGCTTCAGTGTGTAGAAACAGGCTCATGATGCGCCAGGTATGTTAAATCTGAAGTTGGGCAGCCCTGACTCACCTCCCATCTTCTTAGGAAAGAAGATGGTGAACTAACAGGCAAAATAAATTGTTTTTCTAGGATATATATATAGGAAACTATATTTTTTTACTTGAAATGTACAATTTTCTTAAAATATACACACAGCTATGTTAACAAAGCCCCGAGGCGAAGCGCGGCTACTCTCAGCTATACAAAATAAATTGACTGACCAGCAAACCACCATTGGCTGCGTGTATAGTTAACCTGTCTGATGGAACGGTTTCAAAGAGCATGAACGTGGACGCCTAAATACTAACACCAGGTACGAGTTCAGACAGCTTCGCGTAGTCAAATCAAGGAACCTTTACAGGAGTTTGAGATCAGTAGCTAGAAATAAACAATAGGATCACAGGTGAGGGGACCGACTGGGGAGCTTACTAGAGCTAGGCGTGAGATCCTGATACGAGACAGCGTGAAAGCATTGTTGTTGCGAGACCAGACAACAGCTGTCCTCACTTCAGCAGACGACGCGACGCGAAGACAGACGGACTGCGTGAAATCAACAGCTGTTTCCACGTTCCGCAACAATCAAATCAGCTGTTGTCGCCTGTCGATGCGAGAGAGTTCATTCTTTCGAGTTTCGACTATCGAAAAATAATTTACCCGCTATGGTGTCGTGCTAAGGATTACTTTTTTTAAATATTGATTACAACAGCTGTCTTGTACGATTTTTGAGTAAATAAGTGGTGCTCAAAGATGCCATTGTGATTTATTCTATGTTTTATAAGGCTAAAGTTTTAACTAAAAGTTTATCTTAAAATGAAAATTATTTCAAATGAAAGGCTACCTAAGGTTTAGTAAAACAAAGATTTTCCACATACATAAAGAATTTATCGTATCTAGTTATTAAGATTATACAAGTGATCTTGAAACGCTATTTTACTCATTAACGGTTGACTGTAGCAACGAACCTAAAATACAACAGCTAATGAAAACTATATGATTCTGCACTCTAATATTTTTCATGCCACGCATTCCAAGCTACAAAACAACCCAAAATTTCAACCAAGTACCGTCAAAAATTAACACTCCACAAGTACTCTTTGGGCTAAAAATGAGAAAAAGGAAAAAATATACATGAATTTAAGTTGAATTGACAATCAATAAGAGGGAGGACTTTTGTACCAAATTACATACATTTGAACCAATTTGTTTAGGCTTCTTGAAACGTTCGGGTTTTGTGTCACCATAGTTTACTGTCTAAATACGTAACTGTCTTTGGAGAAAACCGCCTCGTTATCTTAATTTTGAAGGTTTTGTCACACGATATTGTAATTTGTGTCACTAAAACAGTTTTCAGCGAAAGTTTAAAAATCAAAATCAAATTACAACACACGTTTGAAACAGTAAATATTTTAAAGTTTATTGAATGTATGATAATTTGGCACTTGAACAGGGTTAAAAATGTTAACGGGTTCCTCATAATACCTACTTAAAGTATTCATTATTTTAATTAATATTCATTTTCTATAATTATACTGAAATTTACGACAAAAAATCCACATTGAGCCCGACTGTAAGTCTGTACTATGACTCGTTCTTCAGTCATGTTATTACTAAAAGTCAATAATATCTGCAATTACGTTTTGTTCAAACATAATCAGCATGTTATTTAAATTTATATTTGTAATTACAGAGCTCTCCTGTCAATACTTGCCTATTAACTTTAGCAATGTGAATCAAAAAGTTATTTAAATTATATTTCACATAAAGCTCTACTGTCAGTTACTTGTATTAACTTTAGCAATGAATCCAGCATTTTATTTAAATTCTATATTTGCAATTACAGAGCTTCTGTCAACACTTGCCTATTAACTTTAGCAATTGAATCAGCATAAGTTATTTTAAATTCTATATTTGCAATACAGACTCCTGTCAAATACTTGCCTATTAACTTTAGCAATGTGAATCAGCATGTTATTTAAATTTACAATTACAGAGCCTCCCTGTCAAATACTGCCTATTAACTTTGCAAGAATGTGAACTAGCATGTTATTTAAATTGATATTTTAAATTACAGAGCCTCTCCTGTCAAATAACAATTTTGCCTATTAACTTTAGCAATGTGAATCACATGTTATTTAAATTTAATTTGCAATTACAGAGCCTCCTGTCAAATACTTGCTCATTAACTTTACAATGTGAATACATGTTATTTAAATTTATATTTCAATTACAGATTCACAATACTTGCCTATTAAGTTTACAAGTAATGTGAACCACATGTTATTTAAATTCTATATTTCAACTACAAGCCTTTCTGTAAATACTTGGGTTTTACAACTTAGCAATGTGAATCAGCATGCGATGTAAGTTGTATATGTGTAATTACAGAGTTATTCTAAAGTCAAATACTGCATTTACTTTTGCAACATAATCAGCATGTTATTTAAATTCTATATTTGCAATTACAGAGCCTCTCCTGTCAAATACTTGCCTATTAACTCTAGCAATGGATACAAAAGCGATAAGCTTCACTAAACCGGTAAACGATGAAACACCCTTTTGCGTAGATCTGCGTACATTGCCTCAGGTAATTTATAGCATTTATAGCTCGTCGCAAAAAGGTTTTGATCGCAAAAGCATTTTATTGCACCGACGTGTTTATGGCACACAACACATTAGAAAACGACTGACTGACCATGGAGCTTAAGTGGGGAAAATTCGAATGAATGAATCGTGTGATTGGAAATTCTGTATGTCTGAAAGAGATCTAGATGTGTGCGAGTGGAAAATTTTAGCTACTAATAACTGACGATTGCGATGCGTGTAAAATGTAACTATGCATTTATTTGTCTGACTGGCGACACACGACTGTTTCAGGAGATTCCACATGTGGGCAGAGAGCTCTCTACGAAGTCGGGGTGATGGGGGTTCCGATCTACAACGTGAACAACAACTGTTCCACGGGTTCCACTGCGTTGTTGATGGCCAAGCAGATCGTCGAGTCCGGTCAGGCTAGCTGTGCGCTCGCTCTCGGCTTCGAGAAGATGGAGCGAGGTTCTCTGTCTTCCAAGGTACTGGGCTCAGAGCTCAGAAACTCAGCTTTCTGCTTTACAACCCGTGGACACTAAGGCGGGATGCACACTGGGGAAACGCGTTTCTTGCAACTGGTTTCACGAAACGTGAAACTTAAGTTGCGTGCAACTGATGGATTAGATTAACACAGGGCTAAAACACTGCGTTTCATGAAACTGTAGTTTCGTTCATTTCATGCAACTTGTTTCAACGAAATCCAAAAACAGGTTTCATCTTGGTTTGGTTTCACGTTATGGTTGTATTGACTTGACGTATATTTAATTAACGTTTTAAAGTGTTAGCACTCAAAGCTAACCTCCAGTTGGTGTCCTTCCTTAATTATTAGTGGCTAACTAAATCCACCAAATTATCAAAAGAGGCTTCGATATTCTAAAAAATCCTTAAATTTGTCAGATCACTGCAAAGTTGACGAAATGCACCATGTTGACGATCCCTAATCAACGGGTGAACCCAAAACTTCCTTCTTCTCTTTTTTCTTAGCCACCACCACAAAAAATCACTTCATCATCGTCTGAATCTATCATGAAACTGACAACCCTTTCCCGTGCATGTCAAACTAAAACAGTTTCCTTGAAACCAATTTCATGAAACCAGTTGCAAGAAACGCGTTTCTCCAGTGTGCACCCTGCCTTAGTCGTTAAACATTCTGTGTATCACGGTATCAAATATTACAGTAGCCGCGTGCAGATAAGTTGAATGAAGTCAATTAATAATTTCTATAAATTTTGTATATAGAGTCAGAATATTTTACTTGCTTGATACTTGAATCCTGCGTCGTTGACCGAAAACTTCGGATAGACTGCGTCACTATTAAAAGTTTTATATTTACACTATATATACAGCTATATGGAGGTTAGCAGACTCCAAACAGTGGCTTCTCCTCTAGCTCTTTTCAAGAGTACAGAGGTCTCTTTAATAGGCAAACCTTAAGTTTCCGTTTAAACATCGCCGGATAAGTTAAGTAAACCTTAAGTTTTTCACTTCCGTTGGCAGTGAGTTGTAAATCTTTATGGCGGAGCAGGGATAAGACTTAAGGTTTAGGCTTAGTCGGCAGCGTGGAAAATCCAAGTCCTTGGCACGACGTGTTCCATGACTGTGTAGCTCATCCCTTTTGGTAAAGTGCTTGAAGCTATTTTTTATTTTATTTATTTTTATATACCAGGTGTCCAAAAAGTTGTAATACTCGCATCCAACAGCCTCGTAATACTCGTCGTGAAAGATGATACAACTGAGGCTGAAGCCCGAAGCCAGGCTGTGAACGGACCGTATTAGAGTAACAAATTGCAAAGGAAATTCGATTCACTGATGCCAGCGGCGTTTTAGCACTTAGCTGCGTGTCGGCCTGTTTTAAAATTTGATCACCCAAAGTTGAATCCATATGTTTGTGTTTTGACATTTGGAAAATGATACCGCCCTTGATATACAGAATTATGCTAAAATGTGGTCAAAAATTATTATTCATTTAAAAGTTAAGGAGGGGTCTGACTTGTTGGATACCCATATACATTGTATTGTTTTAATTTATAATTTATGACAAAATCAATCAAGATCAAGAACCAAAGTAGAGTGCTATGTTAACTGCATTTGGATACAAAATGTATGAAAATTAGTTCTGTACTACTTTTCTCCCGTGTACCATTGCTGTGTCCCTTCTTTTGTTAACAAGAGCCTTCACAGTTGATATCCAATGACTTTGGTAGTAATTTGTATCAAATTATTTTAAAACCTGTCAGGAACACCTAAACATTCCTGTAATCCAATGGAGAGGTTTCTTGAGGATGATATAGTAAAGCTGTCAGTGTTGTGACATGTGTACTGAGATTAATCTGATATGAATACATGCGTTGAAGTGTCAAAGTGGTTGTACTTGGTAGCTACACTGTTTAGACAGCTGTTTGACAAGTTAATACCATGCTTTAAAAATACATGAATGGCACTGTGTGTAACAAACTTGACAAGTTGTGGAGAAGGCTTGTGTGAAGGAAATATAAGGACACTTTCTGGAGTGGCTGTGTACAGGTATTTGTAACATGACCTATTGCTATGAGATAACTGTTAGTGTTGCTGGACAGTTCCACGACAGGACAAACCCGATGGACAAGCACGTGGAGCGCATGGCTGACATTGCTGGACTGGACAGTGCTCCCATCACGGCCCAACTCTTCGGCCATGCGGGCAAGGAGCACATGGAGAGGTTCGGCACCAAGCCAGAGCACTTGGCCAAGATTGCATACAAAAACCACAAGCACTCAAAAAATAACCCGTAAGTTTTCTTCAAATTTGTATGTCGCTTTTAAGGAAATTAGAGTTTGGAGGCTTGGCCCCCACAGTTTTCTTGTTAAAAATACCAAAGTTACTTATAAAACAAAATTAAGGCTACCAGGTTTATTTAATTGGCTGTTTCATACTTTCTGATAAATTTGAGTAATTCACCAACAACCAGCAAGGCTTGGGAGAATAGAAATTGAAGAATTGCTAACTCACTGCTTACGCCCTATTAAGACTGACATTCCTGGTGTCATTGGAGTGAACATTTTCCACAAATAAGCTGATGTACATCAACACTTCTACGCAAATAGACGGTTTGTGGGAAATTACTACCATCACAAGGGTTTGTTTTATCTACTAATCCTTAAATTCTCTTGTCTTGTTCAACTTGAATCCAGAACTAGCTTTTGGCTGTAGTTTTGTTTAGAAAGACTGTGCTGATTTTAAAATGAGACAGTTTAAAACTCTTCTAAACCTTATACATTTGAACAATATCTAAAACTGATAGTCATTGGATAAATAAAAAATAATAAAACTAACTCTAAAGTCACAAAAATCATATACTGTACACACATGTTTTACAGTGATAGTTAAACTCAGCCATAAGAATCGAATGTTTTAAGTGATAATTATGCTGAACACACTGATATCATGAGTGCTTGAGGCAAGAAAAAGAAACATTTTAACTTTGAAATATTGAGTGATTTGTTATTTTCTCTTAAAACTTGAACTTTGGAACTCAACCTTGTCATAGTTAATGAAATCACACATGTGTATGTATAATCAGCTATATCAGTATAATTCAACATACAAACGTGTTGGAATGCTAACACACATTGTTTTACTAATTTAAATATACAAAAAAGCCAATATATTGTGATTTTTTAAATTCACAAGCGCTTTCAACAGCAAAGCGGTCATCTTCAGGCAAACTTGTTACATCAAAATTACTAAAATCTAATATTTATATACAATTGTTGATAAATAAAATTTACATACAGTTGTTGATACATTGTCTTAATATGATGTTTGATATTGTAGTAGGTAGTATAGTGGCGGTATAAATTTGGCATTCACAGTTCAATAAGCTTGCTGTTTAAATCCTAACCTAAATTTGAAAAAAAAGTCTGTGCAGGCTTAGTTAAATCCTGGATTGGAAACACTAGTTACAATAATTTTGCAATGATGAAATGTTGAAAAGTAGTCTTTTTAAAACAGTGTTGAGTAAACTTATTTTAAAAAGTATATGGCTAAAACTACGATTCTCTGAAGTTAAACTAAAATAAACGTTGACTAATAGTATTGAGCTAAAATTAAACCTACTAGAGGAAAATAGCTAGAATACTAGTTTTGAGCAAATTTCAGAACGCTTTTCAAACTTTAATGAGATGGTAATACAATCTCAAATTCCAGTGGTTAGCCGACTTTAGTGCTAGCCTAAGACAGCACTACGTTCGTTTTCCCGTGATGCACGTTTGACGTATCTTGCTGTGGTCCTTATATTTTATTTTTGATAATTTCAGCTTCAAAATTAGTAGAAGGAATTTGCATTATTCACACTGGAAAATAGCTTTGATTGTAAAGGGCACAAGCTAAAAATAATAAATAGCATCGCTACTTCCTAAACTACAAAAAAAGTAACATGTTAATGCCGAACATTGTCGTTAAGTTCTTAAGCTCCATAGCATAGTTTATCCTAGTCCTACACTCCTCACAGCTTGATGTCCTAGTATAAATATTTTCTTCAACTAACAGAACAAAAGAAAGAATTAATTAGTTGATAAATGATAAACTACATGCACTGCATCCAGCCACGGAATGCTGATGGTCATAAAGGTAACTAAATTAACAGGTAATTAAATGCGTTTGATTTACTAATTAACAGAGTTATATAATACATGGTTGAGATTGTTAATTTAAGACTCAGATAGCCATTATTATATACACATTCAAAGTCCATTCTGACCTTAACAATTCTTGTGATCTCCTTTATTAGAAATCCATTTTTTGAACTATTAAATTCATCTTCAATCTCATCAAGTCGATCATTAGATGGAAGATATTCTAGCTCAACATCTTCATTTTTTCTTGATTTATTTAAACCTATACCGATTATATGGGATACACTACAAAGAAACATTAATGTAATTTATAAAACAATAGATCAAATTTACTTTAACAATAATATAATTTGTTCTAATGAATACATTTAATTTAACTAACATATGACATATTGCTATGTGAATATCAAGAATATAACAAAAATGGATCAAACAATGGTATATGCCTAATTTAACACGAAAAAAGCAAGAAATAATATTTATGTATGTTAACAGTACATTTTAAAGTAAACTAGAAACACAATGTTGTACTGTATACAAATTTAGACATGCATCATCTAAAAAGACAAAAATTGATTAGATTAAACATGTTTCAAAAGAACTTCCATCCATTTGACGCACTTAACCAGTATCATTTTAACAAATACGTTGAGGTCATTGACAATTTTGTATTTACAAACAACAGCATATGTACAAATAATGATTTAGGACACTTTCATTGTTAGAGAAAAAATGTATTACAGGTATTACTTTAACAACTTTGATTTGTTTTTGTAACAGATATTCTCAGTTTCAAGAGGAGTATTCCCTGGAACAGATACTGAAGAGTCCGCATGTGTTTGGACCTCTGACTAAACTGCAGTGCTGCCCTACGTCAGACGGCTCAGCAGCTGCTATCCTAGCCAACGAGGAGTTCGTCATCCGCCACAACCTGCAAGCTCAAGCCGTCCTCATTGTCGGCATGGAGATGACCACCGACTTGCCCTCCACCTTTGAATCCAACAGTCTCATCAATTTGGTTTGTTGATTTTATTTGTAATTGTGAACTTGCCTTGTAACACCTTTTTTCCGATTGATCTCCGAGTTTTCGCCAATCTGAACTAGATTTGGTCCCGATTAGTTCGGGTAAGCAACTCTACACTAAAGCTGCTATTACTTTGCATCTAGCCTTGTCATGGTATAAATGAAAATGAAAACACTGATGCCTTGGGAACTAATTAAATGTATAATGAGAGCAGTTACCAAAGACCAGGAAATATAAATAAATGGTGAACTTTATTTTCCTTTTGCCAAGCTATTATAAAGCCGATCAAAGTTGGATAAGGACATTCAGAAAAATTCAGAAACCGGTTAAATTAGTAAACATGTTTTAAGCCCACAATGTAGGAAAAATTGTGTACAGTGCAGACCTGACTAGTAAGTGACTCATGTTAAACAGAAAAGGTTCTGTCCTTACTAAGCTCA
Organism: Matsumurasca onukii; assembly: GCA_018831715.1. Taxonomy (NCBI): domain Eukaryota; kingdom Metazoa; phylum Arthropoda; class Insecta; order Hemiptera; family Cicadellidae; genus Matsumurasca; species Matsumurasca onukii. The sequence continues at coordinate 32,481,642 of CM032064.1, forward strand.
ACTCTGAGGTTTCTAGGAAGAGCTTTCCTCTGAGACATTTTCCCAATAATAAAATACTTCAAAACATTTACATCATATGTATTTAAAGTACTTGGGTTATCAAGCAAATGTTCTAATGTTTCATCTAAAAATAACTTTAATAGGCCAAATAATAGCTGCAGAAATGAGAGTTAAGCTTGTGGAAAATTATCTTGTCAAAGGAATTGTTATATTATAAATATTGAAGAGTAGATGACTTGAGAGCAATGTTGACATGACAAACAAATTCTAGATGTAAAGTTGGAGCAGCTGTAGTGTAATGTAATAGCAAGGCTGTCAGTAACTGCTTCATACTGACCACCGATTGACTTGACAAATTATGTTACTGATTTTTCAGGTTGGCTACGACATGACACGGTCTGCAGCAGAGAAACTCTTCACTAAGTCAGGCCGTAAACCGACAGATGTTGATGTGGTCGAACTTCACGATTGTTTCTCAGCTAACGAGTTGATCTCTTATGAAGCTCTAGGACTCTGTCCTCCCGGTAAAGCAGGAGAGTTTATCGATAGTGGGAACAATACGTACGGAGGTCGACACGTCGTCAATCCCAGCGGAGGCCTTATTTCCAAAGGACACCCACTTGGTGCCACTGGTAATTTACTAGTTTATGATATTAACTTTTGTTTTGGGTTCTTGAAAATTTACATCTTTAACTCAAATTATTTGAAACAGGGAAGCAGGTTTACCTTTTAAATAAGTCCACTTCTTTACAGAAAATAGAAACACAAATGAAAGCACAATCACTTGCAGAATGCTGCTTTATGAACTATATGGAAATTAATAATAAATTGTGGTTTGTTGATCTCAACACCATAAGAGGCTTTGGCAGGTCCCAAGCAAACTAACTATAGGCTGTTTCCTTTATTTCAAATGAAACCAATTGAAGCTGATGGCCCGTATAAAAACAGTTACATAGCATACAAATATACAGGGGTACCCAAAAGTATCGAATCGGTCGATGGCTGGGTTGGGAAAGATAGTCACATTTTGCCGATAGGGGATGAGCCCAACTCTTCTCAATTCAGTGCACTAAATCTGAGAGAATGTGAAGAGCTGTGTAGCTTTTTTCTAAAAGTAGTTTTGTTGCCTCGCTTTGTTTTGATGATTTAATTAAATGGACAAAGTTCATCAGTGAGCTTTTATGCTTTTTCTCGCAAGAAGCGCACAAACGGTTGCAATTTTTAAAAGCTTACAAAGACGATGTTTTGAGCAAAACCAGAACTAAACGAGTATTTTTCCCAAATTCAAGATGGTGCCATATCGATTGAAGACAAGCATCGCCACGATCACCATCACATTCTCGGACTAGTGAAATTGTTCAGAAAAAACGCCAAATTGCAAGAAGACCATCGAGGACCATTGAGTACTAATTTCAACACACTCCAGACCTAAATTTAGGCGATATGGAGACTGGTTCTTCATCAGGACAATGCCCACGAGCCATCTCAGTGCGCAGATTTTGGCCAATACCAGCATGACCACCCTTCCCCACTACCCATACTCACCAAATCTTGCCCCAGGCAACTTTTTTATGTTCCCCATGGTGAAAAGTTACATAAAAATCACCGTAGATCTAAAATTAAGAAGTGAAAAGGCAAACGAGGATAGAGCTGCAGCCATTCTAATAAGGGATATGAGGGTGTTTAAAGCCATGGAGCATCGAATGAACAAATGCATTACACTAATGGGGAGTATACTGAAGTTATACATGTAAATTTGTAAAAACAATAAAATATGGTTTTATAATGAAATTCGTTATTTTGGCACCCTAGATATGGTTGACAAGCCATCTCAATATGTTTATGTTGTGGTTATTGTTTAAATATTGTACTTTATTTTTTTATTTGTAACTTCCGACTGGTCATTTTTCAAGCCCCTAAAAAATATTTCTGAATCCCTGAACAAATGACTTATGAAACTGGTTTGACTATGGTACTGGTGGTAGCTTCAAGCTCAAAACGTGAAGAGAGGCCAAGCAATGTAGACTCACTTAAGTTTTCAGCTCGTCAGAAAGGTTGTTTAGCCTACATCGGGACAGGAAACAAACCAGCAACAAACATTTTTGTCACATATAATGTCTAATTTAAATTGAATAAAAAGGAAACAAAAACCAATACTGTATAAATTTACACAGAATTGGTTCCTTTTTAATTTTAAATTATACCATTTAATACTATGGCTCAAGTTATCTACATACAGGGTGTCATGGAAAGTAAGTAGACTTTAGTTTGTTAGTAAGTCGATTTTACACCAAGCAAAAGTCTGGGTCTCCCACTGATTAAACTTAGCAACATCAGGCATAACTAGAAAACAACCAGTGTTGTGAAAATTGACTTAGCCTTGGGCATTTATGTTTTGAGGCAATTATCCGAGTACTGCCCAATTGAGATACTGGTGACGGCGTATTAAGGAGCAATCTACCCATACCTGTCCTACAGATTAGAGTCGTGGGGGTGGTTGTTTGAAATGCAATTTTCCAGAGCTGTCATTCTACAAAAAAAGCCGTTCGGACAATCGCAAAACTTCTGACATTGTTGACTTTACCTTGCCTCTACGTTCTTCAAACTTGTCTTGTTTTCAAATCAAAATGTGATCTCATAAGAGGAAGTTAAGTGAAACAAGAGGCAGGGAAAACTATCGAACTGGGAGAGACAGAACGATAGTTCATGAACATTTGCCTTCTCAGGCAGGAGTTCAACTGGTACACCGGTTGCCAAATTCGATCAAAAGTGTGCAAATGCCGAAGGCGTTCAAAGCTCGTCTAAAACAAATCTTGGTCACAAAGGCGTTTTACAGTATAGACAAGTTTATGGCACATAACTGGGAAACTGCAGAACCTACCGACGTATAATATAATAGGGCTAGAGTGGAACAATTTGAATGAATGGGAGAGAGTGAATGAACAAAATGTATGTTTGAATGGGACCTCAATGTCAGAGTGCATGGACAATTTTAGTTCAATTTATGAATGATGATTGCATAGCATGTATATGTTTCCGCAATAAACTTTTTATTTATAATTATTTTTATGTGTTGTTGTGTAGGGATTGCACAGTGTGCTGAGCTGTGTTGGCAACTGCGCGGCCAGGCTGGCAAAAGACAAGTTCCTAACGCAAAACTTGCCTTGCAGCACAACATCGGCCTTGGAGGAGCCGTGGTCGTTGCACTCTACCAGCTGGGCTTTCCTCAATACCAAGGGTAAACCAATGATTAGTGATTACAAATACACACTTCTTTCATTTCAAAATGCCTCCAAGAGAGATAAGAGTAAGATTGGTGTATGCTTTTAGCCCACACACACAATAGGTTTCATTTTTTGTGGGTCTTGGAGTAAACTTAGCTTTACCATTGCAGTCTTTCATTCCAGAGTTCTAGGTAGTTTCCGAACAATGGCTAGGCGTCTGATCATCTCTGGATTCGGCGATGACTTGAGGAAATTTTAATACAAGTTTCAAGTACCAGATATGAAGGAGTAACTTGATATTACACCACATTTAAGTTGAAAATTCAGCGTTGACTGGCTGGGAGGCGCGTCAAATCTCTCATAGATTTGCTGAGAGGCTGCAAATCTGTTGCCTTGCCCCCTCACCCATCTGTCAGTGCCCCCGGTCAAACTTCCCCCACTTCTCATGTACACTGCTTTTAATGGGCAGTGGATTCGCTATTCCCAGCGCATCTTGTATGCAAACTTAGTGTGTTTTTACTTTTTAGTATTGTGTAAGTAAAAAACTTGATTGAGCTGTTCGTTCTGTACCGATGAACCAACGTCGTTGATATAAATCAGAAATAGAAGCGGGCTGAGTATGGAGCCTTGTGGGACACCATAGTTCAGCCACTCCTCCCCCGATCTAACGTCAGATATTCCTACCAATTGTGATCTATCTGAGATACAATTCAAGCCACTTGAGTGGCACTCCTTGTATCTTGTAATATTAGAGTTTTTGAACCAAGGTGACATGATCAACACAGTCAAAAGCCTTTGATAAGTCGAGGAATACACTGAGTGTAGTGTCTCGACTTTTGATGGCTTATATTATCATCTGAACTAGACGGGCAACTGCGTCTTTTGTGGATTTTCCATTTTGAAACCTAAATTGGTTTGATGATAGTAGTTTGTGTTTTCTAGGAAATTCGCTATTCTGATTAGAAACACCTTCTCAGAGATTTTGCTGAAGGCTGGCAAGATTGAAATCGGGCGGTAATTTTGAGTTGAAAGCGGGTCGCCCTTTTGATAACTGGAATGACTTTTGCGATTTTGAGAGAAGAGGGAACTGTTCCACAGCGAAAAGAGAGATTGATCAAGTGTTCAAGCGGCTTCAACACATGCACTGAACACTGTCTGATAAGCCACGTTGAAACATGACTCAAATCGTTTTTTTTAAGAGTCCCTTTGCAGCAGTTTTCTTCTTCTGTGACTGGAGTCATAGCCATAGAGGCTGCAGGACTCGGGATTAATGGGGGAACGTGCTGGTTCTTGGCCCTACTAAGGCCTTGATCAGCACCGACCGAGGAAAAGAATTTGTTGAATTCTTCAGCGACCCTTTGGGTCGCTGAGCTGTTCACTGCCTGTGTTGAGTTTGATCTGTTTGCCTGTCTGTTGGGTTTTATTTTTCATTATGGCCCATGTGGTTTTTGATAAGTTTTTTGACGTGAGCAGTGCTTTTGGGACATCGTAAGCATTCGCAGCTTTGATGACTTTTCTATGGACTCGTCTATAGTTTTGAAAAAAACAATTTAAACTCTGAATTTGATGTGTGCTTTTTAATTTTGGAGTGAAACAATAATCTCTCTCTCGAAATTGTATTTGTATCAATATACGCTCATTAGCCCAGGAATTCGCCCAGTTTGAGACTCGACTTACTTGACTTAGCTCCTGTAGCTCTTATCTGGAGCAAGGGCCTGACAAAGACTTCGCCAGCGGACTCGGTTAGCAGCCAAAGCCTTCACTTCTCCCCATGTTTTGCCAGCTTTAAAAGCTTCGTCCTCGACAGTTCTTCTCCAGGTTACTCTTGGCTGACCTCTTCTTCTGCTTCCTTGGAGATTCCAGTTCAATGCCTTCCTTTCAATTGCACCTGGCCCTTTTCTTAGGGTATGCCAGATCCACTTCCATTTGCGTTTCAATACTTGCTTGTCTATCTTCTCTTCACGGGCTCTTTGCCATAGAGTTTTATTGGATATTAGTTCAGGCCAGTAGATCTTTAATATCTTCCTAAGACACCTGTTGACAAATACTTGTAGCTTTTTTGTAACGCCCTCCCCAGTTTGAGAAGTGGGAATTTTTCCAGGGGTCTGGAGATTGCTTAACCAAATTCCTTTTAACAATACTTTGTCTAAGGGTTTAGATAAGAGTGACTCAGACAATCACCTTGATATAATTAAGTACTGTAGTACTTAAATCTTTTATGATGAAGTCTTAATCATCGTCGGGACAAGAGAGGAATAAGGAGACGGCTTGGACGACGCGGGGAGGGGGGATGGTGTAAGAGGAAAATTCCACAGTTTGGGTATTTTCCTATTTGACAAGCATGAGAATTCCTCTTAACGTTCAGTCTCTCTGTGGGGCGCCATTTCACGCCAAGACAATCTCTAGTAAAAACCGGGTTTATGGGATGGGATATCGATGGGACCTCACTGCCACTACTCCACTCCAAGTTGCCACTGTAGGCGGAGCTAAGGAGTTTTCAGGAAGATTATTTCGTTCTTCTTCACTTTTTCTCGTCAGAGCGACAGTTCGACACTGTGGCTCTGCGATTTTAAGTTTTCGTAAAAGACCAAGTATTCTCTGTCACTGCTTTCAGTCTTCACGCCAGGTTGCACTGTGCGACAAAGACCGGAGAGTTTGTGAAAACACTGCAGTAGTTTGGGTACAATTTTACCCAGTTTCGTACGTTAACTTAACTAGTTCCGCCAACAAATACCTGCCAGAGCTACAGTTCAACACTAGGGCTCTACGATCCGGATTTGGGAGGAGAACCAAAACATTTATGCTCACTACCATTGGCCTACTCAAGTTTTCACGTTTTTGTAGAGTCTACAGAGTTCAATGGATCAAAAATGTTAAGGCCGAATCAGCGTCTAGTGTGAATAAATTTATCCTGAGCTGTTAACGTTTAAGTCTAAATTCGATAAAAACGCAAAAACGTGAAATAAACTATGTTAACAGCATGCAAAATATATTTTAATTATTCATAATGTAAGCTTATTTAAAGTGAAAATCTAGGTAATGGTAATCACATGCAAAGGATGCAGGATAGGACTGGATTGCATCATGAATCGACAGAGCGGAGTGGTACACTAGTCATTGTGTAGCCCTCAGCTGGCGAGTCTCCAGGACAGTGGTCAGTGCTGGTACGCGAGCTCGGCTCTCCTCCCTTTCGTCGAGTAACATGACCACTCCCACTACTGCCGCACAGCGATGACACTGTTGGCAGTGAGGAAGTTTAGCACTGTCACTGAAAAATTTACTTTTTTATTGGAATCTTAACCCTTTGTAAAAAGTGACTTGCCATTGACCTTTGTCAATCAGCCAATGTATTGGAATATATTTACCGTCTACGGCAATTAATGTACTAACTCTGAATTTGGATTTCAATAGCCAACACTTTGTGACTGCGAATCCCACGGCTGTCACTGACGATCCTTCTGTGTTCAAAGCTACAGCTGCAATGAACCTTCTAGCAGAAGCCATGAAGGATGACAAGGAGAAGCTCATTGAAAAGGTTAGGGGAGTTTACTGCTTCAAGGTGAAGAACTCTTCAGGCAAAGAAGGCATGTGGGTCATCAATGCTAAAACTGGCAGTGGATCAGTAACATACAATGGGAAAGGTATTGTACTTAGTTATTTTTACATTACAAATTCAGAGTTGATATGTTACACTGTCCAAAAAATTCAACCTCCCCCCTTAACTTTAGAACAATTGATAATAAATTTTGACCCGCATTGGCATATCGACAGCGTACACAAAGTATCGGGAATCGGTCGATGGCGAGGTAAGGCCGCCAGTTCACATTTTGGCCGATAGGGGATGAAAGCCCAACTCTTCCTGAGTTCAGTGCACTCGGTGTGGCCAGTCTGAGAGGTCGTGAAGAGGAGCTGTGGGCGTTTTTCTAAAAGTAGTTTTTGTTCTGCCTCGTTTTGTTTTGATGGTTTAATTAAATGGACAAAGTTCAGCAGTGAGGTTTTGCTTTTTCTCGGTAAAAGCGTCAGAAACGGTTGCAATTATTAAAAAAGCTTACAAAGGCGATGTTTTGAGCAAACCCAGAATGAAACGAGTATTTTTCCCAAATTCAAGATGGCGCCATGTCGATTGAAGACAAGCCTCGTCCTGGACGACCTTCAAATTCTCGGACTAATGAAATTGTTCAGAAAAACCGTCAATATTGCAAGAAGACATCGGGAGGACCATTGGAATGCTTCTTTGCTGTATGGAGTGTGTTTAATTTCAGTTTAGAGAATTTCAACACACTCCAGACCTGAATTGAGGCGATATGGAGACTGGTTCTTTCATCATGACAATGTGCCTGCCCACGTAGCCATCTCAGTGCAGCTAGTTTTGTGCAAATACCAGCATGACCACCCTTCCCCGACCCATACTCACCAAACCTTGTCCCACGCGACTTGTTTTGTTCCCCATAGTGAAAAATTACATAAATGATCACCGTTATGACGTAAATGAAGATGTGAAAAGGCAAGCGAGGGATGGAGAGTGCAGCCATTCAGATTAAGGGGTATGAGGGTGCTTAAAACCATGGGAGCATCGAATAAACAAATGCATTACACTAAATGGGGAGTATACTGAAGGTATACATGTAAATTAGTAAAAAAAATAATAAAATATGGTTTTTATAATAGAATTCCCGTTATTTTGGTACCCCATTATATTAAGGGTCAATTGAAGTACTTTTTGGCATATTTTGGGGGTTTGTCTCACACCCCAAAACAGGGATAGTAAGGGTGACCCATTGAAATTTTTTATTTACCCCATCATGCAACATCTCATTTGAAAGGGTATAAAACACAAATTCATTATTACAAATTTACAATGCCTCAGTTTCAAAATTGTTTGGGCAGATAAATGGACTATCATTTTCCAAATTTTGAAAAGAAAATTACTGATTCATTTTTTGGTGGTCAAAGCTTTGAAATAATACAGGATAGATTTTGCACACTTCAGAAAACTGCAACTTTCTGTTTAAAATCACTAATTTTCAAAAGTTTGAAAATTCAATCTTGTACCATATCTTTTTTGTAGCATACCATGTTTATTAAAAAGTGTCTTTTACACTAAACTGTATTTTAAGATTACCAATTTAAATTTTAATATTAGGTTACTCTGATTGACCTACGAGACAAAAAAAATGGTTGAAACTGGTAATAAGACTGAAAGATTCTGTATTTACCTGTGTGTATACTTTTCATGCATTTGTCATTGTTAGCTATTTCTTTCTAGTCATGTTTCTGGAAACTTGAGCTTGCTTTTTTCTTGTGTATAAAATGCTATTCTACTGTTCACTACAGTCTATTTAATTTTAATTATTTTTCAGATAAACCTGACGTTACTTTTGTAATGAATGATGAAGACGTAACAGACCTGATTTCTGGGAAATTGAATCCACAGAAAGCATTTTTCCAAGGGAAGATCAAGATTCAAGGAAATATGGGTCTTGCCTTGAAGCTGACTGAACTCCAGAAGCGAGCTGCAAGCCGCATAGATGAGCTACGATCCAAACTCTAATCTCATCATCATCTGTCATCATCATCATCTGTCATCATCTGAACTGTGGAACATTCCTATTCTTCCTTAAGGGTTTATGTCATACGAGACTTTTAAAGTATATTTCAGACTTGGCAAACTTGGTTATCTTAGATTTACCAAGCCCCCTTGACCGTATTCTGCTAATGTACTTACTGAAGCTTTTGCATAACTAATGAATAACGGTCATTCGGTTCAATATGCAGACGATACAACTTTAACGTTCACTGCTCAGAGCTTAAAACAAATATTTGCGTTCAGTTCTTTGAGAACTTAAACCTTAAAACAAATTTTGACAAATCAAAGTTCATGTATTTTAATGTTGGTCCAAAAGCTACAGCTGAAACCCCTTCGGTGTTTTTAAATATCAATCAGATAGAAGAGGTTGAACATTTTAAGTTTCTGGGTATTCACCTAGACAGGAAGCTTAGTTGGAATTTTCATATAGAACATATATGTAATAAGGTTTCATCAGGAATATTTTATTAGAAAAATCAGTTTTTAAGATCAAACGAAACTTATGGTTGTTTTTTTATGAATAAAGCCATATTTTACTTATGACAATTGCTGATAGCTTGATCAACTATGGTGTTGAGGTTAAGTTAACAAGCAGACCAATCTATAGCCTGAAGGAAATTGTTGATGTACCACTGTTTTGAATGAAATAAACAAACTGACGCAATCAATCGGGGAAATCCCGTCATAGATGAAGACATCAAGTATCAAGTAAGTAAGTATCAAGTGTATGCTATCAACATTTAGTTCATTCTTAATTTTCAAGGATTCCTTTGATCATCTGATCAATAAACATAATACAAAGACCAGCATACCTGACAGTAACACTGTAATAAAAACCAAACCATAATATCTTAGTATAACCTACTCAGGTTTTTAGTCCAACTTGAACACAATTCATCATATTTACTAAGAGCTACAATAAGAGTTGTATTGTTCTCTTTTTTGTATGCTTCTCTAACTATTCTTAGGTACTATATACAATTAAGTCCTGTGTTCTAAAACATTTCACTCTATTTTGTATATTTGGTGATTCATGGAAAAACACAATTTATGTAAATGATAATCATGCGTTTTAGTAAACTTTTTTACTGAGTTTATGGGATAAGGGTTTGAATTTTACTCTCATAAGATTTAGGTAGGATGTTTTAGAAAAAAAGCTTTTATACTCAAAGTAAACATTATTTACACATCTGTCAAATAGTATTATTTTTAATGTGAAAGTTTATATACAGTTTAACTGCATTGTTTAAATTCTAGATCTCAGTGTGGATTTTCTTAGTATTTTATAATTTTAAACTTGCATGAAACATAATGTACGTAGTTCTAATAATACTCTTAAAAGATATAAAGCTTTAAAAGATACATCGCTTTAAAAGATATAAAGATAATTCATACTAAATATTTATATTTTATATCAATGAAAATAGCACATTTTTAGGCTAATACAATCATTTTAAAAGCCTGTAAATGCAAAATCTAGGGAGGAAGTTTAGTTTCAAAAATGTGCCACAGAGAAACAGTTCCTGGATAAGTACGCAACTGCTTGGGTGCTTGTATATTTCCATGTTTAATCCGATGCCTAGTGCCCAGTGGGTCAGTCAGAAGTCTAAACTGTTGAAACGATTTATGACACGTTTGTAAGATGTCTCTATACCTACTCGCGTTATATATATCGTTATATATCTCTGATGATTACACAGTACCCGCCAAAATAAACAGTACTGAAAGTGTTAGATTCAATTTGCATGAGGTTACTAACATATAAACATGCACAATGAAGCAAAATCCATTAGGTTCGGGTTAGAATATGTTCAATATGTCCTCCGTCCATTATTGGGCAACACCCATATTGTTCTTTAAGGTTTAGGGCCATTTTCGTAAAGAGAGGTTGTGCCATGTTCCTCACACATAGATGTATTTTTTCTTTAAGTTGGAAGATCATAGTTGGTGGATCCTCACGGAAAATCATCTCCTTTAACAATCCCCAGACGTATCTTTCCTGATTCACAGTAAGAGGATTTCCATTATTGTCTTCAACAAAGTATGGCCCAATTATGCCTCTTCCTGAAAAATCACTCATCCGTGATGTTCGTTTGTGCAGACAGTAGTAGGGCGGCCAGAGCGGCTCTTCCACTGAGTCAAAACACTACCGGTTCTTCGAAACTTTTGAATGACGCTTATCATAACAGCATTACTTGGCAGATTTTATGAAAATTCGCTTGAAACTGAAGTGCAGTGTGGGACAAACTTGGCCCACCTGCACGCCCTATTCCGTATGAGCGGAAGTAATGCTCTACAATGAAAGTCTTTTCCACAGTTGTCAACACCATTTCAGCATAATCTAACCTCAAAGAGGAAAGACAAAATAAACACAAAGACGTTGTAACAATTGAAAGCTGTCACAGCTGATTGAAAAGAAAGGTACAGCTGTTTCAATTTCAGTACTGTTTATTTTGGCGGACACGGTATATTCATCTAGATGTCTTGAACTCTGTGTAAAGTGCTCAAAGAATAAGTATCACTTGGGAAAATTCAACATTTCATTTCAAATGTGTTTGTATGCTCTAAGGGTAAGTTGATATCCTCAAAGCTTGTCTTGCACGGTTTCAACAGTGATTATGGCTTCTGGCTGATGTACTTAAACTACCTGTCTGTTAAGTGTAATAGTTACTGTAAGGAATCATCATTTTGAACTCTTTAAATTATACTATTCATGGTAAAAAACATGGTTATGGTTCATTTTATTTTGTTATTTTTAATTTTAACTAGTTTGCCACACATTATCTGACATATAGTTTGTATAACAATGAAAAGGGCACATAGTAAAGTTTGAACCATTTAATCATATATACATATGGGTATATAACAATGAAAAGGGCACTTAAGAAAGTTTGAACCATTCAATCATAGATATATAGGTATATATTCTGTATAACAATGAAAAGGGCACATAGTAAAGTTTGAACCATTTAATCATATATACATATGAGTATTTAACAATGAAAAGAGCACATAGGATCGTTTAAACCATTCAATCAATATATAGGTATACGTATAACAATGAAACACATAGCCATTTAATCATATACATAGTCAATCACATTTTAATTATACATAATTCTTTAAATTAATTGCCTTTGTCAACATTATAATATACAGTTCAAAGTGTCCGTAAAGCAATATTTTGTAGAAGTTAAACAAAGCACACAATAGTGTTATCCTGTGATATTGAATCCTATATCTAAGAGTATATCTTCAAACTATATTCCTCATGGAGAACAACTGATATTTTATGTCTTATTTGATCATATTTTGGTTTCTATTGTGTATTGTATGTTATTATTGGCCTTAATTGGTGTTTGTTATCAAATAAAATTGTTTATAAATGGTTTGTGTCTAATTTTTACCTATTATATTTCTTTCAAGTCAGGCCATTTTATAGGTATGTTTGTCGAGCCAAGCCATCATCGTGTCCATTGTCCAACAGCCAGTTTTGAAGTTTTGTCTTTCAAGTTTTTCTGTCAGCATTGTGGTTTTATGCACTTGATATGCACACTATGTGTAGCACTGCACACATCTAGCGTTAGTCCATTTCTTACCTTACAACTGACAAAGTAATTGGAGTGATGCAGTCTACTCTCTCCATTATCCGAACCCTGAGTTTTTGAATGGTAGCAGGTAAAGTTAGGACATAAACCTTACCTTTTACGAAGCTTCAAAGATTAAAATCACACGGCATTAGGTCTGGTGACTTGAGGGGGATATTCATGCCGTCAGCATGGTAAGACCCAAGCCCGAGACCATAAGATGAGCACCGATCCTGACCCCTTGAGCGTTTGTTCAACCCTTTATATACATATGTGTGTAATTTCTACAAGGGAAAATGAAATTCTGTACAAATATTTCTTTTGTAAATATCTCGGTCAAGTTTGTTAGCCAGCAAAATCAGGCTACCAGAAGTACCCTTTATGGGGAGAATTTCGGTCGATAAAAATACTTTAACGATTTAAAAACAGTACATTTCACCTGATTTTGATGGAATTTGAAAAAATATGTATTTTAATAGTATCCATCAATGTACTAAAAATTATGAAAATCCATTGAGTCGTTTCAAAATGGCGGCCAAAAAAGTGATTTTTCACTATAACAGCGTTATGAGTAGTCCGATTTCAACAAAATTTGGAATAAGTTTTATTTCCCTTTACAATATGTAATAAAATTTGCAGTAATAGAACAAATAGGTCTGAAGCGAGGCTGTGAGCGTAGCTAAACATTCCACTTCGCTACAATCACAGCCTCGTAGCGCCCGTGAGCCACGTAAGTCTGAGGGTGTGAGCGGAGCGAAGGGGCTGTAGGCTGTAGGGCTACATCTGCTAGGATGCTGACTTCTCATCCCTCCCTCACCTCAAGTGTTCTCTAGTGGCGACTTTACCTTGCCTGTGTGTGTACACTGTACAGTATAGCTTTGACTGGGGAGGGTCAGTCATCAGTGTGAGGAGTGTCACATGCACATGAGCCGTGGAGCAGTGAGCACATGTAATGTAAGCTGTATACTGTGTACTTTGAAATGCTCACGACTCACGAGGGTTCCACAGCACCTGCTAACGAATTGAGAATGATGAAACAGGTTTTTGGTGACAAAACTTAAAGTTGTTCGGAAATCCGGTCGAACGAGATGCCTGGTATGTGTACGTTTGCAAAACCTTGTCTAGTATCTACTCTTTTCGTGCTCGAATGAATTGAATTTGCTTGACAAAATTCCTTAGACATGTATTATGCAGTTATCCATGTATATGTGAAAATCATATTAACAGAGTACAGCTTATCTGCACCCCCTTCTCCCCTCCACTCGGCAAGGCTATGAAGCAGCTGATTTCGCCCGAGTGTGTGGTGTGTTTCATCTGCACTTTGCACTACGTGTATTCTTGTTAACATCAATATAGCCTACTTCAGGGTCCGCCTGCGTGGTCACCGCAGAGAACAGCTGATTTCGCCCAAGGAACACAGGACACCGCGCATGTTACAGCGGGCTTTCTTTCAACTGATACGGCCTAACTGTCAAACCTTCCGTTTGCAAGGGTTTTGTAAAAAGTAGATAGCGCCTATTTGTTAAATTCAGATATGTTAATTTTTAGGGAAAGCGAAAGAGTGTATCTGTGTTTGCCTGTCATTATATTTTTGATAAACCTACTTTTAGGTTTTTAAATAAGGTTTTAAAAACACTCCATATTTTCTAGCTTTAATATTAATAGCATAAAACTAAAAGACATTTTGAACAATTAACTACAGGCAAACTTAGATAATATGTTTATCTTTCATTTAAGAGTTGTTTCGTCAAAATAGCGTTAGTACTAAATTTTACATTTATTTCGTAACGACGTCTCCCCGAGCAGCTGAGGCGGACCCTCAATTGATTTTGGCCTCAAGGCTATATTACATCTAATACATATTAATTTATTGTGTAAATACAAAACTTTTTCACAACTATTTTGGTTGGTGGCAATTTGTTCATTGTCTATACATATATTCAGTAACCAACTAACAAATCATAAATAAATAAATAATTAGTTAAATAATATTATTTTTAAATGGTACCAAAAGGAAATATGATAAAAGTTAATAATAATAAATATCATAAAAAGTTCGTCATTAAGAGTGGCAAAAGGTGAACAAAGGCCGCCCTGAGGTTGTGTTGTGGTGATTTCTGATTAAACCACGATTGATTCTCATGCATGCATATTTACAATTGATCATAGTTGGATGCTTGACTTTAAGACTTGAATTGCGTTGCCGCGTTTGACACCTAGAAGCATCGGTCCACCCAAACGCATGATCTACGGCAGTGCTTATATTCCGAACGTATACGCAGACTTACCACCGAGAACTAGTTTCACACTGTCTTTTATAGTCTAAAACCTTTATAAGCATTTTAATATGTGCTATCCTTGTTTTACCACTGAAAAGACTATTAAATTTTGAATAATGATTATAACTTGATGATTAATAGTATTTCTAACTTGTAAAATCGGTAATGAGTCAATCTACGTTACCATAAGAGCGTCACCAATCTGAAGAGCTAAAGAGAGAACTGGTGTTGGAACATAATATTCTCTGTGTTCGTGATACACGCGTTGTTTAGACTCTTCTCTAACAACAAAACATAACCGACACACACCACACTGCACTGTGAATCTGAACATTTCCAATAACATAAAAGGGTTTCATTTATTTTCTTTAAATTAGACATAACTCTTTTATACATTATTAGTACAGTACTTGTTTACAATGTATGTTGTAGGTATATTGTTTGTTTGTTATATTTTACTTGACTACTTGATGTTTTGACCTATTTACTCTGTCGTATGGCTTGAATTATTATTGAAATCAATTTATGATGTAATGAATATTGTATATTTAACAAACAACCGCTGTTATAGTTTTATTTGTTATGCAATAAGAAAGTTGTGTGAATCTTACCATTATTGACAAAATGTGATTTCTGTCCAGTGATCTGAGTGTCAAAGTAATGAAATTCTGGTTAAATATTAAAATTTAAATATTTTTAAAATGGTAGCTTCTAGAGCGGCTGGGGCTGTTTTGATCGATTAAGGAGGTAAAAATTGTATCAACGTACAGTAAAACTACAATTTTGTAGGTAAAACTAAACTTTGAATGGACACCATTTTTAAACGGATGATCCATTCAATCTTGCTAACACTTATGTCTTTCTCTTTGGTAATATAAATGAATAGCTCTATTTCCCATGGAAATTGGCTTATAATAGATTAGATACTGTTTATGAGAAATCCTAGGACAGTAATAAATATAAAATTTGGTTTCCTTGGGCACTTGACTTCATATTAGATCTGTAGAGTAGTCACATATATACCGGGTGTCCAAAAAGTCCGAACTTAACTTTCGAACGAATGAAAACTTTTAAGCGAGCTTTGGCATATGTATTAAGGGTCAACTGAAGTACTTTTTGGCATATTACGGGGGTTTGGCCCCACCTTAAAATAATGGTTGTGGGAGGTGACCCTTTTAAATATTTATTCTACCCCATCATGTGACCCCTCTATTGAAAGAGTACACAAACGCAAATTTATTGATACCATTAAAAAGATTTTACAACGCCCTTGCTCAAAATGACGACCCAAAATGTGATTAGCTGTTTGATCAGATAAATGGACGCTATCATTATCGTTTTTTCAAAATGTTGAAAAATACTGTTGTAATTTTGCAATTGTAAAATTAGTTCATAGGGTTAAGAAAGAATCTGGAAAACTTGTATTGTTGGTCTGTGGTAATGAGCTAAACTTTTTCATGGGCTTTAGAAAATCATCCCGCATGTTTCGGTTCTAGTTTATTGTAATGAGCGCATATATGAAAGGTCACTATCAAACTATTCAAATGTTTAGTTATCATACGAAAATAATCTTAGCAAAGAGTTGATGAAGTACACCCCAGTAGGTTTGTAAGAAAAGTAACGGATTTATAACACTTGAAATTTAAACGATACAAGATAAAGCTGTTACTAGCCTACGACTGTGAGTATAGTGTCGAAGTACGAGTAAACACGTGATGGATGATTAGGTCTAGGTCAGTAGGGGGAGACGTAGAGTGAGTTATCAAAGGCAGTTTACCTTTGGTTTGTCTTCAGTAATACGAACTTCATAACCTGTATTAGGTGTCCTTTGATGTTTTACTTTGAGTATTTGACCCCTCTATAGACACCTTAGTAGTCGCCTACAAATGTATCCTCTCTGACTTTCCTTTCCCTCTTAGGTTTTTTACCACACCATTTTGGGTATTTATTATTTTTAATTTTACACGGTAAACACCATTTTTCCAATAAATGTATTAATAGACAATAAGTGTCGAACTGAAAAATACAAGCACGTGCGTGTGATACATGCAAATTGGGTATACAGTATACGGGTTTAGGACAATCGACAATCGGCGTGGGAGTTCAGTGAGTATTTATTTGTTCAAGAGGGGTTATGGCTCAGAACAATTACTTCTAACAACATTAAATCACTGCTACAACACTTAAACGCTTCCTATCCAAAAAATAACAATTTCTTTTAGCATTAAAGCATTTATTCTGTGGGATCTCCTATTAAAGGGACCGTGGTGTTAAGGGGCATTGTAGGGAATCTCCTCCAGAAAGGTTTTGAAACTTAGGACCCTAAACATTGCTTCGGATCGTTATTCCCTATAAAAAACAACCCAAATAGTCTTGAAATCTTAGACCACCCGTATCATATGTATATCTCGAGAACGGGTTAGCCGAACTGAGTGAAATGAAAAATTCCAAGTTTAAACCGGTTCAAAGAATTCAGGAAAATTATTTTCTACTTTCTAGTATACAGGGTGTGTCAAAAACCAAGGGTCATGGGTTCAAATCTCAAAATGTTCAAATATAAAGGGGGGTCATGCTATACATAATTTTAAAGCTCATTTAAAATTAAAACAATGATGAAGAAAAAATTGTTTATTGTTGAACCGTTACAAAATGGCGGCTAAAAATCTAAAAGTAAAACACAATTACGAAATGCTCTGTATTTCTATTAATTAATTTTTCAAAACAAAATCTAATTATTGATTTTTACTTGTCATGATGTAAGCTTTCAAACGATGTACAACAACATGCTATTTCAAACACTTTTGTACCCACCAAATTTTGAAAATGGCCTACTAAGAATATCTAATTTTTTTCAAATAATAAACCCTATTTTGTTGTATATCGTTGTAAATGTCTATGTACGTAGACAACATTGGTGAAAGTTTTGTTGAAAAATATTTATCCATTTCAAAATGGTGACTAAAAGTACAAGTAATTCGTAGGGTGTAATTGACAAACACGTTTAAAATATTTATGTAATTTACACAAAACATTTGAAAAATTATGAATAATGACCTTTTGGTATACACATTTTCATGATATGCAACAGTACCGTGTTAGCAGACCCGTGGCGGGTTGGAATCGTGCGCGACTCCGGAGCTCACTGCTCCGCTGGCGCGGATTCGATCCCCGCAGTCACCACTTACATTTGTTATGTGACTATATGGCAACGCTAGGTTAAGGTCGAGGTTGAGTGGTAGAGAGTACTTTGTAGTCTTAACTTCGCCTGTTTAACAAGACAAACTTTACCTTTACCTTTTTACTATATTTTTCTTACAAACTTACTGGGGTCTACTTCATCAACTCTTCACTAAGATTATTTTCGTATGATAACTAAACATTTGAATAGTTTGACAGTGAGCTTTCATATATGCGCTCATTACAATAAACTAGAACCGAAACATGCGGGATGATTTTCTAAAGCATATGAAAAGTTAGCTCATTACCACAGACCAACAATACAATTTTCCAGATTCTTTCTTAACCCTATGAACTAATTTTACAATTGCAAAATTACAACAGTATTTTTCAACATTTGAAAAACGATAAGATAGCGTCCATTTATCTGATCAAACAGCTAATCACATTTTGGGTCGTCATTTTGAGCAGGGCGTTGTAAAATCCTTTTAATGGTATCAATAAATTTGCGTTTGTATACTCTTTCAATAGAGGGGTCACATGATGGGGTAGAATAAATATTTAAAAGGGTCACCTCCACAACCATTATTTTTTTAAGTGGGGCCAAACCCCGAAATATGCCAAAAAGTACTTTAGTTGACCCTTAATACATATGCCAAAGCACGTTCAAAAGTTTTCATTCTACAAAAGTTGTATACTATGGCTCAACTTTCCATTATGGCTTGAAATGTAGCTTTGTGAATATCCAAACAGTTTTGTAATTATTGAAGTACTCACGGTTACTTTATAAATGTAGTTTAATTACCGAGACTGTCAATGGCACGTGAAACATTTCTTCCGACAGCTAGCAGAGGGACCGAGGCGAGGACCTTGTCAAAAAACAATCCTCCTCCTTTGTCACGAGTTTACCACGTTTGCTTGTACGTTATTAGTAAACTATTATTTTGAAAGTACGCGTATTAGTTAAGAGAACCTCTCCACGGACAAAACTGTCCTGCTTATTCAAAGTGCGTTGCTCGTTGAGTTCTCACCATTTTAAAATATCAAGAAACCACATTTGACGTGTGGTTGAGTATGTTCTTTTCAGAACTAAGGTTAAGCGTAAAGTCCGAGGTGGGAGTTTCTCCACCGCTAGCTGCCACGATAGTATACAAATGTAGTGGTGACACAAGATGATTCCCATATATCCCCAACCTTACCTTTACTTTGACTGAGGAAGAATTTGGACAAACTCTTTGGGGTTTTTTACAGGGTCCTGTAGTTGACGTTCGGGACGAAATCCTATTTTAACTTACTTAGTGTCATCCCCAAAATGCTTGGCATGGCCCCTTAAATCTTTAAATGCAAACCCCTTAAAAAGGTGATCCTAGCACCTCAAAAATGAAATTTTTACTCATTCAACGACGCAAAGAATTCGATTCCTTTTGACTGAAAAGTTTTTCTGCAAAATACTCTAAGGGTTTTTGTTATAGAGTTGTAAAATGTCTCTCAGAGTAAAACTTGGCAGTACAATTATCAATTGTACGTGAAATGTGACATTTTAAACCTGCCGACTTATAACCTTTAAATGGGTGTAACCTAAAAAAGAGTTGAGATTCACATTTTTCTATGAGTCGTTTAATCTGTGTTAAATTTCCCCTTCTTTTTAGGCGCTGCAAGAGGTGGGTTTGCATTTAAAAAGTGTAGGGGCTCTCCTCCCACTCGTTGATGGGGGGGGGGGAGAAGGGTGACGCAAAGGACGTCAAAACAAACTTCAGAACCCTAAAGGGGTTGTCAAACATTTTCCCCTGTTAAAAGTTAAGTGGGTGGGGGACCTTTTGAACACCTTGTAAAATGTTCAATATTTAAGGTGAGATAGACGAAAATACATCGAAACACTATGAGTATTTTACCGATCGATTTTGATGTACCTAGTAGACCTTGAAAATGCCTGATAAAAATATTCTTAACTTAGTACTGTATTAGGCACAGTAAGTACTGTGAGTTTTCATATGAGCGCCACTAGCTGCTCGGCAAGTGTCCAATCGGTATTTAAGTTCTCTCCAAACGTTTGTCCACATATTTTCGATGACGTGGTTTCCATTGCTACACACATCCTATTCTTGAAGCTATTTAAGTCTCGAATCTTTTCTCCATAAACAATGTTCTTCACATACTCCCACAAGAAAAATTCACAAGGTGTCAGGTCTGAACTCCTCGGAAGCTACGGTACTTACTGTCTCAAAGCCCAAACTTTTCGTTCAAAGCGTTTGTAATAAATGCACTAAGTGCGGGGGTGCACCATCTTGCTGGAAATGAAGTTAACGAATGTTTTCGAGCTCCTCCGTTTTAAAATTTTAATTTCTTGGCAAACACTTCTTCTATAATAAATGAATAGCACACTCTTTACATGTATAAAACCCACAAAAGTTCAAGGATTTGTTTATGTACATGTAAAGAGTATGCATGTACAGAGTGTACTCGTTAATTATTGTAGTAAAAGAAATGTTTGGCAAGAAATTTAACATTTTAAAACTGATGTACCTTCTTCATTTTTTAGAAATTTATTAACGAGTTAATCCGGTCGAGGAAAGCAATAATTAATAAACACATCGAGATACACAACTCCATTGACGGTTTTTCAGCAAAGAAGAAAGGCCCTATTAGAAGATTTTTCATCACACCACACATTTACTTTAGGCGTCTCGCGTTGTTTCTCCAAAGCTCAAGACAACTTATCAGACAAGAAAAAAACTGTTGATGATTAAAAATTAATACAAAACAAAGTTTAAGTATTTTAGCTTTTATTTAAATATGTTCAAATCCCCACCATTGTTTATGATGACCCTAAATAATAATACAAGTGATATACGTTTGTGTGACGTGTCACTTACATTGAGTGTTGACTAACCAAAACCTCTCTGCTCGGATATTGCATGCTGCTGCCTGCTGGTTTACCTCTTGACAGCAACACCATTACATTTGCTTGTCTGGTGTCTACTCAACTACTCAACTACAGCCATACACTAGAGTGTCTCAGCCTACTCGTGTAATAGCTATATACCATTATACCGCAACCAATGCAATCCCACCTGTCACCATCTACCAACCACCATCCACCCCATCCACCACACGACAACACCAGAGTCAACATCTTCTGCGGGAATTCATTAGTGGTTGATATGGCTTTAGTATATTCACAGCTCGTAGTCCAGTTCAATACAGAATTTATCTAAACCCATTATATTTAATACGATTGTAATTATAGACAATCCATTATATTTTTCAGATACACTATCTTAAATGTCTTACATAGGACAAATTTTCTAGACTTTTGAATTATTTGCATCTTGTTTTTGATGGGCAAGTTTCAATGTATAAACGTTCGTTGATTCAAAACGGCAGAACAAACGGACAATTAAGTTGTCCATCAAGCACTTTCTAGATTATTACCTCTAAGCCTCTAACCTCTACTGCAAAGTATCGAGGTGTTTTTAACGCCTCTCCAATCCAAAGCTCCAAAATTATAAATACAATTCCTCATAAAATCACAAACATCTTAACTTTATTGAGCTTGCAATATATATTTCTATTTTGGATTCTGGATCATTGTCAAGTTGCACTCTACAATTTCCACGTTCTAATTATGATAGTTCTGACTTAGTTTCCATCATTTGTCCTTTTTGCTGGTTTGCCAAAGGAAACAAGGCATTATTCGATGAGAGTTGGTTTGAATATTTTCAGCTGTCTCTGTTCTAGTTAGACTTTAATGAAATTATTTTTTTCCATCTAGGAAGTGTGTTTTATAATCTAATCAATTCCAAAGCAGATACGGTAAACGACTAACCAACATGGTTAGGCTCCGAGTGTAAGGGGTTTAAATGCTTACACTACACTTTAAAATGGTATAAATTAAAGCTTTTCATTCGCACCTTCTCGGCGTGGCAGCTATTTTAAGAACCTTATGGCAGCACGGATCACCTGCCTACCTCAGTAGTTACTCTCTAAAAGTATAGTTCTTAGGTTTAGGTAATACTTGGTTCAAAATGCAAGTAATATTTGTTATTTAAATATCTAACTTTTAGTTAACTGTAACGGGTATAACTAATCTAAGTCAAAGTTAACATTTCTTGAAATCACTGAAAAGTTAGGCCTACATACTTTGATACTTTACTTTGACTTTTTGATTGGAGACACCGACCACTCCTAGAGGGTATTTTAAGGTGAATATGGGATGAAGGGTGAGTGTGTTGAGTGTTTTTGAAGGATGATGAGGTGTAGTCTTGTTACAAACTAGGGCCGACTGTTCCCTAGATTGGGTCATTAATTAATAGCCCAACGACTAATGG
Source organism: Matsumurasca onukii (assembly GCA_018831715.1). Lineage (NCBI taxonomy): Eukaryota > Metazoa > Arthropoda > Insecta > Hemiptera > Cicadellidae > Matsumurasca > Matsumurasca onukii. The sequence continues at coordinate 32,503,824 of CM032064.1, forward strand.
AACGGACCAATGGCTTAACGTGACTTCCGAACCACAGGAGCCGTTTTACTTACCATAAAGCTGTTTTACTTTCTAGTACGGTAAGTAAGCACTTATAAAACTCATCACGCACTCAAAGATACAACAACCAATACTAACAGATACTGAGGTAGTTTAAACACAATTATCAGTTTTAATAACTTCAAACTCAAATTGTTCAACTGGTTGCTACACAACCCCATTTTCCGAATCAAAACTTTTTCGATTGTTTATAAAAACCTTGAAACTTTTAACTGTCTCTAATTTATCATCAGGAGGAGAGACTTTGATTGATTATCCTGAAAGGTTGACTCTAAAAGTTGTATATTTATTTTGTTAAGTGTTATTTTGTTTTTCATAGACAGCAAACAAAGAAATTGTGGATAACGCTCAGATAAAACCTTTTATAACTAACTAGCTAAGAGTACCCACGCTTCGCCTCGGGGCTTTCTTAACATAGCTGTGTGTATATTTTAGTAAAACTGCAAATTTAAAGTAAAAAAAAAAAGGTTTTCTATCCATCCTTAGAAATACCATTTAGTTTGCTTGTTAGTTCACATCTTCTCCTTATAAGTGTTGGCTACCTTATAGTACAACATTTATTTTAATTTATCATGACAAACCACATAAGTTTTAAATCCAAAATAAACTACTCTTCTTTAGTTGAAAATATAAAATTACATGGCTGTAGCCTACAACATTTATTTTAATTTATCATGACAAACCACGTAAGTTTTAAATCAAAATAAACTAATTTTGTTGGTTGAAAATGGAAAACTACATGGCTATAGTACAACACTCTTATTTGATTTGCTGTAAAGCATGAATCGTAAGTAATATGGTCAACAAACACTGTCGGTCAGACGTACCGGGAGAGGTAGCCTGAAGTGCGGAGTTTGACGTGGTGGCGCGTCATGAGCCTGTTTCTCCACGCTGAAGCAAGCTTTCGAGCAAACGGTTGAAGATGACAAAAGTGCTCAAGACCATTCGTGTAGAAAATAAATTTTAAAGCTCGTATGGGCTGTCAAAACTTAAATATCTGTTACGGGTTTCCTAGAATTTCATCTTACAGTATTGGGCTTACACATTTTCACATGTAATGAGGTCTTATCAATGACCGCCATCTTAAAAATAGTAAATTGATCAAACATGTTAATAGCCTATGTGTTAACCAGGTATACCGGGTGGCCACGATAAAATGTCCTAAACGGATTACAGGAGTACTATTAGAGCTAGAAAGATGAAACACACTTTTTTCTCTGGAAATCGTACATGGAGATTTCAGGAAAAATATTTTTAAGATTCTCAGTATACAGAGTGTCGTACTGAAACTCACGGGGTCAAAACTCAAAACTCGAGATTTTAAATACAAAGGTGGTATATTGTACTAAAACAGAAGACAATTCTCGACATTTTAACGAAACACTGTTTTAATATTTTGCTCTTTACCAAACTAGAGCTATAAACGTGGTGCGTAGCTTTTGGGACGCCCTAGTCAAATTATCATTTGATTAAAATATGGTGTTTACATATTGTTACTCAAATTGACGAGCTTTCAACGGTATGTCGTAAAATGTTATTGAAATATTTCTAACTAAATTGATGTAAACATTGTTGCTTTATCATGAATAATTCAAAACATTCAATAGTAAGGTATATCACGTTGCATATCATCGTAAAGATAGTTTTAATATAAACTTTTTTTGTATTAAACACAATTTTGTATCTTTATTCGTTTAGAGCTATAACAAAAACCAATTTTGTGATTTTGCCTGTATTTTAGCAGTTTACACGGTCGTTTGACCTGCTTGGTACCTAAATTAAGAGCAACAATTCTAATAAAGTAGTCTTCTTGGTAAAAGCTTATAAAATGAACAATAACAAACATAGTTAAGAATATAACAATAGCTTTTATAAAATAGAACTGGAAAAGAAAACCAGTTGCCTTGGTAATTTTATTGCGCACTTGGTAATGTTTTATCTGCTGTGTTGTATCAGCTGATTGATTTGTCCAGCTGTAGTATTGTTGTAATTCAAATTTGTTTGGTATTCATCAATGGGACCATGAGTTTACAATGCATTTGTAGCAATGTCAACAAATTTGAATTACTACATTACAAACGGTGTAGGAATCAATCAGCTGATATAACACAGCAGATAAAATATTGCAAAGTGCTCAATAACATAACCAAGAAAACTGGTTTTTCTTTCTCAACTATATTTTAAAAAGCTATTCTTAATTACGTTTGATGTTGGTCATTTTATACGCTATTACCAAGAAGAACTACTTTATTAGAATTTTTGCTCCTAATTTGGGTACCAAGTAGGTCAAACGACCGTATAAACTACTAAAATACAGGCAAAATCAAGGTAAAATAGGGTTTTTTGTTATAGCTCTTAAACGAATAAAGATACAACATTGTGTTTAATACAAGAAATGTTCATATTAAAATTATCTCTACAATGATATGCAACATGATGTACACTTACTATTTAATGATTTTGTCTTATTCATGATAAAAGCAACTTCAATGTTTACATCCATTTTTAGGTTATAAATGTTTCAATAACATGGTTTTACGACATACCGTTGAAAAGCTCGTCAAATTCTGAGTAACAATATGTAAACACCATATTTTTAATCGAATAGATAATTTGACTACAGGGCGCCCCATAAAAACGCAATTCACGTTTATAGCTATAGTTTGGTAACAAGGCAACATATCAAAAGAACCTTTTCGTCAAAGTTTTTGTCTTTTCGTGAATAAAAAACATAGAACCACTCCTACTTTATGATATAAACCCGCATTCGTACGTTTTGGTTCATAAAGGCGTCGGAAACAGGGGACTACGAAACCATGTTTTGCCTTATTTAGAGTGAGCGGAGCAAAGTTGGAATATCGCTACTACCATTTCTCTTGACTGGCAAGGTCGGCGGCACGCGCGACTCTTCAAAGAACTGAGCCAGACAAGACAACCCTTCTAGAGCCGAAGTGTTTGAAACAGAAGATAAACTTGGATTTCCACCTACCCCACGTACTGACGTACACCGGAGAGAAATAACCAATACTCCCCTTTTTCAGTGGTAAACATGGTTTATTGCGATGTTGACTAATCCTCTAATGTACAGTACTCAGTGCCCCATCCATACTGTCGTAAATTCGGGTTTTCTGGAGTATTGACATTAAAGTTGTTTTGCACAGGAATGACGCAAATACTTGGGGGATAGCCTGAAGTACCTCATTGCTAGCCATCCCACGTAAAGCTTTCAAATCTGATCATCAGCAAACAGACATGAGAGTTAATAATTGAATTGTTATACAGGGTTATACAAAAAGAATGTCTACTTTTACTCTTCTGTAACATTTTTAGTGCTTCATGAATAATTTACATATGGTTGAAGAGAAGAAGTTTCAAAGTTGTGTTTACATACTCTGAAAAAAAAAGAAAAGTAATTTACGCTTTTAATTACCAATGAGATGGCTGCCCATTCAACACAAGATATTTTGCGTTCTTGACTACGAAACCATGGCAAGCGCGTAAAGCTTACGCAATTCACGTTTATAGCTCTAGTTTGGTAACAAGGCAACATATAAAAAACTTTTCGTCAAAATGTCGAGAATTGTGTTTTGTTTAAAATTACGTATAATATGACTCACCTTTGTATTTAAAATCTCGAGTTTTGACCTCGTGAGTCTTAGTATTGACACACCCTGTATACTGAGAATCTTAAAAATATTTTTCCTGAAATCTCCATGTACGATTTCCAGAGAAAAAAGTTTGTTTCATCTTTCTAGCTCTAATAGTACTTCTGTATACCGTTTAACACACTTTATCGTGACCACCCGGTATAAGACACATTCCTGTAAAATTTCATCAAAATTGGTCCAGTGGTATTTGCGTGATTGAGGAACAGACACACCATCTCATTTTTATATATTAGTATAGATTACTAAGACCTTTGTTGGAGCATCAACAGCAACTGAAAAGTTCTTTTATTTTGCTACACAGCCAACAACCCAAGGCAAAATCTACATAATACAACTTCGATGAAACCGTTATGGCCACTCTTATAGAATAACATGAATCCCCTGTGTCAAATAAAATTCTGGGAACAGTGTGAAAATTGTAAAGATTTTTATTAAAACCTTGTGTATAGCAAGTTAGGTTGCTTCTTGTGTATTAATGGCCCCTGGAACACCCTGAATACACACTAATTTTTTCAGTTTTAATTGTTTAGTCAACATCGGGAATTTCACAACAAGTGGTCAAAATGAAACAACAATTTTGAATCAAGGAAGTTTATTAATGGGTGCTATGACATATTTACATTTTTATAGTGGATTGTATAAAACATATTTTTAATATGTTGTTTACTCTCTTAAAGCTGTTTATTTAATAATAGTTATCCAATCACTTTTAACTACAAACTCATTATGAAATTACAAAATTAAAAACAAACTTAAACATATTATTTTATAAATACATTTATAAAAAATGACTTATATTCATGCTGCAACAAACAGCAACAGAAGTAAAACAAGGAATGACTCGGTGAGGCATTATTCTGTAATTTACATTGAAGTTATTAGTACTCACTGTACCTCCTGTTTACAAAAACCAGGTAGTATCGACGTTTTTTAAACAGTTCACAAACACAAACTTGAAACATGTTCTTTTAAAGAAACATTCCAATTTAATATTTGTTTCCAGGCAACTGAAATCTATAAAGGTTATATCAATTTACTTATGATACCAAACAATGTCTGAATGTTGACTTAAGAGGCGGAACACAGTAGCATAGGTTCAGGTTCAGGTACAGTATATGTAAATTACAGAATCCTGGGGTCACCTCGTGAGCAGCAGCGAGTAGTGAGTAAGCAGTTTCATCTACAGGCTTGTAGATTCTGGTGCAGACGATGTCGTCCACAGTCAACACCTGTAACATACACCCGACACTGTACTCGTACAATCAAATGTCTCAAGTCCGTACACTGCATTTTCTAGTAGGCCTATCTACCTATCTAGCCGCGGTATCCGGTATAACCGCCCTGCCTACTGCACGGCAACGCTCAATACAGGTCTGCAATTGTAAACATAATTCAAACCCACACTATTAACTAAGAGGCTCACCTACAGAGTTTTCTTAAAGAAATTATGTGTTTGAAGTGTACAAAAGGATTAAAAAACTAAAACTTGGATAACTGTTTATTTGTGAAACTATTAAACCACTCAGTAGAAATTGGCTCTATACACGTGTTCACAATATAAACACGCTGTGCAAGGTGAAAAATAGTCCGCTGTAAAACCTTGCAAGTGCTTGGTTTGCCAGCTAGGCCGCATCAGTTGAAAGAAGGCCCGTTGGTTAGCCAGTTGTTACGTGCTCGGTATCGTGTGTTCCTTGTGCGGACGAATTTAGGCTTTCTCTGAGACCAGCAGTGGTTATCATTAGATAACTGCTTTCGAATCGTTGAATGTAAATGAGATTATTTAGTTAACGAATTAAAAAAACAATCAATCGGAACCAACGGAATAGTTCGTCAAATGTGTGATTTCTGGTACAATGATGTATGTGTTAAATAAATATAGAATCACTGAACGGAAAGCCGAACACCCCTTTACGGTCGATACATTTTTATTGGTAATATTGTAATTAGTATTTTTTACTCGACCGTTTGAGTCTGCCTATCAGTTGGACTTTACCTGGGTACGCATACACTATAACTACGCGTAACAATACTTTTGAACGCGGGAAAAAACTGATTTACATTTTTGCTAAATACAAGACTTCTATATAAGAAATTTGGAACCCTTAAATCAAAATTCAGGAAATCCTATAAGCCTGTAGCAAAGTAATTCATTCTGTTTTAGATGTTTAAAAGTAGTCAGGAGTCTTTAACCTTTTAACTATAATTATATAGGACAGAAATGGTTTGAATTTAATATAAAACGATTTTCCGCTGTCATCTTGGTCTGGTATATAAATAACATGTATATTGCTCTGGATTAAATTGCCCTAGACAATTGTAGGTCTAATCACTCTGTACTAACATTTACTCTGGAATTGCTTAAACAGTTAACTAAAACTTTCTAATCTACGTCAATGATGTTGGCTCGTCGGTACTACACGGGCGACTCGTCCAGTACGCAGATGACATGACTCTCTGTTTCAATGCAAAGACACTAGCAAAACTGGAAAAAAATCACATTGGTGGAGGTCAACAGTTCAATTCATCACTTTAATGAGCTCAACCTCAAAACAAACCCAAACAAATCATCCTTCATTCATTTTTGTTTGCGACAGTCGACCTGAGATTGTAGTCTTACAGTCATGCTGGATGAAACTCTGATCGAAGATGTCTACTCGACAACATTCCTGGGAATACACCTTGATCGATGGTTGAATTTGGATTGGCACGTAGACAGCGTCTGCTTTAAATTAGCCTAAGGTATTTATGTTTTGAGGCAACTGTCCAAATATTGCCCCTCTCAGGTACTGATGACGGCATACTATGGACTAATCTACCCACGCCTGGCCTATGGGCTATCGTTATGAGGAGGCCTTTTCAAGCACAAACCTTTCCAGAGTATTCATTCTTCAAAAACAAGCAGTGCAAACAATCGCAAAACTGCAATGGAGAGAGTCGTGCAAACCAGCATTGAAAAAATTGAAACCGTCGAGACTACCCTGTCTCTACATTTTAGAAATATGTATTTTTCATATGTAAATGCGACCTTGTAAGGTATATAGATGCACAATTTTACGAAACCAGAGACAGGGAGAACTACCGAACTGGGAGACACAGAACGATGGTTCATGAATGTTTGCCCTCACAGTCAGGAGCTCAGTTCGTCAACATACTTCCAATATCAATTTCGATCACTTAAGGCTACCAAATATATTACCGTTAATATCTTAGAAAATCTTTTCGTACACAGGCTTGATACGGCATCATAAATATTAATGTTCACACTGAAACGTAAATCTGTGGTTATTTGAGGGAAGTCAAATTCGATAGTCGACCTTTAGCGTCGACAAGACATTAACAGGAGTGACTATAACACATTCATTAAACGCTCAACGTTATTTCTACAAAGCCCTATAGAAATAACGTCAAGCAAGAGTGAAGTGGTTGTTATCAGGTTGTTTTTCAAGCCTGTTCATAGTCTCAAAGATTGTTGTAATAGTTATAACCACTATTCCTTTTCGAAGCTATGAACCGAAGTAGTATTTGTAGTAAGTAGGTGTTGTTCACACCAGCTGGTTCGTTTTGGTTGTTTCTTTTTCTTTGCCATCCTATTTATGCTTAAGTAAGATGAATACGATTCAATCTATATTATGCGTGTCTCACACTGTTATTAATGTATAATTCGAACGATTCTACGTAAACGAGGTTCGGGAACTAAGTACAAAGAGGCCACACAATCATTCGATTATTGAGTGAAAACGAATCATGGAAAATCAAATATCAACAATGGGAGTATTTAATGAAGGTCAATTTAAAATGAACACATTGTGAAAGAAACTCGCACAAAGAATAAACACAAAAGGTTGGAAGCTTTAGAAATAAGTCGGTGGCTTCTCTGCCAAGCAGGAAGGTGATTAAAATGGAAAAAGAACCCAAAGAAATACAAGTTACAGCATTCGCCATTGTTTGTTTCAGCCTCATTCTTAAGTATGAAACAGTATTTTGATCCCAGTGGTAAAGCCGCAGTATAAAGCCATCATTTAGTGTTAGCTTCATACTAGGGGTAAATATCAATACTTGAAATCCGATAAACATTGTTATTCTTGAAAAATTCTGCTGAGGCAAGGAATTAGTCGAGTTTCGGGATGCATAAATCACTGGGGGTCGCACTGAACGCGTTCACTTAGAATTAAAATCGACGTAATACCGTTTAGCACGCCCATGAGAAAACAGTCTTTTACTAACACCTCTTTGAAGACTTTTGCAGACATTTGTATACTCGTTTCCCACTACTTTCAGGGCTTAATGGCATTTTAAAATTCTGCAGCTGTTTGTGCCTTTGTAATAACAATAAACACATATTTGCATTGTACATTGCATAATGTGCTGACAAAAAACAACACACATTTAATTTCGAGTATGTATATGGTTCATCCACACTCATGCACGCATTAATTCACATTCATTAATTTACGTCATACATACATTTGTATCTGGAATAAGGTTAGTGACCTAAGATCGAAGATTGAAGATGGATGCGGTAATCGTGTAAGTATAATGGTTTATTGATTGGCTAGGTTTAGAGACTCAGACACTTCTTAAAAGGAATGGGACACTTTATACCGGGTGGCCACGATAAAGTGTCCTAAACGGATTACATGAGTACTATTAGAGCTAGAAAGATGAAACAAACTTTATTCTCTAGAAATCATCTATGGAGATTTCAGGAAAAATATTTGTAAGATTCTCAGTATACAGGGTGTGTTTATACTGAAACTCACGGGGTCAAAACTCGAGATTTTACATACAAAGGTGGGTCATATTGTACATTATTTTAAACAAAGGACGATTCTCGACATTTTGACGAAAACATTTTTTTTTATGTTGCCCCGTTACAAAACTATAGCTATGAACGTAAATCGCGTAAGGTTTTACGGGACGCCCTAGAGTTAAATAATCAATTCGATTAAAAATATGGCATTATGACAACTGGTTATGACAAACATAACCATGACAACTGGTTTTCTTTCCCAACTCTGTTTTATAAAAGCTACAAACAATTGTTATATTCTTGTTTTTGTTTGTTTTTTCTCATGTTATGAGCTTTTTACCAAGAAGAACTACTTTATTAGAATTTTGCTCTCAATTTAGGTACCAAGCAGGTCAAACGACCGTATAAACTACTAAAGTACAGTCATAATAAAGGTTGAAATTGGGTTTTGCTATAGCTCTTAAGCGAATAAAGATAACAAATTGTGTTTAGTACAAAAACTTTTACATTAAAACTATCTTTACAATGATATGCAACATGCTATACCTTACTATTTAATGTTTTTGACTTATTCATGTTAAAAGCGATTTAAATGTTTACATGGATTTTGAGGTTGGAAATCATTCAAAAAGATGGATTTTCATTATGTGTTTACAACCTGCGAAACATAATATTTTTAACAGCTGTCTATTGTTTACAACCGAAAATCTTCCACTGTCAACAACTTAATAACCAAAACACATTCTTGCCATCGTTTCACCAACTGAAATGGAAGTGCCTGTTCCCTCGTCATAGAAAACAAAACATGTTTCTAATTTAATAAACAGTTAATATTCCAACAATGAGTTTTATTTCGTAGTGTAGTGAAAAGTATCGTTCAAAACTCGAGTGAAAGTGTTTTGCATGTTCTCGACACACATATGGTCTCGAACATGCAAAACCCCACTTTCCACTCTTGTTATGAAATATACTATTTCGCAATAAACTATATATTTATTTGTTTATAGCAGCAGTTGAACATTGCATTGAAACTGTTCTGGTTGAAACTGGAGTTGAGTTGTTAGTTCAGCGGTTTAAGTTTTAAGCTTCAGCCTACCTTTACTTTAGATGAGAATATCTGAAACTCCGGCTAGCTCTATCTTGTTCTCATCAGGCTTTGTCAAGCCTCAAGCAATCCTTTAGACCTAACTGCTCTTATCTGTTTCACTTCTAAGCTATCTTGCTAACTCCGTTAAACTTCGCCGGTTCAACTGATCTGAATTCTGAACCGATGGATCGAGTGCAACTAGTTAGAAAGCAAGAACTGTGTATGAATGTTTTTTTTTAAACGCAACCAACAAACTTAAGTAAGTCATTTTATACGAACGCTATAAGGTCGTAAATTGTACCATTGGTTTGTTCACTTCAATATCTATCAGATGGTATGTATTTTGCAGTAATATAGTGGTTTTGATTTGCTAATTTGATGTTATTGTAAAATAAACGCAATCACGGTTTTTAGCAAAGCTCAAACAGTGCTTATTGTTGAAGAACTCTTAAGAAGAAGATAATTTCTTTTTGTCAAGAGGAATTTGGGGTCAAGTTTACAGGTGTGAATATTCCAAACAAATATAAAATTCACAGATTTGTAAAAAAAGTTCAACAAAATAGGTTATGTAGGGAACGGAAAACATAACAGAGGGCGGACAGTACTGAATGAAGAGATGACGGACAATCACCTTGTTTTTATGGTTGGATTAGAAAATGCTCCTAAAAAATCTTTCAAAATTTTGAAACAACAAAAGCAGACAGCCCACTAACATCTAGATACTTGATCTTAAACGCATCTTGACAAAAAATGTTATCTTTTTCTTAAGTGTTCTTCAACAATAAGCACTCTTTGATCTTTGCTAAAATCCATGATTGCGTTTATTTTGCAATAACATAAAATTAGCAAATCAAAACTTCTATATTACTGCAACAATACATACCATCTGATAGATATTGAAGTAAACAAACCAACGGTACAAATTACGACCTTATAGCGCTCGTAAAGAATGACTTACTAAAGTTTGAAAGTTGGGTTGCGTTTAAAAAAACACCCTGTATAATGCTAAGGGTTATAAAGTTACAAGATTGCAACACACGACGAATGATTGCATTGTGCTGTTATATCAGTTATATAACACTAGCCAATTTACAAATGTTATAAAACCAACTAGCTTGACCCAATGTGCTTATGATGTGCGCATTCACCGGAGATTTTGTTTTTATTCGGTTACACACAAGACCTCCTCTTTAAAGCCTTTGGTTTGTTACTCGTCAAAGGATTGACTTTCCACTCCCCCAGGAAATAAAAATGGCACATTTTGTCTTTTTAACGAGGCGAAGTTAGGGCTACAAAGTCCTCGATACTACTCAACCTCGACCTTTACCTAGCGTTACTGTGAATTCATTTGTTAGTGGTGACCACAAATTGGTGACATACAGTACGAGTACATTGTTAGAGGTGACTGCGAGAATTCGTAAACCAGGCCAAACTCTCAAAACGTACCCTAAGTATGGGGAATATCCATCTTGATGCACTTCCGTAATACATATAGAAGCTTCATGTAAAGTTTCAATGTTCTGGTCTCTATTGCTCGTTAGATAGAGGGATCGAAAAGCCAGTGAAAGGTGTGCTGTTTTGGAACACTCAAATTTGACCTAGTTTAAGAAGCGACCGGATAGTGCCCGAGCGGCCTCTATCCGAGGAAAGGAGTTTAACATAAAAAATTTGCAAACGATGATTTAAGTAGATTAAAGTACTAAAATAGAAAATAGTGTTTCAATTGAAGTCAATAGACTCTATTAAGCCAATATATTTAAGCAAGAATTCTATTATATCCTGATTAAGGGAGGCCGGAGCGGCTGTCCCTGGAGGATTACTGTGCTCTGTTATCTGCTATTCACTGGCCACTGGCCAGCTAGCCTGCCGTACAGTGCACAATAACGTACATTCGTTTCAACTCAACGTTTCATCTAGACCTTTTGTTCCCATTTTTAATGTGATGATACTTCACGTGAGAGGATGATCTAATACCGAGGTTCCTTTAGTTATAATTTTCTATTTTAAGCAGTGGAAATATTACAATTTATGTAAAGTATTGTATATTTTTCAAACTACATGACGCGCATTAAGAGTGACCAGTACTGGTCGGTCGGTCATTTCGTTTTCATTCCATAAGAAGAATTGGAAACACAAGCATTTTCTTGAGACCCCAACGCCTACAATAACTTGTATAATATATTTTTGAAATCAGTTTTATTTGAAAGATGACATGTAGGCTACATGCAGTGAATTCGCTAACTACTTTTTCGAAAATTCTATTAGTTTTATAGTAACACAACAAATTAAAACACAAAATATTTTTGATTTTCTGTCTTATGTCACGTTCTTATAAAGTAGCAATGGAAATTCGGCCCAGCGGAATTCCTAAAACATTAAATACACTGTAAAACAAAGTTTATTTCATAACAGTTTCATGAAAACCGTAGGCGCGGGGTGTTTTAAGAAAATATATGTTTTACATTTTTCTTATGGGACAACGTTTAAGGTCACAGTAACTACTGCGCATTCTTGAATATAAGCCTACACTTAGCTTTTGTTAACCTTACCATGATATAAAATAACCTCGGGTCTAACAGCACACGTGTTGCAGAGTATGAGTTCGTTGTACAAAATCGTACGACCAAACTCTAGAAGTTTAAGCGGTTAGTCTATCTACAGGAGAGCACTTAATATTCCTAACTTCGCCTAACTAAGTAATGTTTCATTTAAAACATGAATGAATTATTTAGTAAGTACAATTTGAACTAATATGACTACTTTTAAGTCTGTAGGAAAGCCAAGTGTAACTACGAGTATAAAACACGTTTAGCTATCGGGCAGTATTATTTAGACAGCACAGACTCGCATGCTTTACCAGCTCTGCACCCGTAACTATACAGGGTTAGTTTAAAGTCTGGAGACACCCCCTTAACTTTTGAAAAAGGAAAATTTTGAAATGGGAATGTTTTTATAGGGGTTTGAAGTTTTTTTTGACGTACTTTTCGTTACTTACCCCACCCAAAAACCGCGGGGGAGGGCCTCCCTAAATTTGTTAAATATGACCCCTTGTGACACCTTATTTGAAAGGGTATAAAAACACAAACTCATTGATACCATTAAAAAGAATCTTACGACGTTCCTGTACAAAATGGCGGCTCAAAGGTTTTCATTTTCTAAGCAAACAAATGGACGCTGTCGCTATATTTTTCAAAATTTTGAAAATTTACATATTTAGTTTTTGGGTACTCAAAGTTTTGAAATGATATGTTACAAGATAAACTTTTCAAACTTTAAAACATTGATGAATTTTGAAAAAGGGCAGTTTTCAAAAGTTTGCGAAATTTATCTTGTAACATATAATTTAAGGCTTTGAGTACCCAAAAATTACATCTGTAATTTTTTTCAAAATCTTGAAAAATATAGCGACAGCATTCATTTAACTACAGAATATTTAAATCACAAGAAGGCCAATAAAGTGTCGTATTTTTTACCTTTATTTTTTTACCTTACTTTTCTCGAAAATGGATACGATATGTTGATGACGTATTTGCTATTTTTGACAAAAATCAAGACATTCAGAAATTCACCGATGAACTCAACAACATATACCCTACAATCAAATTTACAACTGAAACTGAAGTAAATGGAAAACTACCTTTTTTAGATGTTGTCGTTATAAATTCCAACAGTAAAATTGAGTTTGATATACATAGAAAGAAAACTCATACAGACAGATATATAACAAATGATTCCCACCATCCACCCCATCAAAGAAGAGCAGTTTTCCACGCTTTAATCTACAGACTGTTGAACACACCTTTAAACGAAGAAAGATTTAGGAAAGAACTAATATACATAAAAAATGTGGCAACTTTTAACGGTTTTGGTGTCAAATTAGTGGAAAATATGTTAAGAAAAGCAAAAATTAAGCAAAAGAAACGTAACCAAACTAAGCTCCTACCATTAACAACTAAAGAAAATAACTGGACCAGCATTACATATCATTCAACCACTGCAAATTGTATAAAAAACATTTTAAAATATAAAACCCAGCAAAATATATCTTTTAAACCAATAAACCTTTTGAAAAACAAACTGCAAAATCCCAAAGACAAAACATTACAATCTAACATGTCCGGAATATATGAAATCAGTTGCAACGAGTGTGAGAAAAAGTATATCGGGCAAACTAAAAGATCGTTAAATACAAGGTACAAGGAACATCTAGCCCATGCCAAGTACGGAAGAAGCGAAAAATCAGCCATGGCAGCCCATTCTATATATACTGGACACTCCTTCAACACAACCAATTTGAAATTACTCAAACAAATAGTAAAACCCAGATACCTCAACGCTTGGGAATTGTATTTTATCAACAACACGGTCAAAACTAATTTACTCAACAACAAAGATGGACCAATCATAAATTCAAAATTAATAGATCTAATAACGTCAAAAACTTAACTTTTATTTACTCTAATTTCTTTCTTTATTTTATTTATACATATATATATTTTTATTACTTTTACATATATATACACAATATTTATTTTCACTTAGTTATAATTTTTTAAATAATGTGTTTTGTATTTGTCAACAACTGTATATAAATATTAATTTTGATTTTTCATGTAACAAGTTTGACTGACGATGACAGCATTGCTGTCGAAAGCGCTTGTCTATTAAATAATACGACACTTTATTGGCCTTCTTGTGATTTAAATATTCTGTAATAATATTCTGCCAATAATCTCCATTTCAAGAAATTATTCATTTAACTGCTTAAAAAATGAAAAACGTTTTGAGCCACCATTTTGTACAGGAATGTCGTCAAATGTTTTTAATGGTTTCAATGAGTTTGCGTTTTTATACCCTTTTAAATCAAGTGTCACAAGGGGGTTCGTATTTAAAAAATTTAGGGAGGCCCTCCCCCGGTTTTTGGGTGGGGGTGGGTAACGAAAATTACGTCAAAAGAAACTTCAAAACCCTGTAAAAACATTCCCAAAAGGGTTTTTCCAAATTGTCCTCTTTCAAAAGTTAAGGGGGTGTCTCCAGACTTTCACCTAACCCTGTATAACCATATACTGAAGGGACGACAACGAGTAACGACACGTTCAACTGCTTCACCGGAAATTGCCAGCTTAGCCAACCTTATTAACTCCAAGACGTAACCTTAAACTGCCCATTCTGTGTTTAAGATCCCTGGTTGGTTGAAAGTTCGAATGGAAACTGTGGCCAAAGTTGTGCTTAAAAAAAACAATTAAGACCCAGATTTAATGCTCTCTCTCGGTTTACAAGATATCAAAAGAGCAATTGCAGGAGTAATCACTTTAATATGATATGCCATGCTATAGGTGTCGCTGAAAATAAGAGAACAAGCGGTGTTTTAGTATAATCATGGTAATCATTGACTGGTTTTCAATTTTTTGAAAAGTCGTTCAAAAGTTAAGGTATTAGCCTCCAGGTATACGGAGAGTGTTGGATGTCCGCGGGCCATAAGCTCCACCAGTTATAAAAGTAGCCTTTAAGTGTAAACACACACTAGAGAAACTCTACCTATGGTGTAAACTCCGAAACTCCGAAACTACTGGGTATTTATTTCGGATCTGAACCATAAGATGACACGAGATTAGGCAGTAGAGTTCACACTGCAGTGTCCACTTTGAAAGTTTCATTCTGAGACCTTGTGAGGGTTTCATCAACAATACAAAACGGTTAAACAATTTAAAACACTAAACTAATTAAAAAGTAAACATAAAGGTTTTCAAAACGTAACAAGCAGGTAGATACGATTACGACCTTGTCTATGTATTTAATGGTGAAAATACGTGTATATGCGTTAATTAATGAATACAACTTTCATCATTTTCCACCCTGAGAACAAACTTAAAGTCAAGTTTCCCACAAGTAGTCAAAGACGAAACATACTTAAAGCTGTTTTCACTAGTTTTGTCATTTAAAATTGTGTGATAACAAGTTGTAATTATACTGAATGAAGGGTGTGCTGTGTTAACCGTATGAAAATATATGAAATGAAATGAAAAATGGCTTTATTAGGCGAAGTTAGGACTAACAAGTCCTCTCTTACACTTAACCTATATCGTACAGTTTATTCCGCAATATCTTCACCCTCTCAGATTCACCACTAACATTGAGTCAGATTCACATGATATACTCGTACATGTCATCCGTGTGCAGTACCAGACTTTGCTCATATTTACCAAGACCTGGCAACTCCATTTCATTATCTTCGTGTGACTTTCGTGCGACAGTCTAGTGAAACGGTGTTCGTAGAGTGCAGTTTTATAAAAACAGCGGAGAATCATATTTGTAAAAACTCACTTGAATGACAGTGAATAATAATTGTTTCCTTCCATTTAATCAAACTCCAATATTCACTTTGAAAGGAATTGTAATATCACCGCTCGATTTACCATTTCAATTAAGAGCTTGCCACCGCCGAGGATGATTAAGGTGTAGTGGAGGGTGGGTGAAGGGGTTGGTGGAGGGGAGTTAGGGGGTCAACTTGTAGTCTATACCTTGTGATAATATTTCTAGGTCAAATCGAATTACTTTGTAACGAGCTCTTAATCTACGTGTTGCGTTAGTAGGTTTTATCAGTTGAGTAATATTATTGGCTACGTTAGACTGTTTGGGGTTGACAGTTAGTTAGATCCTTAATCTGTTAACCGAACTGCTAAACGAATATATCATCATCAGTACAAAAATACAGTTAAGTTTCATGGTTTATTCATGTTTGTTTACTTTTGCTTTATGAACAGTTTATTATTAGAGAAATAGGTACTTATCACGTACTGTTCTATTCGTACAAACCCTTACATACTCATGATACACGTTTTAAAATGAGGAAGAATATAGCTTCAGGTGCTACAACCAAAATAGCGAGCAACTAATACATAAGTATAATCATAACAGAGGATATGCCTCCGAGGTTTTATGTACTTTTAGTAAATTTAACAAAACAATTTAAAACTAAAATGATTTTATGCCAAAGGCCTAAGTTAAGAATCGATCTAGTAATGCATTTTAACGTGCTTAAGCCATTTTGTTAAATTTCAATCATTTAAAACAGAAAGTGTTTATCCGATTCCCAGCTAATTTTAAACATATTGAGAATCCTTTTAAACACAGAATAAACTAGTTAAATTCGCTAAATAAATATAAATTTCACTTGATTTTCCGTACTTGCATGCATATGCGCGTAACTGAGCTGTGAAAAAATAAATAAATACTTTATTGCGTAAAACATATAAATGTCATGCAACCGACATTTGTATTAAGTATCTAACATTTTGCATTCATACACATCGAAACCCCATTCAAACATACAGTATTTGCATTCACCCAATTCTCATTCACTTGAATTTGTTCCACTCTAGCCCCTTGGTCCGTGGTCTGTTTACGCGGAGCCCCAGCCGTGTGCCATAAACTCGTTTATGTTATTATAGAATGCTTCTGCGACCAAAGTCTTTTCAAGCTAGTTTTGAATGCCTTTAGCATAGGTGCACTTTTAATCGAATTTGGCAGTCTGTTGACTAGTTGAACTCCTGCCTGTGAAGGCAAACGTTCATGAGCTACCGGCCTGTGTCTCCCAGTTCGGTAGTTCTCCCTGCCCCTGGTTACGTAAGAGTGGATATCGCATTTTTGTCTGAAAAAAGGCAGGTTTCCAAAATGTAGAGGCAGGGTAATGTCAACAGTTTCAAATTTTTGAAAGCTGGCCTGCACGACTCTCTCCATTGCAGCTTTGCTATTGTTCTGACTGCTTGTTTTTGGAGAATGAAAATTCTGTAAAAGTTTTCGCTTTTGCAGCCTCCCCACAGTGCTACTCCGTAGGAGAGGTGTGGAAAGACTACTCTATAATATGCCGTCATCGGTACCTGAGTTGGGCAATATTGTGAGTAGGCATTTTGAAAATGACTCGGAACAAACTATTCACGACAAAATATTAGAGTTACTGTAAGATAATGTGAAATGTGTACGTTTAGCAAGGTTAAGCAAGATTAAAGGCTAGCAGTCTTAAAACAACAACAAGGTAAAAACATGAATATGAGTAACAGGTGTAAAAAGTAGTCTTTAATTAAGTAATAACTAAACCCGTGTAAAACTGTGACTGAATAAAGCCTAATCAAAGAACTGTCGAAGTAAGAACACAATTTTCATTCTGCAATAATTACCGCCTATCAGCTTGTGAAGCGTTGAAGAAGTGCAGTACGGACATCAAACACTGACGATACGAGTACTCGTATAGATTACTGCATTCTACGAGCAGCTGGGAACTACGTAACTTCGCGTCAAGTTTGAACAAGCGCTGTATCAGCTCAGACAAATGATTAGTCTACGGTATAAATTTTGTCAAGCACACACTGTAGGGTGGACTGTAGAGTAGAGCTATAATTTTGAAACTCAACCTTTATACAGGGTGTCCAGTAATTATGGGATCAAACTTCACCGGGTGGTTTATCATATTTCATACTCCGCCAATACCTTTCAGAATGAAACGTCCAATGAAAATGCTCGCTTGAAACAATAGTCGAAACTGGTAGCCTTAATCACTGGACATTTTGAACGTTATGTAGATTTCTTCAAGAGAACGGAAAATTGAACTGTTGAGGTGAACTTGAAACCCCAGCTTCAATGCCGTAAGCATCGCTCAGGCCCCGCTGTTGGGTGACCAATTAGAGTGTGACCGCTAGTTTGTCGGTGCAAACATGCCATGCGATGTGCGATGTACTATGTAACTCGAGAGATACGACATGCTGGAAACACGATACACGACACCCGCCGCTTCACCGCTCGCGCATTCCGTGGATAGGGTAGACACGCCGCGACCCGCACACCTCTTGCCTACCGCAGCCACGCTCCAAGTGAGCCGTGGCACATTTCACAAGCCAAAATGAACACTCTACAGATTCCATAAAACTGCCGACGACGGTGATTTGTTTCTTAACTCTCGAATGGGACAATCTTCGAAGAGTTGAAATCAAGTTTCCTATTTTAAATATTGTTATCAGTGTTATTCTAAATGTTACCTAAACAAAACGCACAAAGAACGACGGGGGCTAGCTTGCCCCTAGTTGCGGAGTCTGACCCTGAGATTTTATTGCACTTCTTTACGATGTAATAGAGTGTAATGTTATTAAATTATTTTATGAATTATAATTAATGAAACTGAAGCATATTAAAAGTAAAGCGTTACAGCCTTAATAACTTCAAAATTATTCCTACGGTTATATAGCTATGGTTGCGTCAAGGTGAGTGGTGTCTGTCATCTGCTGAGCGGTGCTGAGCCAAATGGACATGCTTTGAAAGCAATTAATTAAGTAGTTTATTTTACAGTCACCATGGGCTTATGAGGCCTGTGTGGTGATCTTGGCGACGAACTAAATATACCGTCTAGTTGGCTATGACTAAGCCACCACGCCGGCTTCTTTTATAAAAAAACCAAAACGGAGTTGTCCAAAATGTTTTATAGTTAAATTTAGATTTACTCAAAGAGAACAAGCACCGACATTTCGGGTGTAGTTTTAAAATATACTATTATTCTAGCCACCTTGAAATTGTAGCAAAGAGTTTACACGGCGAACGATAAAATTGTATCACCCGAAGTGGGTATCGAACCCGCACCATCAGATCCAATGCCGTCCAAACCGTGTCTTTTGACGGACAATAATTGTAAAATACGAACTGTTCACTATATTTCAGTAGGAAACCGAAAATCAGGTGATCACTTATTAAGAATTTCTCAATTCTCCATTGAACAAGATGACAGCCCCTTATTTTACTGGACCGGGAAGTTAAACCCTATCAAACGATACAACTCAAAAGGTCAAGTTTTCAAACATCTGCTGCCACCGTACAATACTGGGGGAGTATACATGGAATGATTCCCAGACTTTTACCTCTGTCCCTCTTCGAAATTAAGAGAATGTTTAAAAAGGACCACGCACATTTTTGAAGCCAGCTTGACTTGAACTTTCTTGTGATTCACCTTGTCTTTGACAAAAAATATATTTTTAATTCTTAATTATTCTTAGCCCTTATTTAACATTTGCATCTACCTGAAGACGACTAGGGTTCCTAACTAAAATATAGTGTCTTATAGTACGTTAAGAGAGTTACGCTAAAAATGTAAAATAAGTAAAGCCAATTTAATACCCAGTTTTCGAAGGTACTTAAACCATTAAACTTCTGGTCGTTATATACCCAAAATAACTTCATTTTCAAATGTTCATGTTCCTTACCATTTTGACTTCATTGTCGCTGAACTCTCGGACGATCTTAGTGTCCTTGTCGCCCTTCTGGATTTCTATGAGTTTGTTGCCATCGACGGAGAATGTGCTCTTAACTGTGCGGCCGTCAGGGGTTTTGTTCTCGAACTCCTCTCCCAGCTTGAACTTCTGCTCCGAGTCCTTGAAGGGCGACTTGGAGGTGAGCGTGTACATGTCCTCATCATCCTTCAACAGCTCCACCACTGGGCTCACAGAGTTCCCCATCTTGCGGGTCACCAAGCCCACTCCTGAAGCAAACAAAAACAAGTTACAATACAGATCCAATCCTGCTTTGCAGATTTACACGTGTCTTAGATAATGTGTACTCTATAGGCGACAAAGACACTTAAAAATAGACAACAGTTTAAAAGATGGACCTACCCTATTTTTAGTGGTTGCTGAAAATACACGCACAACATTTTGTACGCCATTGTATCAACATTATTGAATGATAAAGTGGACACATTTTTAACTGTGTTTATGAAATTTTAGAATGTGTTTGGCCTAACTCGTGAAGCCTATTTCGTGATCACTTTGAAAATACGAATCATACAAAGCAGGGTACAACACGCGACTTTGCTGCCACAGGGTGATGAATATTCGTGTTTTAGTGGAAACCTAAACCCGAGTTTGGTAGCTGGATTGGAAATGAGGGTAGTTTACAAAATTTTAGAAGTTTTATAACCAAACGAAGTGAAGCACTCTGTTTCAATTCAACCTTTTGGACCCTTTGGAATAATCTTGTCAATAAATACGTCATGAAGTACCTTAGGCCAAGACGGATTGACTTAGGTGTAACGGTTTTTATTTTTTCCCTCTTAACAGGTGGCGGTCTTTAGTTCAAAAATGACAGATTAAGCTGTGGCCTGAAGTCGAGAAACCCTGTACGGAATTTTGACCGCTTAAGTATAAGACGGTAAGTTAAATTGTATTAAATTTTGTTTCTACAACGTTTTCTCAACGGGGCATGAGATAAAATAAATTTTAGCACGGGGTGCTAACTTTTACTAATAAAATAACTTTTACTACTCCACCATTTTGAGTTTCAAAGCTGCAGTCTTGAAATAAAGGTACCTAATTAAAAAAAATGGTTAGTAATTGCGGGCGAATCTGTGTAAAACCAAACATCCAGACGGACAGACAGACGAAGTCTCGTAACGCTCGTGGCAATAGAGCACACAAGCTGAGGCCGAAGGTTAAAGATAGGCTGGGAGCTTGTGAACTAGAGTAGGCTAACAAAGTGCGAAATTGATTTCACTCATGCCTGCGGTGCTTTAGCGCTTAGCTGCGTGTCGGTCTGGTTTAAGTTTACATTTAATTCTTATTTTCTTGAATGGTGAAATGGATTTGTCCAAAGTAAAAAAACTGTACTAATAAACTTTACTTGAGATTTTGAACGAAACACCAAACAAAGATTGGTTTCAATGTTATAGTGTAACTGCTAATTTCTGAGTTATTCAATTTTTGAGTGTGGAAGCACAGGTAAAAACCATCCAAATATGAGATACAATGTTCACGTATCTACTATTTTAACACAGATAATAAACGAGAGAGAGCAAACTAATAAGAAAATAAACCAGAACATATCGAGTTCAGTTATCTTTTTACGTTACTTGATCTTGATATGTTTTCGTTTCTGAGTGGATACGTTACTTGGGTTTGTTAGTTGTAAAATCCTTTCTTCCAATAGTGAAAAGAAAGCCCACTCATGGTGACGATGATTTATGCAAGCATGAGTTTGCATCTCTCCCATGATTGTTGCATGATTGCACGAGGATCTGATCACTGAATACAACCTCTGCACTACATACGTATGACAAGTGATTGCTTCCTGACAAATAACACTAATAGTAATATGGGCGTAAGTTGAGCCCTCAACATTGTGGACAGGTCAGGAATCTCAAGACAAACCTCTCGGGGTCTATGTTTCTAGGTGTGTTTTGGTTCTACACTGGTGCAAGGGACTGACGAGTATGGGATTTTCCAGTTAATATTCATCAAGCTACATTAACACTCGACTGTTAAGCTTAGAGGTCATTTAGAGGCCAAACTCAGTGCTAAGATCATCATCTACGGACATCAATTTTGCATACACAGTCAATGATACGACGGTTTTACGTCAGACACGTTAGAGGTCATGTTAGAGTTTCTAGGATGAATCTGATCCATCTATTCTACATAACTCACTTGAATAATAACTTAGGATATCTTTCGTTGTATTTAACTATCACTGATTGGATCGTTGAAAATCTATATTTTTCAGAAGAGCTTTTAAATATCGATACACACTTGGAGTGTGGTTATTATTTTATTGAAAGCCGATGATACTCCAAGCTATATTCTCCGACCTTCTGAAATTTACCGTCCTTTCTTTCGTCTAGCAGATCAATAGAAGTAGGAATTTACTTAAACATGATGGCATGTTTTGGCTTGATGCCATCTTCTACACACTATTTATTGCTTTGCTATCTATCTACTCCTTCTGTTCCTGTCGTAGATTTAGACGGAATACTCAATAAGAGGGACTATAGTTAAGCTTAAGGTCAGAAAGTGGGATCTAGCCGAAACATGCAAATAACATTTTTAAAGTTGGCTACAACTTTTTCGAACTGCTTGGTTGTAGCATAAACACATAAAAGTCTTAAAGATAAGTTTAAACTCTCTAGTCATATTAAGATAATTACCCGTCAAAATGATAAAAACTATGTTTTAGTGGGATGTTTTTAATTTGGCTATAACAATAATGGTTGTACTAATTAATTGATGTTTGTAATGTAAAATAAGTCTGAAACTCAATTATTTGAACAATTAAACATTTTAGTATAACACAATAATTTCCAACGGTAGGAATGATGAAGAGGGTTTTAAAGTGAACACGTCAGTGAGGGTCGGTATCAAAGTAGCAGAGCAATACCAATAGGATAACCGTGATTCGGAAGTCACGTTAAGCCGTTGGCCCGTTCCATTGGTCGTTGGGCTATTAATTAATGGCCTAACGTGGGGAACAGTCGGCCCAAAAACACTCATCACCCTCACCATCATTCCATATTCATCTTAAAATACCCACTAGGAGTGGTCGACGTCTCAAAGCAAAGTATCAAAGTACAGAAGACAGCAACCAGAAATTATCTCAGTTTCAGCCAATCAGTGACTGAAGATGGTACGCCACAGCGAGACCGAAATATTTCAAGCTAATTATTACGATGTTTTGACGATTTTGTAAAACCGGCCGCGAAAGCCCAAGAGTTAAGATGCTTAAGTAGTTCATCTTTAAGCACTAACTTGAACCGCCAGAGTTGATACGTACGAGAAAACTTAGGGCAAACTCATTGTGATCGCTATTTTTGGACTTAATGATTAACTTATCCCCCCTGGAACGATCAACATATCCATTCCGCCAACACGGAGTCACGGTGACGCGTGGACAGTGGACAGTGTGGACTGGGTAATGTGAACTGTGAGCCTGTGAGCGTGTGAGCGTGTAAGACGTGATGTTACATTGTTGTTTACGTCTTCGCTACAGGCTTCGTGACAAAGTGACATCACTCATTACTTGTTGTGCTAGTCATATCGGTGCCCGGTCACTGTATACTGTATAGGAAGTTGCCGCTCATATCACTCTGTGTTTATCTGCGGGCAAAGTTCTAAGTGGAAAGAGCACTTAACAGTTAACTAAACAGCTGAGAGTTAAGCAATACTCGTAGCCGACTATCTTAACTCTCCTCTGTAGATTGTAGATTCACTTCCTTATTTGTCTTCAGCGCTGGGTTGACGTGGACAAACATTCTTAAGCAAACACTTTCAGTGTGAGCTGACTCAAGTAGGATTTGAACCAAATCCGTGGGAAACGTCTACATGACCAATTCAATTTACCTATTCATTTCAAACAAGGAAAGCAGATGTTTCAATGAATCATTTTGCCATATGAACATTGCTTTAACAGTAAAGGTACGATGGTTTTTACCATTCAGTGACGTACACCTGTGCAATTTTGTCATACAAATAAACTTGTAATAATACTAGTAACAAAAAGTAATTTCAAGCAATTTAATCTACCCTTTACGTCTAGAGATATTTTTACTTCTAATTCATTTGACGTTTTTGTTATAATGTATTGAATACTTTGCGTAGTATATTGATTACTATTAACAATTTAGATAAAATACATTTTAGGTTGAAAATGGTAAAAAACTTTACTTTTGTAGTTTTGAGTAAGTAAATTGAAGCTTTACTTACAAAGGGCTAATTTTGTAAAGGTGTCTAAAAATCTGTTTTTCAACGTTTCAGCAGGGACAACCATTTCCACGGTTCTTTGACTCTAGGATAACTCGGAATTCCGATGCTTTTCGACTGATATGAATGTACTTTGTAAAACTGTTGGGAACGGCCTAAAAATAATGAAGAACATCCCGCGGTCTCAGTTGCGATAACGTGTAAAGCAAGGTCATGAGGTCAAGTGTTGTCTGTAATGGGTGTGTGCGAAAAGACGCTTCCTACTTAAACTTTGGAACGATCACACTTTTCAATTCTAGCTTTAGGAAATGTGATTAGCCATTGAGATTATTCTACTTAGGTTGGAACTTCGGTACTTTCCCACAAACGGCTAATGATAATATACCCGTAAGGTACACCCGTAGGGATGGGTGAAAATTTGCATGTTATGTACTCCTATAAACGAACAAATATCACCTATGAGACTTAACAATGCCCTTTTCAAGGTGTCATAGCCAAAAACTTGTGTCAACCTTTGCAAAGAAAAGTTACTGACAATTATCTTTCCGAAGCTATCAAAATAATTGTTGCTGACTAAAATTAAAAATTATTAAAGCTTTAAAACTCGTTGTTACTCAATATGCATGTAAAAATAAAAATTAGGTCAGACAAAATTACAGCGGAATATAAAACTGTATAGACTAGCTTACTTGTTATTGAAAGTTTAAGAGCAGGTAAGAACTTTTCTGTGCTGAAAGTTAAAAGCGTTTCAGGCCGCTTAATTATTCAATCGAGAAATCAGGAACAAGCCTTCGGAAGTTCGTTTTTTATACCATCAAAAATAAAGAGCCACTAGATAGGGAGATAAAGGAAAATTTCCACCTAATCTCTAAACGTCTATTTTAGGTCAGGTAGCAAAAAAATGTATATAACAAATTGAAGAACATATGTAAAGAAGCGAGGGGTGAGTTTTTAGAACATCCAGTATAGTTCAACTATTGAATTATATAAGAACCCATCGATTGAAAAGCCGCGACAGACTTGTCGTTGAATTTAAAACCTCTCTAACTCTTAAGGTTTGTACTGATCTATTATATGTTGAAAACAGAACGGTTACATTTCTTCACTTTCTACATTAGTTTTAGTTAAAATAACGTGCAAAGTAAAGAAGAGGACGGTTTGATATAAATTTAAAATGCCTGTCACTCTTGTGTATTTTACCAAGTGTAATTCAATATTATGTAAAGGTATGCTAAAAATGTCGATGTCCCATAGCAAATCTTAAAGCGGGTCACTTTGGCTCGAGTAGACTACCCGGGAAAATATAATGTAACTGAGATAAGTGTCACTTCAGAAATCCACGTGGACCACAAATGAGAGAAACCCGACGCTTGGAAATGATACGGAAACCGAACCCTGTCAATGGTTGGTGATATCACATCGGCAGTAACACCCTCTTCTTTAGGTGTTTTGAGAAAAACAATTGTTATTTCAAAATTCTATCATATTGATACGGTTGCTATACCCAACTAGTCAGTAGGGTGCCTACCTCTAATATTTGATTATTCGCAACCAAATGGAGAGTGTAATAAAAATTGTTCTTGAAATGAAATTCGATGTTACACTAAATATTAATATATTATACTATATCACTATTTTAAATTAAATGAATTAAATCTTTGACCGTTCTGCGCAATAATATACATTTTAATTTTTTACTGGTGAATCTACGATAAGGGTTACATGTTTGTGGTAACATTTCATATAACTAGATCAAATTCAATCAGTCAGAAGATTCGTTTACGCGAGCCAGAGTGAAGGAGATTATTGGAAACCAGAGCCCACCTAGACTAAATAGTAAGAGACCCGTCACATTCGCTGAACATTAAACTATCAGACCTACTTATAAGTCTGTAAGGTGTAATGGTCCACACACTCACCAGGGTCCAATCCACAAATGTTGTATTTAAATGTCTCTAAAAGTTAAATAGTTGTGAGGCTTGTATGCAATCTTGAATGGAATCTTATAGAATTTATAAACATGAATTTGAAATAGAATGAGTAAAAAATATGTGTCTGCAAAACCTTGAATACGTTTAATATTAATAACTAGATTGAATTATGAATAGTCTTTTAGTTCCAAGTTAGTCCTTTATTCTGGCATCAGCAATGTTGCACCTCTTTAAGTAGTATAATTTTATTTAATCATAATATAATTTAAATAAACCTTTCTTAGACTTAATTTTATGTACAAACTATGAAGTAATGTCTTTGGAGTTCTAATGAAATTAATTAAAGATTGATGCAATAAATGTCAGGAATATTCAGAAGTATTTTCATCAAGTGTTACGAATATACTTTGAAGAAAAAATATCAACTAAATAACTAATAAATATTAAATTGAAATGAAATGAAAAACGTCTTTATTCGTGGCGAATTTCGGACTTTAAAGTCCTCTCTTCCACCTAACCACAACAGTTGAAATATATACATACAAATAAATATTTACACTAAAATATATACAAGAACTCAAATGAGAACTCATGAGAACTCAAATTACGAACTGCAATACATTACGTAAAATAGAAAAGTTAACAAATTGGATAGTATTACAATTTATGTATACTATTTTATAAATTGAAGGTCATATAGATAAAATAATTGTATCACTTTAATTACAAAGTTACATTTCCCTTTTGAATTAACTTTGATGTAAAATCCTGATCTATTTGCAAGATACACGATTAGGTAGACTACAGTAAATAAAGGTGAGGATATATATATTGGTTTATTATCAACCATGATAAGTAAAATGTTACTATACGAGGAAAACAAACTTGTTAAATGCATCGGCTAAAGTGACCAAACCTTCCTTCAATTGATGACTGTATCTAGTTAATATTTAAGTAATTTCAACTAAACCAATTATTGTTGAATGAAAAATGTTTCAAAAGCATGTGTTGGGAGTCTTTTTACATTAGAATACTGGTAATGGAGACAAGAAAATTGGTTTATTTTAATATCCTTGATCAATCGTGCAAGAATCGACATTACGACTGACAATCTACTTTCAAAACCAAACATGTCGAACGCCATCAGTTTTACAAATGAATATTGAATTACTAACTTTATATTGGAGCGATGCATAAATTGAGCTATTTCTGACTCGCTAAACATGAACTCAACAGAAGGGACAACAATAGTTCCACCTTAATATTGGGCAGTATCTGATATTTAGTCAACAGCAATAATGAATTTCACATTCTATCAGTGATAAAATATTTCACGGACAAAATACAAAGAAATGTATACGTTTAACTCACCCACAGCTTTCATGTACTCTTCGAACTTGTCGCTTGAGGCGAGCTTGAACTTGCGGTTGAAGTTGCGGTCGAGGGACGCCATGTCAAGTCGAGGAGGAAAACGCAGAGAGCTGTGACGGAGTCTGAGGTCGGGAGCAGAGTGACTGAGTGAGTGAAGGAAGGAATGAATGGTGAGCGAGTGAGCAGGTCGGGGCAGGCACTCTAACCAATAGTCTCTAGACAGCAGACACTGATAACATAAGCCCCGACTTGGAACTCGACCTTTGATCCGACCCAATCTACAAGATAAGCCACCCTCTTCGGCAAGTCATAAGTCACGATGCACGGCCCCTCCCAGCCCCAAACCTCAGAGCCCTAAACCTGAATAAAGGCATTTTTACCATTTTCCCCTTAAAACTGCTGCTTTAGCAACAAGTATTGACGAGGTAAAGTTGCACTTTCATTCCCAGAAAAATAAAGATTCTTGATCCCTAGAGAGAACAAGTTAATTTGAATGATATTTATGTGGCAAGGGCATCAGCTGTTTCGATGGTTTCGTTTGATAAAAATTATCGATCTTTGTAAATAAGTCGACTGTTAATTGTAATAGAACTACTCCAACTATCTGTGAAATAACCCTCAATCGATACTAAGCTCTAACTGTTGATCGATCAGGATGAACTAGCCTAACTACTAACTAGTAACTACAGCGAGCCTTGAGGTAAACATTACAATTCAGAATATTGGGTTCAAATGAGTAGTTAAGTTTAAATTATTAAAAAGATACAGTTATTGATCCCTAGCCACATGATATTACCTGTATCAGGACAAAAAGGATCGTTAATCACTCGGCCCATCAAAAGTGTTCCTTTGATTCTTGCTCATTTAACGTCTTCGGACTTTAAAGTTGAGCTCTTGTCAAAAACATTCGCTTCACTTTAGGACCTAGGGATGAAATATACTAATAGACAATGCGTACAATTTTAATTAGGCCAGTATTCGTTGAAAAAGTCACCGGAAACCTGCCCCAGCTCGCGGCCATCGATAAGCACTGGCTCACAATAAATATTACAAACAATTGAACTTGCGTACTCTCATTAACTTTAACAAGTGACTTGATGTGTGATTATACAGTGTGAGCTAAAAGTATGGATACACCCTGTTAAATTCTGAATGGAGAAAGATAGAAAAATTAAACTTAGGCATTTTAGGAAATAAAAACAAAACACCGATTAAAGAAGGTCTTGATTAAGGAAGAAGAATAGTGAAAGAGCTTTCTATCCCAAACCAGTACAAAATACAGTAGCAGAAATCATTGAAAAGTTCAGAGTTTGTAAGTAAAGAAGACGTTTATTGGGGGCTATTACACTATGTTTTACTTAATTTCAATGAGCTACCATTGTAATAAAAATTTAGTAAAACTAAATGTAGGCAAGACATCTACATTCAGATGGTAAATAACCCCAATAAACAACTACTTTACTTACAAAGTCTGATCATTTCAACCAACTGTCATGTTGTACCGGGTCGAGATAGATAAGCTTTATTTCGTTTTCACTATTCTTCTTCTTTTAACAAGACTTTCAAAATGAGGTGTCATTTAGTGGGTCTTTACATGGTTTTTTACGAAAAGTTGTAATAGTCAATAAAAAGTTCACTTTTATTTCCTCTAAAGGTGTCCTGAGTTTCATTTTGCTATCTTTATCCATTTAAGATTTAATAGGGCATATCCATACTTTAAACTCACAATGTATTTACAGTGTTTAAAAACTGGTAATGTAATTGTTATCAGAAGTTGAACTATTATAGCGGACATTTTCCATCGTTAGTGAACAAAAAAGATCACTACCCCATAGTATAAGTGTTTTAATTTTCCTATGAATTTTATAGTATCAACATAAAAAGTTTGCGCCTGAGGAGACTTCGCAATATTCTTTCTTAATGCTTAAAACACTTTGCTAAAGCCCGTATCGGTAGAAAACATACTGTGCAATAATAAACGTAATATCAGATGTATGATGGTTCGTAATCCTCTCAATATAACTGATTTGACAATAGAAATTGCAAGATGAAGTGCATGCCTCACTTCCATTAAATGCATAATAGCAATGACGTATGAAATGCATCGCATTTTCGCTGGCATTCCCTTATAATTTTGGTCAACTTGCGTGAAATATTAACGGGAAGTTACACCTTTTTAAGGACTATCTAACCATGAAATCACAAGGTGGATCTTCTATGTACGATTTTACTAATAATAGCTACACCTCTGAAGTTATCTTGGAATTTTTTAAAAACAAGTTGAAAAATCAATATAAATGCATGATTAGTTAGTCTAATCGATGGGCTTTGAGAGCAAGCTGTTGATGAAGTTATTAAAAGCAAACTTCGGACTCAATAAGTCATTATTGACTTTAAACTCAAACACTGACTTGGTAGGCAAGATATGAATGATGCGAAATTTTAATCAGTCCTTAAGATAAGAGTGAGTTTTGAGTAGGACAGTCATGAGGACTAAGATGTATGGGCAGTTTTGAGTGTTAATTATCTGTTGTTGCTCTTCACGATTAAGAGTTGATAATAGATTCTAGATTGCCATAGTCAGTAGATGCTACATGAAGAGTATATTTTTATACACGCAACCCAAAGTTGCAATTTTATTCACTGGGAGGTAAAAGGTTCGTTTGGACCTTTCATTTCCTTCGGAGAAAATACAGTTTTAAATACAGGGTTATTACAAATGATGTTCCTCATTTTGATTATAAATTTTACTGGGTAAAATTGCTCTTGGACCATTTAAGTTGGTACCATTGGAAAGAAAAATTCATACAGTTTTATTTATACTGGTTTGGGTACGTATTTGCTGTTTGTTAAGTCAACGGTTGTAGGTGTAATATTTTATTAGTGTCCAACCACTTTTTAGTGCCAGGTTTAATGAAAATCCTCTTAGTAACCACTCTATTCACTAGTAGTAATTGAATTTTAAAACAAACGGCCGCATAAGTAAAAAGATGTTACTAATGGCTGCCTGGGACTGGATTCGGACCATCATTCAGACCAGTAACATCTTTTTACTAATACGACTATTTGTTTTAAAATTCAGTTACTACTAGTGAATAGAGTGGTTACTAAGAGGATTTTCATTAAACCTGGCACTAAAAAGTGGTTGGACACTAATAAAATATTGTTTAATGTGATAATCCAGCACTTAACAAGCTTTACTGTCTTCAAATTCAAGCTTTACACAACACCTACAACAGGTGACTTAACAAACAGCAAATAAATACCCAAACCAGTGTAAATAAAACTGTATGAGGTTTTCTCATACAGTTAAAGTTGTCTAAAATCAATTTAAACCAGTAAAATTTATAATCAAAATGAGGAACATCATTTGTAATAACCATGAAATCATAACCATAAAAGATATTTGTGTTGCAGAGATATCAGCTGTTAATGAATTAATGAATTTTAAATTTCATTCGTAAACTTGCAACTCTATTGAGTTACTTAAGGAGCTGCTACAAACTACAGTCTGCCCACAAGTTAACCTGATTGCGCTGTGATTTATCAGGATTTCAGTAGAAACGCACAAACCAGCTTGTACACCATTGGTGAGTCTGCATTGGCAGAGTGTGTCAAAATGGTTTACAATTGAAAATATCAGTTGATTCTACGTTGACATGCCGAAATCTTCAAAGATACCAAGAGACCAGTAGTTCTGCTGCACTCTCCCAAGCCATAAACTCGCTCACTCTCTGAAATTCTTCTGAGTTTGTTTCCAAGTTTTTAGTTCTTTCAGAATTGCGGCACGTTTGATAGGGTTTGATAAGTGGTTGACAAGTTGAGCTCCTACCTGAGAAAGCAAATGTTCTGTGTCTCCCAGCTCGTTAGTTTCTCTACCTCTTGTTTTATAAGAGTGAATGTCACTGTCACTTCGTCTTACTGGATCGCATCTTGATTTGAAAAGAAGACAGGTTTCAAGAGGCAAGATAGTGTCAGAAATTTTCAATAGACACAGTTTGTTTTCTATTGTCTATGGCTCAGCGCTAAGTTTGTTAACAGCGTTTCAAAGTCAAAGTCAAATAGTTTATTGCCATTAAAAATACAAGTACAGTACATGGGCACACGTCAAAATATATATACACTGTTCAATTAGGTGGTACTGAGTTTTTCTGGCTTACTCAGTCTCTACCATTCATGGTCCAGAAACTCACTGACTTTATAGAAGGCATGGTCTAGGAGAACCTTTTTTAGTTGCCTTTTGAATAAGTTGTTGTTAGGTTCATTTTTAAGGGAGACAGGAAGAGCATTAAAAAGTCGCACTCCACACTGCAGAAGATGGAGTTTAGAAAAGGTTGTCCGGTGTCTTGGTATTGGGAGATTGCTTCTGTTACGTAAATTGAGATTGGGATTTACTGTGGGTATAGGAAACAGGGAAGGATTTTTTTACAAAAGTTAGTGTTTCTAGGATGTAAATTGACGGAAGTGTTAGGATTTTGTGACTTCGGAACAACTCTCTACAATGATCACGACTCTTTAAATGGAAAATTGTTCGTATTGCTCTTTTTTGAATGATAAAAAGATGATCTGTCCTGGACGAACTGAAACCCCAAAGAGGAATGCCGTACGACAGATGTGGAACGACAATACCATAGTAAACTTTGAGGAGATTTTCGGTATTGAGTTCATCTTCTCAGAACGAAAATTGCTGAGCTAACAGATCTCGCTACCTTTTCTACATGGTCCGAAAATCTAAGGTGTTTGTCGATGACAAGGCCAAGATACTTAGTGGAGTCCTCAGAGTTGACCTCCGCCTCACCAAGAAGACTTGAAAACCATCATTCCCTCTGTTGTTTATAGAAAAAACAACCAAGCTAGTCTTCTTCGCGTTTACTTTCAATTCGTTTCATGGTGGAGATGTAAACCTAACAATCACACTGATCGGCAAAGAAAATACAGGCGTAAACAAGTTTAGATACAGATTAACTACTCGATAACTGCAAAGCTCAGGACGAACAAAACTTACTCGAGCTTTAACCACTTCCAGGGCCACTTTTGCGCTTTTAAACGATATCACAATTATCAAAATTTGGGCCTGTTTTGGCGCGGAGATTAAGAGTTGGTTGACACAAGGGTTGTAGGGCTGATAGGTGGCATGGTGGCTCGCATGGTTGACCGAAAATGTGTGAATGCGGCGTGAATGTAGCTAAAGGGTTACGTGTTATTATAATTAATTGTACACAATTTACACACAATTTAAGTATACACAATTTATGTATTGTTTTATTTTAGCTTTTATTGCGTTTTAAAGTTGTATACATTGTTTTTTCATTTTTACTTTTGAGTGTATTGAATACGTTGTAATATGTTGCAAACTATTGTATATGATGAGTGGTGGTCAAGTGGAAGAAGTGACTTAATAATTTTAACCTCGCCACAAAGTAAAGACTGATTTAATTTAATTTGCTAGCGTGATTTTCTACTGTCGACCGGAAACGCACATTGTCCGGAGTCAGACAGAAGAACCTTTTTCGCATGAGTAGGCCTATAGATCACGTGACATATTATTAGAAGTGTTTGTTAGCAAACTAATATACCACAAGTTCCATGTTCTGCCCCAAAGCTGTTATTCTTACTCCCGACTCTCTGTTCGTAGCTTTTAATTAAATTTACCACTAAAAGCGTGTATTTTACAAACATAAACGGGGTAAGGTTTTTGAAATATGCTTTAATTCATAGGACGGATTGTTTTACAAATTGAACAGATAAACAATACGTTTTATGCTCTATGTTTTTATAGTCATTTTTAAAACGTTAGGTATAATATTTTATTTATTATTTGCCTTACGTAAATGTCGTTCTTATTCTTGCCTATGGAATATACAATATATTTGTACTCTTTTTAACTTTTTAATAACTTAAACTACTTTACCGCACCCCTCAACTTAGTAAAATATTATCAAAACTAATTTCAGATCAAGTTTTTTATCATTTAGGTTCCTAATAGATTGGTTTCTCTTAACAATGTCAACTGAAATAATTTTACCAGCGTCTTATAAGTTCACTCACAAAGATTATTCGTTGAACAAAGTGCGTAGGATGATTTGACTGATGGAAATACAATTGTCACCCACGCACTGACGGTGAACATGAACGTGATTAACACATGACTAAGTAAATAGCTAATGCTGATCTGCATGCTGTAATTAATATTTTCCAGGTCGTTTGCCTCGACCGCCAATGTTTGCGGGGACAGCTTTGGTCCACTTGATTTGAAACGGAATAAACCACTTAGTCGGGTAGTATGCTTTGTATCCGCCACTTGTGTAGGCTTCTCAAGCTGAAAACAAATTCTGTAACGGACTTATTATTAGCGAATTTCCTTAGGAAAAATGTGATATTCATGTCGTCAGTATGGTAAGACCCATGCCCGAGATCATGAAACGAGTACCGATCCTGACCCCCAGAACATGTTTTAATTATTTTTAAACCTGATATATTTATAGGTATAATAAGTATCCTCCCAATACAGGTAAAATTTAGTTGTCTGTATTTATAAACCTTTTAACACATTTTCCTTTTACCTGTCCTAAATAAGTTCGTTTGTCAGCAAAACCAGAGACTACCGCAGGTACCTTTGAGGGGGGAATGTAGAAGGAGTTTAAAAAAGTGGTTTTGGTTTATCTAAAGGTCGTAAATTTTATTTGACTTTGATACAATTGAAATAAATAAGTAATTTGTTGATATCCTTCACAAAGTTCCATTAAGTTTGCTGCCAAAAAGGTTAAGGCTAAAGCGTGAGTGTGAGCGTAGCGAATTAAAGTAACAAGTTGCAAAGTAAATTCACTTCACTCATGCCTGCAGTGGCGCTTTAGCGTTTAGTTACGTGTCGGCCTGATTTAATATGAAGCGGTAAATGTGGCTTCATTTAGCGTGCGTCGTGTCACTGTAAATGGGATTGTGCAATATACTCGTAAATATGAACAAATAAGTATTCGGTTGAAGAGTGAAGGGTCGCAGTTAACTATCTCTATCACAGATTTCAATAAACTGTCCATTGACCTGAATTGCTTACGGTAAAATGGATTACATAATCTGTTTACGTAAAACTCACTGTAGATTTATTTACCATGCTGTGGGTTTTAAACTTATAACCCTTATAGTTTGTAATTACCCATAACTGTTAAGTTAGGTCATATTTGACCATACCTCTTAGTTATTTTTTTAAAGATATTGTGGTTAAATTTATATTATATATTCAATAATTACGACATGTGTATAATACTGTATATATGTTTTAAGTTTGGACTCGCCCTTCGGCCTGTGGCCTCGCTTGATAAAGACAGGCCATTCGCTTCGCTCACGGTAGCTTGATAACAAGGAGGTGCTTTTTCGTCATTACTATATCTTTTATCATTTGCTTTCTTGTAGTTAAACTTTCTTTTTATCATATGTTCAAATATAGGCTACTTGATTAGTATCCATTTCTTATTGCTAATTGCTTGATTATATATTTTTCCTTGTTAAATTCTACTTTATCCAATGGTATATTGACCAAACGGTTCACCATTGAATGGAAGCCAGCCATCTTCTGTTCCCAAGGGTGGTTAGAGTCTGCAGGTGTTAGAAGGTCTGTTTGTGTCGGTTTCCTGAAAATCTTAAAGTAGTGTTGGTTTTTGTCATTCATTCCTATTGTTATGTCTAATGTTAATTTCGTTTTCTTGATATTCTTTTGTAAATTTTATACTATCTGACATACTATTTAAGTAACTCAAAAGTCGTCACAGTTTCCATTAAAAAGGCACAAGACTTGTTTCCTGAAACTTTGTTGCTATCATTCATGACTTTGTTAATCTCTAAATGTTGCATGAAGACGTCTGCAAGTAAATATGTATAAGAATAAGAATTAAGTTATTTTCTCAAAATATGTACAAAATAGTTGTTTACAAAATTAATCCAAAATGAACATTCTTGTTACACATATTCATACGTTATATATGCATATTCAAAATTAATACAATTTAAAATATACATATAACATAGGTCTAATATACATATAATAGTAAAAAAAACATGGTTATTTGAGAAAATATTAGGGCCTCAGTGGGCAAAAGCCCGTGTAGAGGTTCCTTCAAAAAAACTTCATTTTTTTGCGCTAAAGAGTGCAAATTAATCTGGTATTTAAACACAGACATTCCCTTCATTGTATAATATATAATAAATCTGAGAATGGATGAAATTCCTTGTGAGCAAGCCTTATTGCTTTTGAAAACCGTAATAAAATATCAAAACTGCATATGGAATCGTGTAGTCTATTGCTTGTGTGCTTTGTTCTGTAGATGCTTGTTTTACAACGAAATTAAACTAATAGGATAAATGGTTCCAGACTATTCAAAATGCTTGCAATATAATGTTTATACAACTTTATGAAAACTCAGTTCGTAAATAAATTTAATAGAAAACGTGTCAAGATACGAGTAATTTATGCAAAAGACTGTATAATTTTCACAAGCTACTTAATTGTTTTGCATGGTAAAAATTGTAATGATACCGAGTTGTCCAAAATGTTTAACAAAATAGTGCCCCTGGTACGTTTGAAACTATGAATTGTTTTATTGGAAAAAAATTAATGGTAAACAGCTCTAAAAAGAGACGAATAATTTTGATTTTGATGGAGTTTTAGCACACGTACTTACTCTGTACGACCACAAATCGCTAAACGCTTAACAAATCTACTTTGTTAAAATAGCTCACCTAACACTTGGAATTTGCAGAAAGAGTAAAGAAAATGTCTTACAGATTTTTGTGTACGTGTTTGTTATTTTTAGCACTAAGAAGCTTTACAAAATAGCAAAAATATTTAGAAAGGGTGGTCCCAAAACTACTGTCCACCCTCAGTTTACTCCTGATTAAATCTACTTTAAATAGTGTTTAAATTTTAAATCAGGCATGTTTTTTTAACATTTTTAGGTTTTTAGTTACAGTAAAACTAAATATTTCAGAAATGTAAACAGAGAGAGAGAGAGAGAAGGTTCTCAGGCTGAATTTCTCCCATTTTGACTTCTCCACCACAACCCCTTACCAGCTCCGCAACACTCACCGACTGCCCATCCCCAAACATTCCACATCTTTCTTCAAAAAACACTTAACCTATAACGCAATAAAATTATTTAACAACCTACCCCATTCCTTTCAGTTAGAACCAAGCCATAACAAATTTAGATCAAAATTAAAACATCATTTGTTAAATTTAGCCTGTTACAGCGTTCAGGAATTTCTTTCAAGTGACATGTCTGTAAAGATTGAGGAAACTGTGTAACACTGTAATAGCCTGTAAACGTTCCTTGCTTGGTTTAATATTAATTTTTCAATGGTTAAAGCTATCTTAGTTACTATATGTATTATTTTCATTTGACCTAGCTAATGCAATGTAAATATTGTTAATGTGGCTTAATACAGACTTTGACTTTTGACTTTGACTTTGAGAGAGATCCATTGACTTTGTGATAGAAGTAAACGCAAACACACGACTTGACTCTAAAACAGTTAATACGACTTACGTCCTGTTTCAATAGGTTTTAACGAGTATACAAGAGAAGCTTTAAACTACTCAACATGTTGAATTGTTCGTAAGTTCCAGCTATCTCGGCAATGTTTCTATTTAGTGTCACTCACAAACATGCTGCTCCAATCTTGTTGGGCGAAATATGTTTAAGCAAAAGATGCGTTATAAGGTCTTTATATCGTAGTTCTATGGTTGTAGTTGCATCATTCAACTATTTTCTCGGCAATTTATTTGCTTTTGAAATTTTACGTGTATAGATAAAACGTCCCCCGTGCATTCATTACAGCTTATGCACAGTCATCTGTACAGTCTTTAGTTTGTTCGAAATAAATTATCATTATACAAGATACTTTGATACTTTTTTCATCCACTAAGATTATGTGTTTAGCTTATGTAAATATCACTTACTAATAACTGCTTATCACTGTTCAAAGTATGCCTTTACATTAAAGTATTCAAACATTAAGTTATGTAGACTAAGTAATTTCAATTTCTATTTGAATGATCAAATTAGCCATGGCTACGCAAAATCGTTTATATTGTTGTATTAAACTTATTTGGAGTTTGTTTAAACTGTGTGTAGGCTTTGTAAATAATTTTCCTCTTTGTATGAATCTGGAAAACTTCACTGTGGGTTATGATAGTT
This sequence comes from Matsumurasca onukii, assembly GCA_018831715.1. Lineage (NCBI taxonomy): Eukaryota > Metazoa > Arthropoda > Insecta > Hemiptera > Cicadellidae > Matsumurasca > Matsumurasca onukii. The sequence continues at coordinate 32,541,385 of CM032064.1, forward strand.
TCAACACACAAACTTTAAACAATGAGCTGTATTAAAGTTGACTCCTGAGGTTAAAATATTTTTACGCACGTTTTACATAGTTTTTGAGTGAACATAAAGTATCGGGATCTGGAATCTGCCCCCGTTTTCAGGTGAAAATAACCTAAAACCTTAGGAAATAGCTAAAACTCAGCGCACCCTAACCAGTCACCCCCACCAAATACCTTACATTTGCCACCTTTCGACCTATTAATTTTATAACAGCTAGCCGAAAAACAATACAACAACATGCACGAAATTAAAAAACAAAAAAAAAACAATTAGAGAAATCAAGCACGTCCACGGCCAGTGACAGTTGCACACTGACTGACTGGCCAACCACCTGACAGCGTCATTGGCTGGCTCGGAGCAGTGGACGACCAATCAAAGCCATGAATCAGACTGACCAACTGTAACTGAAAACACAAAATATACCTATTTCTTTCAATTGGCTGTACATAAATAGGTACTTTTTGTGTTCTCTGTTACAGTTATTCAGTCTTATTCATGGCTGTGGTTGGTCGTTCACTGCTCCGAGCCAGCCAATGGGGCAGTTTGGTGGCTGGCCAGTCAGTCAGTCAGTGTGCAACTGTCAGAAATGAGAAATCAGAACTTTATTGCCATTGATCACTGGTCAAAGAGTTTTTGTGCCTGAAGATGCGATATGGGGTTCTAGGAAACCCCGAAACAACTAAAAAATAGCTAAAACGGTGGAAAGAGCATTGTAAACACAATTAGACTACTTGACGGAACAGACTCTAAATATTCACATACTCTAAATGTTTCATATACTCTAAATGTTTCAGCTTTCATTTCCTTGCTGTCGATCGAAGAGTAAACAAAAACGTCCAGGTTAATGTTTATTTAGTTAGTAATAGTCCAAATGCATTACCAATAAATACGTTCATTCCCAAATATTTCGAATTGTTCGTTACGATAGATCTAACCTGTGGATTCAGAAAATCGGCTGAAACTGAGTGATTATAATTGAGCTACGTTTATTTGTAAACGTACTCTCGTGCCACAAAGTACAAGGCACCGGCCTTGTAGAATATCCTACGGACTACACAGAAAACGGCTGATGGTTTGTAAAATTTGCCGCAACAGGAGAACCAGTTCTCAGTAAACTGGGCCGTGTGAATTGTACAGATGTCATGTCACTTGTACGAGATGAGAAGTGTCAACCGCAGTGTTACATAAGAGTGGAAGGACGTCATGTCACTGTTTTAATCGTAACTAAACTTTGCAAAGTATGGTGCTGAGGCTAACCAAATTGATACAAGTAGACGAAAGTTTTATTTGGGCGAGCGATTAGAAAACCCGAACGATCCTTTAAAGTTGTAATTCTAGGCAATTTACATTATTTTACATATTTTCGTCTTTACTTAAGTATACGGTTTGTTCAATGCATTAGTGGTAGTTTTGATGAAGAATGGTTAATACGAGGGGTTATAAAAAATAAATAAAAATAAAACCTTAAATTATTACAAAATACGATATATATAAAACTGGCACAAATCGTAGCTTAAAACACAATTCGCTTAGTAACCATTGGAGATAAAATATTGAACACAATAAATGTAGAACATTTGACATTAAACTAAGATTTTCCACCAGATTGAAGACCAGACCACTAGTTTCTCCAACGTGGTAATAGCTATAACAATGGGAAAATATCAACAATGTATACGCTTCCGACTGTGACTCGGTTTTCCTAAGGTGGTCACTTTAATTGTGCCTTTAGGGTAGCTATGATTAGTAAAAATCGAAAAGTCAAATTTATTTTGGATTTGAGTACCAAGTCTATTTATTTTATTCTTCCAACGGTCAAACGACCAATACATACATCACAGGACAAGTAGGGCCTAGTATTAAATAATAAATACAGTCTACTTCGTACTATATTTTGCAGTTTCTACGTCAATCCTTACATTATGTCCATCAGACGTGGTGAAATGTAACATAAGAATCCTTAGGCAATTATATGATCGTCATTGTACATAAGTAAAATGTTGGGTTTAAAGCTACAGACTTCTAACTTTGTGAGACTCTCATTTCGGTTAGAGTTAACATTCTGAAGTCAGGTTTAGATTAGAAGTTTGATTTCTAAGATCAGGTGATCAGAGATTGGACGTCCTTATGCAGGTTTTCCTTACCACGTATCCCTAACCACATTGACGTTGACTCTGATCCTCGGTAGACATGATCAACATCCGGAAAACTGCCTGGAAATCGTGTGAAACACCTTTTTCCGGTTGGGTTTGCTGCTTTCAAACCTAACCGAGGCCTTTACTTAATAATAATGTTAAATGCAATACAACTAACGAACGCTTCGCACTGAATTAAACATGTAGAAGTAAACAAAAACACCGCCGGGCCTAGATGTGATAAGGCACGTGGTATTGTGGTATTGGCAGAGTTTTATGATAATAGTGTCCTCAAGCTTGGAAATATTGCATTCATGTGTGGCTACAAGGTGTATCACAACGGAAGGTTATCTGTTTGAAAATCATAATGCGTATACATTTACATACACTTTGAAAAAACTTAGTGTAAGGTTTGAGCAACTAAGAAAGGACATCTTACATTCTTTTGAAGTTAATGTTGCCCTCAGAGTAAGGAGAGACAATTAAACAAATGTAATACAATAAACATAACACCACATACTGCAATCAACCTTGATAGCCACACGACCTGTTTGAAACATTATCTGAAAGGGTTTTATACAGGGTGAGTTTTAAATGTCCCCAACTTAACTTTTGAAAAAGGAAAAATTTTAAAATCCTTTAAGGAAAGTTTTTATAGGATTCTGAAGTTTGTTTTGACGTACTTTACGTCACCCAAAATCCGGGGAGGGCCCCAATATTTTAAATACAAACCTCCCTTTGTGGCACCACAAAAAGAGATTTTTAATACAAATTCAACGAAGCAAAGAAAATCTTTTATCTCGACTAGTTTTTTTTGTAATACTTACTTAAAGATTTCAAGAAATCAGCTTTAAAATGGCAAATTTCATATACAATTTTTTTAATGTTGAACTTTTCTTGAAAACCTTTTGAAGGAAACATCACTACCCTATAAAATATTCCCATAGGGTATTTTGAAGAAAGATTTTTCATAAACCAATTTTTGTTTGTGAAATATAGCATTGTAACCACATTTCTTGTAATCTTTAAATAAGTATTACAAAAAGACGAGTCGAGATAAATAATGTTTCTTTGCGTTGTTGAATTTGTATTAAAATTACCTTTCTTTTTTAGGTGTCACAAAGAGGGGTGGTTGTATTTAAACATTTTGGGGGCCTTCTCCTAGGATTTTGGGTGGGGTGAGTGACGAAAAGTACGCCAAAAAACTTCAGAACCCTATAAAAACATTCCCTAAAGGGTTTCAAAAAGTTGTTTCCGTTCTCAAAAGTTAAGGTGGGGGGAAATTTAAAACTCACCTGGTATATTACGATGTATAGGGTGAATACATTAAAACTAAAGTTCAAAATTTAACTATTGTTTGTGAAACCGCACGTAACTCAAAAGTTTTGATTGTTTTCATCATCTTCTTCCATGAAGTTTGAATCTCGGTTGTACAGTTTTAAGTGCAATCAATTTTAGTTTAGTTTACCTTAGTTCCACGAGAAATAATCAACCGAGGACAACACCCGCACTTAAAATACTATTATAAATTAATTACTGAGTCATATTTTTGCTCCAGGTTCAAATTGTGATCAATTTTTAAATTACGTTCTACAGAGTGTCAATTAAGTCTGGAGACGGTTTAATAATGTTTGAACGGCGCAGGATAAACACACCAAATTTTACAGACCTTGTCTAGGGACTATAAACTACTTTTCTACAAAGTTGTTGGCCCGATGGCGTCAGTGGGGTCTGCTTCGCTGGGGTTTAGTAGAATGCATTTTGTAAATGGCTACAGAGCAATAGTTTATAGCTCCTAAAAATGGTATGTAAACTTTTAACCTGCGCTGTTCAAAAGTTATTAAACTGTCTCCAGACTTAAATTACACCCTATACATATAATAAGATGTTAAGTTTCAGCTGAACTTTCAATACAACAACCTAAGCTGTCTAGAACACATTTACGCCGGTAAGGGGTGTCTTTAGAGCAGTTTGTCTTTGCTTTTATTTCTATTTAAAGCTATAAACGTATGCTGGTTAGTTTTAAATACATTGTATTTCCAGATATTTTCAAACTTAAAATAATGGAAACAGAAGTAAATAAATGACTTCCACGTGTGAAGCCGTCTTCAATAATGTGGACAGAGAAATATCGTAACGTTGCATGAGTTGACCTAGGTCCTCCTCCTTTAGAGAATAATGGCCTTATTTTACGTGACTTTTCCTTTCTTTATACATCTATTTGCGGTAAGAGAAACAAACTTACTAAACCGGTTCACACAAGTATTTATCTTGAACGATATGACAAGAAATGGTTATTGTTTCTAATTGTACTATTATAGTGATAACTTTTATCGTTTTGGCTTGATCGTCAACAAATAACACAGGAGAACTTTTCCAGAATATGGTCAGAGGTTAAGGCAAAAATCAACGGTACGACTTGTACAATATGTTAGACACTAAACAAGATTTTGAGTTGAGTTGAATACCGAATTCGGGCGTACCTTCTATATTGAGACACAATCCGTTGTAATAAATATCTGCTATTTCAAAACATCAAACTCGTAAAGCTTCGTATGTTTATTTTGAAATAAATGTTTCAAGTGTTAAATTTTGATCAATAAACTCGATATGAATACATTTTGGACAAATATATGTTTGTATTTTAAATAAATCTAATTATATTAACTACACACGTACGACACTTGTCAACAGGCCTTATCAATAATGTTTGTATTTTTCCATTTTATATGTGCAATAATAAAATGCCCAGAAAATTATCAAACCAAAACAAAATATGACCAAAACTAAAATTTTAAACAATTTATAATAACCATGCATGGACCCTACAAGTTCAACCACAGATAAAAAACAAATACTAAATCGAACATGTTTAAAAAATACGTATTTTTCATATAATGTTTCCATTTTACTGCAACAGTTATTGAACGAATAAATTATTTATTTCCAATACTAATTTATACAAGTAAAATACATACAGTCGTCTGGAATTATACTGGTCACTGTTTCAGTAGTGTGACCAGAGAAAAATGTATGTACAAAAAACAATAAATTAAAAAAATAACAATAAGACAAAATGTATTTGTTACCATCTTACAGATAGTAGTAAAGTTAACCTTGGAAAATGTTTAAAACAGCTTTACCCTAGATTAAGAGGCAGTAAAACCATTTACCTTATGAATGTTCTGGGCTCGACTTTACTATGTAATTTTTCTAGAGACAATCTTGAAAATAACTCACCGAGTGCTTTCATGAGTTCGTCGAAGTTATCGCTGGAGTGGAGTTTGAACTTCTTGTTGAACACTAGTGCCATGTTGAATACTAGATAGGGTGCAGTGGGTACTGGGTACTGGGTACTGGACTACTGAGTAGTGTGCGCGACAGGCGAGCTCTGCAGCGAGAGTGAGTCAGTTACACGCGCGACGCTCTAAAGTCCTCCTGAAGCCTATTTTATACCGACCTCTCTCCCACCAGCACAATGCAGCGGTGGTCCCTCCAATTTTCTCATAGCTCCTCGATAAATGGATGAATTGAATGATTAAATCTTTGTCTGACTCCACCTTGTCGGCTTCCAATAGCTAGTACACACTTGCTCGCGCTTAAGGACTCGATGGTAAAGTACGCTGTGCCTTTCTAGTGTGTTTTTCTCGATAAAATCGTGACTTAAAACTTTTGTAACAGTCGTAGGCTATATTTTCTTTAGGTTATGCGGCATGTTCCAGGTGAATCTAGATAAACACCCGAGGGATATGTGTTTTGTGACGGTAAAACATGTGCAATATATTAATTGTATGAATTTTATTGTGGATGTACCGTTTTGACCATTAACGACAAATAAAAAGTACATACAAAAACTAAAATACTTCTAAAGAGAACAAATAACCCCCTCTCTCTTTTAAACCCTTTCCTTCCAAAACCTACAAGATCCTGGATAACAGCATCAAGGATTGGCCCCCTAACAACAAGCTCGTCCTTGCCACTCCGCCGCCCCACTGACATGACCTGCCTGACGACCACCCCATCCAACTGGAGACGACCCTTTTTAAGTACAGCATCTCAGTCTTGGACCTCAAGTAGAAGACACGAAGGTGCTTTACGTAGCAAGGCATCTGCGGGGTAAAGTTATTCGCGATGCAAAAGTGGGGCGATTTTTTTACGTCTGTTCACGAAAAACCTTTGAGCGCGGCCATCGTTTTATACCCAGATTGCGTTGATTTATAAATGTTAACTCCATAGTGGTCCAATTGAAATATCTTTTGATCAGACTAATATTTCTATAGAAAAAGAGTAAAACCTCAAAAATCGAAAAATCAATGTACTTTTTGTGTATTTTGCGAGGTAAAAACACTATTTCGAACCAAAAAGGCTTCAATAACACTATTTAGATGTAAAGTTCAATTCCCAACAAGATGGTAGCCTTAAGTTCCTTTAATATTAGGGTGTCGCCGAGTTCAAAAAATTGTTTCTTCTAAAAATACTCGGGAAAAATTTCTTTGTTTGTATTTATAGAGTTATAGACGCCTAACTATACATTTGATCAAAGTTTTGAAGGAACCAGGTGAGGGTCAAATTTAACCGTCTTTAAGACAAAATATACTTGTATTGTAACTTTATTCATATTTACAAAGCTATGGCCACCTTCTCGCTAAAAGAACACGTAATGTTTAGCAATTTATGTAAGTTTGAAAGCCACGGAGACTTTTTTTCAATATAATAAACCCGGTAATGATATAATTCCGCACATAGCTAAGAACTAAGTTTTCAAAACACATTTATTTTACTTTAAAACTTTCATCGATTCTGTAATTAGGAATCAAATATCCGAAATTTCATGCCGAAACGTGTACTTCTTGCGTGATTTAGTGTTATAGATCCGTTTCGGCAAGGCTATAAAAATAGTAAAAGAACAAGAGTAATCAAAGTTAAATTTTCTACAACATAGTTTCCTTGAAATGTTTTAAGTGCTGTCAATAAAACGTATACAAATATTCTGAGACATTTTACGCAAAAACTGGTTTACATTCGTATTTTAAGCTGATGAAGTTTTCATTTCGATGTGATGGATGTATATGATAATAGTACCGTTCCGTCCAAATCATAAATTAATGCAAAATAAATACCTCGGATACGTTTTAAAATACGTATAACTCTTGAAGAAAATTCAAAGCAATCCGAAATTTTGACGGTAAGCGAGAAAAACTCGAAAAATATGAACTGCATTTGTGTTGAATCCAACATTAATAAACTATTCATACAAACGTACACAATTAACATGTGAAATTGACATCCATAAAAGAAATTTGAAGATAAAATGTGTGGACCGAAGAGGGACTCAAACCCCCGTCTCTCACTTACCGGGTGATTATGCTAACCACTTCTCCATCTGGTCCACCTAAAATACTCGTAGACCCGGGTTCGAGTCCCAGTTCAGTCCACACATTTTGTCTTCAAATTTCCTTAGTATTAAATTGCAAAGTTATAGAAAAGTGTAACTATTACAAATCTTCAATCGTTACTTCCAGCACAGGCGTGGCTCATCTACTCAATACGCAGTATGTATAAAAGCATGATTAAATAACAAATAATTAAACTTATAGATGAAAATACAATTCATTAAGATTATACTCTTTTAAGAATTAGTTTCCAGTTTGACCCTTTTAGCCTCGGCATCGCTGACAGAGACCCCACGCCACTTAGAGAGCTATTTGACTGTTTCGCAAATTGTCCCGTAGATACCCGAGTTTCAATATATTTCAGTTTTCAACAGAACTTCATAGGCAAGTAGTAAGGACTCACGCAATCTTGAAGGTAATTTGTTCTGTGGGTAAAAGTCAACTGGTTTTGGTTGCTAAGGAACAATTGTTTTCTATCCAGTTTTCTATCGCTAGCTTTGTTTTAGCTATGTCCGTCAGATCGTACTTTACTGTTTACTTACCAATGTGTATGCGTTTTAATTAGATTGTAGAACGGCTGTTGGTATATTTAAGTGAAATAGTTTTGGTTCCGACAGGGAACAGGCTTGGCTAGAAGCTTAGTACTTTTAGTGTTGTGTTGGTATACTTGTAGAACAGATGACAGGCCTAGCTCGCCGTCTTTTATTCTTGTGCCAGAGCTAAGTGGTATGACTATGCCTGAACCAAGTTATGTATACGTGTCTATGCCAACCCAACAAACTGTGCCTTGTGTAATCTATCAAAGACAAACTAATGTACTTGTACTTTTTGACCTAAGCATACCACCTGGCTTACACATTGTTGCAAAAACGACTAGTCCAAGCCCTTAATAGTAAAAGTCAAGCGATAATTGGTTGCTAAGAAACAATGTTTATTTTTTTATATTCATACTAGAAATTTGAAATATCCTTTATTTTTATTCAGCGTTTTAGAGTACTCAAAATTTGTTAGGCTTAGTTAGGTTTTTCTTTTAGGTAAACATAACGGAACGATTTTAGCTGAAATTAAGAACTTCTTGTACGTAATGTAAAAAGAAAAACACATTCGAAGCCGAAAAGTAATTTAAACATTCTTGGACATTCTCGCTAACCACTCACGTTGACAGCAATGCAAGCTTTTTTTAATATACTCACCTGCATTTATAAGGTCTATTGGTATTGGTTCATAATGTAGTTAAATAATTTAAAACGTTAAGGCAACATTTTATATTGGCCGTAAAGGTTTGACGACTTGTGTAAACATAATGGAACGATTTTAGCTGGAAATTAAGAACTTCTTGTACGTAATGTAAAAAAAACATATTCAAAGCGGAAAAGTAACTTAAAAATTTTTGGACACTCTCGCTAACCACTCACGTCGACAGCAAGTCGTGTTTTTTAATATACTCACCTGCATTGATACGGTAATGTTCATGCTTCATTTGCGTTAATTCTGACTTTCAGGGTTTATAGTTTGAATACTCTATATTAGACATTCCTCTGTTTGAAACACATTTGATCCGGAGCCACAAAGAGCAGTCTACGCTCTCAATGTGAGTCGCTTTTGTATTTACACTACTTTCAACCAAAAGTAAAATATGTTTTTCAAGAATGAATGAAGAAGAATGAATTGTTTTTCATCCTATATTAGACTACGCCAAGTAGTGCTGGTAAAATAAGAACTACAAGTACAGTTTTCTACATTCATAGAACTTAAAAGTTTTTCTTCAACAATATTGGTATTGCTAGGCTTGGTTGAGAATTTTGCTTGTACTTACTATTTTACAAATAGAGCTTAAGGCAGAACTACAAGTTTTGATGAAAACCAAGGTAACTGTGAATTTTGAAACGGTTGATAGAAGGTTTTTTTACTGTTGAAGGGAATTCACATGTCATTACGAAATACTTATGATAAAGATGATGTTTTATGCATGAAATATGCTGGTTTTATGAAATGTTTTGTTGTTCCTGTTTTTAAATATTACAGTCCCAAAGAAATTAAACCTTTTCAATATGGTCTTTATAATGTAAAGAAGAAACGTATATGTTTTTACTCTAAAACTGAGCCTTGCAAAATTCCAAACTGTTATTTTAATATTTCTAATTTTAAGTTTTTAATTCCAACTCTTTGAGTCCTATTTAATAAAAAATATTCGATCCAGTCAAGTGCCAACCCCTTATACATCACGATGAAGTCGGTCAAAAGCACTTTTATAAAAGAACTAGCTGAGAGTACCCGCGCTTCGCCTCGGGGCTTATTAACATAGCTGTGTGTGTATTTAAAAAAATTGCAAACTCTACCTTGTGAGAGTCATAGTAACTCCCGCTAATAACCGCCATCTTGAAAATATTAAATTATCAAACATGTTAATAGCCTATGTGTTGGCCAGGTATATAAGCCACATTTCTGTAAAATTTCATCAAAACTGGTCCAGTGGTATTTGCGTGATTGAGGAACAAACACACACCATCTCATTTTTATATTAGTATAGAGTATAGATGACGATGCAGTCCAAGAAACACCGTGTTTATAAATAACTAGCTGAGAGTACCCGCGCTTCGCCTCGGGGCTTTGTTAACCTCAGATTTAATATACCTGGCGCATCATGAGCCTGTTCCTCCACACTGAAGCAAGATTTCCGAGCAAACGGTTGAAGATACGACAAAAGTGCTTAGGACCATTTTGTAGAAGATTAAATTTTAAAGCTCGTGTGGACTGTCAAAACATAAATATATGTTACGGTTTTTCCAGAATTTTACCTTACAGTATTGGGCTTATACATTTTCACACTTAATGAGGATTTATCAATGACCGCCATCTTGAAAATAATAATGTTATCAAACATGTTAATAGCCTGTGTGCCTATGTATAAGCCACATTCTTGTAAAATTGCCTTAAAATTGGTCCAGTGGTATTTGCGTGATTGAGGAACAGACAGACACACACCATCTCATTTCTTTATATTATGTATATAATGTTATTATGAGTTTTATACTTTTAAATGAAAGGTCAAATACTATATATTCTTTAGGATGGATTGGAAGCCGATTTGTCACATTTTATTTTGAGAAATTACACTCTGAAAGACGTAGAAATACCGTACGTTTAGAGCTCTGAAACCCCCATTTAAAAAATGTGGTTCCAATCCATCTTAGATAGTATTTGAAATCATGATGCATACAGAGAGTCATCACATGAGAACAGCGTTTGTTGGATTTGCAAAGGAGTCTGTTCAAAGCCGACGCGAAATTGCATTTCGAGTTCTAGAAATAAATGTTAATCTTGACTTTTCCTTGAGTTGGATTCATGAAATCATTAATTTTTCTCTAAGCTTTGCACTTGGCTACACATCGCTAAGTCTGGTTAGCTTTCTCTGGGTTGCTCACAAAAGTTTCACAAATTTCGAGAGTTTAGTATTTGTTTAAAAAGTTTCTCATCTACGAAGGATGTGCGGTAGATATATACATACTTTTAACTAGACCATCTCCAGTTTAAAAAAGTACCATTTTCCTGCTTTTTGTGATGCTGCAGTTTTTGTTAGAGCGATTATTTTAGATTGGGTTTGCACCTTTTTTATCTAGTAACCAAATCTTGACTTCTAGTCAAGAAACACTTTTGATAAGAAGGCCATGGTGATGTTGGTGAATCAAATCAATTCGTTAGTAGAGGATAGTGTTCCAATCATAAACCTCTAACGAATGCCGTAGCGATCCAAAGTACATTTTCCTAACCCCAAACAACTGTCATTAGTTTCTGTTGAGTTAAAACAACCTTTTGAGGTAAAATAATGTAGAACCTCAACATTTAGTTCAAGTAATACAGTCGATAATACTTGATATAACTCAATAATACTTCGAATAATAAAATAATTAAAGAATATACATTTATAATCTTGTTTTATTAATACAACATTGAATGTCGCGTATCGCCATTAGTATTAGTATTTTTTCTAGAATTGTGCGTCTGAAGAGAAGGTTGTGTCGAAGTTAGCAATTAAAGAGAAAATATGTATTGACATTTTACCGACAACGTCAGTTTAAACAGTTGAGCAAACGGCTTTAATTGCTTTGATAATTACTATCATTAATGCTTTGCCAAAGAGTTCTGTTTGAAACTATCTGCCTTACTTTACGTGGAGTCCAAGCAAACGCAACCTACTTTACCTACTTACTCACTACTCCTACATATTATACAGGGTTGGGGAGAAGTCTAGAATAAATTTAATACCTTCGGAAAAATTAAGAAAAATTAAAGACAATGTTCCATTAACGTCGTATATGGGACTGTTATTCTTATACATTGGAAATGTGTCTTGTTTTGTCAGGCTCAGGGAACAAAGTCCTAACTAGTCAAAAATAAAAAGAACATCTGGACAAAGTGGAAACCCAACAACGGTGTTTGCAAAAATTTAAACAAACCGACATTCGGGTTTTTCCGAAAACTAAACGTGTTACAATACACTTAAGTACAAATACTTTTGCATTAATACAACTTATGTTTGTAACCAAATTAAGCCTTAAGTATAATCATGACATGAAATATTTCAAATTTGGGAAAATATATGCATGTGGTAGCTAGAGGAAAGTTTAATGCGTGCGTTATTGGGTATAGGCCATAATTACTCGTATGTTTTAAAGCTACTTCAATTTCAGTACAATATCCGAAAGAACTAAAATTTTGAACTATTTATTTTGATTGTGAATTTTTTATCATATAATACAAATACTCATATCACTATATGAAACAAAATAATAACTATCTAACTGAAAAAGACTAACAGAAAGACGCACCCTTGTTACCTCCTCTCTAAGCCAATATTTTACTGTGGTTTATAAGCTGATACAGGAAATCGACGAGCCTTTGAAGTACATAAGCAGTCACGTGTGAACAAGTCGAGGGAAGAGTTTGATGTATTCTTGGCATGCGGATTACAAGATTTCAGCCGTTCTTGACTTGTTGTATTATATTCATGTCCTGTATTTTTATCTGACTCCTGTCGATAATTTAGATAATTTTTTTGCTATGTTTACCCATCTGTTATTGTAACCAAATCTCAGATTACGAAGTTTTAGGAAATGCTTGCTTATAACAACAATGGAAATGTTCACAAGAACTATGACGGTTAGTACCACGAATATGGTAGGTGATCTAATATATCAACAGTGGAAACAATAGATTTGTCTATATTCGTTAATCGTTTAATACTACCTAACTTCAAATGTAACTACTTTTAAACACTATACGCGTACTGTATATGTTGGCAAAGCTTAAACCTTTGCATTGTATCGACGGTCTGCTACCGCCAGCTGTTAGGCTACTCGTAATTCTACAGAATGTCAGCCAAAACTTACAGAGATTTCTGGGAAACAGAACTTAGTTACTTACCTACTATTATTACCGAATTTCCTTAGAATAATTGAGATATTCATGTCGTCCGCATAGTAAGGCCCAGATTCAGGACCATGAAATGAGCACATCTTGCCCTCGAGAACACGTTTATGTTTTAAGCATTTTTCAACACTTTATATGTATATGTAAAGAAATTTGATGACAAAATATGTGGACCGAACTGGAACTCGAACTCGAGTCTCTCACTTGCCAGGTGATTATGCTGACCACTACACCAACCAGCCCCCCCAATTTGTGCCTTAAAACCTTTAGAAGTATTTAAATCTGAATGTTTATCCGAAACATGTAACTGTCAATAGCGACTTTAAATAAACAAGCTCGAAATATTACACACATAATTTAAATACTGTATTACCCTTAGAGGGAGTTGACCCTTAACTTGTCGAAAAAGGGGAACAGTGGTCCATTTATTTGTGATAAAAATAACGGATACACCTAGAAATAAATCATTACGGTTTCGTTGAACCACTGTAAGGGTTGTTCAAAAAACACTCTGTATAAGGACCACAAACCACAGTCTAGAACAACTCGTAGGTAAAATCTTGCTCTCTTACCTCATCGTTTAATCAGTGTACGTATTTTCATAAACTTTGTCAAAAAACAGTTTCAATTGAGTACAGTACTCACAACTCACAACTTGGCTTTACTGAGCACACCTTACGTGAAACCACTTACAAACATGTTATTGTGCAGTTACCAATCCATATTTTGTGGTTTATATTGTACAGATCCATTTTATTAGGTAATTTTGAAAGATATTGCTTACCTCAAACTGGCTTTGGAAATAACCACGTTTGAAATTTATACATTTAAACATTTTTATTGTGACAATACAAAATTATTTGCGTTGACAAAACAATAAAACTATTAACAAAAACTAATATACTGAAGTAAAGTCAATGTAAACAAATGTGCGCCTAATTGTTACTGTGTAAAATTAGTTAAAAGCGCCAGAAGAATTCAGGAAGTCGTCTAAAGTATAGTACGCCTGTTTGACTAGAAATTCTTTTAAAACGTTTTTAAAATTTGAATTAGATTTTTTTAGTTTTAAATTTGTCTGGAAGATTGTTAAACAACTTTATTCCCATGTACCGAGGAAGATTTTCAAAAATTTTGAGTCTGTGATATTCATTTCTAAATTGATAATTTTGCCTTGTATGATAACCGTGAATGTCAGCTCCTGACATCTTATCACATTTATTTACACAAAATAAAATGGTTTCATAAATATAAACACTAGGTTATGTCATAATTTTTAAATTTTTGAATATATCTTGGCAGAACTCACGAAATTTTGCTTTGGCTACTATTCTAATGGCTTTCTTTTGCAAAATGAAGAGCCGCATTAATATAAATTCAGAGCAAGCTCCCCAAAGTGCAATAGCATAAGAGAAATGATATTGAATTAAGCCATAATACGCTATTTTCAGTAAATCAGTACTACAATAGATCGATAAGTGTCTGATAAGGTAGATTCCAGTGGAAAATTTCCTACAGACGTAATTAATATGCTCATCCCAAGATAGTCTACTGTCAACATAGAGTCCAAGAAATTTGGTGCTTTTGACTTCATCAAGTATTACATCTTCAATTAACACCGTTGCGGTTGATATAGATGTAAGTCAGTTTTATTCAACTGAAAGCTTAAAAAACAAGATTTACTAAAGTTTGTATGTAAATTTAAGTTTTGGTAATAGTGTACACATAAATTTACTTGTTGAAAGATTTTAAATTCTAACTCATCAACATTTTTGCTGAGAACGTTAGAGTTGTATCATCAGCGTATAATATAACTTTTCGGTTTTAACCGCTTGATTAATGTCATTGAAATATACAAGAAAAAGCAAAGGCCCTAAGATTGACCCTTGTGGTACACCAAAATCTACAAAAGCCGGATTGGACAGTTTGTTTGAAATTTCAACTTGTTCACAAATACGAGCTCAACCGCTTATATGGGATTCCCTTAACACCATATTTGTATAACTTAGACATTAACATTGTAAAAATAACTTATTAAAATAACTAATTAAATAACTTTTCATTGTTCAAAAAATAAATAATGAAAATATTATAGTATTCATTACATGGCATACTTAATAGAAAGGCAATTTTACTACTGTACGTTATCGTATGAGCGATGTGATTTTATGGTTATTTTATTGGATTCGTAACCCTCTCACCCCCTACAACTCACCCCAAATCAAGCTCTCGCGTATGTTCGTATTCATTGTACAGCTATGCAGCTATACACATACAGCCTCTATGACAAGTTTCGCAATTCTAGACTTTGTTGCTCGTTGGGTATGAAGATAATTTTCCTTTTAGAAAAAGCGGAATATTTTTCGAGTCAAATATATTTTAGTTTAGTCCTTTGAGACAGCACGTTTAAAAAAACTTTTGGTACGTGTCTGGAGTAAACGAAGACATTTGTGCCAATTTTCCTAATAACAAAATAAGAAACATATTTAAAATCAATTAAATCAATTTTTTACATAACAATTTATTTAGTATTAGGCCTATTGACTAGCGTAGCTTCAATCGTCAGATAAACTTAAAGATAAAAATAAATACCTAAACTAATATAATAATACCTGGAAAGGCTTCATATTTAAAGTTTTAAATATTGGCTTATTTGATTTTAAATTTGTTTTTGTATCATTCACAAATACGTCACAAATAAAAGGGTTTATTATGAACATGCTCAATTGTTTGTAAAAGAGTTACGAGAAAGAGTCCTTGGAAGAATAATTTAATGATGAGAAGCAAGCTGTTGAGAATGAAGAGAAAATTCTGGAAAACCAGGGACAGTGACGACTGGAAAGATTTAAAACATAAGAAATGAATTGAATAACCTCATCTGGCATGCAAAAAGAATTATTTCAGAGAGAAGCTTTGGCAAACAAAGACCCAAGGAGCTGTGGACATGCATGAAACGATGCGATATTTTAAGTGACGTGAGCCGTGGAATACCTGATTGTTTAAATGTTGACGAATTCAACAGATTCTTTGTGAGTATGGGAAGTGGTTGCAATGCAAGTACAACCCTCATAGATGAATTTATGACAACAAGAAGGAATGGTAGCAATGATTAGCCCAGTGACTGAGGAAAGTACAAGCCGCAATAAATGAAATAAAAAGCAAGGCAGTTGGCAGTGACCTTCGGTGTTGTGCTGGACAGCGGGCTTACATTTTCTGAGCATGTTACCACACAATCCAGCGTGCCATGGTAGGCTGAGGGGTCTGTACAGATTCAGAGTTTACTTCCAGAAAAGTTGTTGCAACTCATGCAGTCACTAGTTCTTCAGTATTGTATTACTGTTACCCTGCCTTTGGCAATAGTATTTCGAAGGAGGATAATATGAGAATACAAAGAGTTCAACATGCGGCAGTTCGATTTGTGTTCTCGCTAGGTCGTTCTGATCATGTGTCCAATCGAAGTGACGCCGGATTGCTTCCAATGGAAACCATATGCAGGGTGTTGACTATCTGCATGACGCACAAGGCCCTTACACTCGGGAGCCGCACTGTGCGAGCGACTTATGTCTAGGGGCATGATCTCCAGCGCAGCACACGCCACGACAGTCTGCTGCATTTTCGCAGAGTAAGACTGGAGCTAGGTAGGAGAAGTTTCTCTTACTTTGGCCCCAGGTTGTACAACGACCTTCCTGAGTGCCTAAAATTTTCTAGTCAAGAAACTTTAAAAAATAAATTAAAAAATCATTTTAAAATATGTAGTCCAACGTAATTTTTTGCTAGTCAGTATAACTTGTTGTTTCTTTATTTATTCATGTAATATTTGAGTTATTTATTACTTGTAACTTTTAAATTAAATTATGTTGTACACTGTAATTATAGTTTTTAAATGCAGTAATGTTAAATTAAGTTGACACGAGTTTTTCTGAAAACCAGTTGTAACTGAGAAACGCTCTAATAAAAGGCATTTTTATTTATTTATTCCTATATTGAAGCTTAACCTTCAAGACCAAAATACGTGGTTCTGTATGTTCAAATATTGAGCGTTCTTAGTTTCATTTACATTTTAGCAACGCATTCCAACACAAAATAACCTGATAACCCCAAATATGAAAGCACAAATATATTTAAACAAAAGCTCCAGAAAGCTGATAATAAAACTGGTAGTGACACAGGGGTTGGAAAGACGTGTTATATAAGTTGCAAGTCCCAGGATACAAAGGAGCTTTATCATTACCCTTGGGGTTCGTTGTGAGCCGCTGTTTGACACCTGCTGATATCCTGCCTCTGCTGTTTCCCCTGACACTGTATAACCTGCATCCTTGCATCACTGCATTCTTGCATGCGTGATACACTGCATCACTGCATTCTTGCATGCGTGACACACTGCATCACTGCATTCCTGCGTCCCTGCATCCCTGTACTCCATGTAAGTCTGTATTCTGCAACCTGGCATCACTGCAATCTTGCATGCCTGAAACACTGCATTCCTGCGACCCTGCATCCCTGCACCCCTATGTATCTGTGAAAGTCTGTGTTCTGCAACCTGGTATCACTGCAATCTTGCATGCCTGAAACACTGCATTCCTGCGACCCCATGCCTGCGACCCTGCATTCCTGCGACCCTGCATCCCTGCACCCCATGTATCTGTGAAAGTCTGTGTTCTGCAGCCTGGTATCACTGCAATCTTGCATGCCTGAAACACTGCATTCCTGCGATCCTGCATCTCTGCACCCCATGTATCCGTGAAAGTCTGTATTCTGCAACCAGGCATCACTGCATTCTTGCATGCCTGAAACACTGCATCACTGTATCACTGCACCCCATGTATCCATGAAAGTCTGTATTCTGCATCTTATTTTAAACATTTCTGGCATCACTGCATTCTTGCATGCCTGAAACACTCCATCACTGCATTCTTGCATGCCTGAAACACTGCATTCCAGAATGCGCACAGAGTGGCTAACTTTGGTAGAAGCATTGATGGTATGTTAATAATAGTAAAAAAGGATCTTAAAAAGTAGAGGACGTAAGTGTACAAGAAAAATATTTTTTGACTAAGTATAAGCTTAAGGGTGAAAATTTGTCTATATTACCATTGTACTTAAGTTATAATAATTGGGACACAGAGTTCAATGAGCTATTAATGTTCTTAGAGCAAAATGTTTTTCAAAACCTAGCTATAATGGGTGATTTAAACGGGCGCATAGGTCAGGAGCAAAATCTAGGGGATATTATAGTAATAGACGAACTAGAGCACAACATTAACAGTGTGAGACAGTCTAAAGATATCGCAATTAGTGCAAGAGGGGAAAATATTAGAATTATTTTACAACTTAGGCCTAATTATATTGAACGGCAGATCAAAAAGTGATAGCAACGGCGATTTCACTTTTGTAGGCTCTATGGGCAACTCCGTAATTGATTTGGCAGCGATTTCTATAAATTGTTTGGGCGTTGTAAATGATTTCAAAGTTTTAAGTTACCCAGATTCAGATCATTTACCAATTGAATGTAGGCCTACAGTAGTTTCAAAGTTGGCACAACTGTCGCTACGGCCGGGGAGGGTTCTCCCATTGATGCCTAAACTCAGCTGGTCAGAGAAAGACAAAGCGCATTACAACGATAACGTGAGTCGTGCTGTCAGTGAGGTGCAGTTGGTAGACGACAATCAAGATAACATAAACAACATTGTAGCGTGTATTGTTGACTCTGTCAAAGTAAAGTCTACCTTGAGGAGTAGTGAT
Source organism: Matsumurasca onukii (assembly GCA_018831715.1). Lineage (NCBI taxonomy): Eukaryota > Metazoa > Arthropoda > Insecta > Hemiptera > Cicadellidae > Matsumurasca > Matsumurasca onukii. The sequence goes on from CM032064.1 coordinate 32,560,112, forward strand.
AGTCAGCACATTAAAAACAAACAACCATGGTTTTATTTCAAGTGCTTAGCAACACGGAAAAAAATATTTAAATTACTTAATTTATCCAGAAAAACAAACGAGAAGCTTGTAAAAGAAAAATATATAGAAGAAAAAAGAATTTTAAGAAATTATGCGGATAAAAAGAAACATTACTTTCAAAGTATTATTAACAATCTGAAACAAACTAGTGACAGTAAAAGTGTATGGCGAGCGCTAAACACTAAAAAAGCGGGACTAAAGTAGCAGGGAATATACATCCTAATGAATGGGTTAACCATTTCAAAAGGTTACTGAATCCTACAATTATAGCGCCAGGAATGAGCTATGCGATGCCTGACGTAAACGACGATCACCTAGATGTGGAGTTCACTGCAGAGGAGTTGTCAGAGGTGATCAAAAAGACTAAAGCATGAAAGGCACCGGGTCACGATAGGGTTCCTTGTGAGTTGTTTAAAACGCGCCAAATGTCCTGTTGGAAAACCTACTCAAAATATTTAACAACATTTTACTTACAGAAAAGGTTCCAAACACTTTTAAGTATTCTATAGTGTATCCTTTACACAAAAGGGTGACATAAATGACGTCAAAAATTATAGAGGCTTATCGTTTATTGATAGTGTCTGTACCCTAAGTTAATTACAGGCCTGTTGAACAATATATTGTATACATGGGTCAACAGAAATCACAAATTGACCGAGTTCCAAGCAGGGCTTAGAAAAAAAATTCAACGATTGATAATATTTTCAATCTATCAAGCATGGTCCACTTGAGTTTTCATAGAGGTGAAAAACTATTTTGTTTCTTTGTTGATTTCTCGTCAGCCTTCGATACAATTGACCGAAAAGCTTTAGTGTACAAACTATCTTGCTTTGGAGTTTCCACAAATATGATATATCGACTGAAGGACTATTATACAGGCACACATGCTGGAGTTTGGTGCAGAGGTGGTGTAAGTGAAAACTTCGAAACACTTATGGGAGTAGGGCCTACGACAAGGCTGTATTCTCAGCCCTTTGATGTTTTCGTTGTTCATCAATGAAATGCCAGATGCTGTGGAAGGAGGGTGCAATTTTGCTGAGCTTAGAGTAAATATGCTGATGTATGCGGACGATATCATACTGACTTCTCCATCAGCTACAGACCTTCAACATATGATCAATGGTCTAGAGCACTGTTGTAATACATGTAATTTGATTGTTAATTTAGACAAATCCAAAATAATAGTACTCGTATTTAAGAAAGGATGCAAGTTAAGCACTACTGATAAGTGGTGGTTTAAGGGCAAGCGTATAGAAGTCGTAAATCGTTATAAGTATCTAGGGGTGACATTTACACCGACGCTATATTGGAATCAGCACTTCAAGGAAAAAGCTATAGCAGCCAATTTAACGTTAAACTTAGCGTGGAGAGTTTTGATTAACAACCCAAAAGTGGGTTATCAGAACAATTATATGCTATGGTGCACAAGTCTGGGGGTTTATTGAGGGGAAGGAGGTAGAGTCAGTGCAGAAAACCTTTAGGGTAGGAACACACATACAGCGTTTTGGAGCGGGCGTGGCAGGCAGAGACGATTGGGAGCGCAGCCGAGCGGGGCGTTTAGGAGCGTTTGACATTGCACACATACAGCGACTGGCAGCAGCGTTCGGAAGCGTCTTATCTCAGTCTCATGATGGTGCTCTCCAAGTACGCACGAGACCCTACCCTTATTCAAAAACTATTCCGACTTCCACAAAACACGCCAGACTATGTGCTATACCTAGAGACGTATTTTGAACAAATAAACTTTTTCACATTGTTGATGAATTTGAAGTACATACTGAAGCTGTCGTCGATTGGTAGCATAAAACGTTTACGACTATTTGTTCTGATAAATGGCTTCAAACGGTTCAGTTTGCAATGTACAGTATCACAAAACAAATCGGGTTTTATTTAAAGGGGTCAAGAGCTTTATTACGAAGTGCCACTCGATAAGTTTCAGATAAAACCAAACCGTTGGTAGCCATTTATTTTAATGAAAAGTCGTACAGGTTTTAGGCCACCAATTGAACATGGAGGGTGGGGATTTCGTTTTGAAGGTATCGTTGGTTTTGGATTTTATGCCCTTTACAAGGTGAGAGGTCACACGGTTGGACTAACCCCCAAACCCAATTTTAGGGTGGGAGGGGGAGGGCAAAAGATCACGTCAAAAAGTGCTTTAGTGTGTATCCTAATACGAGTAACATAAGTCAAAGCGTGTTTGAACACTTTCTGACATTTTAAAGTTAAGAAGAAGGGGGGATTTTTGAAACACCCTGTATGGAAACATTATAACAAACTCATAACTATTTGTGTTAAACGCCATTTATGTGGCAAACTTCTCAAAAACATAAATAAACTACCAATGAAATTTGAAATGCATATTTTTTAGAAATTTCAAATAAACAACATTCAGCAATATCTACATGGAACATTGTTTCTCAAACTAGACTATTGTTGAAAACGAAGCGTGTCTCTCGGTCGGCTCTTATACTATCTTTGTTATACACGTATGCAAGAACTCGTAGGGAATACAAACGTACAGTCGACCAGGAGGCGGGGAGCTGAGCCATGATATGGGATACCCTCAGTCCTCTACGCTTTGTGATCTACGTCGCTTTGTGAATAGCGTTGGTTCATCTGTACGCAGTGGATGACGCGTCCAGTATGCAGATGACACGACTCCCTGTTTCAATGCTAAATCAATTACCGATCTGGAAACAATGACATTCGTTAAGCTCGACACAGTTCAGTTCAACATTTCAGTGAGCGCAATCTTAAAACACGTGTACTAGAAAGAGTTTTGTGTGTTCCCATACAACAAGAGCCAATAAAAAATGCCTTTGGCGTGTCTATAGACATTGACTGGTTGTATCCGTTTCCGCTCGTCAGCTAACCTCAGGCTATAGTCCAACAGTCAACTGAGAGATTGAGGAAGTCCACTACACGGCTCAAGGGTTGACTTTGAGATGGCCACGTGCCCACGTAGGCAGTGTTTAATCTAAGTTGGCTCCAGGCATTTATGTTATGAGGCGTCTGTCCAAATATTGCCCCACTCAGGTGCTGATGACGGCATATTACTATAGATCATGGTACGGCTTATGTAGAGTCATTGAACACCAACTAGGTCAGCGCATTAAATTCGGTCCAAGGAGTTTTCTTTTGAGATGCAAGGGCCAAGTCTACCGTAGTTACTATGAACTTAAACATTATCTTAGTTTTTTGTCCGTATACAATTCTAGACAAATTTTCAATATTTTACTTTTGACCTTTTAGTATTTAGTTAGGGGTGGTACAGTCCTAACCTTCTAATAGCCACATCTGTTCTAAAGGTTTTGGCGCAAAAGTTAATTTAATATTTCAACATTTGATAAAGCTATAATTGAAAAGCATCATCCCGTTCGGGGGAGTTTTTAAGCTATTTGGCCAGATGACAATAGAGTATTCAAACCTGAATGCGATTTCCCTAAACCAGCGTTTTGTTGTCTTTTACACCACATCTCAAAATGTACTTGTGTTACCCTCACCAAATGTTTGTGATGACACCTAGAATCTGAGCCTCACGCAATCAACATACTGAGTAAAATACATTTTGCAAAATTAAATTTTTTAAGTGTTGGACGATCCCAGATTTATTATTCTGGTTCAAATTGGTGATTTGCTCATTAGAAACAAGGATAATTTTACTTTAAAAGTATTTTATAAGACAAAAAGTTACAATGTAAACAAAAAACATTGCTTTAAATGTTCTAGTTAAAAAGTATGTGTTTTTATGTAAAAGATTTTTAAAACATATATTTGTTGTGTATACATTTAGGTCTTAAAAAAAACTAAAACCTCAGAAAAATCTGACGAAAAATAAAACATAAATACATTTAAAAAATAGTATTTCAAAATCGTTGTGACTACCAGTACCACCCACCTTAAAATTATAGTTGATAGTATAACACTGATTATTTAGATATTATTGAATTGAAAAAAAACAACAAACTGGAGAGACTCTATAGTAGCATACTCCAAACCCCATCTGGCTTTATTTTCATCTCCGACAAATACTTGACAGAACTTTGGAAGTTTTCAACAACGCGTTCCATCAAAAGGATTGCCAGTTGTTTCCAACTGTTTTCGTGATCACAATAAAATATCAAGACAGTATCGGCACTTGAAATTTGACATTTACTACCCTTTGGCCATTCTATGTATCTAATTTCAGATCTTAATGATTATTTGATGGAAGAATTTAACGGTATCGTATTTAGATTTTAGGCTTATTATGTTTATTTTAGGATCGAAGTATATTTATATCTACCCTACCAATTATCAACTTTCACATTTTGTTTTCTCTCTTATCCGCAGGTAAGGTAAGCTTCAGTTATACTCATATCCAATGCATTTATTTCCAATTTAATTAAAGACAGACGTACTCGAATTTATTCAGGTTAAATTTAGGACTGTAAGAGTTCTTTCTAAGACAATGAAAGGATGAGATTTCAAACAAACTAATTAAACAAATTAATCATTTTTTAAAACAAGTTTCATTTAATTTAAAAAGCAAGAGCGCTTTTGCCGGTCAAGGCACCATCAGTTATAAACATAAGCCTGTTCATAGTTTTGATGTGTTTGGTGTTAACATTGCCATCACGTGCAGGGGATGTTGGTTTGATGGGACGTGAGGAAGTGCACTGAAGTTGGGTACAGCTATTGTGCATGTGCGTGTGTGTGAGTGTGTGTGTGTGTGTGTGTGGTTTGGGGGTGGGGGTCGAATGGAGAGAGGAGTCCAGGGTGGTACCTGGGGGGTTGATGGTGTTGAAAGTTAAGGATGTGGGGGTACGGGAGATTCGCCTGCCAGGCGCGACTCTACGACAATACAATACACTCACCTCTCCTATATTATTTATTTTGTTTACAGTTTAGAGATTTATTAAACTTATTCACCTCTGCTCTTTTGTATGAAAGCCAAATATTTCACTCAAACCCAGCGTTGTGTGTTCTGATGAAGGTACTGAGCTTGAAATATCTGTGTTCAGCGAGTGTAATATCAACATGTTTTAAACGGTTTAGCTGCTGGCATTTCTGATTCTGTTGAAATCTATGCTTAGAGTAATTCAACTGGTTAATGTTAGGTTAATCGTTAAATGTATTAAGAAACTATTTGGTATTTAAATAATTACTCATTTTTTAAATGTTTCATAGTTTAAAAGGCAAGAGCGCTGCCGGTTAAGGCATCTCAGTTGAGAACACAAGACATCTGTTTGAAAACAATAACTAATCTCAAGACACATAAATACAGTTTTATAAAACGAATTGCATTTCACAGCCTCATCTAAATTTTAGTAATATTTCTATTCCACTAATAGAAGATGAAATCAAGATAGAGGTTAAAAATTCAACACAAATCTTCAATTAAAATCATTTGTATTCACTATAGTATTTGAGGATTTTTAAAAACTATTTTCGGCTGAAATTCTTTAAAATTGTACTTTGTGTTTTATGTCTAGTTGTTATTTTCATACAGATGTCTTGTGTTTACAACTGATGATGCCTTAACCGGCGAAAGCGCTCTTGCCTTTTAAGTTAAATTACACCTTTAAAAATGAGTAATTATTAATTTTTAATCCATTCAAGTTTCATCAAGCATTTAACGAAGAAAGTTATTAACATATGAATTCAAAGTGTTTGTTCATATGGTGTTTGTTGTTAAAGGTGGTTAATTCAGTATAGTACACAAATTAGATGTATTTTATCTGGGTCCTGTATGAATTAGATTATGTTTACTTCCAGGTGAAAATGGATTATATTGCAAAGTTTACATAAAATGATACGCATTAATTAAAAATATATATTTAACTTTCTAAAAGGATAAGAATTCATTTTTGCCCCTTGGATTTCAATTTGACAAAAACAGGTTTTAACTACCTCCGCCAATATCCAAAATGTTGGTTGAGGGCTGTTCATCCCCGGGACGTTTCGATGTAAGGACATCAACGTCAGACGTGCAGCTTTGTTGACTCATCCGCGCCCGCTGTGATTTGTTCGTTCTTTTGTGTGTTGGCCTACTCGTTAAAAACTGTGTTAAACTATTTATTTCGGTGTTTTTTGTAATGTGAACTGTAATTATGCTAATTTATTTCGGTGTTTCGTCGTATTGTGTAATTTCATGTGTATTTTCATCTTTAACAACGAAGCCAACAGGCGGATTTTCAACAAAACTGCACGTCTGCACGACGTTGATGTCCTTACATCGAAACGTCCCGGTGATGTAACAATCCTCAACGTAACATTTTGGATATTGAATGAGGTAATTAAAAATTTGTTTTTGTTTCTAAAAGGGTTGAAATGTTATGACAGTTTTATACTGGACTTAAAGATAATCGGTTATGGTTGTCCTTTCAAAATGTCATCTCGAAATAAGCTAAGAATATAAAGTTAGTGTTTAGCTGCCGATTACTGCTTAACCTTTTGTAAATACAGTACAGGGTTATACTGATTCTAAATGACAAGCGTTGCCTGTTAGGTTGACTAATACGGCTTAGAAGTAAACCATCTAGTAGGTAAGTAGACAATATACTGCAGCCATCTTTCCCTCTCTTCAAACGCCTCACATTCTTCCTTTAAGGCATTTATTTGTTTACAGAGTTATGATAATCCTTTTTACTAGATCAGGTCATATTACTGGAAATTCAAGTGTGTTTTCAAATAGATTAAGATTGATAAACTTTGTTACTACACCATATACACGTACTGAGTTCTATAGAAGATTTTATACTTTATGCAGTGCAACGTTTTTCAATAATCTCCCACACGAAATCTCTTCAGAACCAAACATTTATTTTTGTGTGAAAAGGCTAAAGACAAGGATTTTTTCAAAAGGAGTCAGTCGAAACTTTTTTTCTCTAACTACGTTTTTAAATTTGTATGTTTACTAAACACTCTGTTACTAAGTATTTATAAATAAGAAACATTTGTCTGTGAATCTTTGTCATTGTTAATTACGGTCTTATAATTTTGAAGTATTGTGATTTTTATTATATTATTTTTATTCCTTTGTGTAAATTTAATTTTTACTCTATTGTTGTATTTAGGTATAATGTTTTATCTTTTATATACATTATACTTTACATTATAGTATAGAGTCTACATTACATATATACTTTTCACTGTGGTTGCAAAATAATCCTGCAACAGTACCTCAACACAACAAAAAGTTCAAGAGGCACTTAATTCATTCTTTTTCAATATGTATATTTTAAAAATGTTGTTAATATTTTATCACGTTGCTATTTTTTGTTTATTTAAACTAACATTATGTAATTGTTGCTCTTTGTATGATAACTTGTCATACAATTTATTTATTTATATGTTGTATTTACACATGTATAAAAAATGTATTGAAATATTGTAGTTGAAAAGAATGAGTCCATATTTATTTATTAACTAGCTGTGTACCCGTGCTTCGGCGAGGATAAAATATTATAGTATCTTGACTTTAAAGTTGTTTATGTACAAAGGCAGGCTGTTGCTCGGGTACTGGCATCAAACTACCGATCCTTACACCTGTTCCTGCATTTTGAAAGTGGGCTTAAAGTTTCCCAGCTGACGTACCTGTTCTTCGCACGGTTGTGTTTAATGATATAGTGTGGCGATAAAGTTTAATAATGTGATTGCCTGTTAGAAACCTACACCAAATGTGTAGTACACGTAGACAAAAGACGTAACAAACTCCTGAGAACAAAGAATTTAACAAACTCCTGAATCAAAATAATGTAGTCAGTTCCATTGTTGTTGCGTTAGCTGACTGGAGAAACGCATGGCGGACATAGACCGATAAGACAGAAATAACAATTAATTCATTATTTCTCATTTGATTTTCAAAGTGTATACATTTAAGGAAAGTGAAATCAATATACTAAAAGTAATTGTTCCTTTAAGTTTGTTGTAAAAGTACTAGTTTTAACTTATTCAACTTTGTAAAATTTAAACGGCCGCCGTTTTAAAAATTAAATGAAATAATATTTTTTTCCTAATTAGAAAATAGCATTTAATATTTTTGACCATAGTTTGGTGAAAATCAGTGCACTAATTTTATTTTAATTATTTTAGTAAAAATACATCCACACAGACAGATGGACAAGGAAAGCGCCGGAGACCCCTGTTTATATGGTAAAATATTATTGTTTTGAAGCAAGGAACATGTCTACAAAGTATGTCCAAAGAGTTCACCGACACCTTGTACATGTATAGATAGCGCTCGATGTAATGCTGGGCTTAGAGGGTGTACACTGTACAGGATGGGATGTCTGTTGTGGCTTGGGTTTCGAGAGCACTTTGCATCAGGTCAGATCGTCTTCAAATCAATAGTCCAAGCAAACCAAACAAACCCATTATGCCACTTATGAGAACTACTAAACAAAGACAGTACATCTTTGCTGAGTCGGAAGATGTGCAATCCTCTTAGGAGTTAAGCCTGGTATACAACCCTATTCGTATCTCGAATATTCATCGCAAAGAAGTAGCATTCTCTCGATAGTTCCAAATTGAGTATTAAATACAATTACTTTGGGTGAAATAAAAGTTAAGTTGTATATGGAAAATATCTGTGATGATTACTTTCGAATTTTTACAATAACAAAAACATATTCAAGCAACAGTTGAGCTGTTGAGGTATCGGTAATGGTAAGAGACTACTAGTAGGTTAAATTGCATTAGAGCTGTTATATTGTTGGAATTGCCACATTATTGGTACGAGACTACGAGTGGCTGAATTGCAGTTGAGCTGTTGGTACAGTATTGGTACGAAGTACTATTAGTAGGTTAAATTGCATTAGAGCTGTTATATTGTTGAGGTACCGGTATCGGTACGAGACTGACTAGATTAAGTTTGCATTTGAGCTGTTATATTGTTGAGTACCGGTATTGGTACGAGACTACAGTAGGTTGAATTGCAGTTGAGCTGTTGTAGGTACCGGTATTGGTACGAGACTACTAGTAGGTTGAATTGCAGTTGAGCTGTTGTAGTGTTAGGGTACCGGTATTGGTACGAGACACGTAGGTTAATTTGCATTTGAGCTGTTGTATGTTGAGGTACCGGTATTGGTACAGGACTACGAGTAGGTTGAATTGCATTGAGCTGTTATATTGTTGGGGTACCGGTATTGGTACGAGACTATGACTAGGTTAGTTTGCATTTGAGCTGCTATATTGTTGAGGTACCGGTATTGGTACGAGACTACGAGTAGGCTGAATTGCAGTTGATCTGTTGTAGTGTTGGGGTACCGGTATTGGTACGAGACTACTAGTAGGTTAAATTGCATTTGAGCTGTTATATTGTTGGGGTACCGGTATCGGTACGAGACTATGACTAGGTTAGTTTGCATTTGAGCTGTTATATTGTTGAGGTACCGGTATTGGCCGAGACTACGAGTAGGTTAATTGCAGTTGAGCTGTTGTAGTGTTGGGGTACCGGTATTGGTACGAGACTACGAGTAGGTTAATTGCATTTGAGCTGTTGTAGTGTTGAGGTACCGGTATTGGTACGAGACTACGACTAGGTTAATTGCATTTGATCTGATAGTGTTGAGGTACCGGTATTGGTACTGACTACTAGTAGGTTAAATTGCATTTGAGCTGTTTATGTTGTTGGGGTACCGGTATTGGCAACGAGACTACGATTAGGCTGAATTGCAGTTGATCTGTTGTAGTGTTGAGGTACCGGTATTGGTACGAGACTACGAGTAGGCTGAATTGCAGCCTGAGCAAAGTGGTTAAACCGGTATTGGGAAATGAGATACGAGTAGGTGGAATTGCAGTTGATCTGTTGTAGTGTTGGGGTACCGGTATTGGTACGAGACTACGAGTAGGCTGAATTGCAGTTGATCTGTTGTAGTGTTGAGGTACCGGTATTGGTACGAGACTACGAGTAGGCTGAATTGCAGTTGATCTGTTGTAGTGTTGAGGTACCGGTATTGGTACGAGACTACTAGTAGGTTAAATTGCATTTGAGCTTTATGTTGTTGAGGTACCGGTATTGGTACGAGACTACGAGTAGGCTGAATTGCAGTTGATCTGTTGTAGTGTTGGGGTACCGGTATTGGTACGAGACTACGAGTAGGTTGAATTGCAGTTGATCTGTTGTAGTGTTGGGGTACCGGTATTGGCACGAGACTACGAGTAGGCTGAATTGCAGTTGATCTGTTGTAGTGTTGAGGTACCGGTATTGGTACGAGACTACGAGTACGAGTATATCAACGAGCAAGAGCTGAGCGGCGCGACAAGAATATGCACTGCTTTAAGCAAAATGTTCGCTACAGCATTCTTTAACATTTCCCATCGCCTTTAATAACGCGATATCATCCAGTCTATCCAGGTTACCTTTGGCAAGGTAGTGCTAAATTATTTCTGTCATGGATTTATTAACTATACTTTCTAAAACACTCAAAAGCTAATGATGTTTCTTGCATCATTCTTAAACTACTTTTTCCCTCACCTATAAAGCGATATCTTTATCGAGTTTATCTACCTTCTATACAATGAATTAAAGTAAATGTGTTGTCTTTGTTAAAACTGAGTATTTTTGGTTATTTCATATTTGTGTACACAATGTTTACCCAATTTGACATTTAACAGTTCCCGAATATCTGTCCATATGTATGTCCGTCAGTCTGGTATATACAAAGTACCAAAAAAATCATTACAGATTGTTTGAATAGTACAATGACTCAATTTCTACATTATTTTACCTGTTGAATGGCTGAGTACTCTCAAGCACAGTTCAGTATGTTACAAACACATAACATAAAACACTCCACAATTGGTTATATGTTTTATTTGAAGTGTTTAGGATGTGGTAGGTTAATCACTCTCAGCAACAGCCCTACCATAAGCTAAAAGCTAATGCTCTTTTTAAAGTGTCATATTTCAATTATGTCATATATTATTATGAGCTTAAACATAAACCAATTTTACACAAAATATAATAAGTAGCTTACAATTATTATTTACAAGCTCCTGGCAAAAGCAAATTATGACACAGCTGAAAGAAACTTTGTAATCAAACTTGAATCTTCAATAATAAGGTTATTATGATTTTGGCACCGAGAGATTCGAGTTGAAATAATCAAAAGCAACTTTGAGGCAGTCCAAACAAAAGTGAACCGAGGTTTTGAGTATAGTTTAAACTCCATTGTCAAGCTTGAAAACCATGACATCCGAGGCCTGCCTTGAACATTGATCAAATCATTTCTAATTCACAGAACCCAAATCGCCCAAATTTCAAATACATCATCTAATCTAATTAAAATGTGCAATGGTGTACTCCAAGGCTCCATTCTCAGCCCAATTCTTTTTGAATCTATGTAAACGACGTTGGATCGGCACTTCGGCACGGTACAGTTGTGTAACTCGCTGACGATACCACCCTTCTATTTAGAACGCAATCAATATAGGTACTAACTAGACCAGCAATCTTTTGTCGATATAACAACTGTGTTCAATACTTCCAAAGTCTTAACCAAGTAACAAATCCTTCAAAATCAGATTGCGTAAGTTTTATTTAAGAAATGTAGATTATTCGATTAATCCTGCGATCATGATATCCGAGTCAATTCTAGATGGAGAGTCATTCATCAACATTTCTAGAGATTCACCTGGATCAAGGGTTGTTGCACGTTCATATTGACCTTCTGTGCTTAAAATTAGCATCAGGAATCTATGTTTTGAGACTCTTAGCAAAATACTTCCCAAGTCAGGTACTGACGACGGCGTACTATGGTTTAAATCTACGCTTACCTCTCCTACGGAGTGGTTTTGTGGGACGCCTGTGCTAGCTATCAGTTTCAAAGATTATTCATACTAAAAAAACAATTCGGATAATCGCTAAAATTAACTTAAGATATTCCTGTAGACCTATCTTTAAAAAGCTAAAACTGTTCACTCTGCCATGTATCCTAAACACATCAATGTTTTTGTCTAAATGGCGCTGACAAGGGCCGAGCCATACGCGGGTATGAGGCTAGAGGCAGGGTAAACTACCGAGCTGGGAGACACAGGACGGTAGTTTATGAACCTTCGTAGGTAGGTGTGCATTTGATCAATGGGTTGCCAGATTGCATCAAAAATGCCCCTTCGCCCCATGTGTTAGACACTCGTCTTGAACGTTGTCTAATGTTTTTGAAATTTTACAGAGTCGGCGAATTTATGGATTTTAATTGGGAGACCTACCAGTTAGGACAGATACCTTAGCTGGAAGTGGGACACATTGTCGATTGAATCCTGTATGAATGCTATGCTGTAAGTATGAATGTGAAATTGTAGCGTGAGTGTCAAACTTTTAATATAATAAAATAATTATACATGACGTTTGCTATATAATTGTATTAATCGTAAACAGGAATAAAGAGTTTGACTTTGACTTTTTTAAATAACCTGGTACATGTAGTAAATGGGTTTTCCATGCTGCCAAACTGAAATTGAAACCAAGTGTAGTTTGAATTGCCACAGACACATCAGTTTAAAAAATAAAAATGCATTTTTAAACACTAGGTTTACACTTTCAAATTGTTCACAGTTTTTAAATTAAAATGCAATTACTGTACATTTAAATACTTCTACAAATTATGGTATGTATTAATCTTTAAGTTAAATAGTTACTCCGCAATAAATCCCTGAGGTGTAAATATGTCCGCTAATTCTTCATCCGGTCGAAGCTTATTGCACAAAAGACGAATGGCTGCAATATGCTAACACGGTGGATATTCGAAAGAGGAAGACGCTGGCCAACGAATAATGAAAAGGTAGTTAATGAAAAACGTGTGGTGTTGTTTGGAGCGCATGTTTGCATGTTTAACATGGGGTGGCGTGTGGGCTGGGACCGGGGCAACGGGGCAACGGGCAGGGCAGTTTAGGAAAGATGGTTATGTATGAGGGGTAGGTATACCCATCTTCCCCACTCGCTCCCTTAATGTTATACAAAACGGTTTTAAACTGTTGTTCTTTTCCATTTAGAGAGCGTTGGCCTGACAATATGTTAGCGTCATCTATTGTTCACCTCATACCTTGTCAGCAGGTTACAAAAACCAATATTCGATGTTGGTTATTGTAAAGTTATTTTCAGCACTCCTTCTTTTTTCCGGTGATACACTGAAATGTCGAACGAGACTAAATGGTTGCTATTACATTGTGTGTCGAAAAAAGACCCTGTAAATGACCTGTTACAAAGTTTTGACTACACACACAAGGTTTATGCTAATGAGTATTAGAAAATGTCCTTTGGAAAAACCATATTTACGCCGTCAGCGCGGTAAGGCTCCAACTGGGACCATGAAATGGGCACCGATCCTGACACCCCAAAACACGTGTCGAGTATTTTTTCAAACTTTTATACAGTATACAGTACGTATATGTATATACAAGGTGAGTTTTAAATGTCCCCCACCTTAACTTTTGAAAAACGAATTAATTTTTAAAACTCTTCAGGGAATGTTTTTATATAGTTCTGAAGTGTCTTTTGACGTACTTTGCGTCACCCACCCCCACCCAAAAACTGATGGGAAGGGCCCCCAAATCTTTTTAAACATAACCCCTCCCCCTTGAGGCACCTTGAAAGAAAGAACATTTTGATACAAATTCAACGACGCAATGAAAAATGTTTTATCTTGTTATACCCATTTGAAGATTCTAAGAAATCAGTTATAAAATGCCACATTTCAAATATATATTTTTTAATGACAACCTTTTCTTGAACATTTTCTGAGGGAAACATCACAACCCTATAACATAATCCCATAAAGTATTTTGAGAAACAAATTGTTATAACAAATAAATATAACATTTTTTATGTGAAATGTTGCATTTTAAACCTGATTTCTTGTAATCTTTAAATGGGTATTACGAAAAAACTAGTTGAGATAAAAAGTTTTTCTTTGCGTCGTTGAGTTTGTATTAAAATTTTTTATTTTGAGGTGCCACAATTAAGGTTTTTGGGTGGGGGTAGGTGACGCAGCAACGTTCATCAAAGCAAACTTTAGAACTAGCCTATATAAAAACAGTCTCTAAAGGGTTTTAAAAATATTTCCTTTTTCAAAAGTTAAGGAGGGAGGACGTTTATCTTGTGATGAATACTGAATGATGAATGATATGATAATTTTCTTTTAACACAGACACAAAGTAATATTCGTGTTTAGACTCCAGAACAAATCACTTGTTTAGTTGGTACGTACGTTTTCTTTACCTCCCGCATTTCAGTGTGCGATGAGTATTGTGTAGTGACTGGTCCTGTAGTCCAGGGTGTTTCTCGGTGGCAGGGATTTTTCTTAGTGGAAAGTGGCAAGTGAAAGGAGCTCTCCAGTCCCAGTCTCGGTCTCAGTCTCAGTCTCAGTCACCACAGTCACGACGGGTTTTTGTCGCAGGGTTTTGCGGCCGGGAAACTAGAGCCGAAGTCCTGTGGCTAGTAGGCGAAGGCTTGCGGCACACCGGCCTTCTGCACCGTTACGCTATGTGCAGTGTCCACACTATCTAGTGTCCAGTGCACTGTTCAGTTCGACATTCTTTTCTGTATGCACTTCGGTATTTACTGAGATGCATGCCTCTTACTTGTCTGCTATGCATTACTTCGTGCCTTAACTTACGTAAATAACGACTTAGTCACGCAAACTCTTCATAGTCCACTATAAACCAATTGTAAAATATTAACGGTTCACGGATTGGAATTTTCAGTCTTAGGCTACGGTCTATAAAATATCGTGTTTATAATAATAATAACGCTTAATTTTTTCTAGGTTTTTTGAAATATGATTTGTTTTGAAACAAAAGGTATCATGTACCAGAAGACAATGTCATAAGATTCAACCTTCAACATGTTCATTCTTGCTGAAAGGATGGGTTCTCAGTCTTCATTAAACTTTACTCACTATTTGTTTTGAACATCAAATTTTAGTTTAACGTGTATTAATGTTTTCTTACTTATTAAGACCTTAAATAGCTTAAGCAGACAGAAGAGTTCAAGGAACATCAATCAAATAGCTGGGAAAGATTAATACATGTATAATTGGATAATCAAATGAAGCATGGTTTAAAACGACAGTTCAAGGTTTCGGAAAATGCCAATGAAGTTGATTCATCGGCTTTTGTCTTAACTCGGTTCCTCACGACCGACTCATTTACTCACTCATTTTACTTACTTACACTTACTATTTCATTTTACTCACTTACTCACTACTCACTTCATTTACTACTGAACTACTTTTACTACACTACTTTTAATATTTACTTTACTTTACTTACTTTCATTTTATTTATTTACATTAACATTTCATTTTACTTCGTTACTATATTACTTCATTACTTCATTTCACCACTTTCCATTTTCATTTACTTACACTATTTATTTTTACTTTACTACACCATTTCGTTTTGTTTCATTTTCATTTACTTCATTGTAACGATGATGATGACATTTATTAACGATGACATGATGATAACGATGATGAATTTATTTATGACGATGATTATTTATTATCTATGATGATGATGATGATGATGATGACATTTATTTATTTACGATGATGATGACATTTACATTTATTTTTACTTATTTATTTTACTATTTAATTTAATCTATTGATGACATTTATTATTTATTTATTTACTTATTTTTTTAATTTTATTAATCTTATTTTTATTATTTATTTATTTATTTATTTATTTATTTACGATGATGATGATGATGATGATGATGATGACATGATCATGATGATGATGACGACCATGACGATGATGATGATGACATGATGATGATGATATGATGATGACGATGACGATGATGATTATGATGACGATTTACATGATGATGACGATGATGATGACTTAACGATCATATGATGATGATGATGATTATGATTTTATTTATTTACTTTACTTTTTAACTTTATTTATTTATTTGATTACCACCACCTCACCACCACCA
This sequence comes from Matsumurasca onukii, assembly GCA_018831715.1. Classification (NCBI taxonomy): domain Eukaryota; kingdom Metazoa; phylum Arthropoda; class Insecta; order Hemiptera; family Cicadellidae; genus Matsumurasca; species Matsumurasca onukii. Next base: position 32,576,106 of record CM032064.1, read on the forward strand.
CCACTTACTACGGCTTTATTGTTCGCACAACTCGGTTTCACGACCGACTCACCAATACCACTCACACACTACCTCACTACCAACTGCTCAATGCTCACTACGATCTACCACTACTCACTACCACGATACACTACCACGACACACCATCACTACCACCGCTCACCGCTTACTACTCTACTTACCATCACTACCACTCAACGAATTTCTAAATGAAAAGTTTTAATTTATCTTGTTTAAATGAATCATTTGATGAATGTTATACCAAATCATGAACACAGTATTAGTATTTTTTTTTACAATTTGTCTTTTAGTTTTCTCTTTTTAATTTATGGTTTGGTTTGATTTTGAATATTTTTTTGTAATGGGTATTTTAAAATAAACTAACAACAACCTTTTTTGTTTGTTTTCAATATAAAAGTTGTTCGTGTATTCATTTATGGTATTAGTACAATTTGATAGGTAAAACAAAACCTTGAATGGCACCATGCCACCATTTTGAAACAGATGATCTGGTCTGGCTGGTTAACGAACTTAACCCAGATATTCACAAAAGGAACATGCGTACTAAATTTCAAGAACATCGGAATAAATGCCACGTGTAAAGTGATCACATACTTATGTATGTACTCGTATATAGAGTTTTGCCATTTTAGGTCACTGTCACATTGGGCCACCACGGTGGCTCCTCCATGGTGGCGCTACTACAACGATCCACCAGTACATCCACCAAAACCTCCACCATAGTAGCGACCAGAGCAGTCATGGACGTTGAAGGAGCTTATCTCTCCTTCGTCGTCTTGTCCCTCATTGAAAATGACAACAAGCTCCATCCAAGCCTTCTTCTTTGAGTCTATATCTGAGTACAGGTTACTTGTCATATCCCATATTCATGGACTATTTTGTATTTCTAAAATTAAACGTTCCGTATCGAAGTCACGATCCATTTTCACTTCAGAACACAACACAAGTCACAGCACACAACTGAAATGGCAGTGGTGGACTGAGTGGAAGCGATGCTGGAAGCCGATTGTGTCATGTCCAATAAGAAACAATGCAATGGCTGGTGGAGCCACCAAGCTCGTGGAGAAGAAAATCTGTGTCGGTGTCCACCACACTTTGGTGGCTCCACCAACGCCTAGTGTGCCATGCTTCATATGAAACAATGATACGACGTGGTGGCTCCACCAACGCCTAGTGTGCCATGCTTCATATGAAACAATGATACGACGTGGTGGCTCCACCAACGCCTAGTGTGCCATGCTCATATGAAACAATGATACGACGTGGTGGCTCCAAACGCCTAGTGTGCCATGCTTCATATGAAACAATGATACGACGTGGTGGCTCCACCAACGCCTAGTGTGCCATGCTTCATATGAAACAATGATACGACGTGGTGGCTCCACCAACGCCTATGTGCCATGCTTCATGAAACAATGATACGACGTGGTGGCTCCACCAACGCCTAGTGTGCCATGCTTCATATGAAACAATGATACGACGTGGTGGCTCCACCAACGCCTAGTGCCATGCTTCATATGAAACAATGATACGACGTGGTGGCTCCACCAACGCCTAGTGTGCCATGCTTCATATGAAACAATGATACGACGTGGTGGCTCCACCAACGCCTAGTGTGCCATGCTTCATATGAAACAATGATACGACGTGGTGGCTCCACCAACGCCTAGTGTGCCATGCTTCATATGAAACAATGATACGACGTGGTGGCTCCACCAACGCCTAGTGTGCCATGCTTCATATGAAACAATGATACGACGTGGTGGCTCCACCAACGCCTAGTGTGCCATGCTTCATATGAAACAATGATACGACGTGGTGGCTCCACCAACGCCTGTAGTGCCATGTTCATATGAAACAATGATACGACGTGGTGGCTCCACCAACGCCTAGTGTGCCATGCTTCATATGAAACAATGATACGACGTGGTGGCTCCACCAACGCCTAGTGTGCCATGCTTCATATGAAACAATGATACGACGTGGTGGCTCCACCAACGCCTAGTGTGCCATGCTTCATATGAAACAATGATACGACGTGGTGGCTCCACCAACGCCTAGTGCCATGCTCATATGAAACAATGATACGACGTGGTGGCTCCACCAACGCCTAGTGTGCCATGCTTCATATGAAACAATGATACGACGTGGTGGCTCCACCAACGCCTAGTGTGCCATGCTTCATATGAAACAATGATACGACGTGGTGGCTCCACCAACGCCTAGTGTGCCATGCTTCATATGAAACAATGATACGACGTGGTGGCTCCACCAACGCCTAGTGTGCCATGCTTCATATGAAACAATGATACGACGTGGTGGCTCCACCAACGCCTAGTGTGCCATGCTTCATATGAAACAATGATACGACGTGGTGGCTCCACCAACGCCTAGTGTGCCGCCATATGAAACAATGATACGACGTGGTGGCTCCACCAACGCCTAGTGCCATGCTTCATATGAAACAATGATACGACGGTGGCTCCACCAACGCCTAGTGTGCCATGCTTCATATGAAACAATGATACGACGTGGTGGCTCCACAACGCCTAGTGTGCCATGCTTCATATGAAACAATGATACGACGTGGTGGCTCCACCAACGCCTAGTGTGCCATGCTTCATATGAAACAATGATACGACGTGGTGGCTCCACCAACGCCTAGTGTGCCATGCTTCATATGAAACAATGATACGACGTGGTGGCTCCACCAACGCCTAGTGTGCCATGCTTCATATGAAACAATGATACGACGTGGTGGCTCCACCAACGCTAATGCCGCTTCATATGAAACAATGATACGACGGTGGCTCCACCAACGCCAGTGTGCCATGCTTCATATGAAACAATGATACGACGTGGTGGCTCCACCAACGCCTAGTGTGCCATGCTTCATATGAAACAATGATACGACGTGGTGGCTCCACCAACGCCTAGTGTGCCATGCTTCATATGAAACAATGATGACGTGGTGGCTCCACCAACGCCTAGTGTGCCATGCTTCATATGAAACAATGATACGACGTGGTGGCTCCACCAACGCCTAGTGTGCCATGCTTCATATGAAACAATGATACGACGTGGTGGCTCCACCAACGCCTAGTGTGCCATGCTTCATATGAAACAATGATACGACGTGGTGGCTCCACAACGCCTAGTGTGCCATGTTCATATGAAACAATGATACGACGTGGTGTCCACCAACGCCTAGTGTGCCATGCTTCATATGAAACAATGATACGACGTGGTGGCTCCACAACGCCTAGTGTGCCATGCTTTTATGAAACAATGATACGACGTGGTGGCTCCACCAACGCCTAGTGCCATGCTTCATATGAAACAATGATAAACGGTGGCCACCCGCCTCAGTGTGCCATGTTCATATAACGATACGACGTGGTGGCTCCACCAACGCCTAGTGTTATGCTTCATATGAAACAATGATACGACGTGGTGGCTCCACCGCCTAGTGTGCCATGCTTCATATGAACAATGATACGCGACGTGGCTCCACCAACGCCTAGTGTGCCATGCTTCATATGAAACAATGATACGACGTGGTGGCTCCACCAACGCCTAGTGTGCCATGCTTCATATGAAACAATGATACGACGTGGTGGCTCCACCAACGCCTAGTGTGCCATGCTTCATATGAAACAATGATACGACGTGGTGGCTCCACCAACGCCTAGTGCCATGCTTCATATGAAACAATGATACGACGTGGTGGCTCCACCAACGCCTAGTGTGCCATGCTTCATATGAAACAATGATACGACGTGGTGGCTCCACCAAGCCTAGTGTGCCATGCTTCATATGAAACAATGATACGACGTGGTGGCTCCACCAACGCCTAGTGTGCCATGCTTCATATGAAACAATGATACGACGTGGTGGCTCCACCAACGCCTAGTGTGCCATGCTTCATATGAAACAATGATATACGTGGTTCACCAACGCCTGTGTGCCATGCTTCATATGAAACAATGATACGACGTGGTGGCTCCCAACGCCTAGTGTGCCATGCTTCATATGAAACAATGATACGACGTGGTGGCTCCACCAACGCCTAGTGTGCCATGCTTCATATGAAACAATGATACGACGTGGTGGCTCCACCAACGCCTAGTGTGCCATGTATAATGATACGACGTGGTGGCTCAATGTGACATAGGCCTTACTCAGAGGATGTTGGGAAGCTCAAATATGCAAACCACACTATTCAGCGACGTGTAAATTCCTCTTTCACGAAAGAAATGTAAAGCTATATTTCCTGTGAGAATTTCAATTTAATTCAATTTCAATAACTCCACGTCACTTTGTTACAATAGTCTTAGCCCCATCAAAATATCCATAACTTGTTGGTATGGGAATCACACGCAAATAGATTATGAAATAACGTATAACAATAACATGCATAGAGTAAATTTCAATGTTTTACTTTATTACTTATATCTAATTGTAGCAAATGTGGCAAATTTATAGGTGCAATAACTTAACAAAATATATAGTATAGATAAAAATAACAACAATTCGCTAACTGTAGAAAATCAAGCAAACTGTTCGTTTCGTTGAAATCCACGTTTTGTAAGATTTGTTTAGGAAGTATCATAATAATTGTTGGCTGTTATCATCTGGCAACGAACATACACTGCTACTCAGAAATACATAATCTACGATTAAGTATCAGTGTTTTACAATTTGAAGTGTCAAATGCTATCACACTACTTCAGATAAGAGCTTCAGTGCATTTGTATGGTGCATTGCATACTTTTATAACTTTAACAAAATTATATAAATAGTTATTACTTTATACCAAATAGGGGTAGTAAGGGGGTGACCGTTGAAATATTTATTTTACCCCATCATGTAAAAGGGTATAAAAACACAAATTCATTGATACTATTAAGCAGTTTTACGATGCCCCTGTTCAAAATGGTGGCCCAAAACATTGATTGTTTCATTGTTTGATCAGATAAATCGATGTAGTAACTATAATTTTAAAATTTTGGAAAACCAATTACAGATTTAGCGTTTGGATAGTTAGAGCTTTAAAAAAGGGACAGTTTTCAAAAGTTTGCAAACTCTATCTCAACAAAGACAGTCGATTTCCATTTAACGATTGGAACTTATTTTTCCGTCAAAATAGTGGCAACATAGCGTTCAAAAATATTTATTCATTCAAAAGTTAAGGGGTCGGAATTTTTGGACACCCGGTACAGGTTTTACCCTGATTTACGATCAAAACTAAAATATAAAATTGAGTGAGATAAAAAAGCTTTTTATTTTCGATTAACTTCTAGTATTAAAAGAGAATACACCCTATGTCTGTATATGCATGTACGTCATACACGTTTCAACCCCTTTGAAGGTGTACCGGTGGGGCGTTGCCGTTATTGGACGTTGTTCGTGATTTTGGCATCTATTTACATCGATGGAATCCTTCCAAATTGCCTGTGGAACTATTTGACCTGTAAAAAACCAATAATAATGCTACGTTTTTGAAAGCTCCCAAAACCTTAATGTGGGCTGCCCTAAAACTAGAATAGAATCAAATCGTTGTAATTGTACTGAAAAGTGAAGACAATATTTTATATTACCAGTTTAAAGGCTATTTACCTTTGTTGCGAATAAAGGTACTTTAATATAGCTACGTTTATTCCTTGCAAAAATTTATTTAGCTTTGTTGTAAAATTGTTGTAAATGATCTGAAACACTAAACGTGACGCTACTTTGCCCTTCCTACAAGCACTGAACGGTAATATCACCAGCACAGGAGTGTAACTATGTTGTAACACTTTACCGCAGGCGCTCAAGAATATTTATTACGTTTCTTGTTGATTTAGACTTTTCTCAATAATTATAGCGTTGATAACTTCACGTATAAGCTAAAACATGTGCGACAAATTTCTCAATCAGTTAAAGTTAAAACTGACTCAAAAGATTAACTTAAAAACTACAACCATTCAATATAAAATTCTACTCAGTTTCTGAGTTTAGTGGACCAAATTTGTTCAATTGTTAGTACGTCAATTTAATACGTACAAGCGCAAACAGCATGGATCGGTAGTTCGAAATAACGGCTTTAATTTCAAAACACATCCTTTAAATTGTATTACAGCCTTTGTCCAACATTTCGTGTACTATTTTCGTGATTTGTGCTACATGTGCCCGTTTCGCAACGAAATAAAAACCAGGCCGACACACAGCTAAGCGCTAAAGCGCCACTTGCATGAGTGAATCGAATTTCCTTTGCAATTTGTTACTCTTATTCATTCCGTTCGCTATGCTCACAGCATCGCTTCGGCCTTCGGCTTTAGACTGATGTGTTCTTTGACTGCAAGTTTTATTACATATGACAAAGGGAAAAATTATTTCAAATTATATTTAAATAGGATTACTCATAACGCTGTTATAGTGAAAAATCAGTCTTGGCCGCCATTTTGAAATGGAATAAATGGATGTCCATAATGTTTAATAAAGTGATGGATACATTTAAATTTATACTTACTAACTGTTTACCCGTACTTCGCTACGGATACAATATGTTACAGTAACATGACTGTGAAGTTAACTTTATCCTAGTACAGTAGACTTAGAGAAGAAAACCATGAAAGCTTTGTAGGGTGGGCTCTAAAGTCTAAAGCCCAAACTTTGCCTTGTGTAAAACTTTTGTTTAGCAATAAAATCCTTTGTTATTGTTATAAAGTGTGGACAGCTTCCACATTAATGCCTCTAATCAGTGATTTTGCCCCTAACCAGTAGCGTAGCCAGGATTTTGTTTAGTTTGGAAGGGGTTGTCAGGAACACGAGGTCATTTTAAAGTGAGAAAAACCGGGTGGCCTGGGAGTATGGATACGCCATTTTGTGGCATTTCACGATGGAGTGAAATTTATTCAACACACTGAAGTTTACTCAGTAACTATTGAGTTGAAACGGTGAATATAAGTTCGAATTTGAGTTTATTTGTTGTTTGAACTGAAAAATAAAAAGTTATAAAGGCGTTTTCACACTTTTGCCTGACCCTATACAATTAGGAACATTGCAAAAAGTGTCTAAATTTGCTTGTTTAGTCATAGCGTTTTGTTGAGTTTTCAGTATATCTAAACTACCCAGTTTCGTGACAATTTGAAGTCGGCACTGTACATGTTTTAGTGCAATTTTGACGACAGCACCAACTTCAATTTGACAGAGCATTTTCTCTGCAACAATTTATTACACATAGACAAATAAACTATAAATACCCAGTTTAGTGAAAATTTGAAGTCAAAACTTTACATTTTCAGTGCAATTTTGACGACAGCACCAACTTCAATTTGACAGAACATTTACTCTGATAATGGTTAAATTAAAACTGCCTAGATTAAAGGAAATTTATTGGGTTCAAAACCTTAAACTGAAATTTTACTCATCGAAATGACAATTAAGGATACTAAGCTATCTTGAAAACATCAAAACTGCTCGCTTTAGACGAAATATTACTGGTGTATCTAAATTAATTATTGACAAAGACATATAGTTTCAATTTGTAGTCGAAGTTTGGTCATACTGAGTAGGTCCGTGCGTGGTAGACTAAGTCACTAATAGTTTGCCTGTTTTAGAAGTTTTATAAACAATACCTTTTGAAGCCGGTTTATTTCTTTAATACAAATGTTTACCCAATAACGTTTTGGAGCTGTTGAGAATTCCTTACTCTTCCACTAGCGTAGCAACTATTTTCAACCCTCTGCCATATCCTGTCCGCAACCTCCCACCAGATAGATTTTCCACCACCGTAAAAATGTGGCTCCTTCAAAATCCCTGCTATTCCGAATCAGAATTGTTGCAAGCCAACCATTTACCATGCTTCAAATGCTACCGAATGCCCAGAGTTAAGGTTTTGCACAAGGTACTTAACACTAAGCATGAGCATGCATGCTGTGTTGTTCATAACTAACTTAGTTTGAACTAGTTACCTACATATTTTAATTATTAACTTAACTTTTGTATGGTTGAAACTTTGTTTTATAATATTCATGCATGGCTTGGATTTCTATTTTGTATTGTATTTATGAACTTAGCCTATTGTAAATATTTTATTCAATAGTGAAATAAAAGACTAATCGACTTATAACTGTCTAAACTACAAAAGTTACTATAGTAACAAGCTAAAACTGATAACTTTCGGTTCAAAAAACAAAAATTTTCAAAGGTCATGTGTACCACAGCCAATACTAAATAACAACCTACTCGTATAAGCGGATGTGACTGAGCCATGTTGTGGAATTGAGCTGGTATTAAATAATTCTAAGGAAGTAGTCAAAAGGGGATGGAAATACTCGTCGGATCAGTATAACGCGAGCGGGTTTGCAAGGATCTAAAGCTCGTTTGACGAAGTCTGAGCTGTCAATGAAGACGGATTTATTCAGAGCACATCTCACAATAGATTCAGATCCATGACAACTACACTTTATATCGGATATTCCAAAACCACCTTCCATGTCGTGCACACACACGCACCTCACACACCCACACACCCACACCTTCACATTGAGTGATGGACAGTGGACACTATGCATTTTACATCAGGAGTAGGCTTAGTACTTATATCTCTCACCACACATTTCAGACGAAATGACGTCAAGAAAGGAGTTAGCTTGGCGAGTTGTATTATGATACTACTGTACTGGTTCTTATCTCGTTTTACAAGAAGACCGTGGTGGCTCCGTGCTGAAAAAAGGATGTTTATCGAGGTGAATTTAAGGATTCTTTACCATTCAACCTCGACTTTTACCTAGCGTTACTGCAAATAGCCAATTGATTAATTAATTTCAACACTTCCTGTACAACAATCGCCAGTTTTACAAAATAGAATACATTTGTGTAGTCTTCCAATATATTAGACAATTAACATGTTATATGTTATACAATTAACATGTTATATGTTATACAATCAACATGTCAATAAACTATACACTTGTACATAGTCGAATACAAAAGTTATTTTATCAAAATACTTAACCCCTTAGCCACGGGCTATACGAGGAAGCTTTTGTATTATTAAAACATTTTTATTCACAGGTTGAAATATTATTGTGGTTGTTTTCCATAGTGTTTTAGCGAACAAGAAGCTCACGCCTCTATTTCGAATCTGAAATCTGATCTTGTCTTCAGGTGAAAAATAACTTAAATAATAACACAAAATTAGAAATGATCTAGCCTAAAATTAAACAATACGATATAAGTAAATTGCCTTTGTGTATATAAACACAATTGCCAAGCCATATACTTATTTCCCGCGGTTAGGTTGTATGCTGATGCAATATGGTTCGTCTATAACATTTAGCAAGAAAGGAGAGTTTGATCCTGTTGCACTGTTCTAATCTTGAAAGGGTTGTGCCTTGGGGTAAGGGTAGATGTGGAATGGTGGGGGAAGGGGGATTGTGGGGGCTGAATCTGATATTTATTGTATAGTAGCGACGCATACTGCCGCATGAGTTCCCAAGGCTCTTGTCCTACTCGCTCGCAGCATTTATAAACATACATTCCATGTAAAATACATAAGAAAATACGACTTGGCTCGAGGAAAACACACGTTTAATAGCACCTTCGACTAGCATTTCCCTGCAGGTTTTGTTTGACGCAATCGTTGAAACACTAATTTACCTGTGAGCGGGCTATCTGTACACGCGTAGAACATGTCACTTGTACCCTGACATATTGGTTTCTATACTTTAAATAAATAAATGTTTCATCACGTAGACTAAGTACCTACAATTCTCAACTAATTGTACTTAGAAACTGGTATAATAATAATAGAATGTCTGTTAATGTCGATAAGACTAAGTATGTTAATTTTGATATTAAAGGCTTTAATTTTTAAAACAATGTTAGATACCTAATTGTTTTAATGATGATCTATGCCAGTGCCCTACCTAGAGCTCGTGATTCATTTTAAATATTTAGGAGTGTTTTCAGACGAGAGGATGTCATGGAGGATTCTATACTGAGGCGCAAATGTTAGAAAGTTTTGTTTTCTTAGAAACTTTTGCAGTACGGAGCTTTTACGAACCATGTATTTTGGCCTAATCCACTCTAGGGTATTGTTTGCTTAGGTGGTGCTTGTAAAATATCAGTAAATAGAATCAGAGTTTCACAGAATATGTGTTTGCGAATAATTTTGTGGAAACGTAAACGCGAGTCATTTCTTCTATTTCTAGAGCTCCTCCCGTACAGTATTTGTTTCTCTTCAAGACGTTAAAACTATTTTATATTAGAAGCGGTAATAAAGGGACAATTCGAAGCCAACTTGTAGTGAGGAAAAATTCTCAACGGATTTTCATTAAACCCAAAGTAAGAAAAAACATATTTTTATATCTTGGTCTTCATTATTTCAACCTAACTTTCGCCAAAAATTTAAACTAAGTAGGAATGTTAAAAGATTTTGCCTTGAACTGAAGAAATGGCTGTATAGTTTGGAAAATAATATAGTGTGATATTAGTCATGTACGGTAGTCTAAACTATAATATAAGCTCCATATCTAAATTAGTAGTCTTTAACAAACATGATTTAGCTGTTATAACTCCAATATTGTTGTATAATGTATACCGCTACAGTAGGCTGCTGAGTGACAGTGCTAATTCATAATTAATTGGATTTGTTAATTCTTAGAATAAGGTCCAACCACATTACTAAATGAGTGGTTGGTACACATTCCACATTGCAAATATATTGTTGTACTGTTTTTATTTGTTGGAATAAACTCATCATTGCATTATTATTTCCAGTTCATTTGTTATGAAATCATCAAATCGTACAATGACGCTATCCACAGGATATCTAAAAAAGTAAGTAGTAACATGGGAGCGGAGTGAGAGGTATTCAAGGATATCTTGAAACGATTAGCTTCTTCAACCCTTTATACATGAAAGCAGCCGTTCCTTGTGGGATTAGAAGGTAATGCCAATAGTCGATGTAGATGTCAAACTTTTAGCTGGAAAGTTAGTGCAAGGTGCTGGATGCTACGGTTTAGAATAACTAGAAATCTTCTCGGCCTTAGATGGGAATTTTAATGATAAATGTCACCAATATCTGAATTCTTCAATTACTCGCTTACTATTATTGAACACAAAAATAATAAATATGGACACATTTGACAAACAAATTGTTTATGTCTCACGTGAACTTTTAAATTTGAAGTAGTTTTTATTTTGAATTTACCATTCGAGAAATTTAATAAAAAATTGAAAGAAGATACTCGGTTAATATAGAATCTAAACTCAGTAAACTCTGAACTGTACTGTTTAGTGAAAGCGGTAACCAAACAGCGGTTGTGAAGGATAATGTTGGCTAAAACTAGCTCAATTTAAACGCAAATCCAACGTAAAAGCGCGCTTTGAAGGTGGGATTCGAACTTTGCGTACATATAAAGTACTATTTGCCTTCATTTAGGGCGACGGACCTAGTTATATTACTGTTTATCCACGTGGTAACCGTATTTAGAATACAGAATCTAAAATCCAATCTAAAATAGTGCCACGCGTAGCCACTGCAATAGTTATCCCTATCCGGATTTAGGAATCAGAATTGTTAACGATACTGTTTGCTGAGCTAGAAAATACTCACGTGTAGGCCTAGGCTACTTCTGATTGAGAGGTCGGAGGAGTATAGTTACATATCAGAGGGTAGGCAGGAAGTCTCTGTATAGGTAGCTTACACTATTATACCACCATTAATGTCTCGATAATTAAAACACTTTATTAAACCTTTTTTGAAGGCAGCGACTGTGTTGGCGTCCAGCCCAGGAACGCTTGAGTGCCTTGGTCCGGAGGGGTGAGCTCAGATAACATACACTCTATTTACGTATAATCTTGGCTAAATCTGGGTGTATACTTTGGAGTAACTATTACAGTTTTTGTATTTGTTATTAATATGTATTTAGTAAAGAACAAAAGACAATAAAGTACCCTTTTATCATTTTTTAATACTCACACTACCGGTTCCGGGACTTAGCCCATCATCCTAGGTGTTTAGGTTAATACAAATATTTGTTAGTTTTGAGAATAAGGCCCAACCACATTACTAGATGAATATTTGTAATAACCTAAACACCTGATGATGAAGCTAATCCGATACCGGTGGTGTAAAAGATAAAAGGGTACTATTGTCTTTATTCTTACTAATATTACAAGTAGCCCTGTGTGATCAAACCTTTTCAAATAATATGTATTTATATGTAACTATAGTGTAATTGTTTTCGTTATTTATATTATATATTGTTATGTACTGTTGTTAGTGCGGTGAAACTATGTTAAATCTGTTGTGCATGGACTCAGAGACGGTGACACCCTCCCCCAAGCACAGGATTTCTTTTTTGGGGGAGTAATTCCATAATTTATTGTTATTATTTGTAGCACGAAATCAATGGAATAAACTATTTTCATTCATTCATTCAAACTATCAATAAACTAACCACCCACAGAACAATACAGCCAAAACTCAGCGCAGGCTACCGGAGGGGAAGGAATTGGAATCAATAAACAAGGCGGACACGCTTCTGGCATGGCGGACACGCTTCTGGCAAGGCGGACACGCTTCTGGCATGGCGGACACGCTTCTGGCATGGCGGACACGCTTCTGGCAAGGCGGACACGCTTCTGGCATGGCGGACACGCTTCTGGCATGGCGGACACGCTTCTGGCAGGCGGACACGCTTCTGGCATGGCGGACACGCTTCTGGCAAGGCGGACACGCTTCTGGCAAGGCGGACACGCTTCTGGCAAGGCGGACACGCTTCTGGCATGGCGGACACGCTTCTGGCAAGGCGGACACGCTTCTGGCAAGGCGGACACGCTTCTGGCAGGCGGACACGCTTCTGGCAAGGCGGACACGCTTCTGGCGATATGGGCGGAATTTCACAAGCGAATTGCAATATTTTACTCTAATCATTAGCTAAATGTAACTTGAATTCACTTAACTCACAACCTCGCCTCAGCCTTCAGTCTCGCCTCTTCGAGCTCTATTGCCAGACATACGTGATCTTTCATTGCGAGCTTATTACATATCATAAAGGGAAAACGCTTTTCAAATCTTTTCACCGGAAAAGCGGATAATCCAGTCAGCTGTTATGAGAAAAAATTGTTCGTAATTTCGAAACAACTTAATGGTTTTATTTTAATTTTCGGTATATAGATGGGCAGTATTAAAGTACATTTGTATCTCATTTTTTAGCGGAAGAATAATATTTTAAATAATCAAAATCACTTTAATGGCTAAAGATTCCTCTTTCGATAAACGATTTTGCTGGACAACGAACTTGACTGAGTCAAGGTACAAAAACACAAACTCAATGATGCCATTAAAATAATTTTACGACGTTTGTGTACAAAATGGCGGCTCAAAACGTCTCTCATTTTTTAAGAAAATAAATGGACGCTATCGCTACATTTTTCAAAATTTAGAAACAAAACTACAGATCCAGTTTTTGGGTACTCAAAGCTTTAAAATGATATGTTACAAGATAAATTTTGCAAACTTTTGAAAATTGCCCCTTTTTCAAAATTTGTAAATTTTTAAAAGTTTGCAATATGAAACTTATTGTCAAACAATTTTCCTCTGAAGAACCCTCCCTCACGGTCCCAAGAGCACCACCCACAGCAACAATCGGATCACGAAACAATATGCTCCGGAAAACCCCACAGTATGCTACTTTCAACCATTCGTCGGACACACATCAACTCTTTAGATTAAAAACCCTAAGAAGACGTAATGACAAACACTAGCTTACCGACCCAATCGTACATTGAACACTTTAAAAATGAAGGAGTGAAGGCCACTCAGAAAGAGTTAAATTTCGCTCTTGTGGGTGTTGAAACCCAACCACTCTCATTAAAGAGTGGCTCGATTTTCACTCTTTATGAGTGGTTTTCTTGGAGCTCTTTCATATTTAGAGTATACAATATTCTCCAATATACCCGGACATCTCACAGAAAGTCAGTTCCGCCGGAAATCTACTAGATCAGCTGATATCGCTCGCAACATGTTGACTGTCACGCAGTCTGTTCTGCTTCTTCTCTGTGTGTTGACACTCAAGTGATGCTCTACGATGTAAGTTTCACAACAATAGAATATGTCTAGGCCTATTCAAATAATAACTAGCCCGACTAGCAGCTAAGTGCTAAAGTGCCACTGGCATGACTGAATCGAACGCCCTTTGCAATTTGTTACTCCAATTCGCCCCACTCACAGCTTCGCTTCGCTGAGGCCTTGACCTTCTGTATGATCACGGGCGTTAGAAGGCTGTTCGCTGCGCTCAAAACCACGCTTCGGCTTTCGGCCTTAGATTTACCAGTTTATTTTATTGGAAGTTATACCACATATTATGAAAGGAAAACACATTTCAAATTTCAATAAAATCGGACTACTAATTCCATTGTTATAGCAAAAAATCACTTTTTGGCCGCCATTTTGAAACGACGATAGATTTTTAGTAAGCTGATGTATAATAATAAAATAGATGATTATTTCAAAAATTGGACGAGTATTACTGATTTAAAATAATTAAAACACCTTTATTTTGGAAAAGTCCCCCCAAAAAGGGGTTTCGGTGGTCCGATTTTGCTGGTTAACAAACTCAACCGAGATATTTACAAAAGGAAAATGTGTACCAAATTTCAAGAAAATCTGACAAAAAATGCGTCCTGTAGAGATGATACACATATATAAATATGTGCTCACACGCGAAAATATGCTCGAAACTTGTTCTGGGGATCAGGATCGGTGCACATTTCATGGTCCAGGGCCTGGATATTACCATGCTGACGGCATGAATATATCACTTTTCCAAAGGAAATTTGATTAAAAACCAGTTTCGCACTGAACAACGGTGAAAGAGGCTGAGAGTATTAGAGGAGATTTATATCATATTATAGAAGTGCACAGTGTTTGAAGTATACAAGTGGGAACTCGGCACAGGGAACATCGTCTGAGCGCCTTCAGAGCTTCTGTGCACAACATTGACTTTGCTGCAAAGAAACTACATTGTCAGGTTTCCTGGCGTCTCTTTGCCTTATTAATCTTTGTACCTCTAGCAGTAGCAGTAGCAGTAGCAGAAGCAGTCTGTGTCTCTAGTGTATATCGAATCTTCTTTGAGCAGCCACTTTATCTAGTTACCTTTGCACATCTTGTATCGTTATATCATACATCACACTGTTAAGATTAACAGTGTAAGAAGAACTCCATTGAACAAACACATTCCTTTCGTTTTTTAATTACTGTCTTCTTTGATATATTTCAGAGGAAGAGTCTATTTCCTTAATGCATTTATTTCTTGAAACCTAGATGAGTATGTTGTAAAATTCAATTTGATTTATCGTTTTGAAAAAGTACTTGTTATAAATGTAGCCTTTTCCATAAATGACTACACATATAAGTACACCGATTCCAACGAAACTACAATAATAATTGAAACAACGTACAGGGTGCAGGTGCTTTTTTTAGGGATATTTGTTGATTTTCAAAATGTTTCATTCGTCGTAACTTGAATTAGTTTCTTACATGCATAGAACAATGTACAGGGCGTTCCGTAAATATCCAAAAGTTTCACGTTTATGACCGTCGTTTTTAAATGGCTCAACATTTTAAACATATGTTTTTGTAGAAATGTTAGAACCCAAATCAGTTTACCAATGATGTTTATGACACGACCTCCTTTTATATGCTAAAATCCCGAGACTTGAACCCATGACCTGTGCTTTTGGTAATCCTGCTACTAAGAAGCTTGAAAGTAATTGATTAAAAACCACAAACCATAGCGTATAACATTCTATATACATAATGTAAGAATTGAGTTCATAAGAGTAATATGGTTTGAATTGCTTAAACTCTGATTAAATCGTATTGATATATATACAAACAATCGGAATCATAGATAAGCACAGACATCAAATATAATGTTATTGAATAAATAAATAAATTCTTTATCGAGTGCTTTTGTACAGCAGATATGTCAGTTATACAGAGCATTAATGTACATAATATTTTAACATGCTTGAATACAGCAGCAGCCAAATATAATTACTGAACCTTTACTTTACATCAATAAATTACTTAAATAAAAAAATACACATTCAAATGAATAATTGAGATGTAACTGAATTAAGCTCACACCCCGGACCGAGGCAATCAAGGGTTCCTGGGCTGGACGCCAACACAGACTCTGTCTTCAAATAATACAAGAGATAAGACAGCCGGCTTTTCACCAGCCCGTACTGATCATGAGTAACCAAGTACCGGGGAAGTGAGCACAACGCTGATAGCAATAAATTACATAACAAGAACAAAACTAACGGCAACAAGTTAAATATCTGCTATACTAGTGCGCCATCGTCTCTTTGACCATTTAACAGTTTTTCAAGAAAAATTAAGGTATTAAGCTTAAATCTGTTGGTCGTACTAGTTATTCGAATATTTCAACCAGCTCTGTGTACGGTACCAAATTTGTATTAAATCCAAAAGCTTTGTAATAAACAAATTTCAAAATCTCCTTTGGACACTTTTGATCATGTCTCAAAGGTAATATTAACGTGATGACGCCAAATTATCGAGCCATACTCAAGATTAAAGCGCTCAAATGTGAAAAATAATAATTCCAAAGAATTAGTGTTCTCAAAAAATAAACTTGACCTTTTGATAAATCCCAACAAAGAGTATGATGACTTGCACACTGAAACTATGTACCATTGAATGTGAACCTAGAATCAAAAGTAATACCTAAGTCTTTAATGGAAAATTTTCTGTTTAACTTCAAATACGCATTTCATAATCAAAAGAAATTTTGAACTGAAGGGGTTTTCTGGTAAAAGAAACTACTGGGAATTTGTCAACATTAAAATTTAAATTTTTGGAACTCCAAACAATCAATTAATATAAGTCTTGCTATAATTTGTGTGACGATCAGTCACCAAAATTCAATGCATTTAGGTAACTTAAGTCTTTATTAATTGTTTTCAAAATTTCAATGCATTGGATGTTAACAGTAGGAAGAGTGTGTGTGGTAACACGCTGACGTAATGTTTTTAAAACACGCCTGGTATATGTAGGCCAGTTACACAGGTAGTAGGACAGTTGTGTTCCCAAGTGAGGGATCGACTACACCCTGACCTCAAGGCCAGAGGTAAGGCCATAATCTTATTATTTGTTTTGTTGGTTTTTCAAAGGATTGTGTGTTTAATTTTCCAGCCAGTTTATTTTCTAATCATTTCAGATTTCTTTCGTTTTCAGTTTGTTTTGTTTGTTTATCTTGTTTCTTTGACAAATTCGTTTAAGCAGTGGCTGTCCAGTGATCACACGTATTCCCAAATCGTTTTAATATTCTTGTTTATATTCGTTTTAAATTATTTGAATAAGATTTCTTTAAACTATTGAATATTAACCTCTCTTGATTTTTATAACATTCACTTATCTTTTTATAACATTCACACTCACAGATAATATAATTTCTAAATAAATAATTATTGTTCAATCAAGATACAGTGTCTACTCTTTTTGGCCCTCTCACACGTAGCCAAGTGGGTTGCCAAATCTGCCATCTGCAGATCCCGATAGATAGAAATAGTTCTGTTTTTAAGTTACGTGTTAGGGAGAAAGACCCCCTTTTCTTTTTAACCCCTGCACGTGACATTTGCGACAATCATCTAAATGCTCGATAGTTCTGAACAGTTTTAAATAATCATGCAAAATACGGAAACAAAGTTTGGGCGTGGAATCGACATCTTCTTTACAAACAATAAATAATTCTGCATTGCTTCATAGATAAGCTATATAAGGAACTGGTGTGACAAATGAACACGTAACTAACGTACTGTATTTGAAGAGCATTTCTGGATGACTCAAAGGAGATGAGATGACTAAACGTCATGTGAAACAAAGAGCTTCCTGCAAAACAAAAGCACACGAGAGGAACATATGAGTGAGGTGAGGTGAGGTGGTAACGCGGTGGATGAGATTACCTCTCGACACTATCGCTCTATCAATTCATCATCGTATTACAATTAGTCCTTTGCCTCCTACTTATACCACCTGTAGGCCTACTCGCAACAGATTCTTTTCTTGGATTAATCTTACTTTCGGAGATAACATCTTTGAATTTAAATGCAAATACTCTCTTATTAACTAAAACCTTTCACAGATAAAATTAAAATTCTTCATTTCTTAACTTAACCTACTTTATTGCAAAATACTAGACATTATTAGAAGTCATATAAAATAACCACAGTTGGTGTGAAGAACCAGCTTTATACAGGGTCATCGAAAAAGGTGTACGGGATTTGAAAGTAAAATAAAAACTTTAATATAATTCGTAGAATTTTGATTTTTACATCAAAAGACACAGCAAATCTTAAATTTTTTATGTACTTGAAAAAGTTTCAATGTGAGCTCCCCATTGCACGACAGACATCTAGCCGATAGTCAACCTTTTGCCAGGTGTTTTGGAGCATTTCAGGAGTCACCGTTGAAATGGCTACGTTGATTCTTCTTCTCAGGTGCTGTAGATCACGTATTTTCTCAGCATAAACTAAGTTTCAAATGTAACCCCAAAGAAAAATCTAAAGGCGTCAAATCAAGACTCCTAGGTGGCCACAAAACAGAACCATTCCTCCCAATCCAACTATCAGGAAATTTGTTGTTGAAAGCTTCTTGGACGATTAAACTGAAGTGACGTGGAGCTTTATTCTGCTGGAAAATGACATTTATGCCCTTTCCCCTTTCAATTTCTTCAACTTGAGGGAACAGATAAGAAGAAGAATAAACGTAGCCATTTCAACGGTGACTCCTGAAATGCTCCAAAACACCTGGCGGGAGGTTGACTATCGGCTAGATGTCTGTCGTGCAACGCCCCCGTTGCAAAGCGTTCAAAGCTCACATTGAAACTTTTCAATTACACAAAGAAAATTTAAGATTTGCTGTGTCTTTTGATGTAAAAATCAAAATTCTACCAATTATATTAACATTTTTATTTTACTTTCAAATCCCGTACACCTTTTTCGATGACCCTGTATAATCTAGTTATTCCGGTTCACACCCCGTCAAATCCAGTCATTGACTGAAGATGAAAGTCAACACAGGAAAAGGAGATTTGACTTCTTCAGGTCTTTTTGCTCACAGCCAATGATGTCATCCCTGCTCTAATGGACGGTTGGCAGCCCTGCCTCCAATGGGATAGCAGACAGCAAGTAGCTCAGTTTCAGCCAATCAGTGACTGAAGATAGTATCCACAGCGAGACCAAAATATCTCAATCTACTATAATGTTTTGACGTGGTGTGAACCGGAAGAACTAGATTATAGTTGTGACACTGGCCGCGAAAGCCTAAGAGTTAAATCAGCTTTATGATCATATAAGTTTAGGTCCAGTAAAAAGTGGAGCATTTTTGGGGCTACAAATTAAATAAAAAACAGTTATTTTGGTTTTGGGACTCTGACACTTAATCTATTTCTCAATGATGATTTCCCCTGATTTCAGAATTTTCAAAAGCCTTTTAAAATTTTTAATTTGTTAATGGTAAAACATAGATTTTTAAAATATATGGGCTGTGCATTTGTACCCTTGCTATTTTCCCTTGTGTAAAATTATCCTCACACAGCAAGAAAGGTTGCATTGAAGTTTGAAATGCACCGCCATCATTAACTGTAACTCAAGTTTCGAATTGTTCACAGCGTGATAAAGGGTTTTCAGAAGATGTATGTTTTATACAGCTCTTAACATTTGAAACAATCTCACATATTCAATTAGTTTATTTTCCACGACATTTTATAAGTTTTTCCATATTTAAAATCTGCATACAATCCGAGATAATACTCGTAGCTTTCCTTGGTTTGTTGAGCTGACAATTGTAGTTGAGAGAATGCCAGTTTTCTTCGTAATATTTCTTTGGAGTTCTAACATTCTCAGTTCTAGAATTGTTGAACATCATATGCAGTGTTGTGGAGTCTCTGGGCGTGCTTGGTTATTCCACAAAGTCACAAGACAAGCATATTTCCCCTTATATACATCGGTCCAACATTTTGTTAAACCCCTAGCCACCATGTTGCATTATGTTTTTACGCTATATCGTAGTCCTTGTCACAGAATGTCCTTAAACTCAGTATACTGTAGTTGTATACGTAACGAAACTTATTTTGTAAACCTTATTCGGCTTGATCAAATTTCCAGTTTTAATGTTATGGCCGTTAAAGTTTTTAAACTTAAATACCGGTGAAATAGTGAGTTTAACAAAACAAACTAAAAAGAACAGCCCTTTTTGTGAACTTAATTGACATTACAACATAGCTATGGCTTTTAAAATAAGTTTTATAATAATTAGATAAAATCATGGGTAAATGCACTAGGTAGAGGTAGACAAGAGCATTGTAATTGCATAATTATTGAAATTTACCCCTGTTTTCAGGCAAACCTTTCTCTGTAACTCACTTTCTGATAATTTGTTTGTTCAAAACCTTGTTGTTGCGTGTAAGCCAAGCTTCTTATTAAACATAGTGATTCTTGATAGTTATCGATAAATTATTGTCTTTGAGTAACAACATCTTTAATCAATTAAAGGTAAAGCTTGTCTTAATTAACGAGGCGAAGTTAGGGCTGCAAAGTCCTCTCTACCACCCAATTACCTAGCGTCACCGTATAATCACATTACAAATTGTAAGTGGTGACTGCGGGAATCGAACCCGCGCCACCGGAGTGATGAGCACCGGAGTCGTGCGCGATACCAATCCGCCACGGATCCGCTCATTTAAGTCATTTTTGAATGTCTAATGTCTAAGCTGTTTAGTAAAATCACAGACAAACGAACTCTTCCTTTAGTCTATGGTAAAATCGTGATGTCTAGTTTGGTCAAATGACGCAAACATACAATTTCAATTGAACTGTACACATAATATGGTACACTAATGATTTCGCTGTGTCAGCTAAGATAGATAGATAGTCTCAGTAGATTTACAGTTGTCAGGAAAGGTTATGAGCGAGGTTATGCAGTTGTAAGGATAACTTGCTTACAGTATGTATAGACTTACTCAAAGACGTTACAGCGCCGCTGCCTCGTAGAATGGCCGAAACCCCGTATTATCAGGTGAGCTTATAGGAGGAGGCAACAGCTAAATGTCAATGTAATGCCTCAAAACATTGTATCAATTAATTTGACCTAGAAATTTACTTTTGTATGGTCAAAGTAAATTTTTAAAATTGTATTATCATTAAGATAAGAATAGTGTCATGCAATATAGCTTAAGAACAGCTAAGGTTATAAATGTTACATTGGATTAAAAAATTCATTTAAATAATAAAAAGAATGGTCTTGAAACCAGATTTTCATATGTTGAGCAAACAGCCACCTTTCGGGTGTTCTGGCAGTGAGTTCCACATCTTGGCCCCCATGTAGCGGCCTTCTTCTCCGTTGAGCTGAGTCTATGAATGGATAGACATTAGTTGCCGGCGTGCCTGGTGTCGTACTGGTGGGTTTGCATTCCGTTGTTGCTTCAAGAATGTACAAGCTGCCAACTGTCAAGATCTTCTGTTCCCGGAAGGCTTTCTTACAAGTTTCTCTGGATTTCAGGTTTCAAAGGACTCTAATGGCTCGCATTTGTTGAAGGTTCCCAGCTGTAGTGCCACCCCACACAGCAATTTCTTATATTGTGGGACTCAAAGAAATAATGTTTCAGAAAATTTAATTTAGATTAGTCTGGTATCTTTATTAATTGTATCGCGTTGCAAAACCGGCAACTACAGCACAAAACAAGAAAGACGAACACAATTCTGCGAGAGGTTTATTACTGTGCTGCTTCAAAAGCTACAAAGAAACATATGTTTTCTGTGGGAAATTGAGCTCTGCACAGAATTAAATTACTACCGTGTTTTATACATTGGCTTGCTTTCAAACTTATGAAGAGTGCTAAAGATTATGCGTTTTAGCGAGTTACGAAGGGGTAATAGTTCAGAATATCAGTACATGTTCTCTTTAAGAAAACTACATTTTAACAACACTTGATTCTTTCAAAACCTTGATCAAAGTTGTAGTTTGACTTCTATAACTCTATAAACAGATAGACAGAAAATCTTTTAAGCATATTAGACGAAAATATAACACATTTTGGTACATAACAAAACTTTGTTGGTAAATTTAATTTGTACATCAAAATCATGTAATTTAAACCGGTTTTTGATTCGAAATAGTACTTTTACGGCGCAGAATATTTACTTGATTCACATTTAAGCTTAAGCTTGATTCAAAATATTGTATATGAGACCATCTCTATAGTAGGCCCTACAAAGAAACCTAAACAAACCACGTTCAAAATAATAGCCGAGTTAAAAAGTTGTGCCAAGTTAAAATATACCATAAAAATGTTCCTTGTCGAATTGTGTAATTTCTTCCATTTACATATTTTATATTTTTCGTTAGTTTTATCTCATACATACCTAGTTGAACACGAGTAGAGTCTGAATCACACAAACTGTGAAAGAAGCAGCGGAAAATGCGTGATGTGAGTTTGTTATTTTATTGTTATTTTAATTATTATATAATTATATTATTATTATTTTAATTTATTATTATTTGACTGGGACTCGTGGCGTGGTCCTGTAATCCAGCTTCATGGAGGTCAGGTTTTGAGGATGATATAGGTCTAAAACGGCTCAGATAGTCTCAGTGATCATCTGATGACACCCCCATCCACTCCCACCATCGTTTAGACATATCAGACTATCACCTGCGTGGTTCGAAAGTCACGTTAAGCCGTTGGTCCTTGTATTTCCATTGGTCATTGGGCTATTAATTAATGACCCATTCTAAGGAAGAGTCGGCCTTAGTTTGTAACAAGACTACAACACCTCATTACTAATTACTACCACTCATCACGCTCATCCTTCACCACATATTTGCCTTAAAATACCCTCATGAGAGTGGTCGGCATCTCAAATACGGTAGTGAAATAATGATATCCCGTGAACATTTATGAAGGCTTGAAATTGGGAAGCCGGGTGATGGATGGAACGGCAACGCACGCTGCAAGTGCAATATGAAGGGAAGGGGTCGTATTATGTGAATAGAACGTTCCCTAAGCCTACTTGAAATGGATTTCTGATGCATCTAGTGATAGGCAAAAATACGTAGATTGTAATAAGAACGTGTATTTAATGTAGAAAAAATCAAGTAAATAAATCATCCGTATATCCGATTAATCACGTTAGATGCTACATGAATCGTCTGGTTTTGGACTCAGAACTGAAGATATAATAATCTTTATATTTCCAACGAAAGTTTTTAATTACTTTTATGGGGTCATTATTAAGTAATGATCTTCAAACAAATCGAGTTACTCATCGGAATAATTTGTCCTTTGAGTCAAATTTGAACAAGATACACTTGAACAATTGGCTAAATGTATTATACAGCCAAAACTCGATGGATCACCTTAATGGCGTAGTTTTAAAAATCGCTTACTGCGTATGTTCTTGGTATTTCATAAAATGTTCAAAAAACACAGCTCACGTCAAGGTAAATTTTTAACGTTTTTTCGAACTTTTTGAATTGTTGCTTTACGGGATCTTCAAAACACCTTTTTTGCGAAGCCAAATAGATAAAGAATGCGAGGTGCGTGGGCCTGGCAAAGTTTACTGTTTCAACCTGCAATGCGATAAAGTTTAACTATCTGAAACGCTTGTACAAATGGGCAAGCTTTAGAAACACATCGATAATAGCATGGATCCACACAAACTAATGAAAACCACTTTCCATAGGTTACAGCGAATATAAATTTGTACTTTAGGACGAAATCTATAATCTAAGGTTGCATAGGTTTAATTGACTTTATGAGTTAAAACTCCTGTCACAGCTCCTATAATTTCCAAGCTATAAAGAAAAGGAACGAAACAAATAATAAAAATCATACTACTGTTGAACGTGATGTATTGCATTTTTATAAAAGTACAAAAATAAAATCAACAATGTGGCAATAAAACAATTATAATGAATACTGTATAAAAACACAAACCCAAGTTTAAAACATGTTCAGTAGTACATTTGTCTGATTCCAGATGGCACTGAGATACTGTAATACGAGCCCTTTCTTTGTGATGGTCGGTTACTAATACATACATATCTTTTGTAGGTTACATCTGTTGTAGGCCTATTGCAAATAAGAATCGTGTTCGTTAATACCTTACACTTGACACTAACGACATGGTTGTATGTGTATATCTCGTCCTCGTCACCCGTTAGCCTAATTACGTGACACCATGACACCATGACACCACGACACCACGACATCGTGCCATTGAATATCAATGATCGAACAGTTGGTGTCCACCTAGAGATGATCAGGAGGCTAGTGATACTTTTCTCCATTCTTGCCACTCGCCCTCAGTTTGTACGCACAGTAAAAGTCCCAGTTACCTTAAAATTGAAAGGTATACAATGTTAAACGTGCTTTGGTCAGAAGTGTTATTAAGGTAGCGCAATGTGGACTGTGGTACGGTTGAGGATTTTACTTCACAAAACCCCTATTGTGTGACTCTCATTTTGAAGCCCTTTGGAAGAAAACCCAAAGATTTTCACGAAAACTATAATGATTTATCGGAGGGGACGAAAACTCGTTTGGCCTTTTGTGTAGACAATGTTTTAGTTGGCAACACATCAACAAAATAAGATGTACATCTATTTTCAGTGAGCTACTCGATAGGTTTTGGAAACATAAAACCCGGCTAGTACCAGGATCCGGTAATATCTAGAGCTCTGGGTTTTAGTTGTTAAAACCCGAGTTAATTTGACTTCTTAAACAATATGACCAAATTGGTTCTTTGCAATCTTGTCAATTGAAATGTGAATAGCAATTATTCTGCTCTAAGATTCGTACACGTGTGCTGTTATTTGGAAACGCAGTAGCAAAAGGCTTTGAACGGCGGTGTTACTTGGTGTCTCAAAGGCAAACATTCAAAGTAAAGGTTCACTCAATGCAGGTTATTTGCAAAACATTTCGAAGTTAGCGTCAAAAAATTCTATTTAGACGTAGAGGAAAAAAACTCCAATCCTCTTTAAAAATCCTTTGACCAAAAGTACTCTTAAAACATAGGCCAAAGCACTTTAGATAAATAAAAATGAACTGGACAATATTCTAGATTTGTTATTAAGGTCAACAGAAAATATTAAAATATGATAGAATACTACAAACATGAAAGTTACTAACATAGAACTAACTTGATAGAACACTACAAACAATATATTTAAATAGTATTAGGTGCACTGATGTTAAAGATTCTCCTTTAACTTTCTTAATTATGCGTTACAATTTCAACGAATGAGTGTAGTACAGGTTTCTCTAAGACATTAAACAAAACTGGAAAATGCTTTAGGATATATAATTGAATTCCTCAAACAATATTACTTAGTACTTCATAATGTATTATTACTTAATACTAAGTAATATTAGTATATACTCAAAGCGCATATTAGTTTGAAACGAACGATTGTTAACTTTCTTTAGCCAAAAGACTCCACTTATGACTACAAACGACTTTAAGGACAAGAAAAGCAGGACAAACTGGTTTGGATGTATAACAAATCCAAAACTTAGAAGTAATTTGTTTGTAATTTCTACGTAGCGAATCATTCATAGCACTTTACGTTCACAAATGTAACGCTGAAGTTATGGGTATTTTCTATTTACTTTCTGCATACCACAAGAAAAAAACAATACCATGAAAATTAATCAAAAAATACCCTTTCAACAAAAAAATTAGACGATTAAATTAAAAAATTTGATATCTAGATTTATAAAAGCCACCGTTTTACATTTGTTGTTATACTCAAATAAATATGTCGTGAAACATATTTGAAACACACAAGAGTAAGCTGTTGATACTTTACAGTTGATTTTCAATAGAACCTTTTATGTTAGTTATTCATTGCAAAATTGTGTTGTCACTATTTATATCGGTATCTTTTCTTCTTCCCTTGTGGTAAAGTGGAAGAGAGGACTTTAAAGTCCTAACTTCGCCACGAATGAAGACGTTTTTCATTTCATTCACTCAAACTTCACCAGCTGTACAGCTTTAATTGTACAATACTAATAATACCAATGTAAATAATACTAACTGATATTCAGTAGAATGTCGAGGCTCTGTGTGCATGTAAATTATTTATCGTTGCATCGTGTAGTTTAAATTCATGAAGACATTAGTAACGCCTAGTGATACACCATTTATAACAAGTCAGTTGTTCCATCACTGACCAAGAGTTTTAACCTTGCACTCTTGAACCTTGCAACCTTGATCAGTAAATAGAACTTTTAACTGTTTTAATTTTCACAACAGTGTTATACGCCCTAAGATTAGATTAGCTAGGAATATGGTTTGTGACTATGTACGCGTCTTTGGTTACCCCCTAAACTCAAATATAATTTACTCGTAATGTTAAAACCTGAAACAAGTTTGTAAAATTGACTCTTTGCGCTCGTGAGCCCATAAGACTTTTCCATTGCTACAAAGTAACAGTCGAAAAAGAAATTTAACAGTTCGAAAAACAGAGTGCTAAAATCTGGCCCAAGCAATGCCTTAATCCCTATATTTGTTAATATACAATACGAAAGATGTGGAATCGACCAAGCTGCTACAACTAATATTGGAGAATTGCTCTTTGTATTTGTTTACTGGGCAAAGAGTGATTGGATCTAAGCACGGTGCTGGAATAAGCTGCTTTCAGTTCATAAAGAAATAGCCTTGTATTACGGAAACGGGAAAGTACATTAACTGTTGAGTAGCTTTTAAAATATTGGTGAAAAGGTTTTACCGGATTCGGTTACTGGACAGCTTTTCGATTATTTCTAAACTTATTATTCTAAAAGCTCTTGATATCCAAAACCAATTGTTTATTTGGTTTTATTTTAAACAACTTCGCACTTATTTAGAACCACTATCCGTAAGTAGCAGTTCTGAGAAACCTTTCGAAGATATCTTAGGGATACCTTTTATGGCCTTCAAAACGAGAAGACACAGGTTAGGAATGTATACAAGAAATTCTGGAATTGCCTCCCAAACCCTTTATTTTAGAGTTGCGACAAAGAGACAACAGGTTCAAAAGATAACCTGGCTTGAAAATCATATAGTATCTAATACGAGTAAAATAAGTCTTTAATAAGAATAGTGTTTATTCTTATGCAAACTTCTTATTATATGCAAACATTTGTTTTCACCTGAAGAGTTTAACCAGTATGCGCAATCCCCATCCCCAGTGCTCCGTTTATTCACATACAAATTAAAGGATATAAAGACTTGTTCATAAGCGAAATTCTAATTCTGAAATTCATATTCATACCTGTAATGACAACTGGAAAATACATAGCTTGTCGAAAGTCAAATAAAAACAACTATATAATGGTAGCTTATCTTTTATTCAAAGATTTTCAGCCCTTTTTTCTTTGAAATAAAGCGGGTGGGAGGCCTTAACTATTTGTCAATTTTTCAAAGTGGTCTACCTTTCCAGAGGGAACAAATATAATAACCACATCCATGTTTGTAACCAGCTTAACTTTACCTATCTTGTGATACTCATCTAGCCTATATTAAAAAGACTATTTAGGTTTTTCAGACTATTTTAAATTGAATTTTGAAACAACACTACAATTATTTTCCTCTTTTGGGTTAGAGGGATGTACATTTGTGTGTCGAGTTTGAAACGTGTAGCCAAGTACAAGGCGTTTGAGTGTTTCTTTTACTCCACAAAGCAACTATTCAAGACAATAAAAGTTTATAAGGAGTTTTACTTTGGAAATACCTTTTGTTAGAAAGGAATCTCAGATCTGAACTTGTAAAGAAAACATTTTCTGAATATTTCAATCCTACTGTATTTGATTCGGTATTCGATACTGAGGAGTGTGTCAATCTGTGTTTGATAAAACGTTATTGTACAGGTTATTTATTAGGCTTAAAAACATTATGTTGAACGTATACTGAATAATCCACTAACAATCTTGTTTTTCTTTAAGTTATGAAATTATTCATAGTTTAAGTTTAGAAAAAAATGGTTCACAGGATGGTGTGTTTCTTCTGTTATTTGAAAACTATGTTTCTGAGTTATTTAATAACTATTCCAGTGCATATCAGGTTAGCTCTCGAACAATATTTACTTCTTCACTTCTTGTATATCCAAACATGTTTTACTACGATGGTAGTATGAGTGTCATAGAGATTTACAAATGTTAAAGTAAAATTGTATAACTATGCAACAGTCATGTGGGAAGCTCGGTGTACGCACGAGGTAACTGAATTGTATGCAAGCATAAATTTAATATTCCTTTGTAACCATCATATTGAACATTGGCTGTTGTGCTTCTAAGAAGCGGTACTGCGGCAGATCTACAGTATATTGCCAGGAAGCAGTAGACAGTAGGCACTACTTCAAGCAGGGCACACCACCTCACCCCACACCACCACACCACCATCGTCACCACACCACCATCGTCACCGCATCACCATCATCACCGCATCACCATCGTCACCGCATCACTGTCTCAAAAGTGACCCTCTCAAGACACATTCTCCAGTCAGATGTTCACTGTTCACCCATCTATGAACAGGCACACCTTTGAACTTGCATCCTTTTCCAAGTTGATACCTAGAATCAAGCATAATAAGCCTAATATCAGATCAAAATACAACTATAATCTGTAAAACATTACTTTTGCAAAATTGTTTGACCAGTGCTTTTTGTGAAATAGAACCTGAAAAAGCTTCAAGGCTGTGGCGTGTGTACACGTGTTGGTGTATAACACGCTGTGCTAACGAATGGCTTAGGAATTCAAAGAGAAATCGAACGTATGGGAAGTTCTTATGAGTTTTTTCTATTTTGTATGATTTTATTTTCAGACGCAGTACGAGTACATGAAAGTGGTCATATATGTTGACCCCTCGTCAAGCAACGAAGCTTTAAAAGCTTAAATCCTACAGTGGTTGAAGAATACCAAAGGTATTGTTAAATATTTGACGAACATACGGCGAGTACGTGTGTTGGCAGCTTAGTTTGTTTTAACGTATTTATATTTATTTCACTATATAATTAGTTGCCTAAGCAACAGTAATAACAAGGATGGTTTCGTTTATGGATTCAGTGGACTTATGACTTAATCATGAATCATAGGCTATTTGTATTAATACAATCTTAAAAAAATTGAAAACACTAAATGATTAGGCTATGATTAGGCATACTTAGGTCACCGATGAAAAAAAAACAACCGAAAGTTATGGTAGACAGATTTTATTTTGTGTATTAACTTTTAATGGCTAAAATAACTAGACACCTGAATTAAAGATTTCATCGAAATTTTAATCGACTGAATAGTTTATGAGTCCATTGCTCTTTAATGTTTAAGCAATAATTATGGTTCAAACGATGTGTATTGAAAGCTTTTGAGGACTGCAGCAGGTATATCAAAACAATGTCTAGTTAGAAACTCCTAATATGTTTGCAGGAAATAAAACATACACATTAATAAAGCAAACACAAACGCAAAAAAGAGCTTGTTTTTATAAATAGAGCTCTTAAAACGATATTTTCAAGTTTGCCACTATATTGGATATTGATGTTTCAAATTACAAGATCGTAACAGTTGTACAGTCGTGGCCTCTCTGTATGCTACCGCTTGGGTATGTAAATGTTACTCTTATCTTAAACACACGAAGCATCGGCGTCACCATCATCAAAACTGGGGACTATTGGTGGTCCGGGAGCACTACCCCAGGAAAAACCTTGAAACTTGTGACCTTGAAAACTCGTTGTTTAGTAATATTTTGGACTAAAACACTCTTACATTAAAACGAAAATTTTCTATAGAAACCGTTGGGTTTTGCCTAAAGCTATGCCCAAACCCAAAATACATAAACATAGTTATTATTTAAAAAACACATGTTTAGTTGATATAATTACAAATATCTCTTCATAGTTTGATAGACAAATTAATATAATTCATATACTGGTAATTAAATTAAATACATATGTTACGAGGAATTGAAAGAGTTTATTGTGAATAACGGTGGGGCGCTTGTTAACTATACTGAAATGCAATTATTATTATCGTGCGAAGAAAACTTCTATTGATTATTTAAATTGGATGAATTAAGTTATTAAAAGGTGGGCCTTTGGGACATCGTCACTACAGCTTTCTGCAGTGCGCGTCTGTGCGATGAGCAGTGAAAGAGGACGGGATGGGGTTTGGCAAGGGAGGGGACACAGCGCACGTGCTCAGGCTGCCGAGTCCGTCTGTCAACCCAACCATGCATCCGAGCCAGGCGAGTGTTCGTTTACTTTGACAGACCTGACTCTAGTATTGTTTAGTATTTATGTAATTGCAACACACCCTTTGTATGGAATATAAAAATGTGTCTTTCTACACTCCGTTTATCTGGCACTTACCATAGAAATACGTATATTAAAACTCAATCAAATACCTTGAATCTTTTGTCGCAGGATAATGCCAAAAAAGGGTAGTTTGAAGGAGTCATCATGAAGGAGTCTAGTACAATGACAAACATGACACAATGAATATTTTCAAGGAGGAAGTCACTACGTGTGCAAATTGTCAGTTGTTTCTATAGAATACCCTTGATCCGGATTGTCCAAGTAAGACAGTCAGTACTCCAATCTACAAAGTTCGGATCTACTCTACTAACCGTTGTCTAATGTACGACCAAGATACCTTAAGAGCAGAAGGGTCGGATTCGTCAAGATGCAACACTTCTATATCAGCAAGAGTGTGCGGCGCACAGCACGGCCGAGGCACGTGGTACATCTGCGCGACAAGACTCTGCAGCAGAGCGTGCTGACTAGCTGGGTGGTATCTGGGAGGACACCTGCCCTTGCAGAACCCGGCGTTAAACTTGTATGGCTGAAGGATAAACTCAAATCCAGGAACATCCTACACACGTAATTTACATATTCATTGACATATATGGTGGATACTAATGTCGCGAAGAAACATACATTGATTGAGCCTTTGCACAGAACAAAAATGTTATGATAGTTAATCTATCAAATACTATTTCCTGAATTTGTTAAGCTATCGTAAATTATAGACTTATAGTAACTATTCACTTACCATGAAAAATTAAGACAAAACAAGTTAATAGTTTGTTTAAATATTTTCTTCTACCATGACTTACCGTGGTGCTAATGTTATTATATCTTCTTAACAAAAGGTTTCTTACCTTAAACACTACTTCCAAGGAATGTCTGCAGCAACGGCCTTGGTTGGGGCCTTTGCGACAGTCGGAGCCGAGAGCATCGTCGTAGTGGACAGCTTCACCTAGCATTGCTCTGGGGTTGCGCGGGTAAGCTTCGCGCTCTGTCAGCAGTATGTTCAGCACAGGGCTGAAGGAAGAACTGCCCGTCTGAGTGGTGACCAACCTTACTCTGCCGTCCGCGCAGCCATCACACTCTACTTCCAACCCCAAGTTCCTGCGACAAGATACAGTATAATGCAAGCTCATCAAAATTGTATACTGTACAGTAAATGGGCTATGCATGTAAAACAATATTGATGATTGGATTAAGTCGCGCCGGAAATGCGGTTTTAGATAATGGTTTTGGACACAAACTATAGTGCTTTCCAAGTGATTCTAATTGAGTAGCCCAATCCGGATTACGCGCGACGATACGGTTGCTGGGAGGCAAGACATCGTCTACAAACACCAGAGAGTCAGCTAAGAATATGATTTTCAGAGTTACAGTATTTGGAATACAATTTGATACAGAACCGATTTGAGATTGTCACGTAGACGGCGTTTGTTCCAAACTAGCTTTCGGAAATTATGTCTTGATGCAATCGTCCCAATTTTACCCAACTCAGATACTGATTACAAATACAAAGCATTGATAACAAAATCAAGGATTTCATTGAGCCATTAGACCAATATTTAAGTGCTGTAATAGGCTAATAAAAAAGAAAAATATGTGAATATTATATATGTGTGAAATTGAAAAATATTATATATGTATGAAAACACCTAATTGTCACAGGAATAAACTCGATTAAATGTTTGGGTGCATCTAATAAACAGTCAAGGTAAAGAAATAGGATTTGTAAACACCTATTTCAAAAGGGATCATCCATATATTTTCGACAAAATATCCAAAACCTTTTGAAACGGACGTTGCGTTTTGACAGGTATAATATTTACGCTCCCTGTGAATTTTGAACGAATGCTCCAAATCAAGACTGGTATTTTCACCTGTGTTGGCCAGAAACCCATGAGGATACAGTGTTGGTGACGTCGAACTCCACCCATCTTGAGGTTTCCTTCAGGTACAGACTCTTGGTATCCAGCAGAAGTCTCGAATGTGCAGTCAGCTGGTAGACTCGCAGACTCAGGAAAGAAACGTCACTGACTCCGATTGGACCCACGAGGAACACCCTGAGTGTCGCCTGGTCCACTGTGGCGTTCTTGGCGGCCAAGGGGAAGTAGAGCACTCATGACCTCCTTTGTAGTTCTCCACCGGAAGTGCTTCTCCTGTTAGTAACAATATTTTAGATAAATAAATCCATTGGTACGAAGAACACAACTCTAAAGACAAAGTCAAAAATATATTAATTCATAATTTGTACATGAATACGTGACAAACATAGAATGGCGTTTTAAAACTGATTTAGTCCTTTGAACCTGGTATATAAATAAATAATATAGTATTAAATTAAAAACAATAACATACGAAAAAACATTTCTTTTTAAATAGTTTGTGTTTGTATTCTTAAGTAAAAATAAAAGCTATCGAATGTTTTGGTAGAAACAACTTCTAATAGTGTACGAATGTCTCGCATTGGGTAGAATCCAAACACTAGTTAACAGAGGGTACTTAGATAACTTAGATAAGGTTTAGATAACCTACATTGAGGTGGTCACTCTGGAGGAGCTTCCACTAACTGCTTTCCCAAAGCGACGTGATGTTTGCTTCCTTCCTCATTCCTCATTCCTCATATTGATACTGGTTCTGGGATGAAGAGAACTTCACGAAGCTTTCAAATAGACTTAGCGTTTTTAATGTTTCGCATACTACATTATTTAAACCCTCATCTATTGCAAGTATACCAAAATAAAATACTTTATATTAAGTTACTTTCGTGCGTTTACTTTCAATGCACATTTTTAAAGGGTAAATTTGAAAGTGAAATCAATAAACACAACAATAAATCAAGTAGATAGACTGTACTAAGAACAATGTATTATGGTTTTTGCCGTTGGAATGGAAAACACATAAATAAATTAATAAGAGGTACAATAAAAAAGTTATTCAGAACAGGTTATTCAAAACTTACATACACAACTTATAAAATAATAAAACTGTTGAAAGAGATTAAGCTTTTGAATTTTTCGAAATACAAGGTTAAAACTGTCACACACATAAAGTTGTTGATCTATAACCAACTGTATCAATGATGAAGGGCCTCTTTTCAATCAGAAATCCCTGAACATTGGAAAGGTTATTGGATTGATAGATTAGTCGCCATTTTTAATATGATATAATCATTGTTATATCACAATGTGTTCTCAGATTATTTACACTGGCAGCTCAAATACTGCTTTCTTAATATATGCTGACATTTCATGTACAGTTGTAGCTGTAGACCTACACCGCGTTCACGCGATTCACGGTTGAGATTTACAAGATGTGTGACTGCAACGTGCATCGGCATGTTTATGACCATGCGGGCCCACATATCGACACTTATAGCTTTGTCACATAAAAGTAGTAATGGACTGCAGGCAAACTAGTAAAGCCATCTGACAAATACACTATACAGCCTGTCTCTTAGCTCTTAGACTTCATAAATGTGGCATTATGAATGAATTGGGATACATTTCGTCACTTCAAGACCAGGATTAGGTAAGGACTCTTTTCCGAGTTATAAGATACACGTGCTCAATGTGTTCAACGCTTTAGCTACATCTTGAGAAGCCACTTCTGGAGAAAACTACTCCCAACGTTTCGGGCCGTTAAATGAGTATGAGTCTGTATTTTACTGTTTTTTTTTCTAATTTGTGTTTTGACAGGCTATACAATTCTTAGGATGTAACCTAATTTTATATATTGTCTGGTGAATTCTTAGGTTAGATCTTAGGTAAAGATATTTAGTTAAATTTAGTTCCTAGATTAGTGTAGTCCTCTGAAGACGGGTGGAGTTTTTAACTGTCCGAAACGTTAGGAGTAGTTTTTCTCCAGAAGTGGCAGGAAAAGTCCGTTTCTTCTTTTACCAAATTGTTCTCCGCCACTATTATGAACTTTCAAACTAACATGGGAGATATGTTTGGTAGAATCTCTAAAATGACAGTTTTGGGGTTGTTCTCCTTCTTTGGAACTGTTCTTTGACGGTTGCAATTGTGTTTACGATTACAGAAAAGGTGATGAGCATATCTATACACTATCGTATTTTGTTATTTACAGTATCCCTTTACAGTCTCAAGCTGAGCATTCATGTCCTTAAACGTAGCCTTACATATATTTTATGAATTGAACAGGAAAACAATTATTATTTTGTGAATATTAATATCTTAGTTTACTAGTATTTCGGTTCGACACCTTTAATAATTATTGTATATAGCCCCATAAAATTGTTCGAAACCCCTCGCCTCAGGGATGTGAAAGGACAAAGCTTGAAATATTTTATAGTTAGGCGTCAATTCAAAAAGGTAGGTGCCAATCAAACACCGAATGCCTAAACAGTGGGCGTGTGTCTAAAAAAATAATGAAAATCGAGAAACACTCTGGACCCGCTTCAGGCCTGAATGTATGTAAGAGTAAATATATTAAACTGTCATGGCACACTTTGAGAAACCTCGCAGTGACTCACAGACTTTGTAAAAACAGTTTGAATGGGATCATTCGAATTGAATGAGAATTTGGGTGAATGTAGTAGTGGATGTCTGGATGAGATTTCTTTGTTTGAATAAACGCACATTTTTAGATATATTTTTATCGAATTTCCTTTGGAAAAATGAGATATTCATGCCGTTAGAGTAGTAAAACCAAGGCCCGGGACCATGAAATGAGCACCGATCTGGACCACCAGAACACGTTAAGCGTTTTTCAAAACTTTATATGGCCTACATATGTATGTATACCGGGTAGCCATGATAAAGTGTCCTAAACGGATTGCAGCAGTTCTATTAGAGCTAGAAAGATGAAAAAGACTTTTTTCTCAAGAAACCGAACATGGGAATTTCAGGAAAAATATTTTTAAGCTTTTCAGTATACAGGGTGTCAATACTGAAACTCACGGGGTCAAAACTCGAGATTTTTAAATAAAAAGGTGGGTCACATTGTACATAATTTAAACAGAAGACAATCCTCGACATTTTGACGAAACAATTTTTGATATGTTGCCCCGTTCCTAAACTAGAGCTATAAACGTGAATCGCGTAAGCTTTTACGGGTCGCCCTGTAGTCAAATTATCAATTCGATTACAAATATTGTGTTTACGTATTGTTTATCAGAATTTGACGATCTTTTCAACGGTATGTCGTGCAACCATTTTTTGAAACATTTCTAACCTCAAAATGGATGTAAACATTGAAGTTGTTTTATCATGAATAAGTCACAAACATTAAATATATCATGTTGCATATCATTGTATAGATAATTTTAATATGATCATTTTTTGTATTGAACACAGTTTTGTATCTTTATTCGTTTAGAAGGTATAACAAAAAAACCTATTTTAACCTCGATTTTGCCGGTATTGTAGTAGTGTATAAGGTCCTTTGACCTGCTTGGTACCCAAATTAATAGCAACAATTCTAGTAAAGTAGTTCTTCTTGGTAAAAGCTCATAAAATGACCGAAAACAATCATAATTAAAAATACATACAATATCTTTTAAAAAACAGAGTTTCGACAGAAAAACCATTGTCATGGTTATGTTATTGCGCACTTTGCAATATTTTATCTGCTGTGTTATATCAGCTGATTGATTTGTCCAGCTTTTGTATTGTTGTAATTCAAATTTGTTTAGTATTCATCAATGTGACCATGAGAATACACTGCAATTGTCACGTATCAATGTAAACAAACTTAAATTACAACATTACAGTAGATTAAAATCAATCAGCTGATATAACATATTGCAAAGTGCGCAATATTGCAGTTATTGTCTGTACGCGTAAAACATCAGAAACTCATTGTTTATGAATGTAGCATGTTAAGCAATGCATAATTGCACTACCCAATTATTTCAAACCTTTTAGAGCATTTTACTGTAGGTTTGTTTTTGAATTCGGTTAAACTTTGTTGTTAAAAAGTTTTATTGGTTGGAAAATTAAAATATATTTTGAACCAATTTAAAAATTTAACCATGGTTTGTAAAATAAAACCATGGATGTTTTTTTCCAAAGAAAATACGGCAACAACATAGTGTTATGCTCGATACTGTTTTTTATATTATAATAAATCTAGCGTGCAATACATCTTTATAACTTAAAGATTGTTCAAAGTCAAATCGTTTATTACCATTAAATACTATGGTACATGGGCACACGTCAAAATGTATACACTATTCAAACGTTTTGTTGAATATATTTGATTTTAGTTCCAACTGAACTGAGACACACATTTAATCATTGTTCAGTAGATGCACTAAGACTGAATACGTACCTTGAACGGTTATATTCCAGGAAGAGCGCCACTGCATTAGTAAAAAGGAATGGATTAGGTATAAGAAGCCCACATTGAAATAATATTACTTCTTCTTTCTGATCAAAGATTGAAAGAGAGTTAAAAACGATGAAGAACATTCAATCAGACCGGATTTAGTGTGTCTTTTCATCATGGTTAGCTGATCTAATCAATAGTCTGATTAGAATCGTGGAGCTGTTGGGCAAATCAATTGAGATTCCCTTTTAGTGAAACCCACCTTTGAGTTAGTTTCAATCGAACCATATTAAATTTGGTATCAGTTTGTGTGAACCAAATCCCAAACTAGTATCAAATTGTGAAATGTGACTTATTCGCTCTGCTCTGAAGCAACTCATATGCTCGCGTACTGATGTTTACACACAGTTTGAGCTAGAACAGTGCCTAATGTATAGGTATTCATTCAGTGATATACACACCTAAGTGTGGTACAGTGTAGTAGCGCTGAGAGCTGAACGAAGTGTCACGCTGTAGTCTCAGCCTCTTGCTTTCTCGCACAGTCTGCAAGTAACTCTCGTACTTGGTCAGGTACTCCGTCTCACTTATGTTCATCTGGAACAATAACCTAAGCATAAGTCTCACATGTGAATACACACTGAGTAGTCTTGAATAGAAAGTCAACGGTATGGGGTGCCCCTCAGTGGTATAGTGCGCGCTTTGCACCATGTCAGCCCAAGCTAAGAGTTACTGTAGAACATGGCCGTCTATAGCCCAATCAAGTCATACCATTCGTAGTTATTCATTTAAAGTTGCTAAGTTAAACTAATCTTGTATTATTGTAAACGACAGCTCTTTTATTTGAATATACTGAAATATATTAATATACTCATACTAAGTTAGATTACAAACTTTTAAATTGTTTAATTCAGTATATACTTAGGTTGTTGAATTATTGATATGAACGTTTGGAAACACCAGTTTCTCATAAAGTTTGTTTTTGTATAATATAGTTCTTTCGGTTTTAATAAGTAAAATTTGACAAAGCCAAAGTCTTGGCAAAATTTTACAGTATTATTCGAAAGAGTTACCCGAGAAACTATTGAAATAATTAAAAATAATAATAACTTTTAC
Organism: Matsumurasca onukii; assembly: GCA_018831715.1. Classification (NCBI taxonomy): domain Eukaryota; kingdom Metazoa; phylum Arthropoda; class Insecta; order Hemiptera; family Cicadellidae; genus Matsumurasca; species Matsumurasca onukii. The sequence continues at coordinate 32,613,895 of CM032064.1, forward strand.
AAATAAGACAGCATTAAACTTTCAAGAAGCTGGCATCCAGTCCTGAAGAAGTCTTTTCGATAGTTTCACAGGCTCACAGCCAATAAGAACATTAAGAGTTGGCTTCCCTGCTCCATTGGACGGTTGGCCACCCTATGGCCAATAGGATATGGAGACTGCAAGTATCTCAGTTTCAGCCAATCAGTGAATGAAAATGGTACTCTTCAGCGAGACCGAAATATTTCAAGCAAATTAAAATGATGCTTTGACTCGGTGTGAACCGGAAGAACTAGATTTTAGTTGTGAAACCGACCAAAAAAAGCCTAAAAGTTAAGTTGTTTTGTATTTGAAGGGAGTCTCAACTCATATTTGTCTAAGATAGACACCCTATATTTTCCTTTGTTTTTGTACATTGTTTTATTTTAAAAGTGTATAATTTATTGTTGTATATGTATGAATTATAAAATTGGAGAAATAGATATATTATTTTCTTTATCTCTTACTGTCAATATACGAGTATTTTACTGTAATGTTTTTATTTTCACTATACAGTTATAAATTATTAGGAATTCCCCACAAAACTGCTTCGGTTATATAACAATGTTAGGAGAGAGAGAGAGAGAGAAGAGGGGGAGAGAGAATTGACAATTTGCGTTTATTTTACCTGCCTTGGATGGGACCAATGGTCCTCTCTGCCCCCAAGACAGGTACAAAATTGAACATAAAATTAATCTTTACAGAGTTGAGTATTTGAACTTATAATTATTTTACATTTTCTATTCTAAAACACTTAACTAATTTTATGTCTAAAATTACATGTTTAAGGTGGGTTGACATCTAAAATCTATATTTGTAGGAAGGATAACTAACACATGCACTTGTTGATTTTCTAACGAATTTCTATCATGTGAAGTCAAAGGGCACAACTTACAAAAAATAAACGTGATAAATGTACACAAACTTATCATTACTAATTTTAAAATTTTGTTTTTGTTAATACGTATTACCTGTAACTACTTATAACTAAGATATAATTCAAACTTAGGACTCATATCTTTTTAACATAAACTCTTTCAACATTTATCTACATCTACATCTACAGGGAGAGAGAGAGAGAGAGAGAGAGATGCTTTATTACATCAGCGTAGAGCTTAGAAATAGTGTCAACAATGAAAACATTTAAATAACATATAACAAGAATTAAAATAAATAAATAAATGTGTTATAATAAAGTTTATAACAAGTTTATGATGTGTTGCCAAGGTGCCTTTTTCTGCATCAGATAATGAACTCCTCCATGTTGTAGATAGGATCCTCAGCCATCCACTGTTGTAGTCTTCTCTTAAGTGTCGTTTTGTCGCTGGATTTGATTCCTGCTGGAAGCATATTGAACAAAGCAGCTCCGGCATGCGATGGCTTCTTGGAGAATCTTGCCGTCTTGTGAACTGGAAGGTTGTAGTTAGCGCCACCTCTTGTGTTGTATCCATGAACATCAGCATTTTTCAACAGTCTCTGGCCAGACGATAAGATGATGACTTCACAAATGTAGATAGCTGCTACTGGTAAGATTTTGAAGGTTTTGAAAACTTCTCTGCAGCTGTCTTGTTGTTGTAGACCTCCCAAAATCCTCACCGCGCGCTTCTGAAGAACAAAGACTCGCTGGATGTTTTCTTTGGTGGAGTTCCTTTATAGGGTTATCCCATATCTGATGTGAGATTCTACAAGTGCACGATATGCTGCTAGCGTAGCGTCGGAAGTTGAAACGCTGTCAGACCTGTTTTCTCAGTGCAAATATTGAAGAGCTAAGCCTTTGACAGAGCTGACTGGCATGGACGTCCCAGCGAAGCTCTTGATCCAGAATCAGTCCAAGATGTTTTGTGCACTCAGTTGGCTGAATGTCAAGGGGACAAGTGATGCCATTTTTATGCTTTCCAAAGATGACCTGCCGAGTCTTACTCTCATTGAAAACAAGGTCGTTATTGGCACAGTACTCCATGGCTTTACTGATCGAGATGAGGTTGTTTATCTCCAAGGCCTGAGATTCCTTATCTCTGGTCAGAAGTACTGAGTCATCTGCAAACATTACAGTATGACTGTAAGTACTCATGTACATAGGCAGATCAGCAGAAAATAGCGCAAAAAGGACCGGGCCCAGCACGGAGCCTTGAGGGACACCTCTAGAGATGTCCATGAGCTCTGACTTGATTGCGCTAGTTTTCCCTTTGATGGTATTACTAATTTCAACTAGTTGACGCCTGCCGGTGAGATAAGGTTTGAACCATTCTAGGGCAGCACCCTCGATGCTGAATGTTCGAAGTTTTTCCAAAATGAGCTGGTGGTCGAGGCAATCAAACGCCTTGCTAAGGTCTAAAAAGGCTGCGCTGACTGTTTTCCCACTCTCCAAGAAATCCACGATGTGCTCTACAATTTCCGTAGTTGCAGTGATTGTACGAGACCTACCCGGTAAAAACCCATGTTGTCCCTTAGGTAGTAAATCGTTTTTGCAGAGACGCTTTTGCAGACGTATCAGCACTACCTTTTCCAGCACCTTAGAAAAAGTAGGAACCAGGGATATTGGTCTATAGTTACCTACGTCCTCCTTTTTCCCTTCTTGTGGAGTGGATACACTTTAGCGATCTTTAAGTTGGTGGGGACGACAGCTTGACTTAGAGACTTATTGATGATTGTAGTAAGAGGGTAGCAAAGTTCCTCTTCACAGAACTTTACAAGTCTGGAGGACATGTCGTCGACGCCGGTAGAGGATGAAGGCTTTAGATTTCGTACGATAGCTCGGACCTCTTCAGTAGTTGCTGGAAGGAATGAAATCAGTACATTTTCAGCGTCTGGCTTGAATAAGTGGTAATTGGTTTTCTGTGAGCTGTTTGCTTTTAGTGTTTGGTCAGCAATAGATGTAAAATACTCGTTGAAACATTCAGTTACCATATTGGGGCTCTTAATTAATTTGTCATTCACTAACAGCTTCCACGCGATTTCCTATGGCTCCTCATGTGATTTTCTCTCTGCGTTAACGATGCTCCACATAGCCTTGCTTTTGTTAGAAGCCTGAGCTATTAAGTGTTCGCTTGCCATCCGTCTGGAAGCTTTCAACCTCAAATCGTACCATTTTCTTTCTGATTAGCTACACGCTTGTCAAGATTACTTCTAGGAGTTAAAAATCTGTTTTGAACTTGAAGGAAATCAGTCTTGCATTTCTCTACGTCCGGGTCAATTGCACGTCTTCCTGGTCGCTTAGATCGAGTTGTTTTGTAGGAACATGTTGCATCCAACACGGCAGTAAGACTATGCATCATTCCTGAGAATGCTTCATTTACATCGTCCTTCTGAAGGGTTGTATCCCACGGTTCTTCTGCCGATTGTATTTTTAGCTGCAAAAGATTGCGTTCGCTTTGATTTCTACCGAAAGAGCTGGGCTGGGTCTTAGACTTGGATGGTATGTCTAACGTGGAGAGTTGTCCTGTGTGGTCTGAGATGTGCTCATTAACCACTACGACGTTAACTTTAGTTGGATGAAGATTACTGCAGACTACGTCAATAGATGATTGAGATGTGCAAGTGATTCTCGTTGGTGGCAAAACAACTATGCATATCAAAAGATGCAAGAAGTTCATTTATTGCCTCGTTTTCTTTTGCTTTAGATTCGCTGAGACTATCAACGTTAAGGTCACCAACCATACAAATCAATGTATTACTGCTTGGAAGTGTCCAGGACATTTGTCATCCAGGTAATGGCTTCTTCAAGGACAGTTCCTGGAGGCCGGTAAACACCAAGTATGTATGGGGTTTTACCTCCATTAATTGCTATTCTAGTGCTGGCCATCTCACAATATAACTCCACACAATGGTCATCTATTTCAATCTTTTCAACTTTGTTACCAAAGCACTTATGCGAGTAGATGGCCACACCGCCTTTCAGATGATGCTTTCTACAAAATGACGTGACAAGATTGTACTCGTAGTTGATGAGGTGGGTACTGGAATCTTTTGATCGTCTAGGCCATGCTCAGTCAGAACCACTATATCAGGCTGAGCTGATCCCAGGTAATGATTAAGCCGATCTTATTTGAAAGTCGATCTACGTTTTGATGGAAAATTAGCACATTTTTAGGGATCGGTTTAGGAATACTCATTATAATGTATAACGAGTAGTCATAACACCAACTCGTAAATTCTGTTAAAAACTCAAAGAAATAAGGTTTTATACACGTTTCTAAGTGGCCCAAATTAAGTTGAGTCCGGTCAATAATCACTCGAATGAAGACTAATGTGTTTGTGTGACGGTGATGTGCACCTAATATCCTAACCTATGCAATCATGCATTTCTGCCAAGTTTGCTTGGTTTTGAAGTGCGGATGCAAATATAATTATGTTTAATTAACTAGTTATTGCGGAAGTACTAGTACATGCGGAAGCATGACGCTGCTCTGTTACCCCATCAACCTCAACCTCATATACCTCTTCAATAACTTCAAACAAGGGTGTCATACTATCCATGGTATAAACCCTATTGGATTTACCCAAACAAGATTTGTAATAAAACTTTTTACAAAATTGAACCGACTTCAAAAACAACCCTAGTAAAATGATATAAAAAGTTTGAAATAGGGTGCAATTCTGTATTGCTTTACATGTTATTAAACAATGATTTTTATGCGTACAGACAATAATTTATCCATTACACTACAGTAAAATTTTACACCTGTACTTATCACATGGTAACCAATATAAAAAATAATAATTTACTAGTTCATATTACAATACCACCATAGGCGCACACTATTTGCATATTGTGGACTAAAATTAAGGAGTTGTTATAATCTTTATTCACTTTAAAAAAAATTGGAGTCGGTGCTGTTGAAGCAATATTATCAAAGAAGAAGCAGCACCAACTCCAACATTTTTTTAACGTGAATAAAAGATTATAACAACTCCTAAATTTTAGTCCACAATATGGCAAATAGTGTGCGACTATGGTGGTATTGTAATATGTACTAGTAAATTGATATTTACTATATTGGTTACCATGAAATGATTACAGGTGTACAATTTTACTGTAGTGTAATAGATAAATTATTGTCTGTACGCGTAAAACGTAAGAAACTCATTGTTTATGAATGTAGCATGTAAAGCAATACTGAATTGCACTACCCATTATTTCAAACTTTTATATCAATTTACTGTAGGGTTGTTTTTGAAGTCGGTTCAATTTGTTTGTTAAAAGTTTTTATTTCACAATTTTGATTTTTTTCAAAATTTATTTGCACTCAGTTTTTTTTGCTAAAGTTTCCAATCAGACAAACTTATAATACGAGAATTGTTAAACAAAAATACAGTAACGTCAAAGAAAACATTGTTTCGTCTTTTGAAGCTGTTAAATGATTTTGTACTTGTAGTGTAATGTAATCATATTACGAGCGTGTCTTGAGCTTAGTAATAAAGTCATAAGAACTTGAACCATAAAGAAGTCATATAGTAGTTGAATCAAATAATATATTCATTAAAAAAAGCTTTCAGTCAGTTTGGGAGAGAAGCAGGCTCCCTCTAATCGAACCCTATAAGGTTTGAGTCCTTCATCCTCGGTATCAATCGCTGGTTTGACGTGATTTTCTTCAGTACAGAAGGAATTAAGTGCTTGGCCTCGCTCGTGGTAGCGTTTTGGCCGAACGGTTACGGGGCATCAGGGTACCAATTTGGCTTATGACTCGTTGGTTACGAGCCTTCGGCCTTTTTCTAATAATAAGCTCGCAGGAGTAGTTCCCTTCTGAAGATGTAATTTCGGTGCTTGGTCAAACTAAAAAGGACTAGGTGGTTCGTTCCACTCGCATTGACGCTTCGTTGTTGCTGGTCTTTCATTTGCTTATTGCCAGCTTACAAGATCATGTACAGTTAGTTTTCGGCCCGTATCTTTATGACTTATGAGTAGTTTGCTTATGAGTAGTAGCCGTTAACATTGTTCATAGTAACGCGTCGTCCTTTAGGCTCGCAAATTAGTAGAGATTTATTTTTCTAACTGTCACTTTTGTGTTTCTAACTTTGGCTTTCCTTTAACTTAAAAGATTTTAAACTTTGTCGGGTGAGCTATTTTCTGGAAAATGTATAAGTTAAAGTTGTTTGTACGGTTATGTACATAGTTTATTAATGTTGAAATTAACAACAATGCACTTCAAATTTACGAGTAGTTCACGCTTACCCTTAAAATGTCTGATCGTTTCGAATTTTTCTCCAGAAATATAGGTATTTTTTAACGTATCAGGGGTAAAGTTTTCGAGTAAGTTATGTTCTGGACAAAACGGTACCATTATCATATACTTCCATCACATCGAAATGAAAACATCATCAGCTTAAAATACGGGAACAAAACCGTGTTTGCGTAAAACGTATCAGAAGATTTTATACGTTTTTTAACAGTGGTTAAAACATTTCATGGAAACCATGTCGTAGAAAATTTGATTTTAATTAGTCTTGTCCCTTTATTATTTTTGTAGTCTTCCGAAGCGAGACCTATACCACTAAGCGAGCAAATAGAACACGTTTCAGCATGACATTTTTGACGTTTTATTCTTGTTTACAGAACCTATAAAGAGTTTTTTAAGGTTGTAAAATACGTTTTCTTGTTGAGAACCTAGCTATGCACAGAATCTTATCACTACCGGGTTTATTATATTGAAAATAAAGTTTCTATAGCTATCAAACTTATATGAAGTGCTAAAAGTTACGTGTTTTTTAGCCAGAAGGAGGCCATAGCTCGGTAAATATGAGTATTAAAAATTAAAATATATATGTTCTTAAAGACAATTAAATTTGACCCTCACTTGGTTCCTTCAAAACTTTGATCAGATGTATAGTTTGGTGTCTATAACTCTATAAAAAGAAATGTTTTAGAAGAAAATAGTTGTTTATCACGGTAACACTCAAATGTTTGAATGACATAAGGCTACTATCTTGTTGGAAATTTAATTTTACATCGAAATAGTGCTATTGAAGTCCTATTTTAGTTCGAAATAGTGTAATTACCATGCATAATACGCAACAAGTACACGGGGTTTTGGGTACTTTCGGGGTTTTAATTTTTTATATAGAAATATTAGTCCGGTCAAAAGGATATTTAAATGGGACCACTATGGAGGTAAGATCTACCAATCAACGCAAATTGGGTGTAAAACGATGGCCGCGTTCAAAAGTAGTTCGTTAACAGAAAAAAAATAAAACTCGCCGCAGGTCAACTTGTATAACCTCCTCGTTTCTCGGAAGTCGGTTAAAAAGAGAGCAAAACAATCATCGTGATTAACATTTCGACAGAGCTTCAAAACGTAAAGTAGAAAAACACAAAACAAGAATAAATCGTGTTCAGTACTTAGGTTACACGTAAAAATATGTGTCTTGAAATCGAAAACCAATACACAAAATTACGTAACACTGGTTCATAATCTCGTTTGATTCGCACACGTGCCCGTGGGCGTGTCATTTGTTGCGTTCATCTGTGAAAAACTCCAATCATTTCTCATTACGGCGTCGTTCTCGTGTGTACTGTATTAAAATGCATTGTAATACAGTAACTCCAAGAAATGGCAATAAAGAACACGCCCAACATGTTAACAAGTGCTATCTACCAGACAAAATAACTCGATAACATAGGTTAAAAATATTGGAATATAATAGCGCACAATGTTATATAATTTTGTTGTTCTACTCCAAAACAATCAATGAGTGCTAGGATGCAAAGTATTTTTTCCATATATTAAAAAGAGCTCTTCGTAAATTCACAAGTAACTCGTAAACCTGCAATGACTGAGGAGAGTCATTAAGTAATTTCATGGAATAGTAGACGTCGAGTTGTTACCAGCTGTTATATATTTGTGGAATCTATTTATTTAACAAACATGATAAAGGGGCTTTTACCATTATTGGTGTTCTAGTCTAAACAAACAAGGTTACACTTAAATACATTTATGTCTACACACCCACAGACGCACTCACAGCAGACATGGCTACAAAATAGCAAGAGTACTTATAAATGACGTACTTGATAACTAAGCGAATAACGAGAACAGGTTTACTAAAAATACTTAAAGTAAAGCTGTTCTGTTGACATTTTGTGAAATAACTGAAGAGGGATTGCATCAAACGGTCTGAATTCCTTTAGAAGTATTTTCCTCCTTCCTACGTGTTTGGTATTAAGTCGATATGATACCAGAAATATTGTATAAAAGCCCCTTACCAAACATAATATAAAGCCTTGTAAGCTCATCCATTACACAGATATGTAGACGCCACTATAACTACAGGTACGCTCAAATATAACTGTGTAGGTGGGTGCTTTGTGACAGGAACGAATGATTCCCTATTGAGTTGTTAGTGAATTTCCTTTGGAAACATGAGATATTCAGCATGGTTAGGCTCAGACCCGGGACCGTGAAATGAGAACCGATCCTGACCCCCAAAAAACGTTTTGAGAATTTTTACAAGACTTTATATACATATGTAATATTAGGTAGAAATATATAAATAGTTTGTACGAACAAGATTTAATGTGGCCATTAACTAACTCCCATAGCAACAGAAATAAACATTATATTTATATACATACATACATTCAAGTTATTTATATAAATATATTTACCGATATTTATTATATGTGCGTACTCTCTACTAGGTCGCATTTTTGTCAGATTTTCATGCAATTTGGTACAAATGCTCCTTTTGTAAATATATCGGTCAAATTCGTAAACCAGCAAAATCGGAATATCGGAACCTCTCTTTTGGGTGGGAGTTTTGGTCACAAAAGTACTTTTAATTATCTAAAAACGGTAAATTCCACCTGATTTTGATAAAATTAAAAATATAAGTGGTTTTAAAGTATTCAACAATGTACCAAAAATTATGAAAATTCATTGACTTTCACCATAAAATTGTTATAAATAGTAGGAGCGTAGCGAACAGCCTCGTAGCGCCCGTGATAATGGACACGTAAGTCTGAGGCCGAAGGCAGAAGCGAGGCTGTGAGCGGAGCGAATAAAGATTCAAATTGCAAAGGAAATTCGATTCACTCATGCAAGCGGCACTTTAGCGCTTAGCTGCGAGTCGGCCTGGTTTGGTTCCAAACGGATAAAACGTGTTGTATAGTGAGTTGTTGATGTATAAAATTAGCACCAAACTTGTAAAATATATTAGCCCTAGTAAAGAAATTAGCCCTATGGAAGAAGGTTTGTAAGGTTGGCAAAGAAGATTTTCAATCACGAGTTTCAACAATGAAACTAAGTTAAAGGAAGGGAGATTGTGTATTTGAAATTTGAAACAAAGGTTCAAATCATATTTACATTAAACATCATACTTCGATTAACCAATTATACTGAACAGCACTCAACTTATCGGAATAACTTAGTTGACGCACTACTGTTGAGTTTGCCTGAACACAAGGTGCTTCCGGTAAAAAATGCTAATATTGGGACAGTGAGTAATAAAAGGCAATGTACCCTAAAATATCACAAATAGCATTTGCACGCTACAAATTAATAAACTCAATCAATTTCCAACCTTCGACTATCAACATAAACCCCAAAGCTCAAACTATCTGTATAATACATTATTAACCCACAATATATTCAGTATTAAAAATGTGAGCATTTCTTTAATGATTTGAATGCACAGAAATAAAGAGAGAACTGTATTATGATTGAGCTGCACGTCTACTGCGTCAGTGTGTCTGCACTCTTGATGTTACGAAGTTTTGTTATCTGTTATGAAACTGCCAATTGAAGCAGCAACGCAGACGGTTTGATTTTGGTTTTACGGATAATTCTTTTGTTAAAAGCACAATACTAATGTGACCACCCTTACGATCCGTAGCCACCCATACGAGAAAGTCCGACTCCAAAACAAACTTTTGAAACCTCTGTTGTTGAGAAAACATAAATATAATTTATCAGCTACCAGTAGACACATTCTTTTAACCATATGTTATAAAATTGACAATTTTCTAGTACTTTATATTACATCGAATTTGGACGAACGTTAGTATAATAATACCCTTTAGGATAAAAAAGCAGCTTTCATATATTTCCATCAATATATACTAATTCCGGTCAACCAGTTTTCACCTATATTAACTCTATGGTGTTTCCGTGCCCTTATCCAAGATTATGTAATCATGACGAATTTTATATCTTTTAAAACTCGTGGCGATATACTATATAATTTTGGGATATAACCTATGTTTGCATTAAAGTTAAATAACTGGTTACGTACCTTTCAACGTCACAATTCCTTCAGTAAAACGTAGGTGGTTACTAGTTTCGACTAACAAGTAGTCATTTTCAAAACACTTAAAGAACGTTGAGAATCCATCTCTAGATTTCGTCAAAATTAATAAATAACACAATACATACAATCAGACATAAAGAACGCATTGTATGCACCGGCCGGTACCTGTCACTGAACTCATACAATACGGCCGGTGCCTGTCACTGAACTCATACAATACGGCCGGTGCCTGTTTCATACAATACGGCCGGTACCTGTCACTGAACTCATACAATACGGCCGGTACCTGTCACTGAACTCATACAATACGGCCGGTGCCTGTCACTGAACTCATACAATACGGCCGGTACCTGTCACTGAACTCATACAATACGGCCGGTACCTGTCACTGAACTCATACAATACGGCCGGTGCCTGTCACTGAACTCATACAATACGGCCGGTGCCTGTCACTGAACTCGCCTAATACGGCCGGTACCTGTCACTGAACTCATAGAAATACGGCCGGTACCTGTCACTGAACTCATACAATACGGCCGGTGCCTGTCACTGAACTCATACAATACGGCCGGTGCCTGTCACTGAACTCATAGAAATACGGCCGGTGCCTGTCACTGAACTCATACAATATGCGGCCGGTACCTGTCACTGAACTCATACAATACGGCCGGTACCTGTCACTGAACTCATACAATACGGCCGGTACCTGTCACTGAACTCATACAATACGGCCGGTACCTGTCACTGAACTCATACAATACGGCCGGTACCTGTCACTGAACTCATACAATACGGCCGGTGCCTGTCACTGAACTCGCCTGGCGGCCGGTGCCTGTCACTGAACTCATACAATACGGCCGGTGCCTGTCACTGAACTCGCATACAATACGGTGCCTGTCACTGAACTCGCCTGGCAATACGGCCGGTGCCTGTCACTGAACTCATACAATACGGCCGGTGCCTGTCACTGAACTCATACAATACGGCCGGTGCCTGTCACTGAACTCATACAATACGGCCGGTACCTGTCACTGAACTCGCCTGGCCGGTACCTGTCACTGAACTCATACAATACGGCCGGTGCCTGTCACTGAACTCGCTACAATACGGCCGGTGCCTGTCACTGAACTCGCCTGTACGGCCGGTACCTGTCACTGAACTCATACAATACGGCCGGTGCCTGTCACTGAACTCATACAATACGGCCGGTGCCTGTCACTGAACTCGCCTACAATACGGTGCCTGTCACTGAACTCATACGGCCGGTACCTGTCACTGAACTCATACAATACGGCCGGTACCTGTCACTGAACTCATACAATACGGCCGGTGCCTGTCACTGAACTCATACAATACGGCCGGTGCCTGTCACTGAACTCATACAATACGGCCGGTGCCTGTCACTGAACTCGCAATACGGCCGGTACCTGTCACTGAACTCATACAATACGGCCGGTGCCTGTCACTGAACTCATACAATACGGCCGGTACCTGTCACTGAACTCATACAATACGGCCGGTGCCTGTCACTGAACTCATACAATACGGCCGGTACCTGTCACTGAACTCATACATGGCCGGTGCCTGTCACTGAACTCGCCTGGCTGGCCGGTGCCTGTCACTGAACTCATACAATACGGCCGGTGCCTGTCACTGAACTCGCCACAATACGGCCGGTACCTGTCACTGAACTCGCAATACGGCCGGTACCTGTCACTGAACTCATACAATACGGCCGGTGCCTGTCACTGAACTCATACAATACGGCCGGTGCCTGTCACTGAACTCATACAATACGGCCGGTACCTGTCACTGAACTCATACAATACGGCCGGTGCCTGTCACTGAACTCGCCTGTACGGCCGGTACCTGTCACTGAACTCATACAATACGGCCGGTGCCTGTCACTGAACTCATACAATACGGCCGGTACCTGTCACTGAACTCATACAATACGGCCGGTACCTGTCACTGAACTCATACAATACGGCCGGTACCTGTCACTGAACTCGCCACAATACGGCCGGTACCTGTCACTGAACTCATACAATACGGCCGGTACCTGTCACTGAACTCATGCCACAATACGGCCGGTGCCTGTCACTGAACTCGCCTGATACGGCCGGTGCCTGTCACTGAACTCATACGGCCGGTGCCTGTCACTGAACTCGCCAATACGGCCGGTACCTGTCACTGAACTCATGCAATACGGCCGGTGCCTGTCACTGAACTCGCACAATACGGCCGGTGCTGTCACTGAACTCGCCTGTACGGCCGGTACCTGTCACTGAACTCATACAATACGGCCGGTACCTGCCTGTCACTGAACTCGCCACAATACGGCCGGTGCCTGTCACTGAACTCATACAATACGGCCGGTACCTGTCACTGAACTCATACTACGGCCGGTACCTGTCACTGAACTCGCCACAATACGGCCGGTACCTGTCACTGAACTCGCCAATACGGCCGGTACCTGTCACTGAACTCGCCAATACGGCCGGTGCCTGTCACTGAACTCATACAATACGGCCGGTGCCTGTCACTGAACTCATACAATACGGCCGGTTGCTGTCACTGAACTCGCAATACGGCCGGTGCCTGTCACTGAACTCATACAATACGGCCGGTACCTGTCACTGAACTCATACAATACGGCCGGTACCTGTCACTGAACTCATACAATACGGCCGGTACCTGTCACTGAACTCATACAATACGGCCGGTACCTGTCACTGAACTCATACAATACGGCCGGTGCGGTGCATACACGGTCGAAACTAGTAAACACCTAAGTTTTACTGAAGGAATTGTGATGTTGAAAGGTACGTTACCTGTTATATATTCAAGACCAACTATTCCAGAAGGCTAATTATGAATAAATTATAGTTATTGTCTAATTACTACTACCCTTCAAAAGTTTTCAAAGTTTTGGCAACACTTTTAAGGTTGAAAATATTTTTCCAGCATTCTTTGGGGCTTTAGGGTCGTCTGTTACAACTTGTAGGTGTATATAAATAAGTTTAATAAGTTAGTTGAAGTATTAGGGACCTAATAATTAAGGATATTGGACTGTTGAAATAGTCTGTAAAACAGTTCCATAGATAGGTCTTACATTGATTTTCTCACTTAGATTGTCGTAATTTTAACCTTTATTTGTTTGAGAAAATAATTCATATTCTGTTAAAGGTTTTAGATATAATTACACTGATTAGGAATACCAAATGTTAAAGGTACCTTAATAGTAAATACTTAAAAGCTAACATTATTGTATATTAAGTCAATAGTTTTAATAAATACATATTTTTGAACTGATTTGGCCACGCGTGTCTGCGATTTATAGCTTTGTTCATACTATGAAATTAATTTTATGTATACACGTGGACTTGAATAAACTAAAACAAATGTATAGATTGTTTAGCAACAAGATTACACTCTAAAGTATGACAAAGCGGGGCTGCAAGTTAGTGTGCAAGTGTGTATATGAGAGGAATTGCGAGGTGGCGCAGGTCAATGGTATGACACGTTCTATGTGCCTACATCAAGTGAGCTTTTGTTGTGTTTCCGTACAAATTAGTTTCATTAGAGCTCATCTACGCTATTCCAGCTGAGTCTCATTCCGACCACACTCGTACTGTACAGCCTAGTGAGTATTCCTTAGCAAGGTCTCCATTAAAAAGTGTATCAAAGCTGGGCCCTCACTCTTTGACAAATCAGGAGCCTCTTTGGAAATGATGTCTGGGGATGATCTGACTTAAGCTTCTACATCTTCTTATACCTGAGAGACTTAGTTGACGCTCATGTGCAGACGACGCATATAAATAATGTTGTGGTTAGCGAGAAATACGCGACATCTTTTGACCGTCGTGTTTTGAAGAAACTTTTGCCTTTGGTTCTGCTTTGCTCTAAATCTTAGAAAACGTGGATGAAAAAAGAACACTTTATTACAGTTACAACGTTGTCAACACGACCTTGCTTTTATACAAAAACTTATAACTCTTTTAAGTTACTTATAAGTATATATACGTATAAGTAACTTACACGCCTTAACATTTAACTCCTTGTGTGTAAAATGAAAGATAATGATTCTTCCAGTCGTTGATTACAACATCAGCATGTTTATACCTATCAATAGCGCTTAATGGTTAACTATTATCATAGATAATTATTATTCTATATTAGTTCAACTTTGTTTTAAATTATTCAATACTAACAAACCAGGTTGAAATAAAAATCTTAAATTACGTAAGATAAACATCCAGCAGGTATGTAAGAAGACCTATTTTGGTCGTCGTAAGTTCGATAATTTGTACCAATAAGGGTATTTTATTTGTTTGCGCCACAAATTGAGATCTGATAATGTGATTTCAAATGTGTCGCTTCAACCCTACATAATTTGTTTGACATCATCTGAAAGATTTGCATGCAGAAAGTTATCAAATTATACCAGTGTCTGTTGTATTGCAAACCATTGCTTAACCACTATAAAGGCTTTTATACAAAGTTGACGCGAGACTACGTAAATACTCTAGGTCACTCGTAAACATTCATGTTTTACGCACTTAGACTTCAGTCATTGGCCACCCTTATGAATGCACCGTACAGACGTTAAAACATGATGATCTAGACTGAACAATGATTTTAGTCTACGGGCGTAAAACGTTTGTTTACAAGTGTTCGTGAGCTGATAGAAACTACGGAACTTTGTGTCACATTTGAAGAAGCACCTTTCATTGGCTTTGCAAGGGTTTTCAGTTTATCTGTATATAGTTTTAAATAATGTAATGTAAGATTAAGAAACGACACGTCACAGATTGTAATTATTGAATTATTTATAGTAAAGCGATTGTTTTTTAATTTTAGTGTTAATTTGCCATTAATACTGTACAAGATAGCAGTTCATTCCAAATATGTTTTATGTAAATATCATTGTAACAAAGATTGGAATAAAACAAATTGCATTTCATTTATTTTGAGATGCGACAAAGGAGATTCTAATTTAAACATTTTGCCCCGGGTTTTGGGTGAGAATTGCGTGACGCAAAGTACGTCAAAACAAACATCCTATAAAAACCTTCCCCAAAGGGTTTCAAAAGATTTTTCCTTTTTCAAAAGATAGGGAGGGGCACTTAAAACTCACCCTGTATAACTAAATAACAATATAAATAATAACATACAACAACAGTTCCGGACAACAGAGCAATAAATATCTTAGGGCACCAAATTAGTGTATATGACCAGATGTTTTAAAACAAAGAAACTTTAAAACCTCTTTTGGACGTTATCTATGATGAGAATACCAAACAACAGAAACGGATTCCAATCTAGATCTAACCAACGAACAGTACAATAGATTAATGCATCTATGATTATTAAACATATTCCCCAATCTTCGTATAAGACCGAGAATTGAAAATTCAGACTTATAAACTTAAAAAACATGGTCACAAAATGATAATTTAAAATCAAAACTAACACCTAAATCTTAAATTGAAGCTTTTTTTAAAGAGGACATGACCACCAATGTTATTTCATTTCATTTATTTCATATCATTTATTTATTATAATGCTTCATAACAGGCGTGCCCATCAATTACAATGGAGCATTTAAAAACATTACAATTAGATAGCATAGATACCAGACATGTTCATGGATGCACAAAGATACAGTATACAAGTCCATCTTAAGTTATAAAACTTATAATCAAACTGTACTATGATATCGATATTATCGACAGGAAACTTTAAATTATTAACACTCCAGAAGAAAGGCCGGTCTGAATCAGCTTGCATTGAAAGACAATATTGGTGGGTTTTAATGGTGCTAAATAGTTTTAAATCATCGGCATATAACAAGAACTCACAGTTAACAATAAGCTCTTTCAAACTGTCAATAAACAAAATGAAAAGTAACGGGCCGAGGTTTGAACCCTGGGGCACGCCCGAATCCACTCAGAACACTTTGGAAGAGAAGCCCTCAAAAGAGACAAATTGCTTCCTACCCATAAGATATGAACAGAAGAGTTTAACAAGAGGCACATACCTTCCATCTTCCATCATTGTCAACAAACTTCAAACAAATAATTTATATTCGAATGTTACACACATGGTGTTAAACATATAAAGCTGCTCAGTTATCAAACAGAAAAAGCTTTGGGCCACTTATTAGTACTCAACTAACCACCGCCACATCAGAGAGCGTCACTATAAATAACACTGGCATGTTTTATTTAGCTTTCTTGTTTACTGTTGATAATATCTCTTACCACAACCAATCATTTGAGACTCCAAACATATGTTCACCCACAAAATGTTTTTGTTTCGAAAGATATGCGCCAGTCTCAATGCTTAATTTTTACGCAAGTAAAGGCAAACAGTTGTATTTAAAGTAAATACATATGATTTGCGAGTTTCTGATCGAACTATTTCATTTGTCCCAACAATTGCTTTTGTATTCATACTCTAGAACTTATGAATATGTGATGTTTCAACTGATGACATGGTTCAACACATAATTCACAGACGCATAGGACGAAACTAATTTGATAACAGGAAATCGGAGTCATTTGGATCCGTGTTTGATTAGATTTCCAAGTAATGGAGAGTTTGCACTCTATCCAGTTCGGAATGTTAGTGACAAGCTAATGCGTATTACGGAAAATACCATTCACTCTTCACAATGTTCACCGAATCATCCTCGTATTTCCATTTAAGTTCAGGTGTTTCATATTGACATTGGCTTCCAAAAGTGGTGACGAATTCTACTAATAATCCATAGTGTGAACTATCAATAAGGTTCTGCTAATGATTGCATTCTTGTTAAACTTAAAATAGTCAGAAACAGTTAGTGATCAACGATGGAAATTGCCACTCTGTAGGAATGTGAGTGGATCGATCGGTCGCCATGAGTGTTTGCAATATCACGCAATTAAGGGTCAAGATGTGTCAAACGTTTAGGAAGTCCTGAAAGGTGCACAAAACTTTAAAAAAGTAACAGGTGTGGATTGAGTATTTGTGTGTGCTTGAACCTATCCGAGCAGTATAATATTTTGTGTTTAGCATCTAATGACCATTTAGGCCTATTTCTACTAAAATTGATCTGATAATTGAAATAAAACCATTTTAATTAGTAGCTAGGTTAGGATTTTAAAGGTAGTCTCTTCCACTTAACCACAGTACAAAGATAAATACAGTTGAAATATACACATACAATTTTGATCTACATATTTCATAACTGGAGCTAAAATAAAAATACTAGAGCAATAAATTCAAAAGTTTAAAAAGCATTATGGATGTATCATTCCATAAAGTACAGCAAACACACCAACCACACCCATCCCTGAGACTCCCGCAAGAGCCCTGCGACCTTCCATGCGCATGGTTTGACTGTTATGCCAGTTGTTACGTGTGTGGTGTCGTGTGTTCCTTCGGAGGAACAATTTCAGGATTTCTCTGAGAGCACGCTGAAGGCTCAACAGCCACTTCGTCCCACTAGTTGAAGGTAGGTAAAAAGAACGTCTTGATCACCAACATTACTTTAAATTTGAAAGGGAGGTAAGAAACAAATCACTGAAGAATTTGATTTTTGAAAGAAGTCGAGAACTTTTGAAGAACACGAGAGCAAAAGACAACCGTACCAAAAAGGGTGGTTGGATGATGTGCTGGGCTAAATGAGTTGAAAAAAGCCCACCGTTAGAGAGGGTTATAATTTAAAACAAAATAACAGACTCTATAATGTACAAATCTGTTAAGTATGCAAACAGTGTTAAGAGGAAGTTAAGGTTACGAGGTTACCAGTGTTTGTGCAAAAGTAAACAGCTGCGCGTCATGCTCCTCCATGCTTCTTTTTTCTTTGCAGCTTAAAACGAAATCGAAGAAGGTGACGAGTAGAGGGCGAAGTAACGAACTGATTTCGAGCCATTACGGGAGTGAACCGCTGAGAATGTTTTGACGCAGTTTATCAGCACCTATATTTGGAAGAACCATTTCTCACCACATGTCCATTGCCAACATGTCAGGGAAATGATAAACTAGGAATCTCATCAAACTTGCCTCTCTCTACATTTCTTGAAACACCAGACGTATGAAGAGACTGGTGTTATTCAATAGCTTTACTTCAAATTCTGTATGTTTTTGATAATTTTTGTCAGATTGTATCGGGTGCGTTTCTTCTTTATATAATCCGAAATGTATCGAGTAGCAACGTTTTCGAAAGGTCTTGGTATAGCATTGGTATAAGTTCCTTAAACAAAAAATCACGTTGTTTTGGTATTTTGAAAACTAAGCCGTTAGCAGCCGTTTACCTAAGTGACAAGGTACACACGTTTCGGGCAACGAGTCCAGCACGGAGCGCCGAAAAGAGTCGACGCTAGAGTGTAGTCTGTTTTGTATTTTCAGGGAATTTAAACTGATGGGTCACACAGTCAAGGTTCTTTTACGAAATTTAGGACTAACCTGCCTAGAACCTAAACATCGTGTCTGATGGGGAGGGAGTACGCCAGTATTTGCCCTCAATTAGCTATACATTAATTTTTATAAATAAAAGGTATTTATTATGTTTATGACATAACTTTAATTTGTTTCGTCCTAACAATAAATTGAACAAAGTAAAATTTATTGCATGATCGTAGTTGCGTGAAAGTAGTTTAATAGGAAAGTATGTAATTATATCGGATAGCAAAGACAAACAATGACAAGATAGAAATACACTTTGAATGTAAGAGCGGTACAAGTGTGTAGTCATACATTCAGCAGCACAAATTTATTGTTTGAAAACAAGCTGACATTAGAAATAATGTAAACAGATGTTTTGGTGGGAGACATATTAAGAAAGTCAAAAGACAGTTTAAGTGTAGTGTAGTAAAGTTTTGTTGATACGGCACGATGACAGGCCTGTCATGCAAAGTAGTAGGAGGTGGATAGTCGAATGAACCGCTGTTTAAATAGAGTTCCGGCTCGTGGAATTTCAGCTATTTATACGAGCTTTCTATTTATGATGTGTTTGTATACAAGGAATATTTCAGAGTGGGTTAGTGGCTTTTAAAATCAGGCCGACATCTTTATTGGAATACCTTCAGCGCCCTCGCGACGCTTTTAGGAATGATGCTGCTTAAATACCCCCACGTATGCGTGGGAAAGTAGTTGATGGTCAGGTGCAATATCGTGATTCACCGGGCTAGAATTAGATCAGGACATTTTATTCGGACAAACCAACAAAATAAAAGCTACTGACACAACTGCGTGGTATTGATGATGGATATTAACCTTGCTTTATATAGGGCAAACCTAAAACACAAAGGTAGTGTTTTTTTCGGATAAAGAAATTTTACCAGAATAAAGTTGACTTATCATAAAACTGACTACAAAATAGGTTTCGATCACTTTCCCAAATAGCTTTTTATGTGTTTCCACAGAGCTAAATTAAGTATAGATAAAGATGCCTGTGGCGTAGATGGTACAAAAAAACAAAGGAAAACAATATCTGAACAAAGAGTTGACTTAAGAGTTCGCGTACTGATAAGGATGATCTTTTATTACGCAAAAAGCAGCATCTTTTTTACTATAAAATTAGTAAAGAAAACCACCAAACCTTTCACTGTGATACAACTGATTTAAAAATCAATCTTATTTAAACATTAGATAAGGACTTGATGTTAGAAAGATGTACAGATACCGTAGGTTTGATTTATGAAAACTAAATTTCACTGTATGCCTAACAATACTCATATATGTTTCGTCCTGATTTTACCAAAATACCTGTAAAGCACATTGACGTTGTGATGTTGATGTTACGTCTATTACACATTTTTTAACTAACGATTTCGTTATTGGAGTCTGAAAGACTTACTATCCTTGTTAGCTTCGTTGACCACCATTTTATTTTAACAGCAAACTCAACTTTACTTAAATAAACTGCAAATACCTAATGAGGGTTAGAAATTTACAATGTGACACTGGAACTTATACCTAACGTTGGACACCAGAAAATAGACTATGTTTTACGAGGGCAGCATATAGTTAAAATGTGCACACATTTTCTGATTTGATAGTATGGAAAAGGTCTCAACGCTCAACGCTCTTCCTGTTTATCACTTCTGAAGACAGTCAAAACTACTTAAACTAAGAGAAAAATTTGATTGCACCGAATTGGCAAGAAAATGTAAACCCTCCTAAAATTTAACCCTCCCTGTCTGCTTATGGCAACGGTATATCTTGAAATGATAAGGAGAGGATACAAAGAATTCAAAACTTCGCCGTCAGGTTTATTTTCAACCTGAGGCGCTTTGATAATGTATCCTCTTTCAGAGAAATTGATTTCAATGGATGATATGTGCAGAATGTTAAGCAGATGTATGGTCCACAAGACCCTTTCCCTCAACGAACCGCGTTACCTGAGGGAGAGGCTCTCATTCCGAGTGGAGGTTTATCAGAGGTACATATAGTCGCCATGGGGGATCGCTGCACTTTCCTAGAGTGGCAAGACAGTGTGGGAGGAAAAACTTTTATTTGTTTGGCCCAAGGGTGTTTTTTTTAAAACGCAACCCAACTTTCAAATTTTAGTAAGTCATTTTTTACGAGCGCTATAAGGTCGTAAATTATATCATGGTTTGTTCACTTCAATACCTATCACATTGTATGAATTGTTGCAGTATTATAGTGGTTTTGATTTGCTAATTTGATGTTATTGTAAAATAAACGCAATCATGACTTTTAGCAAAGATTAGTTAGTGCTTATTATTGAAGAGTTTTTAAGAGCAAGATATTTTTTTCAAGATGCGTTTAAGATCAAGTATCCAGGCGTTAGTAGGATATTTGCTTTTGTTGTTTCAAAATTTAGGATTTTTAGAGAATTTTCTAATCCAACCCTAACATTGTCCGTCACTTCTTCAATCAGTAAAGTCCGCATTCAGTTATGTTTTCCGTTCCCTTCAAAACCTATTTTGTTAAAACTTTTATAAATCTGTGAATTTTAGATTTGTTTGGAATATTAACACCTGTAAACTTGACCCCAAATTCCTCTTGACAAAAGAAATTATCTTCTTCTTAAGTGTTCTACAACAATAAGCACTCGTTGATCTTTGCTAAAAACCATGATTGCGTTTATTTTACAATAACATAAAATTATCAAATCAAAACCACTATATTACTGCAACAATACATACCATCTGATAGATATTGAAGTGAACAAACGAATGATACAATTTACGACCTTATAGCGCGCGTATAGAATGACTTACTAAAGTTTGAAAGTTGGGTTGCGTTTAAAAAACACCCTGTAAAATGACCTCCCAGATAGTCTCAAAGAAACCCACTCTGTAAATAGCTTCAAACGTAGGCTAAGGTCAATAATACTTAGTTAATGATTATTGTGTAGAAGTAATGTGTAAATTAGTTTGTAAAATGTGTGTGCATGTAATGACTTGAGTTAATAGTGTTTGATCTGTTCACTACAGTAAATCAGTATAACTGAGAAACGCTATCTATAGCGTTAAAGCTGTTATTAGTGCAAACAAACTCGGATCAGTAAAAAACGCTAAATTATATTAGAATTTCGTTTCTTATTTGGAAAATCTAGAACCACATCATCCATACGAATGTAGGTTTAGCCATTTGCACAATATATTTGATACCTTGTGAAATAGGCTCGTTTAACTAAACTGTCAAGGGCATTTCAGGATGTCAAGATATATAAAATCTAATGACAAAGACCCAATTTTATAAATTTGTAACAGCAATCCCCTCTTTCAATTGGTGAACATTTTGAAATGTGCCTTCCCACATTCAGTTAGGTTATTGGCCTATTTGTTGGTGTTGTCGGGGTTTCGTCCCAACGCTGGTATGTCTGAAATGTATTGGGAGGAGTAAAATCGGGCACTCTTGACTTTTAAGCCCTCAAAGGATTCACTAAAAAATAGAATCTATTATTTTATAAACTTATCTAGTAGCACCTGGCTTTACAGCTCTTACTATCGTATAAATAAATGTGGAAAGTCAGTAATTTATGATTATGAGTTAGTTCACATTGGTTTTATTTTAAGTTGAAATGAGGGGCCTTTTAATAGGGATTCCACGAAGTATTTTAGACTTAACCCTTCAAACGCTGATTTCAGGAGAGGGGAAGATCCTTGACTACACCCAAAAAGTACTTTAGAAAGTACTCTCACAAAACAGTGTCAAAGCTCTCTTGATTAGTTTCAGTCGTTCAATACGTAAGGGGACCTTTAAAACACCCTGTGTTGGCTCAAATATTACCCGTATTTTAGGTTCCTCAAGAATTTTGAGTACGTATTAATTTTTGAACTTTAACAGTAGACTTTGTTTAATTTAAGTCAGATTCTACTTGGAAATGAATTAAATATACTCGTAGCTTGCACTTGACAGCAGGCAGGAAAGAGCCACACAGTTCTTGGAATCTCACAATGTGCTCGGTAACGGTGGATCTGTCTCCTGCACATGACACATTGGAAGAACACGTTTTACATTTCATTCGTTTGATTTCGGAGAACTCACTGTTTTCATATGTTCTCAAAGACAAAAGTTGACATTCGCTCTAAAACATTTGGTTTGAAATGTTTATTTAAAAGTAAAAATATATTGGATCAAAAATTCATGTTTTATTAAAAAACCAGGTCCGCAAGTTGACCTCACGTTCTTACCTTTTTAACGATTGATTATTTACAAATTAGCATTCATTGATGAATGTAATAAAGGTAACCTATGGGAGTAATTAGACAATTATTCGTTACTTACTTAACTTATTCTTTTTAAGTTGAGATAAAGATTCAAAGATACTTTATTCAACCAACATTTGTTACAAAATGTATTTTAAGGAGAGTATAAAAATACTAGTATAAAACCTACTGCACTAAAAGACAATAATAATTACAAACAAAACATTAATTGCATCGGCATAGTGAAACATAGGTATCACAACAAACATTTGACAAACATAACATAGAAAACATTGGCATAACAATAACATATCAAAACTACATAGAAAATGTAATATTATCATTACAAAAATTACATTGTTTAATAACAATTCAACAAACTGCAAACAAAATCAACCATACAAGCAAAACACTTTTAGACAAAAACAAATAACAAACAAAGCAAACAAAACAAAGAAAATACACAAAACAAACAAACATAATAAACTAAACAATTAACACCAAACAAACAAAAGTAGTTAAATTGCATGTACAGTATTATTAGATGGTAACGATTCAATTTCGCTTTAGCGCAGGTGTAGTTAACTCTCTTTACTCATGTACACAGCTATATATTTATTAATACTTAAGTTTAGAGTCACAAATCACATTTGTTACAGTTTTTAAATTCATCGATAGAGAAGAAAGCGGTATTCCTTATCCATCTATGAAGTACAGATTTAAATTTGTTCGCAAGTGTAGTTCAAGCGTCTTGAGGCAAGCAAATTGAACAATTCAGGACTGAGATATTTGTAACTTTATGTACCGTTGAGAGCCTTGTGTATGGCAGGTCTACTGTGTTTTATGTCTTGTATTATGATTATACGAATTGACGATCTTAGGCAGTTTTCCGATAAAGTTTCTTTCATATAAGTGAGACAGTGGTAGATATACGAGTATAGCCCAGGGACAGTATTGATATTAAGTTTTTTAAATAACTGAATGCAAGAATCTCGAGGGCCCAGTCCTCCTAAACATCTTAAATTTTCTTAATGCCTTTCTTTGGCATTTGAAAATATCTTTTGCCCCAGCAGCATTAATCCATAGCACAAATGTATGAATTAAATGTGAGTGAAAAAGTATAATATGAATGTATTAACAGGTCTTTACTTATGTTACTTTTAAGCTAATACAAGAGACATATTATTCTAGCTAGTTTTGAACAAGCAATAGATGTGTGCTCATCCCAGCTTAGCCTCTGATCTATTGATATACCAAGAGATTTAACAAATTTGTTGTCTTTATTTGTATTGGGTAGGTCAAAGAATATTTCTTCAGTTTTGTTTCGTTGTTAAAATTTGTAAATTCTTCAAGTTGTAAAAAACGTTCAGTAAACCAGGTTTTAAATTGCTCTAATATTAAATGATTCTGTTCTTTTACTGAACCTATACTCTTCCCCGTATCTATAATCGTTGTGTCATCCGCATACAGTACGGTTGTTGGGTTTAAGAACTCAGGCAGATCAGTCATATAAACAATGAAAAGGAATGGACAAAGTACAGAACCTGGCGGAACACCTTTTACAACTGGTAATAGATTAAATTTAACGTCATTGATAAAAACAGTTTGAAGTCTGCAAACCAAATACAGTAAGATTCAATTAGCAATGGAGAATGGTTTTCAATGTCATAGAGCTTAATTTTGTTTATTATTAATTCGTGGGAAACTTGATCAAAAGCTTTATTAAGGTCTAGTAGTGTTGCACTAGATGAGAGCTTTTGCTCAAGATGCAGATATAATTCATGTACACTATTTTCAATTGCTTTTATATTAGACAGCTTAGGAAGGAAACTTTTAGTGCTTTAAAGATCAGGCTACTTTCAAGAAGTTATTGGCACATCTGAAAATACAAACAGTATTCAATAACCTTTAATATGATTAGAGCAAGGGAAACAGTTAATCGGATCATTACGATCTCCCTTTTAAAACAGGGACAGCTACTGTAGTTTTCAAACATTCATGAAAGTAGGCTAGCCTTGTTTTAACATGAGGTTGGTTAATACCGCAATCGAAAAACTATATATTCAATAAAACAACACAATACATCAAAACAATATTTTTGACAGTAAAATTTGAGATGCCATAATAATCCTTTGCTTTAGAGTTACACGGTTTATTCATTATTGATTGATTTGACAATATATATTTCTGATATTGGTGACTAAGAAAATCTACTAATGATATTCTGATTGAAATCTACTATCACATTTTCAGCATATTTCAAACTGTGTGAGTTCCTATGGTTACACTTATTTTGATAGTTTAGATTGGTGTAGTGTATGTACTATGTAGAGTGTGTTAGAGTCCAGAGGATTTAACGTTTGTGATTTAACTTTTAGTGTATTTATCTCACTCTTGATTACATCCCATGCTGTTTAGCATGGTTTTTAGAATTAATTTTATATTATTCATTATATATATTTTTCAATTCGTTTTTGTAGGATTTCTTAAGATTTAAATATTACTCTCTAGAATAACTGTTGACTTTAAATTTGTCACTAGCATGGAGTTGATTTCTTAGGTTGTTTAGTTCCATTCGGTAAACCATTTCGGTTTTCTTTAAAGTACTATGTTGTTTTCTTATAACCTCAGGGCAATTCCTATTAAAACTTTAAATAGATAATTTATAAAGATATCACACAAATTATTTACATTATTATCCAACTTAAGATACTTTTAACAAAC
Source organism: Matsumurasca onukii (assembly GCA_018831715.1). Lineage (NCBI taxonomy): Eukaryota > Metazoa > Arthropoda > Insecta > Hemiptera > Cicadellidae > Matsumurasca > Matsumurasca onukii. Next base: position 32,639,547 of record CM032064.1, read on the forward strand.
AATTATAGTTAAACACGGTCGCCCACGTTTTAATGAGGACGCAATTAGGGCTCGAACAACTAAATTAGTACAAATTACACGTTCTTTTAGACAATAACTTCTTAAACCCGTACAGTTCTTATGGAGTATAATAAACTTAAGGCACATTTTGGGCAATGTAAGTAATATTCGACATCTACTCTAATGACCTTTTTCAACTCTCACCAAGTTAAATCAACAAAAATGAAAAAAAACATGTGAAATCGAATGACAGGCCATCCCTGATGTAGGCTACAGATAACGGTTACGGGTTTGTGTGACTCAGGTGAGGGGATTCACATGTGTCAGTGAAGCTGCGGAGGAAGTGCCTCTATTAATATTTCTCTTGCCTTTCCCTCCCCCTCCAACCCCTCCTCCACTTGCCTCCTGCTCCTCACAGAGTCACAAGCCCTTTCTTATCTTTCTAGTAGGCCTAATAGTAGCTAACTGACTCGGCCGATTGCCAAGTTAGAAGTTTCCTCGCTAGAGTATTCAAACCTTAGTGACGTGTTTAGAGAAGAATATTCCAGTATGTTGTTTATACGAGTACGTGGGCTAGTTAGCAGTACGCTCTGCTAAGCTGCGTATCAGATTGAGGGAAAGGAATCTAAATAATAGAGGATGAGAGTGGTCGGCATCTCAAATAGTGATATAGTGATTTAGTGATACCGATAGTAGTCATAATGTGGTTTGGTTTTACATTATGATAGCATGCTTATAACAACACAAAGAAAAAGAGAAATATTGTGTGTTTGGAGTCATTCCCTTCATACTGATCATTCATTATTTTATGTTTGAGTATCTAAATCATCAAAAAGTAGGCTACCATAGGGTGAAATTCAGTACGGTTAGAAACTAAGTTACTGTAGGCCTGTGGGTAATAACTGTTGTAAAACGTCTCAAATGAAGTACTTATAATTTCTCCCCTTTTGTGATTAAGCGCGCCGTAAGTCTTGCATGCATTTGTTTGTTTGGCTCCTAATTGAAAACTACACAACCGATTTTCAATACCGGCCGGCAGTAGGCACCAACAAACATGTAGGCTATGCCAAGTTTCAATCGATTCTGTTAAATGTTGCACCCACTCACGGAACAAAACTAACTCCAAATAATAATCATTAATTCTTTATTTATCTTTAGCAGTGTAGTTTGAGGAGTTAGAAATAATTGCTTGTTTATTTTTTCTATTGAGAGTTTGGCGGTTTTGTAGCGATTTAGCAATTTATATAATTTATAGGTTATAGTTGTAGCCTACATTTTAAATTAACGTGTTTTATCAGTAACGAAACAAACCTGGGGCTTAGCTTTACTAAACTTAAACCTGTAATAGGTACGGCAACATACATTTTTTCATGTTCATACAAAATTATTCATTTTGCATACTTCTTCTAAACTTTCAAATTATTTTCTCTTACTACACACAGCTTACTAGCATTTTAATCATTTGTTGAGTTATCAATTAATTCATGTGAACACCATCCTTCTACATTGCTATAGGTATTATTTACTTGCACAATACTTGTATATCAATGTATAAGAGATTATAAGTCAGTAAACGGGGAAAATCGTGAAAATAAACGTTTATGAACTGTTTAAAAACAAACACAGGCTAGTAGACGGTTAGAAAACAAATTAATATGAATAATATGAATGAATATAAACAAAAATACATACAGTACATTATTTAAAAGAATATCGAAAACCCACATATCAGTTGAAATACATGATGTACAATGATACACTAAGCTACAGGTGTATCGTCAATATAGACCAACGGTTGTAATTTCAACTGGTACCTTTGTCAATTATTTCAAGTACTTGTAGATTGAAATCCGAACAGCCACTTTGGCTGTTTTTAGCAGCACTGACTCCAACAATGTTTTAAGTGAATAAAGATTATAACAACCCACAAATTAAACTTAACAATATGGCAAGTAACGTGCGTATATAGTGGTATTCTAATATGTATTGGCATCTTAATATTTATTATATGGGTTACTATGAAATGAGTACAGCTTGTATCTTATGAGTACTGTAGGGTAATCTATAATTATTGCCTGCAAACTGAAAACATCAGAAACTCATGTTTTATGAATGTAGCATGTAAAGCAATACATAATTGCATCTACCCAATTATTTCAAATCTTTTAGAGCCGAAAGTAAAATACTGTAAGCATATTTTTGAAGTTTTGTATATTTCTTGTTAAACAGTTTTTATTTTCTTAGTTAAAAACCAAAGAAGAAACTGTACTTTGACTGTATGTCCCTGATAAAAAATAGAATATTCTTAGTAGGTTACTCAGAAGCTCTCGTCAAGTCCATGTTCAAGTTTGATTGCAAAACTAAGTTTGTCGGAACTTGGTGCTATACACAGTGTTACAGTTATTGTCTGGTCTGTATTGTCCTCTCTCAGTCTAAGTGACAAACCATTAACGCAGAACAATACCAGAAGCTCTCGTCAAGTCCATGTTCAAGTTTGATTGCAAAACTAAGTTTGTCGGAACTTGGTGCTATACACAGTGTTACAGTTATTGTCTGGTCTGTATTGTCCTCTCTCAGTCTAAGTGACAAACCATTAACGCAGAACAATACGAAGCTACTATTGAAGCAAATATTACAGATACTCGAGTTTTAGCTGATGAATCTTTTGATCGGAACAATGGATGGGTATTCATGAAACTTAAATAAGTTGAAGACAATAAACTATTATCCATCCTAACTTTTTATTCACACAACTATTTTAACATTCTTTATATATACGGTTTATTATAATACAGCTTATTAAACACAAAAAATCACGGATTTGTTTAATGCTTTGTTACACGGTTTATCTAAACAGCTTCAATATTGTACACTTTCGGACTAAGTTAAGTACAACGCTTGCTTCATTCTTTTGGAACAATCTCGTATTCTTTCATCAGTCCAGGCAATCATTCTCCTTTTTCTAACTTCTCCAAAACTATCATACGGTCTTTTAAACTGTCGTGTGGGAATACCTGTGGCTTTAAAATATTCCTTAACTGATGCGATATATTTGATCGTGCATGCTTTTTCAGCACTTCAAGTTCTAGTAATTCTAAAATTTGCTTGGTTAGTTTAGAGGCTGCATTTTTTTATAAGCCCGTCAAATTTTATGTTTCGTTTAATAATGGATGAATAAATGTCAGTGAATCATGCTTCTACTTCCTTACTACTACGAAGTCTTTTGGTTTATGCTTCAGTGCTTTTGGGTCTAATAACTTTCTAACAGCTTTCCTTGTCCTTTTTTCGGATTTGGTCTAAATCCGCTTCTCTATTTAATACTAGAGGGTTTACTGCACAGGCATTCTGGTTTGATAACTGTGTGGAGAGTTTGTTATTTTTCGTTCACAAAGTTCGATCTCTTGTTATATACGTTCTGAGTTAATCTAAAGGATGTTGTCTTCTTTTCACATATATGACAAAGGACCTCAAATAAATGAACCCTTTTAATTTTATTGTGTTTGGATTTCATGTATTTTAAAGGGCAGATTTGAGGTTGGTTATGGATTTTGTTTTCTCGAGAGAAATCCAGAAACAAACTTTTTCTCCAATATTCTTAAGGTATTCGATTTGTTTTGGGCACTTGTAAAAACTCAGCTCGGGAATTTACTCGACATGAAATCAAAAGTTCATTTAATAAACCAAATAACCAATTTTGGTACTAGCTCTACGTTATAATGGTCTGATCGAAATTATTTTATAACATTTTGTTTTCGCTGTTCGTGAGCCACTTCTTCTAACACACAGTTGTACAAACATGGAGAACAACCATCTCCCTATCTAACTCTTGCTATTGAATTTCCTTCGGGAAAATGAGATATTCAAGACGTCAGCACGGTGAGATCCAGGCCCGGGACCGTGAAATGAGCACTAATCCTGACTCCTAGAACACGTTTTGAGCATTTTTTTAAAACTTGATATACACATGTTTATTTCTATCTATGTTATCATCTCTACAGGTCACATTTTTTCCGGTTTTCACCAAATTTTGTACAAATGTTGCTGTTGAAAATATCTCGGTCGAGTTCGTTAACCAACAAAATCGAACTACAGGAACCCCTATTTGGGGGTGGGACTCCTAACCAAAAAGAGGTAATTATCTAAAAACTATAAATTCCGTCTGACTTTCATGAAATAAAAAAAGGATTTTGGTATTATACATCAGTACATACAAAATCATGAAAATCCATCAAAGTCGTTTCCAAATAATGCCGGCCAAAAGTGTTTTTTTTTGCTATAACACTGAAATGAGTAGTTCGAATTTATTAAAATTCAAAATGTCTTTTCCTTTTAACAGCGAACAGCCTCGTAATACTCGTCGTAATAAAACATAAGCACCTGAGGCCGAAGGCCAAAGCGAGGCTGTAAGAGTAGCACTCAGAACACAGAACATAAAACAGAGGCCGAAGGTCCAAGCGAAGCTGTGAGTGGAGTGGATTAGAGTAACAAATTGCAAAGGAAATTCGATTCGCTCATGCCAGCGGTGCTTTAGCGCTTAGTTTTTGGCGTTATGTCTGTCAGTGTTTTCTCAGTTAAAACTAAAGTTTTAAGCTCTAGACTTAACTTTTTAATTTTTAAGTTGATGAAAACCCAAATTATTTAAGGCCTTTCGGGAACAATGTTCCCGTCTATAGACCATAACATCAACTGAAGGTTGGATTGACAGGACATAATATTTAACAAAATAAACATATGTGACAAAAAATTAAAAAAGGAAATAATAATAAATTTACTAGTATGCTGTTGTTTGTATAAAAATGGAGAAATGTTAAAAATTCCTGGTTCGTTGTTGACAAGATTTCTTTTATTGTTTTTAATGTATATTGTTTCAAAGGCTGGACACCCTGATTTTTTTGAATTCGGAAAAGTCTTGGTAGGTGGAGCCATACGCTTTCTTAAAGCAAACAAACGTAGGCCTACATTCTAATCGTTTATTATACAGAATGTCAAATAAGTTTGGAGACGGTTTAATAACTTTTGAATGGTGCAGTATAAACGCACCAGTTTTTGCAGCGCTTTTCTAGGGACTATAAACTACTTTTCTACATAGTTGTTGGACCGAAGGAGCAAGTGGGGTGTGCCCCGCTGGGGATTAGTAGAGCTGATTTTGCAGATGGCTATAAACATTGCATATTGTTAAAAAGGAATTGTTTCAACACAAACAATACCGCAAACCTAATTTCAGGAAAACCGTTTAATCAAAAGTTGTTTTCGTTAAAATTTTAAACTGTTTGAACGGCAATAACTTTTGATGAAATAGTTTATTAAAAATCAATTGGTAGCATTGTTTTTAGTGAAACAATACTTTTTTAAACAATTTGCAGCTTGCTGTTTAAAACAGCTTAAAAACAAACAATTCAAAACAGACGCTGGAAGTACAGGTCATTAAATTTTATAAGAACTAAACTAGTTAACAATACAACATGTAAAACTTTACAAAAAACAAATGGAGAAATTAAGCACGTTTACAGTAACAGTTGCACACCGACTGACTGCCTAGCCTGTCTTACTGCACATTTTAAACTGTAAATGTACAGTAAATCAAAACCAATGTGTACAGTACATTTACCGTATAAAATGTAGTTGTGATAAGGAATACCATGAAAGAAAAAAAAGACCAGTGACATTTAAAAGTGAAAGAACATACAGAGAACTCGCGTAAGGGGCTCACAGATAATTCCGAAATCGCTCAACAATTTTGGTTCAAACCTCTTGCCATAAACTGGGATGAGGTTAGGTTTAAAATACATCGGGACCGCACTTTTTCAAAGTCATTTAGGCCTCGTACATAAAACTAACAGACCGTCCAATTAGCCAAGCTTCGGTTAAAACAAGGCATCTCTGGCTACCTCTTATCAAAAAAGAACTCAAACGTAAGGATAATCATAACTTCCGCCCTAACTTTCAACAGGAAATAGCACACAAACTCATAGCACGGTGTTATGGACTGAAAACAGGCTACACAATACCTTACTCGTGTAAGACGCTCTATTCTGAAATCCTGCACATGTGTAAGTTGCCCAAAATTCATAAACCTAACGATTAACTTAGGCTCAGTTTTCGTGACTCACCGCGTAGGGATTTTCATACGTTTTGTTAGTAATTTTAATTCGTGTGTTAGGAAAACCTGATTCATTCAATTCATTTATCAAAACTCTAAAGAACTGCCCTTCCATCGGATGTGCATAAATAGGTATTTTCGTGTTCTTTGTTACAGTTGGTCAGTCTGATTCACGGCTGTTATTCGTCGTCCGCTGCTCTGAGCCAGCCAATAGGGCGACTGGGCAGTCGGTTAGTGTGCAGCTTTAGACGTGCTTGATTTTGCTATTTGATTTCTTAATTTCGTAAAGCTTTTGTACACGTTGTATTGTTTTCTAGGCTAGCTGTTATAAAATTTAATAAGTTTAGGTTATGTTCATTCCCTAATGCCTTGTCTCACGTTTAAGGTTATTTATCATCTGAAAACGGCGTCAGATTTCAGATGCCGAAACGTCGTGCCCTTTTTGTTCATTAAAACACGATGGAAAACGTCCGTAATAATAGTTTAACCTCGAAACTTTATTTTCTTACAGTTGTGAAGCTCGGTCAAGCAGTTACTGGAAGAGAACATTGTAAGTTCCGTGGAGTAACGAGACACCAACATCAGCCCTCACATCTTCCTTGTTTGCTGGATAGATGGATTAAAGGCATTCTAGAATTTAGTAAGATTTTTTAGGTTTCCCTGATTTTGCTAATAATTTGAGTAATTGTTATAATAGTATAAGGGCAAACTGGTTTTAAGTGTTCTTTCTTCACTCGACGCTTTGTTGTTTTTTATAGTTTTATAGGCTTGGTTAATAATATTGGTGTGAAGTAGTGGACATTTGCTATTTGGCTCTGGAACATTCAATGGTTTTCGATTTACTTAGCAAGGGTTTTACAACTTTCTTCATTGTTCAGGGCAAGATGTTCATTTTCCATTTTAAAACAAAGACTTTAAGGTTGATAACCGGTTAGTTTAGTTTGGCAATGTTCTAATAAGAAAATTATACTGATTATAATAAAATGTGTAAATATTTGCCTCAATTTTACTTAATTTTTCCAAACAAAGTACTAAACTTTCATGCAAATCCTACATACTCGTACAGCAACTTCTGTCCCTGATTACGAAAGTAGCCTGACGGTTGTTGATGTACGAAAGTGTCCATTATGCAAAGCATGAAGCCCATTCCACACGTTGCTACTTTGTTATGCTTTAGCAGTGCTATGTTTGAAAGTTGCTACTAAACCTCTAATGTCAAATTACACCAAAATACACCGAATATGAAACAAAACTAAACTTGGCAGACATTTTCATACCGTAATCAAAAAGTACCTTGAACTAGACGCTTTTCATTAAAAACGTTTAGTACGCATATTATTCCGAGACGGTGGTGATAGTCAACTGTGATATTTTGTGAAGTTAGAACTTAGAGGTGGACATTTTGGGTTATAATGGGGGAACGGATATTGGCCTTCTTCGATACATTTCACTAGTATTTAAAGCTCAAACGAGTTGAAGGGAATACACTTGAAATTAGTTTAAGATTTTGACGAGCTTAGTTTGTTTTAGAGCAAAAATTGCATTGACAATAATTCAAAAATATTACTAACCAAGTAAAAAAGTACCAATTAGTCGAAAGCCCATTTATTTGAACGAACCCATGTGGGTTATACAAGGTATTCAGTCATTAACATTGAAATTGTATAATTATAAAATATTCGGACGTACAATTTACAAAAAAAAAATAATGTAACAACCTTTTTTCCGTGGAAATGCTTCAAGATGTGCTGTTTATCTTGTATTTTAATACAAAATGTTAACATTAAAGCAAGGTAACAAAGTAAAAAATATCAAAGATGTGGAGAACATAGAAAATACAACGAGTGAAAGAAGCTATAGAGGTGGAGTGAGTCACAGAGCGTTGTTATTTTTATTCTGTGTCTTATCCAAGCTTCTAATTACATTCTTTATGAAACAGAATGAGAGAATTCTTGTTTTATGAAAAGTATAACTTTAGTGCAGATCACCTATGTCGTACTATAAATAATTATTTTTCTATATTCTCAAACAAAGTATATTATTAGCTCTTTTAAATTTTCTAAATGATATATTTTATAAGAAATTAAGCTAAAGGCTAAGAAAGTAAAAAAGGAATATAGTTGTATTAAAAATGTAGGCATATGAGCAAAGGGAAGAATTAAGTTTGATAGGCAACAAATGAAGACAAGTATTGAAATTACAGCATGAACGGCTATTGATAATTTTTATTGGTTGAAACGAATTACTTTTAATCTACTTAACTTATTATAATGGTTCTGACGTTTTCACTGTTGTAAAATTATGTGTAATTTATCTAAAAATATGAATTAAACCTTTAATAAAAAATAAAAGAGTACCAAGATTTTTAACCGTAAAATGTTTAGAAAAATAATAAAAATTTTAAAAACTGTTGAAATTTATTTCATATTGTTAATTTTGAAATTACAGCGGTATATCTAAAGCTAGATAGTCTGTTATAAAGAAAGCCCTAATTTACATAATATGAAATCATTGCTATAAACGTTTAATTTCGACCACCCGACTAAGTTCTGTACAAACAAGTCCTTATTTTGTATACAGTTCGGGTTTTCTAACAAGTGTTCAAATTATTCTTCACGTACGTAATTTCCGTTATATGTACGTCCTATTAGTGTCAATAGGTCCTTCTAGAACTAGGCGTTAAAAGTCTTTCTTTTGTTTACTTTAATAGTAAAAACGCAAATAAATAACAATGAAATGAAGCACTGACTTTGGTGGTGTCGGGCAGCCTAGAGAGCCCGAGCCCCTCCAAGACGTACTGCTGCAGCAGGAGGATGTGCTCCGGGGAAAGAGCTGTGACGGGGCGGGTGGATAGCGCGCACAGGTAACACAGCACTGTGACAAGCACTGAGATACTGTCACTGTTCCGGCTACGACGTCCGCTCTGGCCCATAGCCGAGAGGCCACTGGTGTTGTGTTGGCACACGCTAGCTCACTACTAGTAGCTTACTGGCTTACTTGCTTACCACACACGCACATTATACTCGTACTCGTACACACTGGACCCGCGTGGGCCTACGCTACTCCGCGCTCCCTAATCACTCATCACTCCACGCTCAACACATTCTGCACCTACATCCAAAGCATTGTCAGTGTCACGAAATTTAGTATACTCGTTCCTTTTGTAAATCTCTAGGTTAACCTGAGGTTCAAATATAATTACGGACGTTTTCCATAGTTTTTAGTGAACAAAAGGAACACGGTGATTTGGGATCTGGAATCTGATCCCGTCTCTAGGTGAAAAGTAACCTGAAACATAACACAAAATATTGGGAAGTGAGCTAGCCAAAAAGTAATCAGCGCAAGCTGACCAGTCACCCACCATCAAAAATCATTATTGGTTCTATTGTTGGTTTTATTTTGTTTTTTTCTTAAACTCTTTTTATTTGATGACAACAGCTAGCCTAGACAACAATACAACATGCATAAAAACGTGTAAGAATTAAAACGACAATAGAGAAATCAAGCACGTTCACGGCCAATAACAGCTGCCCACTGACCAGCCGCCAGACAGCCGCATTAGCTGGCTAAGAGCAGCGGACGACCAATCACAGCCGTGAATCAGAATGACCAACTGTAAAAGAAAACACAAACACCTATCTATGTGTACAGTCAAGGAGGGAAAATTCTGTAAGGCTTTGATGAATTAATCAGGATTTTTACCATGAGAGTTAAAATTACTAACAAGCCTTTAGAAAACTCATAGGCGTTTGCGGCCGGTTTCATAACTATAATCTTGTTCTTCAGGTTCACACCACGTCATAATCAAACATCATAACCAACTTGAGATATTTCGGTATCGCTGTGGGGTCTCATCTCCAGTCACTGATTGGTTGAAACAGACCATTTGCTGTCTTACTGGTCGCACGGCTACCAACCGTCCATTGGAGCAAGGATGCCAACTGTCGATGTTCTCATTGGCTATGACACAATTGAAAAGACTTCTCCATGACTGGTTGCAAGCTTCTTGAAAGTTGAATGTTGTCTTCTTTGTTAAAGTTGTTATCATTTTTAATCATTTCAATGATTTCTCGGATTACTCTCGGGTAAAATGTGAAACTTTGGTTGGCTATGTCTAATTCTACTGCATGTTATGTGTTGTAACTATGTTCTGCTAAGGCCGACTTTTCAACGTCTTCACGTTTTGTGTGCCTGATGTGTTTTGAACTCTCGTTGAAAATAATCTTTTATATATACCGAACTGCAACTGCAAGGGATTTTGTAAACTTCCGGCGTGCACAATGGTATCTGGTCCTTTACAGCTCTTCAGTTTACAACCTGGCAAAACAGCCTTTATGTTATGTTTGTGTTCTGCCTATTATGTCTGTTGTTTTTTGGATGTATGGAATGTAAGCTGTGTTCCGACGAATCTGTTTTTGGTTTATGTCCAACCGTTGAGCGAGTCTGCTGGTCTTTGAAAGCTTTAAATGCTTTGTTTAACTGTGACTTTGTGCAACCAATTTTCTGTATTGTTTGGCGTAGTAATTTCTTCTCTTTATTCCAATTTCCGTATCTGAGATATAAATTGCACGGACTATAAATGTGTTGAGGACGCCAAACTTTTGGGGTGGGTGGTCGTGAGACTCCGCGTCGAGGTATCTATTGGTGTATACTACATCGGCCTATACTCCGGTATGGTTTTCTCTGCACCATCACGTCAAGAGCGGCAGTTGGCGATCACTCTCCACTTGTATGTTGAACTTGATGTTGGGGTGTACAGCGTTGAGATGACGAAGAAACACTTCCAACTCCTCCCTACTATGCGTCCAAACGTCATCCACGTAGCGCACCCAGAACTTCGGTTGCTTTTCAACTTCCTGCAGTGCAATCTTCTCGAAGTGTTCCATGTAAATATTTGCTGATTCCGGTGGCAACGGCGATCCCATTGCTGATCCGTCCGTCTGCTCATAGTATTTCCCATCAAAAAGAATTCTTCAAGAATTGTCTTCAACTTATTTATTTTCTTCTATTTCTGGTTATAGGCCTAAGCTGAACGTTAGGTTTACACATTTTGGACAGCCATATATGTTTAGGCTTTAAGAATAAGGCGTCTTACATTATTTAAGTTGTATGTAGCCTATTTTTCTATAATACCGTGCTATATTTTTGTGCTATTTCCTGCTGAAAGTTAGGACAAAAGTTCTGTTGTAGGTTAAGTTTGATAATCAGCAAAATTGGACCACCATAAGTGGCTTTTCCCTCTTCAAATTTGCACTACCGTTATGTACATTTAACACGAGTAATTTTATGGACTGAACCTGCTTTTCCATCAATGAAAAAAACACATTTGAAGCAATTTTAAAGTACTCTCCTTATTATAAGAAACGTTTTAAATTTGGTTATTTCATTTACTCTGAGACGAACTATTTTCAAGACTTTCCTTTATTTACTCAAAAGTGACTGCTGTGAACATTGAAGTACACTTTAAAGTGTTAAAAACATATAGACTGAATATTTCGCTGTTAGACATTACATAGAATCGTGTATAATAATAGTATGATCTCTCTCGAACAATAATTACTGACAATAATTTATTGCTCAGTTAATGATCATTGTGTGCTCAAGGTGTTTCCCAATAACTACTGTTTAATGAACGGTTTTATTATTTTAATTTTGCTCTCAATCTATTTGTTAAATAGTTTTAATATTTTTCTTAAAACAATTTATTAGACGCGTGCAATCGTATTATTCAAGGTTGAAGTAAATTCTTAAAAATATTTAAAAAATCGCGGAAAGATTGATAACATCATACCGACTTAAATATAACACAGTTATGGAATTTTACAAAGATCATTTCTTGGACCTATATTTTTCAATGTATTCAATCCAAGGTGGAAAGATGACACAGTTTGCTAATGACGTGCCGTGAACCTTCGATGCAAAGTTCAAGCAACATGAATTGCAATTACAATCACAAAATTAACAATGTTACAATGTTCAAATGTTTAAGGAAATCAATTTAATAATTACAGTCCACGGCTGGACCCTGTGGGAACATGTAACTGGACGGTATTCAAATATGGAAGAATGGTTAGATTGGTAATTTATTTATTAAGAAATCCAAATTTAATTGTATTAATTTTAGTATTTAAAATAATAACGATGGATTCCCATTGTTTAAGAGGATGATGTTTACTGGACGAATACACACTCAATCAAGTTCCTTGGGAGGTGTGAAGCTGGCCCATCAACTTCTAATTGATTCAAATCGTTAGTGCTACTTTAGTGCCGTACACATTTCCGAAAGTGCTGCTCATTGAGTATCCTTTTGAAAATGCCTATTATTTGATAGTAGACTAAGAATAGACTAAATCTGACAGCTAATCTGAGATCAGACTTTTCTTGCTACTATTTCAGATTATCTAAACTATGTACTGCTTTATATAACACGTATTTATGTTATTATAGCAAACAGCCAATATTTATCTAACTCTTATTAAAACCTTTCGACAAGACAACTCACACTAAACATTTCTATATCTTCTATTATCTAAAACAACTTCATGTATTATTTCAACACACTTTACACAAGTACTACTGTACGTATCGTGATTTTGAACGGTACCGAATAAATATCCGAATAGTATAATCCATACTATAGCTATGATGGCTGAAATTATCTTTAAATTTGGTTGAAAATCAAAATTAACTATTAACAGAATTTATGTTGACAACATGCACCTCCCCCAAGCACAAGATTTCTTTTTTGGGGGAGGAATTCCATAATTTATTGTAATCATTTGTAGCCCGAAACAAATATGGAATAAACAATTTTCATTAATTCAAACACAATAGTTAAACATTTTGAAAGTCACTTATTTTAAAGATTGGAATAAGCTTTTATGAGTGTCAGTATATATTTAAAGTTAGTTTAAGCCACACAGTTAAAATACTATAATATTTTAAATGGTTTTATTTTCTTATCTGATTTCGGTTTTTAAGGGGCGTAGGCAAAAGCAAGGACTCCTAAAGCTTCCTTTGCACGTCTCTCTTGACAGTATTCTAGGAGTACAAACCTTAGCCAATTTCCACGACATTCAGCATACATGTAAAATTTACAAACCTTAAAACGGAAAGATTTTATTGTGGCAAAACTTAATATAAAAACTAAGAGCAGAAAAAATCCGTTCAAAGGCGTCACAAGAAAGACTAAATTGAGCTGGTTACAAATACGCGTATGGTTACAAATTTGCCCTTACTGTGAGGCTGGAGGCAATTTCGGAACATTGCCAAATAATCTGTCTCCCCTTTTCGAAGAGAAAGTTAGCTAGAAATCTGGGAGTTAGTTCACGCGTTGGCAGCAATAAAAAAAGATATTATTGTTTTTGCTTTTTTCAGTCGTGCCGTCTCATAAGGTATAATTAATTCCCACACTAAGGAAATAAAGGGTTGTCAGATTTCTCAATGGAGGTTTGATAGATGTATGATGTTCGATTTCGTGGTATGAAAAATGTGTAAATGATAATTATACAAGGTTTAAACGCTCCTGGCACATTGAGTTTGATGATGTGGGTAACTAGTTACTGGAATGTCGTCAAACTGGGAAAGTCATCGAGTATTTTACCTTCAAACTTGGGATCACTCAATTGAGTGACTACCACACAATAAATAATAAATAAATACAACATTGTTAAATAAATGTTTTATTCCATAAACAACATACAGTTTTATTGAAATTGTCAATTATTTTGAAAGCTAAAATTGTGTCACTCATACTTACGTCGAGAACTCATTCATACATACAATGTTTACAATCATACTGGCTTATTCATTCTAACTCTTCATTCTTTATTCAGGCACTAGCTGTGTACCCGTGCTTCGTCACGGATAAAATATTATAGTATCATAACTTAAAAAGTGTTTTTGTACAAATGCAGGTTGTTGCTCGGTTACTGGCATCAAACTACTGATCCTTACACCTGTTCCTGCATTATGAAAGTGGGCTTAAAGTTTCCTCGCTGACGTACCTGTTCCTCGCACGGTTGTCTTTAATGTTGTAGTATGGCGATAAAGTTTAATAATATGTGTTCCTGTTAGTTACCTATGCCAACTGTGTAGTACACGTAGACAAAAGCCATTATTATCTAGCTTCACCACGGGGAGGCCGGCAAACGAAGAAGCCATATTAAAAATACTGTTTTACAAAAAATGCTTCGATTACCAAGTATAATAAATTTTGTACTTTTTACAAACAATCAATATTGATGGCTTCACTAAATGTTTTGTATTGAATCTTTCATGTTTTTATAGTAGTGCAAGTTTACAAGTTTTTATAATAAAAAATAATTTTTTAAATTACGGCAGTTTAAAATGAACAAACTGGAACAGTGTAGAGTGCTAAAACTGTATATTTTGAGTTATACGCGTTCCAAAATGCTTTAAAAACGTGTTCACGCCCCACGTTGTCAATTGTCACAATTGTTGTTTAACGAGGTGGAGTTAGAATAAAAAGTCCACCGTTCAACCTCACCCTTTACCTAGCGTTACCATATAGTCTCATTACAAGTGTAAGTGGTGACTGCGGGGATTGAACCCGCGCCAGCGGAGCACCAGCTCCGGAGTCGCGCACGATTCCAACCCGCCACGGGTCCGCTAAATAGTTAATATGATGATTTCCTGACATAAAATTAACCGAAAATTGATAAGTAACATTAGCTTTATGCTTTTGTACGGTACTTAAATTAAAATCGTAGCTCTGCTCAAATTCAAAGTCTACTTAACAATTGTTCGGGTTCTTGTAGCGTGGTGTTTTTATTCACGCGTGTGCCAAATGGAACATGATCTTTTTTCCGTTGGCTCGTAAGCTCTTAGCAATATTCAGACTTGGAATTTACTTTGGTCGTACTTCGTACGTAACGGGGTTTGTAGCTGATTTATTTGATCAGCTGTTAACTAATAGTATGTAATGTACTGTTTTTCCAAACCAGGTTATTTCGACGTGTTCGATCATTTTTTAACATTAAAAGTTAATGATCTTCTTCTGGAGATATTGGCACTTGATAATTAGAATTTAAAACAAAAGGCCAATATATTAAATTTTATTTTTGGACAAGCGCTTGTCCAAAAATAAAACGTAATACATTGGCCTTTTGTTTTAAATTCTAATTATTAAAAGTTATGTTAAATAAAAGTTCTTTAAAATACGAATAAGGTTGAGTTAAGTGCATCGGATTGGAAAAACCAAAGGTTTAAAATAATTTACTAAACTAATTAACACATTTGAAAACATTAGCAATGTTGTTACCTTATTTCCTCGTGAATAAGAATACTGTAGAAGGTTTGGCTTTCCCGGATCTGAAAAGAGATTACTGGGCTGACTTCAGTTACCTTAACGCTTTCAGCCGCTATTTTGAAACTCCTCTAGTTTTGTAAAAATCGTCTAGCTTTTATTAACTTTTTATTAGCTTTTATTAAATGACTTAACCAGTCATCTCAGAGTTTAAAAAGGTATGAACTCATGTACATATTGACCCTACTTTACACTCTAGATTTTCAAAATATCAAAATTTAAACCTAAGGCTTTGCCTTCTCTAGAATTACAGAAAATACGGATGGTTTGAGACATCCCATGTACAGCTGACTTATTATTATACAAGCCTTTTTGTCGTTTTGCTATACAAATAGCTGCTTTAGACACGAATGGATGAGTTAAAGTGGCTCTTTCATTCCCAGGAAATATAGGTTTGTGTTTATGATATTTTCGTAGCAAGGACATCAGCTATTACAATGATTTTGTACAATGGTTTTGTTTGATCAGAATGATAAATCGACTGAGGTAATTATAAATACTCTAATTATTGATCCTAATCAGGCTAAGTTTACTATCTGAGATATATTATTTGATAGTAAGCACTAACTAGATCGGTCCACACCACAAGCACTAACTAGCGTAACGACTGCTCTTTCTTCAATCAAGCATTACAACATAGACTGATGGGTTCAAATGATTTTAAGCTTAAATAAAATTTAATAACTACATTAATTTTATTGATATTATATCATGACCAAACAAATCGTTCATTACTCGGTCCAAAAGTGTATTTTGATTCTCGCTAATTTGACTTAAACGTTCGTTTCAAAACAATTCATTTTAGGGCCTAGTGATGAAATATTCTTTGAGGTTTATAACAGACCAAATTCTGCTCAAAACACATACAACATGCCGTTCACTTTATAACGTAAACACTGAAATGAAATAAATACATTTTAAGCCGTCTTAAAATTCCAATGGCTTGGCAGGATTTCGAAAGTGTTGTTATGAATGTATCTGAAGTTTAGGAAAAGCACTTTTACTATCCAAGTCTAAAGAACCGGTTCGATTGCAGTTAATAAACAACATAAAGAAGAATGTTTCGCTCCCGGCTGACGTCTTTTCCACCCCCCGCCTCGACACACCAATCTCGCCAATCTCCTCTCATCCATACTCACTCATACTCATCTGCTTAAAATTCGTGCATCAATCCACACAACTCTTACATGTATATGAATTCAACGAATGCTGTCGTAACGTATGAAAACAAACACGTGCAGTAAAACCAAATCAAGACAGGTTGAAACTAAAGTGTTGTGTTCATCTTTAGCCCTTCAATAGGCCAACTATCGACAAGAAGTTACACAAGTTACAGTGGGGCCTCACATAATGCATTTTAAAAACATGATGCATTGTTAAAACGTTCTTTTGTTTGCAGAATATTATATAAAGATGTTTTGTTAGTTTAAGTTGTCAGTTTTGTGGCCAGGCTCACGGTTTGAGTCAGTCACATTGAAGCTCACTTCACTCATACCAAATTCTAACTCATCTGTATTAATCATTAATCAATTAAAGATCTTGAACACGTTTAACTTAATAGTGGATTCTATATGCATTTTGTGCAACCAGTTTGAGAGCTTCCAGTTTAATCTGTATGCACTACTCAATTTAATCGGTTTGAAAATAAATCAATTAATTCAACCTTAGCCTAGTTAGGAATAGTCTAGTCTGCAGTAGAATATGCAAACTGAGATCTAAGTATAGTATGCATTGTGATTAAGGGATTGTGCAACTAGTGTGTAATGTGTTATTTGTTGTTTTCATTAACAGCTGACTGATTTCTCCAAGGGCTTGGAACCTACAGAATTAAATGGAGTGGACAGCTAAATTGCTATGAGAAACGACTTGTCTAGCGGACTCCTGAGCAAGGCTGACATCTGGTCGCTTCTATCCAAACTACTCCAGTGAGTGATTTCTCTACAACCAAGTCGTAAATCTAAGTGAATAATTGTACCCAAGCTCACTGCTACTGAATAATACCGAGTCAACTGTCAATCAACCAAACCTTGTCAACCTTCGAAGATTCTTTACAACAAGTGGTTCTTTAGGTCTTTGGGCTTAAAGTAAAACGGTTGCTGGTTTAAAAATGACAGAACGGTCTTAAATAATAATAATTAGATAATGGGTAAATATAGTTTAAAACTGGCCAAAAAGGGGCTTCCTGGATTTTTAGCGTCGGAGTAAAAGATATACGTTAAAATTTTTTCGTTTAGTAAACAAACATACAACCCGCTATATGGTTTTATATATTTTATTTCCTAAAATTTAAAACTACAGTATCTATGTTAGTTATGCCAGTACATAACTAGTGACATGTTGTCAATCCTATTATATTGTAGTTGACAATAAACCTTTGACATGTTTGCAGTACGTTACTTTTCCTCCTGGCTCTATAATTAATTAGTTTTGAGTTTTAGTTTTTATTATTATCGGTTAAAAATATTATGAATATGAAACAGAAAAACACCCTTGGTAACATATTTCGTATAATAGAACATTTAAGTTTAAACACGAAAATAAAAACAACACATCAATGAAATCACACTACGCAGAACACCCAATCACAACTAAAATGAATTTTCTAATTTGGAAACCAACATAAATATATTAATATTTGAAAAAAATTAAAGAAAAATTTAACGTACAGGAAGGTTTTTATATGTGTAATTATTATAAAAGAAATAGAAACCAACTACTGGATACCCAAATTAACACAGCCCCAAACCTCATATTTGAATATATTTTAGATTTTTAATAATTTATATAGTACTTTATATTGGTAAGAGCCTTATTTTTAGCTCTAGGCCTACTTGAAGACACAATTATTTTAACATATGTTTTATTCATTTTACTAATGTTATTATTGTAGGTTTTGATGTTGTGTGATCATGTCCTCAGAGCCGAAACATGTCACTTAAATTTTCTATTATACGAAATATTTTACCAAGGGGGTTTTCTGCTTCATATTCATAATATTTAAAACAATAACATCCCTTCAACTTCATATTATTGGTTAATATTTAGAGTTATCATTCGTGGTAATGTAATTGTTACAGTTATACGCATTGCCAACAAAGTACCGGGTGTTTCTAAAAGAACTCCTTGATTTAAAGTTTTATTAGTATACAGTATAGTTAAAATAATAGCTATTAAACATATATATTATTAAAGAGAATCTTCTCAAGTTTTTTATACCTAATAAAGTTCTATATGAGCACCATTTGTTGCCCTGGCCACGTCTAAACGATAATTAGTTTCTTCCCAGGTATTCAACAGCATATCAGGCGGAACGGATGCTACAGCTTCAACAATCCTCTCCCTCAGATGATCACGGATCTTCTCAGAATACACAATGTTTTTTTACATTTCCCCAAAAGAAAAAATCTAGTGGAGTCAGATCTGGGCTCCTTGGTGGCCATGCAATTGGCCCGCGTCTACCAATCCACCTGTTAGGAAAACGCAAGTTCAATGCATCACGGACACGGTTGCTGTAGTGAGGTGGCGCGCCGTCTTGTTGGAAGACAATTGGTCCCTTTTCTTGTTCTATGTCATCTATTTGTGGGAAAACGTATAGTTCTAGCATGTCACAATAAATATCCCCATTAACTGTTTTCTCAGCAAAAATTAAATGTCCAACGTCTGATATACTGTTGAATACCTGGAAAGAAACTAATTATCGTTTAGACGTGGCCAGGGCAACAAATGGTGCTCATAGTGAACTGTATTAGGTATCAAAGAAAACTTGAGAAGATTCTCTTTAATAATATATATGTTTAATAACTATTATTGTAACTATACTGTATGATAATAAAATTTTAAATCAAGGAGTTCTTTTAGAAACACCCGGTATATTGTAGAGCTGAATGATTGAAATATCAATCTCTAAGTACGCTGTACGAGTAATATCTAAGCCTGTCTCTACACAAGGTTGAGAAGTATCACAGAATTGCTTTTCTTCACTGTAAAGGGATGTTTTAACGCTTGACACAATGTCTTTTAGTCGAGTAACGTTTGTTGTATTTCAGCGAAATACGCTTGTTACGTGCTTTGAACAAATTGAATGTGAATGTCAATCATATTTTGTTCATTTATAAAACAAAAGCTAAGGGCGACTTAAAAGAAATGTTTTATGTTTCATACAAAAGATTAAAAGGCATTTGCAACTTTAACATTGCCTTTCTCATTTATATTTACTTGACGTCTTTGTTAGAGCTTCAAATGCAACTCAAAAGATATTTTATTTTGCTTGATAGCAAACAAGGCAACAAGCGTAGTGAAATATTAAGCCAACGAGACTGTTTAAACAACTTTATCAAATATTTTTAACACACATTTTATCTACGATAGTAAATTACGGATACATATTCACTCGTACTAGCATTTCGTCCCACAACACAGGAGTGTCTCAGATTTAGTATTTACTTGCTGTGTACCCGTGCTTCGCCACGGATAAAATATTATGTTATAGGACCGTGACTGTAGTGTAAAGGACTTTTGTAAAAAGGAAGGCTGTTGCTCGGAAACTGGCATCAAACTACCGATTCTTACGCCTGGGCTTAGCTGACGTACCTGTACCTCCTACGGTTGTGTTTAATGTTATAGTGTAGTGATAGGTTTTAATGTTATGTTTACCTGTTAATTACCTACGCCAACAGTGTAGTAGCATATACGTGGACAAAATACATAGCTATCCAGCTTCACTACAGGGAGGTCGGCAAACGAAGAAGCCATATTAAAATAACTGTTTTCCGAAAAACGCTTCGTTTAATAAGTATCCACTATTTTGTGCTGTTTACAAAATAATTAATATTGATGGATTCCATAAATGGATTACATTGAAGCTTTTAAACACGTTCTTTATATAATAATGCAAACGGAAAAAATGTTTTTTAAACAACAAATGACTTGAAAATTGCGGCAGTTCAAAATTTAAAAACTGAAAAACTGTGTGTTTAAGCTGTCCGAGTAGGTCAAAGTCAAACAGTTTACTGCCAGAATTTAGGCCTAAATGTATAATAGCCACATGTAGAAATGTATAACAGTGAACGTTATTAAAATTTATTTTACACTTTAATCGGTCAATTTATAGCTGAAGAAATGGTAGAATCTTTTCAGAACACTTTTTGGTCCCTCATTATTTTCTTTTACGAGTGTTGAATGGCTATTTAATATAGCTAAAGACTGCGTAATGGGCTAAACCATTAAACGAAGTTTCACTGCCATAATTTTCCAAACAACACTTTCCAAAACGCCTTAAAAACTTTACAGACAGACGGACAGGCATTTTTCGACGTCAGTTTCGGTCTTTCGCAAAATATAAAAACCAAATAACCAACACGCGTTGTGAAAACATTTTAAAATGAAAGAAATTTAACGTATTGATTTTTTGCTAGGCAGTGGTAGTTTTAAATCTTCAAATTAACATTATAAATACTGTACTATCAGTTAGTTTGTCCTCTGTTCAACCCGATACTTGACTGAGGTCCTCTTAAGTTGGCCGAATGGTAAATGCCAAGTAGGTCTATATGTGCCGTGGGTCTCCAATGACAGAGCAACGATTTCGTTCTTTAATGATGCACATGGTGCTCTTTGTTGTTGGGCGCTACCCACTGCAATTTCAGGGCATATTTGGCGTTCACCTCTAATTTGGAGCTGGCGTCATGTGAAGGTTCCAAATAATGAGCACGGTCCCACTTGTTATTGTTTGGTAGGTCCCACTTGAACCAGGAAAGGATGCAAGAGGCAAATAATAATACTTTGGCGATATAATTGGACAAAATCAAGGGATTACCGACACCATCTAAACACTCACGGTAGTGGAACAAAGGACTTCTTTACTGGTATAATATTATTAAGACATACTTTTAAGCGTAGTATTTTTACTGTGCAGTGCAATTTAGTTCAATATCAATATTATATCATTTCCTATATTGATAGTGTGACCTGCAACACTTTACACAGGACTCTTAACACGTATGTGGGCCCGGATAATCAACATGAACGTGACACACCAGCAGTGAGCGTTGCAGAGGACTGTTGACTATGTCCATATGGCAACTCTAAATTATAATGGGTTAAACATGCATAGTCTGATTTAACTCGTATCATCCCACAAACGGGCAATAAACGTGTCGCACAAGCCCATTAAAAACCGGGGCAGTTTGCTTTTGAGTCAATCTTTTGAGCATCATTTTGACGTCGAAACCTACAGTTTGAAACCTTTCGCTCGGCATTTGTGGTAAAGGGTTTGGCCATTTTAGTTTTTATTTTTTTGGGTGGTTGAAATTGAAAATTTTGGGGTTTAGCAATTTTCCGTCGGTGAGTTAGTGAAAGGTATAAGAAACCTACCAAATTTCAAGTTTCTAGCTCATCTAGTAGTGTTGCAGGCGTCAGTAAGAAAGGTGTAGGTCCTGTAGCTATCTTCACGCCGGTCTTGCAAATACATTCGAACTTTACCTTCAGTGACACGTTTTTCAGGCAATTTATACAATTTGGAACTATTTCGCAACATATTACTAAAGGGCAAATTTAACTCATGCTTTAGATGAAGTTTAAAGCTTCTAACCACTATAATAACTCTATAATGACCGAGTCCTATAACTTACAAAAGTCTTTTTTTATTTATCATGGTTTTGTTTCGGTTTAAGTTCACTGTTTTGGGTGGAATTTTGGAATATTTTTGGGAATACTGTTTCGGTTACAAGTTTTTGAACTCTGGCGGTAATATTTCGATCAGTACATTTTTATTACACTCAGAGCGAGTTGTAAGAGTCGATACCTTCTCCAGTGTACGAGGGTTTGAACTTAATCCTACTCTCCTTGGCAATCTAGGGTCTAGGGTGTTAAGCTATGTGCATTCTAAGTAGATAAGAATCTAGTTTTAACGTATTAAGTGATTTAGTTAGAGATAGCTATTTATTAAGGTGTTTTTATTGATATATCTTCAAGAGCTGGATCTTATTAGATTCTTTATAAATTTAAAATATCAAACTGTCTAAAAAAGCAAAATTTGTTTAATTCTGAGGTCTTTCAAATGCGTGGCATTCACCATCAGAGACTCTCAGCAACTGCAGGAAACAATGGTTTTAAAATTAATTAACACATGTTATGAACTATAAAATGATTAAAATTAAATAAAAGAATAATATTAGTTGGTCCTGATACTATATGAGAAACGGGGAAATTTGAAACGTTTCAGACTCGTTGTTCACTAAATAATTTTGATTCTTCTTCATAAACAATGATTCGTATGCATCTAATAATTTTGGATTTTGAACTTCTTTTGGTATATTAATTAAAAAAAAAAGATGTCCTGATTCTAATGAGTGTTTTGCAATGGCGGATTTATCTTCTTTGTTATATTTAAAATTGTATGTGTGTTCTTTCAATCTGATTTTAATTTTCCTTTTGGTTTGTCCGATGTATTTGCAGTCGCAGTTATTACATGGCATTTCATATATTCCTGATTTGTCTTCATTTTGAATTTTGTCTTTAGGGTTGCCAAGTATAGATATTAAATTATATTTATTGGAAAAAAATAAATTAATGTTTGAATGTTTTTTGAAACTTTCTTATTACTTCAGATAAAGGACCGTAGTTACAGCTTTTCCATGTATTTTTGGGGTCATAATTGTTTTGAAAAGGGTTAATCTCGAATTTTTAATTTGGCTCTGTTTTTTCTTGTTTATTATATTGTCAACCATTTGAACGTTATATCCATTGAACCTTGCAAGTTTATTTATTTTTTATGTTATTACTGAATTGTACAATTATCATTACTAGATTGTTCCCCATTCATGCCCCGTTGAGCTACGTCCTCGTAGTAAAGCCAGACTGATAGTGCAGGTTATGGTCATACTACACTTGTCGCAACTATGCAACTATGCATCGCTAGAATAAGCACATTGCGTTTCGTAAGATAAGTGAATTCTCTGTCCAATCTTTTGCCTTGAATAACGGACCTTGTCTGTGTAGGTGGATAGAATCCAATGTTACAGTGCGCAGCAGAGAATGCGGTTGTGGTCAGAAATCTGCTTACACAGTACACTCCAAGACTCTATCTGAAATTCGTATAGAAAAGAACGAGGCGTTTACAAAAGTGTTTTATTCCAGGCTAAAACAAATTATCAAATTCAAAATTTGCTTTTTGCATGTTGGTTGTTACGTTGGTTGTACACTTTGCTAAAAAAATTGTACAACAATATTTTGGTATTTCAGAGTTTTGAACTTTCATAAAAGAATTTCTCTTTACCTTCAGTAGTTATTATATTGACATGTATTCACAAGTAATTCATACGAAAAAAGTTTGAGTACTGTTCTGTTTACTGTACAATTCACTATTGTATTAGTTGTGAGTTAAGCTAAAGTTCTGTTTATTTGTCTACTACAGTGTACATGTTTTGTTTGTATTTTGATTTAATATGCCAGCAAACTGTATATTAATTAATTTATTTGTAGTTTTTTATATGCAGTCTCAAGGCCTATATCAATTAATAGTTGAAATACCTGTTTGCCGCCTGTAGACTTTGTGAAGAAAAGTGACCACAGAGTGACTGAATAAATGTATATAAGTGTAAACAGTGTACATTAAGTGCTCATCATGTAGACAGTAATCCCCCTCCCAAATATACATCGGGACTTCGACCAATTTTCTTCAAAAGGTCTACAGGCACCAAACAGGTATTTCACCTATTAATATATTTAGTTGTTATGGAGGGTTTTTATGAAAATTCGATCGGTTTCAAACGGCCATACTTTGTGATTTTATACTAAATCTGTATTAAAATAACTGTTAAATTAAATACACTTTTTTTGAACTTATGATGATACATTACCACTATCTGTTTCTTTGAAAATTGAGCTATCCATTTGTCTCTCCAAAGAGAAGCAAACGTCGTAGACAGATGCGGTTTGCAGTTTTGAAGTTTTTGCCGAATATTAAACAAACCACTGAGTATCCTTTAAAACTAATTTAATACCACAACCGGTTTCTTAGGATTACCTAATCGTCGGGTGGCGTGTACAAAGAAAATAGTTTACAATATTTTTAAACAAAATATGCCAAACTACATGTTACTCATTTGAAACAATTAAAATTGTTATTTGGAAACATTAATTTAGAATGATTGTTATATACATGGTGTCCCATAAGTAAAGATCCAGACTCTAGGAAAAGGTTATATGGGTCAAAATAAGGAGAAAATCAAGAATAAAACCTTTTCCGAAAACGCTTAGTTAACCAGATATTTGCCATTTTATATTTGTCACTAATTATTTATTATGTCCCACACCACTTATCGGATTTGACTCAAACTTAGCATACATTTGTATCTAAGTATGACCATTCATGGAAAAATTACCAGGATGATCTAACTTATAATTTTAAAACGTAGGCTATTTTATGGTACTTTTAGGGCATTTTTGGAGTTATTGGATGACCTACCGGGGAGAGATCATCAATAGAAATACCCGTCAGGACAGAAGGCTTCACATTCCCCGAGTTAGACTTGAACTGGGTAGGAGAGGGTTCTCCTACTTTGGCCCGACAATGTACAATGAGCTTTCCGAGATCCTCAAACCATGTCGTTGTCGCATTTTAAGAAAGGCCTTAATCTAATAATTATTGTTTAATGTACCTTGTATTGTAAACAATTAATTTTTTTATATTTGTGTACATATTTTTTATTATTCATTTTGAAAAAAGTGTATACCTAAAACCGCTCGACAATAAAGGCATTTTTATTTATTTACTTGATTTATCTCTTAAATATAATGTTGTGTTTCTTAGTTCGTCTTTTGTTAAATAAAGTTAGTTTAAGTTTGTTAAGTTTGCGAGTACTTATACGACTCCGACCCATTTAGCAGTAATGGGAAACGTAACATGGTGAAGGTCATGAGACCCAAAACAATTTTGTGTTTTAGGTTTTTGATTTTTGGTTCCTCTAAAAAAGTCTATGATTTCACACATTTACACTACTTTAGCTTCCGTATCCACTTGTAGCTGCAATGCTTTGATTATTTATTATTTTGAACGGTGATAAGCATTTTACATAGTGATACATGAGACGAGCTACAATTTGTTTTGTCGTGTTGGCAGAACAAACTTGCAGAGCGCTTAGTATGTCACTGTTGTTGACACTTGCTAAAACGGATTTAGTTTGATTTCTGTAGAGTCAGTTATCTAAGTACTAGCAATCTAAATATCCTTGCTACTTATATAACTATAAGAGTAGTAGTTATATTTATACAATCCTTCTTTATTAACCATTTTTATCGCTAAAAGTCTGCAATTCCTTTAAGCTATATTTTGCACCAATGTTTAGTGAGTAATAATAAATAATATTTGGTAGTCACTATGCTATGTAATTTTTGAAGCATGGTTACTAAACATTTTATCAAAGTCAAAGATGGTTGATAATAACTTAATGTTTTCAAATTAACACTTAAAAGAAAATATTGCATCTGTGAACTAATGTTATTACTGGGTTTGAAAAGGGCTTTATTTAAATTGATTCTTTTCAATTCAAGCGATGAATTAGGTTTATTTATTACGAAAGGAAGAAATAAACAAAAACGAGGCCAACTGGCAGCTAAGTACCAAAGCACCTCTAGCCTTAGCGAAGCGTATTACCTTTTACAGTTCGTTAATCTAATTCGTTAATTGTAATTCAAATTCACCCCACTCACAGCTGCACTTTGGCCTTCTCCTTCCGTTGTATCATGACGGACGTTGCTCAGCTTTTCGTTCTCTATTACCACGGGCGTTATAATATTTTGTTACTTTGGTGGATATATAAAATGACATATTAGTTTTAAATGTTATCAAAATTAAATTAAATTAGTTCTTTCACATCATTCCCTGTTTTGTCAGGATCTTGGCATGCTAACAGCAGCGTTCGGTTTTAGCTGTAACGTGCTGCAATATAAACATGTAGTGTAAAGGCTTTATTAAACATATTGTACCCCTCATTGTCTTAAGGCCGGACTGATTGGAAATACTCAAATTAAAAATAAATCATTTTGTTTAACAAAAGAGTAAAATTGTTATATTGGTAAGTTTGATTAATTTCCTAATGCACATATTGTACATATAAGGCTGGATGCACACTAGGGAAACGCGTTTCTTGCAACTGGTTTCATGAAACGTGAAACTTAAGTTGCGTGCAACTGATAGATTAGATTAACACAGGGCTGTGTACACTGTGTTTCATGTAACTGTAGTTTCGTTCATTTCATGCAACTTGTTTCAACGAAATCCAAAAAACAGGTTTCATCTTGGTTTGGTTTCACGTTGCAGGTGGTTGTATTGACTTGGCGTATATTTAATCAACGATTTTAAAATGTTAGCACTCAAAGCTAACCTCCAGTTGGTGTCCTTCCCTGTTATTAGTGGGTTAACTAAATCCACCAAATTATCAAAAAGAGGCTTAGATATTCTAAAAAATCCTTAAATTTGTCAGGATCACTGCAAAGTTGACGAGCTACAACGTAAGTACCATGTTGACGATCCCTAATCAACGGGTGAACCCAAAACTTCCTTCTTCTCTTTTTCTTAGCCACCACCACAAAAAATCACTTCATCATCGTCTGAATCGTTAATGAAACTGACAACCCGTTTCCTATGTGTGCATGTCAAACGAAAAACAGTTTCCTTGAAACCAATTTCATGAAACCAGTTGCAAGAAACGCGTTTCTCCAGTGTGCACCCTGCCTTAAACGAGTAGTAACTGAACCCATTTTACAGTTGTCTTTGATGTACAGTTGAGGTTTGGCAGCTACGATATATGATTCCATTATTACGACTCTGTTTTGTTCACAGAAAAAACCCCAACAGGTACAAACATAAACTATATCTGGAACTGAACTATGTCAACGTCTTTTGGATAAAATATATTTGTTGTCATTCTGCTCTGAACAACTGTTTTAGACACGTGTACTGAAAATGCTAGTGTCACTTTCACACCCAGGAAAATAAAGTATTTTTAGGACGTTTTCCTCCCTAGGGAGAAAAATATCAATTTAATGATCTTTTTGTGGCACGGACATCAGCTGGTTCAACGAGTTTGTTCTGATTGGTCTGAAATTTAACACTGACTTATAGTAAATCAGTGTAACAGCTGTTCCTTCGAAACACTATAATTCAGACTGCTGAGTACAAAACAATGTTTACTTAATTAATTCCTTACAGTACTAAAATATCTTTTGACATTTATTTCACATTATTATTTGCATTATGACAAAAAGTATTGATCGTCATTCGGTCTCAAAGTGTGTGTGTGTTTGTTTTTAACCCTTGATCATTTAACGTCCTTTCCCCCCCAGGCAGTATCTGTCTGGTTAGTACCTGCTCAGATTACTTTATACTGGGGAACATCAAAAAAGAGTTGTTCACAAAATTACTGAACAGCTTTGTAGTTGTCCATATGTTGAACACGCTCCGTTCCCCACCAGGGGAGGTTGGATCAGATATCATTTAAATTGGACGCGGCAGCAGGGTAGACCGCGACTTCAGGAGAGGCTTGCTATAATCTTGGGGGGAAAGGTCCACTGAGTGTTAGCAAGGCTCTCCATGTCTTGGGGGTTTGAGTCCCCTAAGTGGTTGTCAGCGGGCATGCTTGTCGCGCCCTCTCATGACTGTCTGGTCAGCAGAACCCAGTTCAATTCCTCTCCTGAATCCAGACTTCCTTTCATTCCGGTGGTAGCGCAATATGCCCAACAGAAGTGACAGACGTGTATAAGAGTAACCAGTCCCTAACCACTTGATCCCCTCAATCTAACATCTAACGTCCTCGGCTGCGCCTCACGTCAAAGGTTTTCACTTCAGGATCAAGTGATGAAATATACTACTTAAACCCATTGTTTTTAAACGCGTAGCACTCACATTCTTCAGAGCAACAACTTATTGTTCTGTGTATTTATTTCAATAGAAGTTTTGATTGGGCGTCTCCAGCTAAAAACCCAAGACATCTTTCAAATGCGACGTTTGCTAGTCAAGTAAAAATGGAGTACACAAGTAAATTGGTTTAGGCTAGTTGAAACCTGGTATTTTACAACATAGACAAAGAAGGAAAGTAGCGAATCCAATATAAAGCGTTCAACAACAGGCCTGTGCCATTGATAGCATCCTTGGGCATAACGTCTTGAGATTGCAGCACATAGAATATCAAGCCTTAGGTAGATAACATTGCACAAAGGAGAGAATGCAGGTAACCGGAATGAACTCGGTTCCAATTACACGAATGTGGTGCAGCTTGAGGAGCCTGTCAAAGTTCAAAGTGAATTGTACATCAATACATATTTCCACTAACAAGCCTTAGTCAGTGAATTTGTACTGTTTGCAATCAATATATCAAAATTGGTGTTCTGAACACCAAATTGTACGCATTACTGTCTTAAGATTTTCTGTTGTTTTCTAACCATATATTTTTGGTTGTTAACGGAAATTTTATTTTTATGTCGCATTCTCTACATCTAGAGCTATTTTAAAATGTGTTGATAATAATGTAGCTAATCTAATTGTGTTATTAGTTGAAGTGCTAGCTAGTTAGTTTGGGCTTCGTATAGAAGTAGCAGTCTAGCTTACATACTGAAACGAATAAACAAAAGTAGCTTGCCCGGCATATGCATAACATAGTTTCTGTATCCGAGCCCTTACCTTTTGAATTGGCCATTATTTATTCCGTAATATATCGTTCTCTGTATTAAAATATGTTACCCATTCTTTCAGATAACAGCTTCAGTTAAAAAGTAAACCCAATTCAAATGTCAAGACCGAAAACCTTTTCTCCAAACCGAGAAGAGTCGAGTAGAGCAATTATTGTGGAGCTGGCGAATAGAAGCGGTTAGCAGTTAAGCAGTTAAAGCGACTCACTTGTGGAGTAGTGACTAGTGGTGATGAACCTGTTAGTGTGATGAATGACTAACGAAACCTTCCAAGAATCACATAATAACAGAGTGGAATGACGAACGTGAGTCTGCCTCATTTAATATACTGCTGTCAGCTTCTAGCCTGTAACATCCCCGACCAAACATGTTCTTTTGAAAACATAATACATGGAAAGTTATATTTTAATATATTGTGTACAAACCAACAATGAATGAATTCAAGTCTTGTAAATATTATGATACTGTACGTAGATCAAAGAGTATGAATAAGTATTCTAATAACACAAATAACAGCTGTGGTTGACCTATCTTGAAACACATTGTAGGACACAAACTTTAATCAAAGCAGTGTAATTCTACAAGATACATTATTGTTTTCCTACACCTATGTTATAAATCTGAGGTTTATGTACGTGATTGTCTATCATTTAACTGAATTCTGTTCGCTAATCAGCGGATTATCTGTCAATAACCCATTTACGCTTTTATGCGGTGAAAAGATTTACCGCACTCTATCTAACTCGAAATTGGTGAACGTATCGATAGTTCTAACCATCGACTAATTTTACATTGCATTGTCTCACAGCTGTTTTTTATGTCGATGGTGTAATCAATAGTTGTATAAATATTTTTAATGTTCATTTACTCAACAGCTGTTTGTATCTTACTTATTTTAAATTGTACCTAAGAAACTCTACCTCAAATTGTTTTAACGATTTTACCTTAAATAAGTAATGATTAATAAAACTAGTGTTAATAGTTATCTATTTATTTATTTATTATAATGCTTCGTAACAGGCTTACCCAATTACAATGGAGCATTTAAAAACATAGCAATTAGATAGCATAGATAACAGAAATGTTCATGGATGCACAAAGATACAGTATAAAAGTCCATCTTAAGTTATAACACAACCAAATGATGCAGAATCATTATTAATTATATGCAATGACTATAATAGTTTTAATTAATTTACAAAACTCGTTTTTGGAATTGGAGAATATATCTAAACAATGATTGTTGCAAACTATTAAATTATATAACTTAGTCATAGTATTGAGAGGTGAAAAGGCTCCCACATTAGTACGGGAGAAGTGGGGGAGGAACAGCTGACGGGTCCGAGAATTGTGCCGAGGCACTGTAAACGCACGCGAGCTAAGAGAGCCATGTCGTCAAGCGCCCCACCGACCAGCCCGCGCAGGTACACCAGCATCGTCAGTCCACGCCTGGAGCTCAGCAGATCCAACTCAAACATATTCAAAAGTTCATGATAAGGAACCACTGTTGTATAATGGCCAAAGGCCTTGAAATAAAGGTATCTGAGAAAACGTTTCTGAACGCTTTCCATTAGTTGACAAAGACAATCTGTGCGAGGATACCAAATGACCGATGCATATTCCAACCTAGATCGTACTAGAGTACAATAGAGAAGCTTTAGATTTCTTACACTGTTGAAAATATTACCTAATCTACGAATAAGGCCAAGAAATGAAAAGGCAGATTTACAAACAGACACAATGTGCTCAGAAAAAGAGAATATAGAGTCAAAAACAACGCCAAGATCCTTAATAGATGTTTTTAAACAAAACTCATTACTCATGTGATAATTAAAAGAGATGACATTTTCAGGGACCTTTTTTGTGAAGGTGACAACAGAGCATTTGAAAAGATGAAATTTTAGATTATTTTGACTCCATAAAAAGGCTATCCAAATCAGCTTGCATTAAAAGACAATCATTAAAACTTTTGATGGACCTGAAAAGTTTCAAATCATCAGCGTACAACAGATATTCACAATTTACAATTATATATTTATTTGAGGTAGTAGGACGACTACTGTGTATATTGTGCGCAAGCTGCATAAACCATCTTCAAGATGTAAACACACTCCGTGCGTTCTCGTAATTCAATCGTTTATGACCTGGTTTGCGCCCTTAAAAAGGTATTATATCAAAATCGAAATGAAAATTATCTATTTCATTTGCAGATTGAGAATGTAGATCGAGTTTTAATTGTCACCTATAAATATATACAATAAATCTTTAAATTAATTGCATGTGTAAATTAAACAAGCAACCTAGTTAAAAGCATAAGTATAAATGAACATACGAAAATATTTATGTTTTACCAAACTGAACAGTTTTATAATGTCCAGCTTCTGAATAACCAGATCTGCAGTCCATATCTGCTGGAGAGGATCAATCTTCACGTTCCCAGAAGAACCAGGCACCAGCGCTTGTTTGAGCTTGACCATGCTGCGACCTTTCGCTTCTGTCCCATACCACGTCTGATGCGCACCAAAAATTTGTTCTTCACTTGATTTTTCACATCCAGTTTGGAGGCTGTTAGGCGAGTGGTGCGCAGGAATTGACTGACTTAGCTGCGAAACACAAATCTCTGTTATTGTATGCGTAATTTATTGTCGTATTGCTTCAAATATTTATTTTCATTATTGTTAAGTCATTGCTGTTCAGATCTTTATCGCACTGTTATCTAGTTTTAATTAATTTATTGTTAGTGTATGTGTTATAGTATTCAGTTTCAATTATTAGTAGTTCAACATCGGAAGTCATTTGTTAAACCAATTGCATGTTATATCAACTATGTAATCATTCGTTATTTATTATGTCAACTTAGTTTAAGCACAAATATCTACTGTGTTAGTTTTCAAACTTGTATTTTTGTAAATGGTGTATTGCCGTTGGAAAATAAATAAATGACGACCATTTATTTAAGACAAAAATTCAGAGTAACAAGCTCTCTGCAAAAAATGCTCCTTAAACAGAGTTTTGTTTTATTTGGACTTTTTTCAATTTGAATGTTTTAAGAAAATTTATTAAATCATTTCTGGCCCATATTTTGGGGTAATGTGGCAGAAAATTGAAGCCCATGGGAGTTTGTCTATGTTGGTCTGGAGTTCTTGTATTATAAGCGTGAAAGTCTTACCCGATTATAACAGAATCAAATTTAAGATTATAGAAGAGAGGAATGTCATAAATGTGTAATGAAGTCAAAGTTAGAAAAATACGATTTGTTTTAGCTTCCCCATTTGCTTTGCGAGAAAACAACAACAGTGTGGAGTAATGTGTTGATACAAAGTAGCCCAGACGGATCAGACGTGGAACTACACTGGATATTGCGGGAAGGAAAGGTCATTTGACATTTGCTTTCCCTGCCTTGGTTTAGGCCACAGAGAGACGGATAAGACTTTACAATGAGAGATAAAACAGTAATGTGATATCGGCTCCTCACACGGTTTCATTGACAACAAATACAACTAACTCAGTAAAGTGGTGTTCATCTTGTTAGTGTTTTGTGAACTACAATATTGTGTTGCGTGTGTGTGAGTGTGTGATTTAGCTATTGTAAAGTATGTGTAAATAGTGGGATTAGTTTAGCTGTCTGTCTGTTTTAATTCGAGGTAAAATGGTGAGTTCTACAATAAACCATAATGTATCTAAAATGTACAATATTTCTAAATAATATTCCCCCATTCCCAAAACAATAATTTTCTGAAAACATAGAGGTTTCAACATTTGACGTTTTTCTTCATACTGACGTTTACTTCGCTATACCAAGTTCGAAATACTTACGACGTTCGCTTTGCTAACATTGACGTTTCAGCCCTCGGCCTCACAAGACCCTTTATACAACACTAACTTTAGAAACGATTAACTTTTAGCTTTGACCTCATATTTTGAAAACATATGTAATTATCATCTGTATAAGCTATACCCATTGCATTGAGTTACATAAAACGAGAACCATTTGCTTTTTTGAATCAATCACATTACCTTGACAATATTTCAATAGAACAAAACTACACCAACGTATGGGTTGAACAAGCTCAGAATTTCTTTTTTGCGTAAGTTACACATTTCAAATATAAAATAATTGTATATTTGTTAGGAAACACGGATTTTGTCACATAGCTCATTAAAATTAGACGAAAGAAGTCGAAAGAATGATATTAACTGAATAAAGCTTGTTGAGTGATGAATACATAAAGTCTGAGCGTAAAGTGAAGCTCAGGCCACAGACCACGAGTTGAGCTGCAGATTTCATTGATTGGTTTCCTTTATCAAAGCGTCGACTGTAAAGTCTGATGATATTGTTACTGTACAGAGATTCGTATTGCCTTTCTCCCTGTAATAGTGTAATTTTAATAGATTATATTAGTTTGGCGTCTCTCATCACTTTCAAACAATTATAGGCCCATTTTAAAGTAGCCAAAAGTGTGAAAATATGTATTGTGGTTTTTCCTCACCTAGAAACATGAGTTACTGGGGTAAGTATGGTCTACCATTATGTTTGTTACCATATCAGCGTTTTAAAAAGCAGAAATATCCTAAACCAATAACTTATATCAACATCTGATTAAGAAAAGTATTTAAACACGTATTTAAGATTTGAACATAAATTAGCTACCAACGCTTTTGTTTTCAACGTATTAAAACGAACTGCAGATTAAGAGTTTGAGTGGTTAGAGCTTTAAAATGATGAGCTACGTGATGGGTTTTAACAGATCCGATTGTTAGTTCAAACAATTTGCCAACTACACCAAATGTTTGTTCTCCTACAAACTGATTATTTCGATTGATATCAAAAATCCGTTCACCATGCTATGGAGTATAGCAATATAAACATTTTCAGAGTTGTAGTACATTTTATAAACTCTTTGTTAGTTTTTATTTTCGACCCTCCTTTCTCCCACCTTCAAAGTATTAACGAAGATACTCACCAAAACATCTTTTAAGAAGCCCAAAAAGGGAGGAGCTTTAATAATCTTATAACCCACTTTTACTCATATTCACACAATCCATGCAATATCTAGCACCATTCAGGTGATTCTTTTATCTTGACTACCAATAGTATTTTTTTGAAAAGCCCATGAAAGGTAAAGTCAAATGTAGACAGGTTCTCAATTCACTATATAGAGTAAAATTGTATAGCTTTACCATTAACTTCCATTTCCAAAATGGCGGCCTAATTGTAAATTTCGTATGTAAACTCAACTTTTAATAGTGGTTTTGGATTGAACACTTAAGTCTTTACTTGTTTGTTTTACTTGCATTTCAGAAAATAAACCCAACAGTTTAAGAGGTACAACCTTTATAAAGTTTCGAGAAAAGCTGAGTCAACGTTGCGAAGATAATAAAAATTCAAAATTAATAAGAAAGAGATGTAATTGTATAGAAGATTGGACTTTAAGACGTTTTCATCCCTAGCAAAGCTTTGATTCCTTAGATAGTCCCGGAGCTAAAGCTCTCCAAGTTTTGTTGTCCAAAGCAATGTCATTCAAATGGGCTTTCCTCGGGACTTTGGTGGGCTGTTTAGCTTTGTAGCTCTTAAACTGTTTTCATTAAAACATTTCATGAATAAAAGGGTCTTAACATTAAGTGTTTAACCCAAAATTATTATAAAATAATGAGACTCTTATAAGAAGTTCTCAGGTTGGCCGGTATATTGGAAAATGGTAGCAGGTTTTTAAACATTAGGCCTACTAGAAAAGAAATATTTTACGCTACAGTAAATTAAGAACATTTCCACACTTGAGGTTTCCTGAATTTGTATTCATTTTGTACATATTATTACGAAGGTTTTCCATTGTTTATGACTAAACAAAACGTACACTATGTTTCGGGATCTGGAATCTGACCCGTCTTCAGGTGAAAAGTAACCTAAAAATAACACGAAACATTAGAAAAGAGCTAGATTAAAAGTAATCAGCGCAAGCTTTCACCCACCACCAAATAACCTTAACCTTTTGCCCATTTATCTTAAATTAAATTGTAAATTGAACAGCTCGCCTAGAAAACAATACATAATGTACAAACACGTTACGATATTAAAAAACACAGGTTGACAAGCAGTTAAAGCGCCGTTTGCATGAGTTAATGGGATTTTCTTTGCAATTCGTTACTCTTATTCGTGTACTCTTCTTCCGTTTACAGCCTCGCTTTGACATTCGGCCGTTCTATTACTACGGGCGTTACGAAGCTGTTCGACCCCGCTTTAACCCATGGTCTCAGCTTGGCCTCCACTCCTCCAGTGTCACCACGGGCGTTACGAGGCTGTTCACACCGCTTTAACCCATGGTCTCAGCTTGGCCTCCACTCCTCCAGTGTCACCACGGGCGTTACGAAGCTGTTCACCCCCGCTTTAACCCATGGTCTCAGCTATCTCCACCTCCTCCAGTGTCACCACGGGCGTTACGAGACTCACAGCCTAACTTCGGTCTTCGGCCTCAGACTTAGTGGCCCGTTCTCATAGGCGCTTTGGCCGATCGTGAAGGTAAAACGTGTTTAAAATTTTATTGAAATCGGGCTACTAAGAACATTATTATAGCGAAAAATCACTTTTTTGCCGCCATTTTGAAACTACGCAATGCATTTTCATATTTTTTGGTATATTTATGCATACTATCAAAATACATATATATTTTAAATTTCATAAAAATTGAATGAAATTTACTGTTTTTACTTCATTATTACAACCATTTCTTTGACCAACACTTCCAAAGGGAGGTTCCGACAGCCCGATTTTGCTGGTTGATGAACTTAGCCGAGATATTTACAAGAAAAAATTATAACAAGAAAGATTAGCTATTTAAGTTCTGTTGTAATATAATTAATTCATTTTTAACATTTAATAGTAGACATAGTTCATTACCCTTAGAATAGTTTCAGAATAAAAACTGTCAAGTATTTAAATGTATATATATTTAGTTGATCTTGTTCAATCTTTAGGGTAAACATACTACAGTAAATTTTACTCACTTTTGGTTCAATTATGTTAGTTTTTGCAAACATGGCAGGTGGCGTTTTGTTTTTAACTTGTAGCTAGACTCAAAATACGAGTATCTTATTATATTGTTTATCTTCTTGTTTTAACTGACCACATAACTGAGTAAGTAATCAGTCTTTTTTCAAATGAAAAACGTGTTTGTACATATTTTATAAGTATTGGAAAATAAATCATTTATTCATTTACAAAAAGAACATTTGCACCAAATTTCATGAAAATCAGACTAAAGTGCGACCTGTAGGAGTACACAGATATACAGGGTTTTTCACAACAACCCTGTCATACTTCAGGAACTTGTTACAGGGGTCCGTACGACCGTAAAATTACGATATAAAATGGTCTTTAAATCATCAGGTGAGGAGCTATCATGAAAAAACTACTTTTAAAAAGTTCTCTTGCCTTAATGCCAGATTCTTAATTTTTACTTTTGCAAAAGTTAATACATAAACGTAATATTTTAATAGATTTATAGGCAGATAAATTTCAAACAGGTATGTCAATTTTCTTTTATTTTTGCACTCGTTAAAGCATACTTTTGCCACTTTGAAAACAAAATAATTGTCAATAACCACGTATTTAAAAGCTTTTGTTCTTTTTCCAAACGCTCTCACGTCGTAGCCTGTTTGAGTGATAAACGCAAGTGTTCATCATTGGAATAGATGTAAAATAAACCTTTGGGATATGATTATTTTTGAAGGTTTTCTATTAGCTTTACCGTTCAGATGATGTAGACGCTAAACTTCAGGAATATGTTTATTATGGCAAAATCCTAACAGGCTCACAAACAGTTACCAATTAGTGTTAAGTTATACATGTTAAACGTGTTTTCCTAACTTACCAATATAAAATTTTAATTAATTATTCCTATTTAAGTTTGAGCAATTAGTTTCTTCTAAAATGTACACATAAAGGTGAGTATTGTTGCATAACAACAGTAAAATATTTTCCAACAGGTACGTCACTTGTAGGTTCAATAAACTCTGGTGCATATTGTTTACTTGGTGAATTAACTATTGTTTTCGTTTGGAAATAGCAAGCTTTAAAACAGTGAACCACATAAATCTGTAACCTATTATTGTATGTTTGAGATCGAGTCGGCTGATAAGAGCTGTTGTGTCAGCACATAAATGGATAATGATAGTACATATACGTGGCGTGAAACGAATACAAAATTAAATAATACTGACATATGACTTTAGGTCGAGTTCGTGTTCATCGTCTATGGCCGGGAGATCACGTGATTATGAAATGGAAACTGGTAAATGAAATGAAAACTTTATTTACGGGACGGAGCTCTCGTACTCATACTAAATATTGCTTTCAACCCCGCAACCCCTTGGCCTATACTATGGACTGAGTAGAGAGAGGTTGTATGGAAACTAATGTCTACAACTAAAACAGGTTTCAAATAATAAACATTTTCACATGAATATGTAATGTTTGCTATTAAATTATACGGGTTTCTTAGAGAAAAATACGTAATAATCTCGTAATATCTTGGTGTCTACACAAAATGTCTAAAGCTATCACACGCACTATATACGCAATTCTCAAAACTAACTTTTTGTTTGTACCGGTATGAATTTTACTTCTTCATAGACTCTATATACAGAGAGTGTCTCAGAACATTTCCAGATCATATGTATATCTCAAGAATAAGCCTGACTTGGAGATATACATGTGATAATGGCAGGTCTGAGACACCCGTATAGAGACACTCTCAAAAGTGTTTGTTAAAAACTCCTTTTGACCTTCTCTAACTATAAAAGTGTTTTTAAGAATAAATGTTGACGACTGTCTGTCTGAATGTTCGTAGTGTATGTATAAATGCGTAACTAAGACAAATATCTACCAACTTATGAACGTGCAGCATGGAGTTGTATTTGGCAAATTCCCTTAAAACTATTCAAACTGTTAAGAACTTTTCATTTATACCCTCTATTTTCTTGAAACCCCCTTAAAATAACAAAATGAGAAATAAAATGAAATAAAACATATGTATTCCAATCTTTGTTGCAATGTCATTAACATAAAACATATTTGGAATGTTACTGTCATCCAGTAGTCATGGCAGAATAACACTTAAATTACAAAACAATCAAGCTACGAATAATAACAATGTAGATTACATTATTTAAAACTATATACAGATAAACTTATCTAATTGAATTTGTCGGTATTAACATAGTGTTAAAAAGGACATAACTTTTGGAAAATTAAGGATGGTAAAAAGTATTATATCATTTTTTTTCTAATAAGTAGTTTTTCTAATTCATTAGGAATTTCTTTAAACATCAATACCCATTTTAATGTCCTGCTAAAGTTTGTAGTATTACTAGCTTGTTTTATTTTTTCAGATAAAATATTAAAGTATTTTGTACCTATACGTCAAAGCATTTTTGAAAGACTATTTTCCTAACTTTAGGCCTACGAAAAAATCGTTTGATTGTACTTCATGTTTCATACGCGTGTGAGTACATCGGTTCTGTTTCTATATTGCCAAAAAAATTGTAAAACAGCTGAAGGAATTTGAAGATATAGAGATGCTGTAGAGGCAGAATTTTAATTTGAAGAAATAATGTGAAAAGAACTTTCCCGTTTCCTTTTAAATAGAATTAATCTAACACATTGGTTTTGTAATTTTCTGAGTTTATCTGTAAATTTTGAAATGTATTACCCCAGCACTGGATTCCATATTGGAGTCTGAGTGATATTAAACATAGTATAAGTTTATCAATATGTTATAATAAATAAACATGCAACATACTGCAACAATCTAATATTCGAATAAAATTAAATAACAGTGACAATAATAACTAGAGGCAATGATGCAGGATGTATTCGGATCAAAACTATGGGATTGTGGCGATCTGCAAAGGGCAAATCACGTGTTTCCTGTACTGTGTTTGGTGACCTAACTTTCAACGCATGTCCAACAATCAAAGATATATTTATATTCTTGTGCTATTTATTTTCTAAATATATATCTGCAAGATTATAGCCATATGGTTTATTTATCAATGCTTATTTATTGTATTGATGGTGAAGTAATTTATTGAATTATTATTGTCATTGTACAGATTTTTTATTGGTAACTTATTTTTATTGAACAGTATTAATACCTTTATGTAAATAACAGTATGTTTCTCTGGGTTTTACAGTTGAATAATAACTAATAGAAACTAATATTGCGTTAAAATATTTATAGTTTTAATTTTTTTGTGTCTTTAAAATTAAAATTGAACAAATTGTTTATAGTCTTAATATCATTTGTTTCTTTTTATCTTGTTTCTTAGCATAACACAACTTAATTATTATATATAAATACGTAACAAGTATTAAAAGACTGAGTTTTATGTATTAACAAAACTTGTAATTCATTTGCAAATAATTAATTATCACACTATTTTGTAATTAGAATAAATTATTGTAATTACTATTTGTATTCTGCATTTGATGAAGCCAAAAGGAAAATCAATAAATAAATAAATAAAATAAGTTTATCATCAGGTCTGTGTCGCATTTAGATATTAAAAAATAAAATTGTCTCAACTGCCTTTTAATTGAATGTTGCAAATGTTCTATGTGAAATTTCAGTTAAACTTTTGTCTATAATTACTATTTTTAAAACTATTTATCTTAACAAACATACATGCAAAAATAAACTGTTCCACTGCTCCAAGGGTTTGGTCAAAGTTACACCAAACAGTCCAAAACTCACAGGATTATTTTAAACTCCAAAATAAGCAGACATGATAAACAATTTAAGCCGCATGTCTGCAACAGTTCTTGTTCAAAGGTTACGAGTTAATGAAATTCAAGCAAACAAATAAAACACACTTTGATGGAATTGCTTACAACTGGAATCGAATACTTTCCAGAATAGAAGAAACACGATTATAAAAGTAACTTTCCTACCAGCCTTGGTGAGCGAAGTGAGCACAGCTGTTTGTTTCCCAGAAGCGTTTTATGTGTCTATGAACTGTATTCATTGAAATTTGTGCTGTGTTTGGCCAATGACCTCAAAGTGGATTTGAATAATCAAGAATCTTTCATGCAGTTTTCCTTTTCAAAAACTCCTTAAATTAAAACCAAAATCTAGAAACCTGAGAATGTTCTAATACGTACTTATAACACATTATCACGTATATATGCTCATAACTATGATGGTATCTTCAGTGACATATCTGAGAGTTTATATACCTATGTTTGTTAACAGTTCAGAATGTACTAATGCCAATCATGAAATCTGACTATAGTTTTAAACTCATAAACTAATATCTGAGAATGTTGGTTGAATTACACAATGTATTGTTAAAAACTACCAAATCAAAGTAAGAAATCAGAAAACTTTGATCCGAATATACGAGTACTTGTAATACGTCGTTATAAAATATAACAGAAATACAATAGGCATGCATATATTGTAACTTTACTCGTATAACTCAGGTACAATACAACTAAATATAGATATGATATATGTGTAAATTACATTTGTTGTTGTTGAGCAATCCACCTCTAGGGAAATTACCTATTCGGCATGTGTTGGGGAACACACTAGTCAAACTAGCTCGCCGACTGAGCCTTCAAATACTATCTGGACATTTATATTGAGCTAAAATGCAAATGAGGACCCTTGCTTACGTACATGGCGAGTTTTAAATGCCCCCCCACCTTAACTGTTGAAAACAAAATGTTAAAAACGTTTACGGAATGTATTTATTGGATCCTGAAGTTTGTTTTGATAGCCTATACTTTGAGTCATCCACCCCACCTTGGGGGGAAAACCAGGGGGAGGGCCTCCAAATATTTGAAATACAATTTCCCCCTTCAGGCATTTCAAAAGAAAGGGAATTCTAATACAAATTCAACAACGCAAAGAAAAATGGTTTATCTTAACTCGTTTTATTTAATACCCATTTAAAAATTACGCGAAATTCAGTTTCAAATACCCCCCGGTTTGGGATTTTTAACAATATTTCCTTTTTCTAAAGTTCAGGTGGGGGAAGGGACATATAAAACACACCCCATATAGTAACAAAGAACGATTTTAAAGGATACTACAATTTAAATAATCTGCACAAAGATATGAAGTTTCTTCGATTTACAAAAATATGCATATTGTTGTAATTATAATCTTAACCAAAGAATTAAAATAAACGACTACTGACTCCTTCTTATCAGATACGTCATAAGAGTTTACAGCATTGATATAATATGTTAATCATTGAACTAAGCAATTTTAACGCTCGGTTTGAATGCGAGTAGGTTTAAATGCGGTTGGATTGGGCTGTGTAGTGATACATTAATGATTAAAAGAATTAAAAGAAGAAAGGGATTAAAATCATAGTCCCAAATTATACCTACCTTCTCTACCTCTATACAAGAATACTTTTACAACTTTAAATATCAACAAATCTCTTAAAAGTCAATATTTCTAAAAAAAGGGTTTTAATAGCTGGGCGTGCGCTAAAACTTATTTTGTTCGATATCATTCAAACGAAATACTTTGATAAATAACTATACATTTTACTGATGTGAAGTATTCTCCTATTTAAATGTGTATTTCATTTTGGAACGTATAATGAAAAATATACGGATCCTAACATACCTATTTCGTCTAGATTTGCACAGGTAAAGAAACTTTGTACGCTTTTACTTATTATATTTCAAAATATATTTATTCATTGTTTTCATTTTTTACAAACACAATAGTCCCAATGCAAAATAAACAATATTTTATATATGCAAATTTAACTAAATATAATTTCATACTAAAATAAAACGAATGAATAGTTAGGTACCTCATTTAAAGTGTTGAGGTACCATCAATAAACTTTAAGACATACTGTCGAACAATGAAAATAAATATTTATAAATAACAGAAAAATAATTTAAATATAGACAAACTAGTTATAAAAATAAACATTCAATGATAAAATTAACGATCTTCTACATGTTAGTGGAACGGCAAAAACAATATCTAGTTTAAGTTCAACTGATGTACATAGAGAAATTACAATACATAACTAAGAAATTAATACCTCCACATTGGACAACTAAAAAGCCACTTCTTTTAGTTTGTTCAAATAGAATTTAAATCATTGCAATTAGTGATATCGTTAGGAAGAAAATTAAATAGTTTTGCAAGATAACTGTAAAACTTTAAAAATCAAAATGAGGACAGGAGTAATAAAAAGTTCATAGTTCTGTAGTTTTAGAATACAATTTGCTGATTACCCAAAAACATAACGGCATCTAATGAAAAATTCTAGTACCCTAAAAATAAATAAGTGTCTTAATGGAAATATTTTTAAGTATCCGGAACAATGGAAACAACTTTCTAGTTTTATTTGCACCCATAAGAAACCTAACAATATGTTATTTATTGCTTATAATTATTCAACATAGTTTCCAAGATATTTTACAAGCAACTGTCAAACTCATGCTTAATAATCTAATTACGATTAGCCAGGACGGATTTGAAATACTATACCGTACTTGACTTTAAGTTATTA
The DNA here is from genome assembly GCA_018831715.1 of Matsumurasca onukii. Classification (NCBI taxonomy): domain Eukaryota; kingdom Metazoa; phylum Arthropoda; class Insecta; order Hemiptera; family Cicadellidae; genus Matsumurasca; species Matsumurasca onukii. Next base: position 32,682,206 of record CM032064.1, read on the forward strand.
CAATTTGCAAGCCAACGTTCGATTAGAGAGTAAGGTGGACGTTCCTTTTAAATTTTTAAAGGGTGGAAGAGATTTGTCAAAGATACAAAACATTATATTAAATGTTATTATTAGCGATATTGCGTCCAGTTTAGCAACACTATTGGTATTGGAATAATGTTAAACAAATCTTACAAAGGGTCTGGTTTCAATCACTTTTCATAGTCTTCATACGGATTTCTGGTTCAATTAGTTTTAGTATCGATAACCCCCTAAAAATAAAACAAAAACGCGAAGTCTTTTTTTTCGCAAATCTACAAGTAATAGCTTTAGTTTTGTCTACCACCGTTTGAAATGTACAATACTTACAGTTACTCCGTTGTAACGTAGTGCTGATAAGGAATAATTATGGAGTTCTGTGGTTGGTTGAAAGGGTGGCCATGCATACTTATATAGGTTCTAAGCGCAAAGACAGTGTCTTTTTAAATCAATGTTGTAATTGTGTTTTAAGAAGAAAGAATATATGGCAGAGACTTATTGAAAATTAAACTAAATATATAATTTCTTTTCACTTCCTCTCCCCTTACTTAGTATGTAAATAGTTAGAAACAGTTTTAATATCAAGAATAGTAATCAATAAAAACAAAATGAAATAAATGAATTGATAAGTCAGCTTACAATTTTCAACCTGGATCTCGTAGAGAAAAAAACTTAATTTTGACAGACTCAAAACTAATATCATGTAGGTTATACCGTTCCGGAAATAATAAATTGTTTCAACTTTCACAACAAATATAAAAATAAATTATGTTGTTAGAAACATAAGAGGATATTAGATAAATGGTATTATTGACCACACAGAAGGTATTGATCCCACAACATTTACAATGTGCTAGTAAAGTTATTTGTTCAGCCAAATCGACCTCGTTTTCTTAGTTTTAGTTGGAAATACAATTAGAGATATTAAATGTCACATCTAGTGATAAATTAAAGGCGTTCTCTCCTTCTCCCCCTTCACCACCCCTCCTTCCTTCCACACTCATTTTCCCTTCGTCCTAAACATCACTTCTCTTAAGGCAAATCCAAGGCAAGTTCACCAGTTTCATTACTTTGCTGTTTGTTTTATCACGAGGGGTTTGAGGTCGAGTATATTATAAATAAAACTAAAACTCACAATAAACTATCCGTCGCAAATCAAATTCAGAACGTCGAAATTTTCGCTATCTGTATAGATTAACTTTTATTTATGTGTATGCACATAATTATATCTCTTTATTGATCAACAGGTTATATTTTATCATATTTTCTCAGGATACTTACAATAAAACTCCCATCCATGTATGTAATGTACAGGGTGTCCAGGAATTACCGGATCAAACTTCACCGAGTGATTTATCAAGTCAAAATAAATAATTAATTTCCTATAACCTATAATCCTATCTCGCTTAGTTTTCTGTCCGTCTGTGTTTTCACTAAATAATTTTTATACCGAGAAAAATTAAGCTATAAACTAAAAACTATGCACACTTCTTAGTATAATTAAAACCAATTTAAAATAAATAATTTTGACCAGTTTTCACTCCCGGTTTAAAAATGGTGGTCATATTAAATATTTTAAACTTAATAACTCAAAACCCTCAATCTTTATGGTAAATACACAAGAATAACAATATGTGGAAAATGTTAAATATATTTTAAGACCAAGTTGTTCTGAGGTTATTATTGACAAAGAAATTTAAGATTTCCTGAGCGCACTCCTGTATATAAATATGTAATATGTAAATACACATATACATATGTGTGCTCAGGAAGTCTTAAATTTCTCTGTTGATAATTGTTTCAGAACAACAAACTTGGTTTTAAAATGTTTGTAAATAAATATGCCACATTGTGTTATACTTGTCTATTTACCATAAATATTAAGCGGTTTGAGTTATTAAGCTTAAAAGATTTAATATGTCCACTATTTTTAAACCAAAAGTAAAACCAGTCAAATTTATTTTTTAATTTTGGTTTTAAATAATATACTTATAAGCGTGCGAAGCTTTTAATTTTTAACTTAATTTACCTCAGAGATAACAATTATTTAGTGGAAAACACAGACAGACAGAAAACTAAGCGAAATAGGACTATGGGTTATAGGAAAATGGTTTGTTTATTATAAGCTGATAAAACACTTAGTGAAGTTTGATCCCCTGATTACTGGACACCACGTATATTCAAATAACAGATTTTGATTTTGTATTAGTCTTCCTTTTGAATTCCTGAAAAGACATTGGTATAATATCAAACCATAGAATACATCTATAAACCCCCTTCCCCTATACAACCTTCAGTCCGTCCACTAACTGGCAGATGCGCAAGTAATCGTAAAACGTAAAATGTGAAAATAGGTGTAATTTTTTGATTGTTGCTCAGTTTTCCGTGGGCAGTCACTTTGTAGCATGCTTGGTTAAAATATCAAAAATGTATGATCTTGAATTATATTGCCAAGGTCACTTCTGTACTAGGTTTGTGGTTTTTATGTTAACCCATTATATTTCTTTCAGCCATCGTGAAATTTAACGGGGAAATCCCTGGTCTGAGGTAAACCTTCCAAAACATACTATAAATAAAATGCTAATTGGTATAGTCATATCGACACAACTAAGTTTAGAACATATGCGTGGATTCTGAGTATAAAACTTTTATATATTTTAACCTGTTCACATTTTTATATTTGTCCGGGAAGGTATTAACAGTTCTGTTGTGCTGATGACAGCTACGTTCCAATGTTCCGAGAGCTTCAGGTCATCAGCGAGTCAGAGCCTATTGAATCTTTGATGACACGTCAGTCGTCATCCACAACCAATCATTGGTGATTCCCAAGTTTCCAAGTATAAAATATAAATTCAGCTCGACACTTAGTTTCCAACTCGTCTATCACGAAATGAAAAGTTAAGTTTGGAAGCACACGCATTCTCTAGCTACTCTCTTAAAATAATTGTGCGTTTGTTTAGTTTTTCGTTTAATCCATAGGTAGCGTTGTTGAAAATTGAGAAGTAAGATAATATCAACTTCAGTAACGTACCGACTGTCAACGCAATAAACGTCCTAAGGTTGCAAAGTACTAACCAACAAAGTAACATAGACAACATATAAAATTGGGCTTAAAATGTCCTTTTCTTGAGTGATATTATAAACTAAACATACAATTTTATATCGGGTGTCCAAGAAATCCAACCCCCCTCTTTACTTTTGAACTAATGAAAACTGATGAACGTGCCTTGGCATATGTTTAAGGGTCAGCTGAAGTACTTTTTGGCATATTTTGGGACCTTTCCCCCATCCCTAAAAAGGAGTAGTGGGGGTCACCCTTTTAAATATTTGTTATACCCCACTATGTGACCTCTAATTTAAAATGGTATAAAAACACAAATTCATTGATACGATTAAAAACATTTTACAACGCCCTTTTCAAAATATGGCGTCCCAATATGTCATTCAACAAATAAATGGTCGTGGTCTCTATGCTTTTTAAAATTTTGGAAAAAATAACAAATTGAGTTTTTGGGTAATCAAAGCTTTAAACTGATATGCTACAAGATAAATTATGCAAACTTTTAAACATTGGTGAGTTTCAAAAAAAGGGGTAGTGTTCAAAATATTTCAAAACCTGTCTTGTAACATACCGTTTTAAAGTTTTGGTTATACAACAACTTTGAATAATTCGTACCTTTCCAAAATTTCCAAAAGGATAGCGGCCACGGCCATTTATCTATTCAAAACATTAGTTATCAAATTAACAATGAAATTAGACATTTTTGGTTGCCATTTTGAACAGGGACATCTTAAAATAGTTTTAATAGATCGTATAAATAACTGTTTTCTATACCCTTTCAAATGAGGGGTCACATGATTGGGTAAAATAAATATGTCAAAGGGTCACCCCCCACTACCTCTATTTTGGGGTAGAGGCAGCCCCCCAAAATATGCCATGAAGTACTTCAGTTGACCCTCATTACATATGCCAAAGCACGTTAAAAAATCTTCATTCGTTCAAAAGTTAAGGGGGTCGAACTTTTAGGACACCCGATATAGTTAGTAAATTAGTTTAAGTCATCTTAATAAATTAGGTAGGTATTCTGCGTTTAGTACGTGTATCATTGTTCATATAATAGGTACATACTAAACAATAGTAATAACATTAGTATAAACATAAAATGAAAATTATCAGTGTGTCACAATTCGATAATTTAGTTCGAAGTTCGACTCAGAATCCGAATTGTACATAAGCTAAAAAGTGTCCGCTGATAATAAAAACTTTTAAACAAAAAGATTGAACCTAATTAAAATTAAACCTACAGTAAAATGCTCTAAAACGTTTGAAATAATAGGGTAATGCAATTATGTACTGCTTTACATGCTACATTCATAAAAACTGAGTTTCTGTTGTTTCTGTTGATCATCAATGTGTTAAAAGTATGAACATTTCGCTACGCTCACAGCCTCGTAGCACCCCTGATAATAGACCACTAAGTCTGAGTCCGAAGGCCGAAGCGAGGGCAAACAGCCTCGTAACTCCCGTGGAAATAGAACTGCTGAATGCCAATGTGAGGCTGAGAAGGGAGCGAATAAGAGTAACAAACTGAAGGAAATTCGATTCACTCATGCAAGCGTGTAGCTGTCTGTAGGCATGGTTTATTTATATAACCCTTTAGAAATGTGTTCATAATTCAAAAGTTTATTTTGACGTACATTATGTTACCTATCGGAGGGGGGGAGAGGTTTGTATTTAAAACATTTGGGGCCCTCCCCTACGGTTTATGAGTGGGGTGGTGACGCAAAGTACGTAAAAACACTTCAGGATCCCATAAAGACAACCCGTAAAGGGTTTTAAAAATGTATTCATTATGTGTGTACTCTCTTCAAGTCGTAATTTTGTCCGTTTTTCGTGAAATTGTGTACAAAATTTTTTTTGTAAATATCTTGGTCAAGTTTTTTAGCCAGCAAAATCGGACTACCAGAAATGCATTTTTTTATAAAAAAAGTGGTTTTAATTATTTAAAACCAGTAAACTGCATCCGATTTTAAGGACATTTGAAATCAATATGCATTTTTAAAGTATCAATCAATATATTAAAGATTATGAAAATCCTTCAAGTTGTTTCAAAATGGCGGCCAAAAAAGTTGTTTTTCGCTCTAACAGCGTTTTAAGTAGTGCAATTTTAATGAAATGTAAAGCAATATTTCTATTTATGATACATTGTAAAACGTGCATTAAAAGGCCATTTAAGTCTGAGGCCGTAGGCCGAAGCGGGGCTGCGAGCGTAACGAACCGTGATAATTAAGAATGCAAACCTAAGGCCGAAGGCCAATGCGAGCCTGAGAGTGTAGTCAAAAGCCTCGTAACTCCTATGGTAATAATATCATGCCAGCGGCAATTTAGCGCTTAGCTGCGTGTCGGTTTGTACATCGGTTGTTTTGTGGCCACCTAGGAGTCTTGATTTGACGCCTTTAGATTTCTTCTGTTGGGGTTACATTTAAAACTTAGTTTATGCTGAAAAAATACGTTATCTTCAGCACCTGAGAACAAGAATCAACGTAGCTATTTCAACAGTGACTCCTGAAATGCTCCAAAACACCTGGCAAAAGGTTGACTATCAGCTAGATGTCTGTCGTGCAATGGGGAGCTCACATTGAAAAGGTTTTTAATACATTAAACAATATTTAAGACTTTTGTGTCTTTTGATGTAAAAATCAAAACTCTACCAATTATATTAACATTTTTATTTCACTTTCAAATCCCGTACACCTTTTTCGATGACCCTGTATTTCACGTACGAGCAATATGAGTTAACGGATTTCGAGAGATTGAAATCTGTTCTCAAAACGTGTTAGTGTGATGTTCTTACATTTCAAAAGCAGTTATCGCAGCCCAAGTAAGGTTAGTGAAGTGAGACACAGAATTTACGTCAAAAATATATAGACAATTTGATCTTGAATGATCCTATAAACCAGACGATCAGGCTTTAGTTGAGCCAAAGTAGCTTGTCGATTCTCAGCTTTCTGGACATCAGTTTTCTAGCAAACGCTGTTGAGATTTGACATCTCTTGTGTCAACCACTGAGCTGGGTTTAATATTATAGACGAGTACTTGTTTATACTTTACTAACACTATTATTTTAATATTATTATTATAACTGATTTACTTCTTTGTTTGAAGTTTGTTGTTGACGATGAGAATTTCTGAGGTTAAAATATTGTACAGACGTTTTCCATAGTTTTTGAGTGATAAAAAAGTACACGACGGGATCTGGAGGCAGTCCCCGTCTTCAGGTGAAAAGTGACCTAAAACATTAGGAAAAGATCTATTATAAAATAACTTACCAGTCATCCACCGCCGAAAACCCCCCTAATTCCATCCCCTCCGTTAAACTGGTAAATTTTAATAAACCAGGCCGACACACAGCTGAGCGCTAATTGCCGCTTGCATGAGTGAATCGAATTACCCTTGTAATTTATTACTCTTATTCACTACGCTACAGCTTTGCTTCGGCCTTTGGCTTCAGATTTACTGTTTTACTGGGAGTTATACTATATATCTATCATGAAAAAATCACATTTTAAATTTCAAAACCTAATATTTTGTTTTATGTTTAAGTCAGATTTCACCTGACGACGGGGCCAAATTCCAGATCCCGAAACGTCGTGAACTTTTTATTCCTCAAAAACTATGGAAACCTCGTAATAACCGATGGATGCTCCGTACTAATATTGAACCACAGGAACCGATTAGCTATTTATTTATTAACGTGTCCACCTAGGATAGTTAACAATATATAAAATACACATTCAAGATGGTAAAGTAAGTAAAATAGTTTCACCAAAGTATTAAAAAACGAACCATAGACTTAGGACTAAACAACGAGTTATAAGCACACATTTAGTTAAACGAGTCCGGAGTTACTTTGAGGCCCTAACGAGGTTGGCACATGCCATATTATTTGTTGTGTTTCGGATAATCAATGTACATCTTGTTAAGTACGAGTATGCCAAAACTAAATAGAATTCTTTAAAAACTGGACCATTTTTCTTGCAAGAATGTATTGAGCTTAAAATTAAATGTGACAATTACTTTTAAATTATTTTATTTTTCGGCGTAGAAAATGGCCAGATTGCACCCACACACAAGTAGTTCTTTTACAATAATAAGTGTTTAAGTTGAAATAAACCAAACCGAAAATAGCGTACCAGGCCACAACGCAAGTAGTGCGATTGCGTTATTTTTGTTTAGTAACAACGTCTTGCACAGAGTTCTGAGGAAGGAAGGGGAAAGTGCTCTTTTCTTCAATCCATCGCACTTCTTACTTTGCGTAAACTTCCAACGCTTTTAGGATTCCTTCCATTCCACTGACTTCTTTCTTACCCTTTGGTAGCAACTCGTAATAATATTTTGTTTCAGTCTTTAACTGTTTTTCCGTTGTTAAAATAATATCTCAAGTTTTAGTCTATAAGGAAAGTTTGAAGTGGTAATGACGCTCATTCAGACATTAAGTAATAAATACTGAATGTTTTATGGCGATAAAAATAAAACCTTGTACGTTATCAAAGAAAGTTTTAAATTTATAAAACTCGAAGTAAGGCAAAAGTAGAAACATTTATGATATAAACACATTTAGACATCAAGTGTTTTGAATTGAAGGTCGGTTAAAAGGCAGTTGCTAAAAGAGGAGGAGTAGTCTGGACTGATGCAAGGAACAGAAGAGGAGTAGCCTGGACTGATGCAAGGAAAAGAGGAGGAATATCCTGGACTGATGCAAGGAAAAGAGGAGGAGTAACCTGGACTGATGCAAGGAAAAGAGGAGGAGTAGCCTGGACTGATGCAAGGAAACGAGGAGGAGTAGCCTGGACTGATGCAAGGAAAAGAGGAGGAATATCCTGGACTGATGCAAGGAAAAGAGGAGGAGTAACCTGGACTGATGCAAGGAAAATAGAAGGAATATCCTGAACTGATGAAGGAAAAGAGGAGGAGTAACCTGACTGATGCAAGGAAAAGAGGAGGAGTAGCCTGGACTGATGCAAGGAAACGAGGAGGAGTAACCTGACTGATGCAAGGAAAAGAGGAGGAATAGCCTGGACTGATGCAAGGAAAAGGAGGAGTATGGACTGGATGGAAAGAGAAGGAATATCCTGGACTGATGGAAAGAGGAGGAATATCCTGGACTGATGGAAAGAAGGATGGACTGATGGAAAGAGGAGGAATAAATGGACTGATTGAAAGAGGAAGAGATGGAAGGACGAGAGGAAGCCTGGACTGATGGTAAAGGAATGGACGAAGGAAAGAGAGGAGGAGTGAGTAACCTGGACTGATGCAAGGAAACGAGGAGGAGTAACCTGGACTGATGCGAAAAGAGGAGGAATATCCTGGACTGATGCAAGGAAACGAGGAGGAATATCCTGGACTGATACAAAGAAACAGGAGGAGTAACCTGGACTGATGCAAGGAAAAGAGGAGGAGTAGCCTTGACTGATGCAAGGAAAGCTGTGTTAAAGTTCTTTAAGTGGTCCGACTGAGCCTACTTTTCAATAATAATATTAAACTCATCTAATATTTATTACTGACGCTCTCAAAAATACTGCATATTTTGTATACACTGTGTGGTAAATTAACTAAGGTAAACGGATTACTACATGTTTTACGTTTCAAAAGAAGCAAACAAGTATTAGTTACCACGTTTTGGACGAAAAAATTATTGATGGAATCTAAACGTATAATAACCAACGAATTTTGCCCTTTTAGGTTTATTTGTATATTATTTGTAGATTTATTTTCCAACCCAACCAATGCCTTGTTTATAAAGAGCTCATGTTAAACTGGATAAAGTCCATATTGCAACTTTGAAGTTCTATTCTATTTTATTCACAATTTTCATTGATTTTCAAAAATTATATATTGACGTATATTTAAAAAATCAAATCATTAAATTCCAAGACCATATTTTGCAATAGTTTTTTAAAAGTTAATAAGGTTTCTTAAGTTAAATAACAGAGTGTCCAATCAGCCAAGCACAAGTTGAAATAATGCCTCTCTTACTAATAAAACTTTTAACAAAACAGTTGAACCGACTTCAAAAACAAACCTACAGTTAAGTGTTCTAAAAAGTTTGAAATAATTGGGTAATGCAATTCTGTATTGGTTTACATGCTAAATTAATAAAAAATGAGTTTCTGATGTTTTATGCGTACATCAATTTATCCATTACACTACGGAAGTATATTAGCTGTTCTCATTTCATGGTAACCAATATAATAAATGTTAATTTTCTGATACTTTTTAGAATAACACCATATCCGAACAATATTTGCCATATTTTGGACTAAAACGTAGGGGTTGTTATAATCTTTATTCACTTTTAAAAATGTTGGAGTCGGTTCTGCTGAAGCAAATTACAGAATTACATTACCCAACTGTTTAGAGCATTTTACTGTAGGTTTGTTTTTAAAGTTGGTTCAAATTTTTGTTAAAAGGTTTTATTTCACAATTATTGAGTTTTTCACTGTATTAGCCTATTTTGAAATCTGTTTAATATTTTGATAAAGTTTCTAGTCAGACAAATTTATTATGAGCGAGATTATTAAACTCGAATTTAGTAACGTCAGAAAAAAGAAAATCTTTTCATCTTTTGAAGTTGATGAATGATTTTGTACGGGACTTGTAGTGTAATGTAATCATATTATCATGAACTTAGTAATTAAGTTATAAGGTCTTGACCTTATAGTAGTTGAATCATATAATATTCACTAACTGGCTTTCAGCTAGTTTGGGAGATAGGCAGTCCTCTAATCGGACCCTAGGTTTGAGTCCTTCATCCTCGATATCCATCGCTGGTTCGACGTGATTTTTCTTCAGTACAAACTGAAGTAAATGTGTACTGAGTAGAACTTTGAGTACAGCTCTTCTAGGTAGACCGCTGCACTCAAGTCACAAATTTGCCACCTTGAGGGGGGAGAATCGGGGGATCAGGGTAACGCTTCGTCCTTGGCATCGAGGCCTTTTCTCATGGTAACAATGCCAGAACATAGGTCCTTTCCTTTTTCCATGGCAAGCTCGAAGGAATTAAGCACTTGGCTTCGCTTGCGGTAGCGTTTTGGCCGAACGGGTATGGGACATCAGGGTGACGATTTGGCTTGTGGCTTGTTGGTTACGAGCTTCCGGTATTTTTTCTAATAATAAGCTCGCAAGAGTAGTTCCCTTCTGAAGATGTAGTTTCGGTGCTTGGCCAAGTTAAAAAAGACTAAGTGGTTCGCTCCACTCGCGTTGACGTTTCATTGTTGCTGGCCTTTCGTTTGCTTATTTCCAGCTCACAAGATCATGTACAGGTTTCGGCCCGTATCCTTATGACATATGGGTAGTTTGCTCTTCTTTTAACATGTAATGTTCCAAATTTTGGTGAGGGAATTGTATTTTTGCCGACCGATGTAAATTACGCGGGCCGGGAGCAGAGCTTAGCGATTTGGCCGCAGAGACGCGCTCTGCCGAAATAAGTTCCTGCGCTGGCCACCGAACCACACGCTGTGCTATCAAAACATTGATAAAGCTCGCCCTCGCTCTCTCGCTCTTCGATCAGTCACCGACGATTACATTGCTCTAGGTACGGTACTAGATAGGAACGTTTTAAGACCGAGATCCTCCTCATTTAATATAAATCATTTTCTTTTTAAATTACAGAACTTCGATTAGCCATTACGAAGGAGCTGTACAATTTAGTTTGAATAATTACGATTAAAGGGTCAACTGCGAATTATGCTCATTCTCATAGATTTTGTCTTTTCAACATTGATTTTCAAACCGGTGGCAAGTCCTTCTTCTTCTAGATCTTGAAGTTTTGTCTCCATATCTCTGAACCTGTGGGTAAGTAAGCAGATATGATCTGCAAAAGTGAGCTCTTCAAGCCTCCAGGATATACTCTGTTGGAGCCCCCAGGATATACCTCTTTCTCCTCTCTCCGTGTTCCGCAGCACTTGATCCAACACAATCAGAAACAGGGTTGGTGACAAGACACAACCCTGCCTGACTCCTAACTTTACATCTACAGGATCACTCAGGTTGCCATTGTGCATTATTTTACAATTGTAGTTTGTGTACATTACTTTTATTAGTGTAATTATCTTATTTGGTATTCCAAAATCTTGTAGGGCAGTCCATATTTTCTCTATTTTGACAGTGTCGAAAGCCTTCATAAAATCTATGAAGACTAAGTATATGCCTATATTGTACTCATTTATTTGTTCGGTTATTATTCTCATCGTGTTTATTTGGTCAACGCATGAGCGGTTCCTTTTTAATCCAGCCTGTTCTCGCTTTAACTTTCCATCTATAACATCTTGAATTCGATTTAAGATAATCCTTGAAAATATTTTACCAGGAATAGATAGCAAAGGGATAGATTGATAGCCTCTCCAGTTTTCACACTTTGTTAGGTCTCCTTTCTTTAGGAGTTTGCATAGTAATCCGGTTTTCCAGTCGAAAGTCATTTTCTCTTCATTCCAAATTTTGTCAAATAGTGGTTTCAGGATCTTTGCTGTAAGTTCAGGTGTAGCTTTCAAAACTTCTGGATGTATATTGTCGCTTCCAGGAGCTTTCCAATTTTTTGTTTCTTTCAGCGCCACCTTGATTTCTTCTTCCGTTGGTGGGTTTATATTGATGTTCTCTTCTTCTACTGTTACATTTTCTGCTATGTTTTCATTTCTCTCATCAACATGAATTAAATCGCTAAAAACTCATGCCACCTCCTCATTTGCTCACTATCATGTGTTAAAATTTCCTTCCTTATCCTTTACAGGTTTTCCCACTCTAAACTTTCTATTTGACAGTTGTCTTGTTATGTTGTACAGTTCTTTGGCGTCTCCTTTCTTGATGCTTCTTCAGCTTTCTCAGCCATCTCATTTATCCATTTGCGTTTGTCTGACCTTGCACTCCTCTTTACTCTTACATCTGCTTCTCTGTATATAATGTTGAGCTCCCTATTTTGATTCCTGGTCTTACTCTGGTTCATCTCAACAGCACCCAATTATTTGAAGAACTTAAGGCCACTATCTTGTTGGAAATTTAATTCTACATCGAAATATAGCTAGTCAAGTACTTTTTGGTTCGAAATAGTGTTTTACTGCTAAACTACGCAACAAATACAGGCCTTTTTGAGATTTTTTTGAAGTTGTTAAGATTTTTTACTGTATTGTATATAGAAATATTAGTCCGATCAAAAAGATTTTAAATGGGGCCACTATGTAGTTAAGATCTATCAATCAACGTAAACCGGGCGTAAAGCGATGGCCGCGTTCAAAAGTAGTTCGTGAACAGACATAAAAAAATCGCCGCAGGTCAACTTGTATAACCTCCTCGTTTCTTTGAAGTCACATAATAACCTCCTCGTTTCTCTGAAGTCGGTTAAAAATTAAGTCAAGCGTAGGGATAATCATAACTTTCGTACTAACATTAAATGCTTTAACTTTAACGTAAAACTGACTCATTCATCTAAACTCTAAAGAATATCTTCCCTCGATTGGCTGGGCATAGACAGATATTTTTTGTTCTCTGTTACAAATGGTTACTCTGATACAAGTCTGTGATTGGTCGGCTGCTGCTCCCAGTTAGCTAGCCAGTCAGTTGGTGGGCAGTTGTCACCGGCCGTGTACTTGCTTGGTTTGTCTATAATTTCTTAACTTGTTTGTGCATGTTGCATTGTATTCTAGGGTAGTTGTTTTGAAATCATAATATAAGCTTGAAATTATAAAACAAACAAAAGAGAAAACTCACGTTGTTTGGTGGTGGGTGACCGGTCAGTTTTCGCTGATTACCTTTAGGCTAGATAGTTTCCTAATGTTTATGTAGTTGCGTCTTTACGTAAAAGCAATCTAAAGCGTAAGTTTTGGATTAGTTTTCACGTGAAGACGCATTATATTTCAGATCCCGAAATTTTACTTTCTTCTTATTCACTAACACAATATGGAAGACGGACGTAATAACATTCCAAACTCAGAAATTCTACTAGCGTCAGCAACAATATTCAAACAAAGGACTACATTTGATTGCTTAATGTAGTTATACAGTATAAACACTGTATTTGACAGTGGCATTAAAAAGCAATTATAAGTATTGTGTGAGAACGCACCTGTGTATATAAATTCCAGTTACGATTACACTTGTGATTACACTGTTATTGTTATATCAATATGAGTTATAGTTACATTTCATGCACTATGTCGCCTGTGTGAGCTGCTTAGGTCACGTGTTTAACCATTTATATTCCTTTTCAAGCGTTCATCTGGTTGTTGTTCATAATTCAATAATTCCAATCATTTCATGATACAATGGTCAATAATTGTTGTTAATTTTTCCGGACATTTGCTTTAGGAAAACTTTACTGTTGAACCTGGTGATCAGACGTGGCATTATACTGTAAACCAATATTTAAACCTAATTTTAGCTCTTGTTTAACTCACTTCTTACTAAAAGGGGTGCTTAAAGCATTTGATTTGCAAACATGCCACCTTACTTCACACATGCAACATGCCCTTCACTTTTCATTAAAACAACTAGCATAATTAGTTAGCATAACAATTAACAACACATACCAGCTCTAAAATCGGTCCAATAAAATGAAGGCTTGGAAAGGAATATAAATGAGAATATAGAATAAAGCTTGTGACCTATGTAACTATCTAATTATTGTAACAATTATTGTGAAACCTTGCAGAACAACAATCGTCAAAGCTTTTGGTCGATTAATGAACGATGAATTTTTAACACCCACACCATATTCAATTATAAGCACATTGAATGAATTTTAAAACTCAATAGCCAAATATCTTGATTTTAATACACTTTTTATTTATTAACAGGCTTCTTTCAGTCAATAGTTTAAGGCAAAGCGGCCATTTTTAAACTAAGGTTAATAAAACTAGGCCTAATCATTCACGCAATAGATCAAAAGGATATGGCAATAACTGTTCTAGTTCAGATTTAATTGTACTCGTATACCGTATTTTACTAGCTCACTCAACCATGCTCAAACTTACAGGCCACAAAATAGCCATTTAAATATCCAATGTATAGCAAAATTCAATAAACTATTTATAATGTCATTACATCAATATGAGTTATAGTTACATTTCATGCACTATGTCGCCTGTGTGAGCTGCTTAGGTCACGTGTTTAACCATTTATATTCCTTTTCAAGCGTTCATCTGGTTGTTGTTCATAATTCAATAATTCCAATCATTTCATGATACAATGGTAATACAATTGTTAATTTTTCCGGACATTTGCTTTAGGAAAACTTTACTGTTGAACCTGGTGATCAGACGTGGCATTATACTGTAAACCAATATTTAAACCTATTTTAGCTCTCTTAACCAATTCCTTACGATGTGCTTAAAGCATTTGATTTGCAAAATAAAACCACCACACACATGTATGCCCTTTACTTTTCATTAAAACAACTAGCATAATTAGTTAGCATAACAATTAACAACACATACCAGCTCTAAAATCGGTCCAATAAAATGAAGGCTTTGAAAGGAATATAAATGAGAATATAGAATAAAGCTTGTGACCTATGTAACTATCTATTTATTGTAACAATTATTGTGAACCTTGCAGAACAACAATCGTCAAAGCTTTTGGTCGATAATGAACGATGAATTTTAACACCCACACCATATTCAATTATAAGCACATTGAATTAAATTTTAATAGCCAAATATCTTGATTTTAATACACTTTTATTTATTAACAGGCTTCTTTCAGTCAATAGTTTAAGGCAAGCGGCCATTTTTAAACTAAGGTTAATAAAACTAGGCCTAATCATTCACGCAATAGATCAAAAGGATATGGCAATAACTGTTCTAGTTCAGATTTAATTGTACTGTATACCGTATTTACCAGCTCACTCAACCATGCTTTCTTACAGGCCACGCAATATGTTGTTGCAATATTTGAAATATACCAATGTCATTATCAATAACAAATAGTTTATTACATTATCATTGAGATATGTCAAACTTAAAACTAGTTACAAGAGTATCTTGATGTTGCAGTCGAGTCTTAGGTTGTTCTCTTGTCTCCAGCCCAGAAATTCGTTTATGGAGTAAAATGGTCTGTCCGTCAACCATTTCAAGTGTTGTCTGCATCTTTTTCCTTGAGCGCCTTTATGTCGTCTGGTAGAGCGTTGAAGAACTTCCTGCCGCTGAATGATGGTTTCTTTCGAATCTGGATGTATGGTGCGAGGGTAGGGTGAAATTTGATGCATATCGAGTGTTGTACCCATGGATATCTTGGCCCTGTTGCGGATCCTTCTTTTCAACAAAGATAATGTCCCTATTATTGAACACTTACTGGCTTCACACCTTCTTTCAAATAAACAAATTAAACTGTTCCCGATTATCTATTGAAATTTAATCTACTTTTGGGTTTCGGTTAACCCCGCCTTGTAAGTTGTGACCATTCCGATAATTGTTGTTCGTGAGATTTTACGTAACTTATTTATTGCCTAACGATTTCACCTTCTTCTTGCCCAGATCCGTGTCATGACGTCTAGCAAATGTTTTATATGTTTACGTTATACATAAAACCACGTAATACATTTTAACCACTGACCCTTGTCTTAACTTCAAAAACTGTCATGAAAATTATCAAAGACAGTCATTTAAACCCTCCAATGTTGGCCCAAAATTCAGATAAAACCTGTTTATAATGTGCATTCACATCATACGTGAATCCACCATAAAACCCCTACTCTAGAACTCGTAATTTACATGATACAAACGAATTTGAATAAGAGTTTATGACTGACCTATATAATTGGCTTGGCTCTCATTGATTTAAGTTATTTTGAAAACACGTCCGTTTATTATTTTCCATAATACGAGTATATAAGACCAATCATTAAGTAGCATAGAAAAGATACACTTTAAATTTATTGTTCAAAATGGACGAACGTGTTTAGTTCAACTCGAACAAATTTGCGCCCTCCCCCCTAACAACCACCATAACATTCAAATATTTAAATATCCCTTCCTATTGAACATCTAACGCACACATATGTTACCACCATGTGCAGTACCAACATTCAGGGCTTTGTCGACAACATTACACATTAGAGATTAAAAAGGCAATGACTAAGTAGAAATTTCGGCAAATTCGATTGCACCTCATTTGGCCTTTGAGACGAACTATTTCATCAGCTTTTCTTCGGGCACGTCTTGAGTGTATAAGAAGCAAAGTTTCATGTTTCTAGACCAGGTATGTACAGTAAAAAAAGGCAAAAGATAAAGTTTGTCTTGTTTAACGAGGTGAAGTTAGGAGTACAAAGTCCTCTCTACCTCTCAACGCCGATCTTTACCTAGTGTCACCGTATAGTCACATCCTTTGCACAGGTCCACTGCATTTGGAGACCGAGTAGCACACATGGTCACGTGGTCACATGGTCACATGTTGGTAGGTGGTGATCGAACCCGCGCCACCGGAGTGATGAGCTCCGGATTCGCGCGCAATACCAATCCGCCACGGATCCACATACATCATGTTGTTTAGATGTTTGAGACACAAATTGATCAGTGAGTGAGTAAGCCAATGGTATTTAGTTTTCATAAACGTAGTAACATTTCCGTGCTGTGGGTGAACATTTTGTAGACAGAATAAAAAAGAGACTATAAACATGAATGAATGAATATTACTTCGGTGATATTGCATTTTAGTTATTGAAATATAATAATAGGTAGATCTTCAATGAAACCTTACATGTAAGAATAAAAAGTTGGACCGAATCGTAAGTGTCCACCAATCTGAATGTTAATACCGGATAAATCTACACATTTCTACATAACAACTTTAAGAAATCCCGAATTTGCATTTACACCGTACATTTATATTTACAATATACATACTCGTATTCTATTTTGGATCCCCAGTCTAAAGTATAACTTTTTCTCTTAATAGTTTTAATGTTGAAAATACCTCTTTCAAAATAAGTTAAAATATAAATCTTCTTTCCTTTGAGAATTACTTAATTATTATTGAAAATTTATTCATTGTGAGAATCACGTGGAATTATTTCATAACTACAGTACATCATAGATGAACAGACCTAAAAGGTTTTAATTCTCTAACCTTTGCCGTGAATATGGTATATTATATTCATTTAAAGTGATGCTTAAAAACTGCGGCCAATTAAAATTTGAAAAGCAAAAATATATTATCAAACATATATGAGGCGGTGCATCTGGAGTCTACGAGTATACAAAGTACTAATTACCCCAAGTTTCTCGTTTCTTGACTGCCCGCTATTTAGGGAACTAAGATCAATGAGATATTGCGTCTAGTTTTTTCGGTTTATATAATTTATAATGACTTTACTTTATAAATTCGCAATTTTAAGAGATGGACATATCAATGCAACCATTGATTTCCCTAATGCAATAAATGTGTTGTATAGTAACGTTGATGAACAAATCCCTCTGTTACGAATAATCCCAGAATCATAAATAATGAATGAGCACTGAAACTCGCTTTAATTTTAAAGTACTGTACTTGGAACTCTCGTTATATTGCACATTTATAATCTACGTAGAACCCCCGTGCGACGTTGTAACTTCCTGGAATTTGTTGCTAGTTAGATACTGTACAAGGGTCAGACAGTTAATGACTATTGCACACTATACAAAGGTAGTATTTTGACAGTTTAAAATTTGACGTGGTTTAGCCTCTAGAAGCAAGAGATGTTAAAACCCTTAATTAATGAACAACATAAGTGTATACAGATTATTTGAGTCATGTTTCACATTTCTTGGCTTCGTGTGTTTTAAGGAAATGAGTTCAGTGAGGCCGTGAGTCAATAATATTTAGGGGTTTTACTCGTATATGTAATTTTCTTTTATAATTTGTACTTTTTTAAGAGTTGGACATATTAATCAAACCCTTTAATGCCGGTGTTTTGGGTTGCTACAGTTTAACAATATGGATTTTCTTATAGGAATATTCATAGTTGAACATATTAAATCCATTGAGAAATATTAACACAGTTTAAATGTCTCGTGAGATGAATGTGGTTGTGTTGATTGGCTCTATTCAATGTTGCAACGTTACCAGAGATCATCAGTAGATCCATATATCACGCTCACAGACTCACCAGACTCACAGGTCCACTGCATTGGGAGACCGAGCAGCACACGTGGTCACATGGTCACATGGTCACAAGGTCACACGGTTCACATGGTCACACGGTCACTTAGTCACACGGTCACATGGTCACACGGTCAAAAGGTCACACGGTCACATGGTTACACGGTCACATGGTCACAGTCACACGGTCACATGGTCGCATGATCATGTGCTCTTGATCAAAATGTGCTCTTGATCGGGGACTCATTGTTGAGGTTTTCTGGAAGAGACTGTAGCAATAAAGGGGCTTATGTTGAATGTCTACCGTGGGGATCTAAGCATAGGTTAGTTGAGTATGTTTAAAATGTATTTATATTCATGTGGGTACCAACAATCTCAGATATGGGTACCGGAGAGGTCCGGGCTACAATGGTGGTCATGGGAAGCGTGAGGCACCCACAGTAGGCCGATCTGCTATTCACAACTAAAACAAATTTTTCCAAATTCAAAAAATGTTCCTGAATAGCATCTGATTAGAAAAGACATTGGCTATATATAGCTTTGTATAATTTTAACTCTCAACTTGAATTGATGTGTTCAAATATTAACGTTCACTTTGTTGAGGCCAACTGTTGGGTAGTCAAGGGGATCTCGCCCGTGACGGGATTCACCTCAATCGCAGAGGTGTACAACGCCTTAGTTCCCCGTTCACAGGGCCTGTCTGATGCTTTGGGTCAATGATGGGACTTCTGAACCTAGTTCCCTTGTTACGTCTGACACTGAGACAGCTGGTGTGTGTGAAATGACTGGGAGCAGTCTTCTGCTGTTGTTGACCCAGGTCTTTCCACTTCGTCGGAAAACTAGCTGGAAGGGGAACTTGCCACTTCAGAGTTGGTCACCTAAATGTGATATCGCTCAACACGGGCTTTGACGAATTCTCTGCTTTGGTGTCTGACTTCAACTTTGACGTTTTTGGCGTCACTGAAACGTGGCTTCAATCTTCCGACCCCTCTGAAGCGTATGCGATACCAGGATACACTTTGTTGAGATGCGACCGTCAAGGTCGACATGGTGGCGGTGCTGCCTTGTACCTGAGAGAAGGTATTATTTGTGAGCAGTATTTTCTTGCTGAAGATGTGGATCCTGGTCTCGACTACATTTGTGTCACAATGAAACTTAAAGGGACAAAAGTTGGTCTGTGCAATGTTTATAGGCCCCCTCACTTGATGTACTCATGCTTGGGTGCCCTGTTTCACCCCTCTTCGTTGAGATTGCAGTTAGGTAAACATGATTATATGCTTGGGGACTTAAATGTAAATCTGATGTCAAATACATCAAATGACTCAAAATATTTACACCGTCTCTTGAAAGATTCAAATGCAGTCCAGCTTATAAGTGAGCCGACTAGAATTACAGATAACCATTAATTGATCATCTAATAGTTGACAAGTCAGCCCCTAGTCAAGAGGATCGGTGTTATGGATGCCCCCAGTTTAGAGATGAAAGAGGTGTACAGATAACAGACCATAAACTTATTTTTGAGAATTTAATTTAGAAAAGAAAAGAGTAATCCAAACTAATAAATTACAGAGATTATTCAAAGTTTGATGTAGAGGCCGCAGTCAAAGACATACACGATATAAATTGGGACGCAGCCATTGATTTAAATAATGTTGATGAGGTTGAATTTTTATTTCTTCAAATATAAGAAATGTATTTGATAGACATGCCCCTATAGTGTGCAAAAGGATTCAAAACAAAAAGGCCCCATGGAGAACTGAGCAATTAAGGAATTTAACTAAAGAAAAGAATCGCCGAGAAATATATATTGGAAGACCAGAATGGTCTCTTGTTGAATGACTACAAGGAATCAATTAAAATGGTCTGATCAAAATGCGAAAAAGACGTTCACCTGAAAATCAAGTTTACTGTTAAGTGGAAACTGACGGGCGGTTGCCATTTCTGGATGCTGGCTACAAGAAAAAAAGAAGATGGAACTCAGCTATTCAGTGTATAGAAAGCCTACACAATAAACAGAATTCTTGTTATCAATCCAAACGATCATCCAGCACAGAAGAACGGCTTTTGAACACACCAAAAAAGGTTTTCTATAGACATATCAGATAAAAGAGCCAAGTTGGAATTCGAAAAGAAAATGTTACAGAAAACACTGCAAGAAAATGTTGTAAAGACATCAAATTAAACAAGGCATTACAACCGACAGATGCAAGAACGAGCTCAGCCGCCATCCAAAGTGCAATCATAAATAAAGATATTGTCTCCAATTGAAACGAGCTTCCAGCATTCTTATTTTAGAAATGTTGTGATAAGTTTGGGAGAATTCTTGAAGAAACATAACATCCAAAACCATATCTCAAGCTGCACAAAATCAGAACTGTTTACGACCCTGAAAGAAAGATTCATTTGTACACCTGAGTTTATGAGTGCACCTTGCAGTTTACTCAGTCTATATTGGTGAAACGAAACGGCTAATCTCACACACGACTTCAAGAGCAATATACGCAATACCCAAGAAGTTACAAGAAAAGTCGGCAATAGCAGAACACAGCTAAGACAAAGCATGGAATTGATTTTGACAAAACTAAAGTCTTGGCAAAAATTTCACACTATTATCCAAGGAAAATTAGAAACCATAGAAATACTCAAGCATGAAGACAACTTTAACAAAGAAGACAGCATAAAATTATCAAAAAACCTGGCAGCCAGTTATTCAAAGTCCTATTACAGCCAACCAGTTCGACAACGAGCAACAGGCTCGCCCCATTCGGCACCAATAAGGTGACAGGGATCTTTCTTCACACTGCATATATAGCAGGCCACATGGCCAATCCAGTCTGAAAGTCACAACAAGCTACTGAGGATGACTCTCCACAGCAGGTCGAAACGTTTAACAGTCATTATTTTATTTTAACTGCAGACACGGTGTAAAACCGGAATGATCTTAATTAAACATTCTGATCAAATGCGAAAAAGACGTTATATTCTGATAAATTAGCAAATCTGGATAATGCGAAAGAGTTTTGTCATGCAAAACAATCTAGTATCGCAGAAACTAATGCAAACAGAACGTTCCTCCTGATGTCATTGATGAGATGAATAAATATTTTTCTATGGGCAGTAGCATAGATATTAACAGAGAGAATTTTGAATTATCTAAAAGAGCGCTGAGAACTGAGCGAAAAGAGCATTCATTTTCGTTCAAACCAGCATCAGAAAAAAGAAGTGATCTCGATATATAGAATACATTAATCTAAAGCCAGTTGATGATACTTCAATAAACATGATAAAGGCTGTTAACCTTATGCAATCAAGGTAATAACGCACCTTGTAAACTTATCCTTAAATAACGGCCGATTTCCAAATGAATGGAAAAAAGTATTGTGCATCACCTGCCAGTAAAAAATAACTGTTCTAAAGAATTGGAACATTTGAGGCCCGAAAATATTTTGAGGATATCGAAAAATTTTTAGAAAAGTTGTTGTCTTCAGCAATACTGAGTTTATTGATGAAAGTTATATTTCCCACTACAGTCTGATTCAGGAAAACAACAACACAGCTTTGTTGAACCTTTTAGTGATTTATTTGATAAAGATCTTCGTACGTCTGTTGTTATGTTAGACTATTCGCAGGCCTTGATTTCTTTATCATGAATTGTTACTGGCAAAATGAAATATCTTCACTTTGGCGATACTTCTATCGAATGTCACCAAATCTTATCTAGAAAATAGACTGCAGTTCAACGAGGTTAGGGGTTTATCGTTGCTACCCATTCACAAGCAGCGTGGCGCCTCAGGTATTGTCTGGGGCCTTAACTTATCTAATTTGCGCATGCGACTTTAGATGCTTGGCCAACTGCTCATGCACACTGTCAGCTGCACTTGTCTTATAACCCTGGCGTCGAAGATGCAATACTGAAGTCAACTTCAGAGAATTCTGAATGGTCTTCAAGCAACGGCATTTGAATATTAGCAAGTGCACTGTTATGCATTTTGTTCCCTGACAATTTAGTCCAGGCCTTAGGTGAGAGAAATGTGAGTGTTGAAATTGAGGGGAGGCTCTGACAGTCGAACTCCACAAGACCCCTCGGCGCTGTACTGACAACAAGCTCACATTCTCTGATCATGTCACCCACAACATTAAGAAAGCTGGAGACTTAGAGGTTCTTACAAGTTCAGAAGTTTAATGCCGGAGCCCACCAAGCTTCATCTTGTACAAGCACTGATTCTCTCAATCTTTTTCATTATTGCTATCCTGTATATAGGCAACAGTATTTCAAGAGAGTACAATGGAACGAATTCAAAAGTGCTTAAACACATGTCTGCCAAAGACTCAGACGGTATGATCGAGTGTCTCCTCCGGTTGAGGCCCTGGTTATTACCTATGGAAGACGTGCAGGATACTGACGCTGTACAGTCTACAAGGTTCTTTTGGAACAGGAGAGCCTCAATGACCTTCTGGGGAGGTTTCCAGTTTCTGGATGAGGTCGCCTCTTTGTGCAACTTTCCCAGGATCACCCTTGAACTAGGAAGAAAAGGCCTTTTTTTTGCCCTCAAATGTATAATGACCCTCACCGGGAACTCAAGAATGCCTGCTAGTTTTAAGATAAGTATTAAGAAAATGTTTTAAATAGATATATCTTTTGATTGAAACGTTTTGTTTCTATGTATTAGTATTTGATAAAGCTAAAGAACTCCTGATTTAAAGCATTATTAGTATACAGTATAGTTAAAATAATAGTTATGAACAATTTTGTTAGTTTATCAAAACAAACAACTAGTTGTTTTGTTTTGTTACTTAGTTTACTCTCCTTTTCTTGAAAAGTTTGTTTTTCAAACGAAATATATAGAATTTTTCTGTACCTCCCCTTCTTCCCTCCTAAAAATCCTTAAGTAATGTATAAGCCTGGTACCTTTTAAAGAGTTATTTTAAACATATATTATTAAAGAGAATCTTATCAAGTTTCTTTAGGTAATACAAAGTTATATATGAGCAAAATTTTATATGCTCAAACGATAATTAGTTTTTACCAGGTATCAATGGTACATAGTGTAACGGATGTTACAGCTTCCAACAATCCTCTTCCTGTGATGATCAGTAACAATGGATCTTACTGTAATTATATAATGTCTTTACATGTCCCCAAAAGAAACAATCTTAGGTGAGTCGATTCGTCTTTGATGGCCATGCAATTGGCCTATTCACCAATCCACCCTGTTAGGAAAACGCTGTATTATCAAGAATAGGAATAACACTTAGGAGCAAAAACCACTTATGCCACCATGAGCCCAGATCTGACCTACTCAGATTTTTTCTTTGGGACATGTAAAAAAACATTGTGTATTCTGAGAAGATCCGTGACATTAATCATATGAGGGAGAGAGAGGGATTGTTGAAGCTGTAGCCTGCTACGCCTAATATGCTGTTAAATACATGGTAAGAAACTACACTATCAAGCCTAGGCGTGTACCGGGCAACAAATGGTGCCTGGGATACAACTTTATTAGGTTCAAAAAAAACTTAGTTGAAGACCCACTAATAATATGTATGTTTAATAACTATTATTTTAACCATACTGTATACTAATACAACTTTAAATCACAAGGAGAAAGCCCTTTAGAAAACACCTGGTACATATAATTATATACAAAAAAGTTGTTTTAAAAGCAATGTAACATTAAAAACGCTTGTCAATAAAGGCATTTTTTATTTATTTTTATTTATGGCAATGGGTCACATGGGCCACATGATCACACGTCACAAGATCGTACATTGTCCATTATTATTCACAACTATATGGGTCACACATGACCACACGGTTACATGATCGCTGGGTCACATGGCCACAGGTCACATGGCTCATGATCACATGGTCCCACGGTCATTATCGGGCATGATCACATGGTCAGCGGTCACACGGTCACACGGTAATGCCAATACATGGCTACATGATCACATTGAAGGTTGATAAAAAACGCAAATGACTAATCAACAAGTTTTCATATTTACCAGTTTTAATAACTTTATTTGGGAGAGAAGCCGGATAGTTTTCACCAACCGAATATACCAGACGGAACGTTGCTGCAACATTGTCATTTTTGATTTTCCCAGGTCGCCCCCCTTTATTTATGTAAATCCTGCTAAATTTTATAGCCTGAGTTTTTCAATCAGCATACCTACCATGAATATTGCTGATGATATGCAAGGTTGAGTTTGTTTGTAGTCATCGGAAAAACATTACAAACATCCAATTTTAAATTACTCAATAAAAAACAAGTCTAGTCCCGTATTTTGTTTCCTTATGAAAGTTAACCCGTTTGTAATGCTGCACAAATACAATGATTGGTTTGGGATGTGGGCAAACTCACACCTACCAATCGGCTAAGTAGATGAGACGCTGAAAGGGTTGTTAGATGTAAAAATTTGGCCGTCTCTGCAAAACAACCAGACACCTCTAGATCACAAACCTCCTTTGACTTTGACTCTCTGAAATGTGATCCACGCGCATGCTCACTCCAACCTCTGCTCACTGACCTGTGTACTGTGCAGTGTGCATGTCTCTCTTTACTGCAACGTCATTGATACATTTTTTGAACTAGTGATAATACTCTCTAAGTGATACTCCTCTTTTCCTGCCAGCACAACCTTTATAGCTTGCCCACTGGGTATTTGCTTTTCAATAAATGAATTATTTTATTCTAAAGAGGCTTTACAGTCGAACTAAGACAGTTTTCTTGCAGATATGTCTTTGCCGTCTGAAGCCACAAAGGGGGAACAGCAATTTTTGGGCATTAGTTTTGCCTTACCTGGTAAGCGCTGGACACGGCGCGGTATTACCAGTGGTATTGCAAAGCGGGCCAGCTCATTTCGTGTTGCTCGACAAGCTGCGGAGATGGGCTGATGCCGGAGCAGTCGGCGACAAATGGCGAAGAGTTATGGTTTTATTTACGGTGAATTCAATGAAAGGCCTGGTTTGCCACATGAAAAGATGCGCAGATGCAATTTGAGACAGTGTGGCGTGTGATTACATATAGTAATTGGCCTGCCATACAAGTACGCGCATAGTTGCGTTTTAAATGGGACAAAAGCAAAAAGCCAATACAAGCTGGAAAACATTTCAATCTCAAACTATTTGCTTTCGCAAGAAATGGAGCTAAATTTGGAGATCCCGTCGAACAGCAATTTGAATTTTCAAAACACTTTTAATTTTACTTAATGAAATGTCCCATTAAAAAAATCAATACAAAAACTGAGAACAAAATGTGCATGGATCACGTAATGGATCCTGACTTCGAGAGAAAAAATTATTGTTTTACTCCTGAAATCAAAAAAGCACACAACAAACTTAGAGTTCAGTAAAATTATCGGAGAGGCTGTTTGAAGGTCATAGAGCCGCGAAGGCTTTGTGAAGTGACAAAAGCATTGCTCACAACAAAACTTTTCAAAGACAGTTTGGGCCATAATCAAAAAAATAAACCAACTCAACAAAAGAATCGAACTCAGTAATTAGTACGAAAAGTCAACGATCCTCGAAGAGTCGCTGACGAGTTCAACAGCTTTTTTTCTGGTAGAGCTGACAAGGCCCTGGGCCAAAGATCAGCCTGTTCTCTGTTTAATACCAAGTCCCACAGCTCCATAGCTTTGACCTGTACTGAGGAGGAAATCGCCAGAATCATAAGAGAGCTCCCAATGAAAAAAAAACCAATGAGACAAACAAATGGGAGCGATACAGTGCTCTAAGCACTTGTTGAAGCCAATTTGAGCACCTGATCCACTCTTTTCTGCTCTGAACAGTTCCTCTTCACTCAAAAAAATACCAAAAGTCACCCCAATTTTTCAAAAGGGCGACCTCCTCAACCCAAATTACTGTCCGTTCAATCTTGCCAGCCTTCAGCAAAAAAGTTTTTGAGAATGCTTTTCCATCAGAATGCGAATTTGGACAAACATAACCATTATCAGCGTGTCCAAATTTGGTTCCGAATGGTAATCGACAATAGGACGCAGTGGTGCGCTTAGTCGAAATGTTAGTGAGGCATTTGAGGAAGAGAAACTACACTCAGTGTGTTTTCTCCTTGATTCGTCAAAGGCTTTGACTGTGTTGATCACAATTCCTCTAACCACAAACCTCAATATTACATGCGATGTTCACCCTTCAGATGGATCAATCGCTCTCTGCTAATAGAACACAATTCGTCGAATACAATGTTCGATCAGGAGTGCAGAGGAGGCTTGAGATATGGAGTCCCTCAAGCGTTTATACTTAGCCCTGCTCTTTTTGATATACGTCAACGATGTTGGTCTATCAGTGCAGAATGGGCAACTGTCCAATATGCCGATGACACGACTCTTGTTTCAAAGCACCATCAACTCAACAACTCGAAATCGCGTCTTCATCGAGTCAACAGTTCAATCCAACATTTCAACGAGCTCAATTCCCAAAACAAATCCGTCAAAATCGTCTTCATTCAGTTTTGTTTACGTCAGACAACCTCAGATAGTAATCCAACAGTCTTTCTGGACGATACCGACCGAAGAAGTCTGGCCATCAACAAAATTCTTGCAATACACCTTGACCGAGGGTGACATGGAAAGTCATGTACACAGCGTCTGCGGGAAGTTAGTCACAGGCACATGCAGAGACAGCTGTCCGAATACCGCCTGATCTTGGTACTGATGACGGCGTATGGAGTATCTACCCCACCTCTCCTACGGATTGGCTTTATGGGGTAGTTGCTCCAATACCAATTTCTCAAGAATCTTCATTCTTCAAAAGCTGCTGAACAATCATGGTATCTCTGCCTAGTAGTCAAAATCAGCATCTGTATCTCAAATTGACACATTACCTTGCTCTACATCTCTAGAACCTGCCTTTTTGTAGCAAATCAAAATGCGATCCCATAAGAGGGAGTTAAATTCACTCTATGAAAACCAGAGGCAGTGGAGTCCTACCTGAACCGTGTGAGACAGAACGGTAGCTCACGAACGTTTGCCTTCCCCAGGCAGTTCAACTTGTCAAACTGGTCGCTGAGATTCCTTCAAAAGTGCTCCAACGCCCAGGCGTTCAAGTCTCGTCTCAAAAGGTGTTGGCTTTGATCGCAGAACCTTCTACAGTACTGACGAGTCTCCTTAGCACACGCCTGGAGAACTTAGAATAAATAGACTGTTAGAGTGGAACAATTCGAATGAATGGAGAGAGCGAATGAACACAAATGTATGTTTGAGGGACCCTCGAGTGAATTTTTCCCAAAATTTTAAGTTTCATTATATTCATTTGTTTTCAATAGCATGTGATATGTTTGCTACAATAAATGATATAGTTTATTTACTTATTTCTTTAGATATACAATCGAACCTGTGTCTTCATTATTGCGCCTTGATCATTTTGCGTAGCTTGATGTTTTCCGGATGAGTTAACAATACAAGCCACCAGCTTGTCAACATTGTTTTGATTGTTGTCAGTCAGCTGTAGTTGTAGCTGGACTTATCACTCTTAGACCAACCTGAGTTTTGGCAGCAATGGGAGCAGCCCCTCCCTCCCCGAACCCGGAGGCAAGAGTGCCAACCTTGATTGTGTTTTCCATGGGCAAACGATCTGATCCAGAGAAGTTAACAAGTTTAAATTGCTAATTTAATGTAAAGAGTTGATTGAAATTGCAGCTAACTCGATAACCGAGTAGCCTCTAGCTACCAATATTTAAACTGCAATATCCTACACGTAAACCCTGCTAGAACCAAAACTATATATTTTACTAAAAATTTGACCAATAGTTTTGATCTCTTTATCTGTATGAATGAATGCAAAATACTTTTAGAAACAACTTGTAAATACTTAGCCTTAGTTGTTGACGGAAGTTTTTTCGGCTCCCTACATGAATACTTTGTTCAATCTCAGCTATTCTTATTGAGTAAATATTCTAAATACCTAAGGTTTTTATGGTTAATTTATACGCCTTTAATGGAGTCAAGACTAAGATACGAAACCCTCCTATGCAGATCTGTATCTCGTACTAAGTTCTTACGAATATTTCGTCTGCAAAAGAGAGCTAGAATTATGGCAGGGGTATTTGCACGAACTTCATGTAAACGATACTTCCAATCATTCAAAATGTTAACTCTTTTTTCATTGTACACTTATGAAGTCCTTTTGTATCACAAATTTAAATACGATTCCATCCAAACCGGTTATGAAGTTCATGAATACAATAAAAGGGCCCGAGAACAGCACAGACGGACTATGAACGGATGACAACTCTCTGCCGCACTAACCCAAAAATATTTAATAAATTACCAAGGAATATTATATTGGAATATAGGCCAAACAAGTCCAACATGTTGATAAAAGAATATATTTTAGAAAGAGTGTGTTGCCCTCTTGATGAGTTCTTGTTACAAGAATAATATTGTAAAATTAATATAAAATAAAAAATTAAAATAACTTAAGAAAGAAACTTTTGCTATTTAATATTCTTTTAGTTGAAGTGTGTTATTGAACTGTAAGCCAGAATATTAAATACAATGAGTAAAGAATGTATCATGGTATGTATAAGCTAAGTTACATCTGTAGTACAATTTTGAAAATTGTTAATTACAGAATAAAGAATTTGAATCTTTGAACCTTTTATACTTAGCCTACTGAGTGTTTCCCGAATCTTAAAGGTACAAACACGCTTGAGTGCCTTGGTCCGGGGAGTGAGCTCAATTCAATTGCATATCATTTATTTTATTTGCATGTCTATATTTATTGCCTGTTAAATTATATTTACTGTCTAAATTTTGTGTATGAGTAAAATTTTGATGTAAAGTAAATGTCCTGTCGTCTATTTATAACTGAACTCTTTGTAATAGTTTATTTTTATATCCGCTGTCAATTATACATAATTTAGTGTGCATGTCAAATTTAAGTCTGATAAAGTGAAAGTGCATAAGGAAATTACTACTTGCTTGCTGGTTTTAAACATATTTGTATTATAATGCTACAATGTAATTGGATTATTAATCTGTATTGTACGCATGTAAAATAGAAAATACATACAATAAAATTAAAAAGCAATATAAAGCGTATTAATGGCCTTTCAGCGTTATCTTTTTACAACGTTCCGAGTGACACTGTTTAGATCACTGAATTTCTACGTAGAAGTAGGTCCACATAGTATCCCAATTCCGATATCAGGAAATGAATTCCAGATTTGCTTCAGATAAAATCGGAGTTTTGTAATAATAAGTCACTTAACAGGATGTAAACAAAATACATTTGAATGTTTCGTTCTTAACCATAAAGTACTGTCCATGTGAACAATATGAGAGGATATTGTAACACAAGACCCGTAAGCATGACAAACGTTTAAGTCAATTACCGACATGTAAAACTTTAACAAGATCTATATTATATAGTATCTATCTATATAGTAGTTTGAACACGATAGCTTTCAAATTACAAATTTTGCAACAAGTTGTCCAATATAATTATGACAAAATTGAACGTAAGCACTTTTTAGCTACTGTTCTTGATAGTGTTTATGTTGATGAAAACTGTCTAAAAACTGTACTGTTGTTTTTTGGACGAAGCTACGTTTTATGTTTGTGGAAAAGATAATAAGAGGTTAAGTGTGTTAACCAACGAAATCTTCCACCAGAAGTGGGCCTTTGGAGGGGGGGGCGTTTCTTCCCAAAAAGTGCTTTAAGCCTACTACCGTACTTGACGTGTATACCAAAAATAAACAAATCAGGCAAACCAAGATTGCGCCGAAAAACAATTTTCTACCGCCATCTTGGTATGGCGGAACGGATTGTGTTGTATTTTGGTAAACATGTAGAGAGAGTGCTTATACCAAGTTTAAATGAAATCGGTTCATAAAATACACAGTTTTATTTTCGCCATGTAATGGAATATTCGCTAGGATTACAGAAGCAGAAAATTTAAACATTCCAACCTAAAACTATTAATATTAACACGGGGTTATAACGGAATAGTTGTCAATGAGGCTTCTGAGGCTTCCCATTACCACACACAACGAAACCTATAAAGGTCGAAAAATTTGAACTCGTCTGGCAATCAAATACACGTAAAACTGGTGTACCAATTGGCAGGTTAAGAGAAATAGGGCAGTGCTTTTTGAGAAAACACTAAGGTTTAAGCTGTTGATCTTAGAAAAGGCAAGTCAGGCACGATCATGACATTGATCCTACAGTACGTAGTTTGTTTTACTAGTTTAGCCTCAAGGATCATAGCCTAACATGTTCCCGACACTTGAAATCCTGACGTATAATGACTAGTACCTACCTACCGGAAAATGAACACCAGCCTTTGAGATGTAAGCCATATAAGATCAACTTTTACTTGACAAGGTTCAAGTACTGTTCCCGATATCACCAAACGTCAAAACTATTTTCATCAAATTTCCTTACGAGAAATGAGAAGTTCATGCTAGTTAGCATGTTTGGCCCAGATCCGGAACCATGAAATGAGCACCGATCCTGACCCCCATTTTTCGAAACTGTTTATAAATATATGTTTAAACTCTCTACAAGTAGTTTTTCGTTCGATAAATATTTTGCCTTAGCCAAGGGAATGAGTTTCTACATAGCGTCTGAATAGTCTAGAGTCAAGAGTAAGGAGGTGCAATTAACGCTCTATTCTAATTAATGTAGGAGCTGATACACTTCCCTTTCCTTTCCTAGAACTGTCAATATCAGACATCGCTTCTCTCAGGTAATATTACAATAAGGTTATACAGTTCGTAACCTTTACAATAAACTATATTGAGTAGTCTCAATACGTCAGTCAGGTTTAAACTTTTCATATGAAATCAAAAAGCTTCAAAAAGTAGTTAAGTAAGTTACAGTTGTATTGTACTTCTCCAAAAACTTCAAATTTCAAAAAGTGATCTCCTCGTTTAAATATTTTTAACATTTTCAAACCACAGTTTAGGAACTAAATAAATGTTATGTGAAAGGGTAGGACTGTTTTCCTGGGGTTAATTTAGTAGAGAAAAACACAACAATAACCATGTATGTATATGGATATGCGTAATTATTCTACCCAGTACAGCATATTACATTAACATATTGCAAACGAAACCTTCTTGTTTAATATATTCAATGTTTTAATATTATGTGATTAAATTTGAATACAGTATAGTTGTTTTATAAATAAAAATGTTCCTTTAAAATCCAATTAATTTGTATGGTGCAATTGGAAAGGTTAAGTTAGTAAAATACTATTTCTAAGAAGTTGTTTAATAAAACTAAATAAAAAATTAGTTCCCCGAGCAAGTTACGCAAGGAAAGTTCCTTTGAAGTCCATGAGAAATTTACAGCTAAATTGGATGACGTCAATAAAGGTGTTGTCAGACAAGTAAATGAGGCTATATTATGGGAGTCAAATAACAGTTATTACAGACACTGGATGACATAAACTCTAGACATCCATTCGCTCTTATTCATTTAAATTGTACCACACTATAAATGTAGCCAGTCAGTGTGTTTCGTGTTTCCCAGTCTGATCTTAAAGGGTTTCCAAAAGGGTCGAATCTTTCAATTAAAACTACAAGCCCTAATTCTCAATCGAATGGACTAGCTGAGAAAGGAGTATGTATGTAGGGTGGTACGACCAAGACCTTCTAATCCCAATAACTCATTGAAACCAAAGGTTAGTTCACAAGATTTTGTATCAAGTAAAGGAAAAGGAATTGATACTATTCAAATGTTTATTATACCAAAAAGCAAGAGTGGAATGGCTCATAAAGAACATGACCCAAGATGTTATAACGAAGCGTTAGGAATCACATGTGACCAAGAGTAACGCTCCAAGGTCCCTTGTCTTGTCTATACTGAGAGCGGATATCAAAGTCAAAAGTCAAAGTCGTTTATTAGGCAAAATTAACAAACAAACATTTGCATTAGCCAGGTCAAAGAAAAATGTTTTACATACTCAAGAGTCACATCATTAACAATATGAACTAAGTCAGTAAGATCTACATATTATGTACAATACGAGACTCGCCAGTAAATTCACGGACGCTGTAGTAGGCATTATTGGCTAACTGTGATTTTAGGTTTACCCTGAACTTTCTGTGATCCTGCTCGGTCTTCAAGTTAACAGGAAGGGCGTTGTAGAGTTTTATGGAGTTATAGATAAAATGTTTTTGGAAAAATGTGGATGAATGTTTGGGAATCGGAAGACTTAAGCTGTTTCGAAGAAGATACCTAGTATTGGTTCTAATTTAAACTTTAGAATTTAGTAATAGCCTGGAGAAAAACAAAACTACAATATTACAAACACAAGCCACACTATGAAAGTAAACAAGTCACCGGAGTAAATTCAAAACGAATCACAAAACACGTCCACTAACTGAACGAGCTAACCCTAGACTAACTGGTTGGCCGGTGACAGGCCAATCACACACTAGTAGCAGGCTAGCCAACTGTAACAAAGACTGGTCAGCTAAGCTTACTACTTTAGGCTAGCTCATTTTCTAATGTTCTGTGTTATATTTTAGGTTATTTTCACCTGAAGACGGGATCAGATTGCAGATCCCGAAACGTCGTGATCTTTTTTGTTCACTAACGATGGAAAATGTCCGCAACAATAGTTCAACTTCTGAAATCCTCCCATCGTCAACAACAAACTTCAAACAAAGAAGAAATTTCCATTTCCTAAGAAAATACGGGAGCATTTTCAGTTTTAAAAGCAGGACTGGATGTCCACCATGGGTTCACTATAACTATAAGCTGATTAGAACTTCAGTCGTTATTGTTACGTACATCTATGTTTACTGTTATTTTGTTCACACTCTTTTCATCTATCCACCTGAAAACGGGCGGAAAATGTAGAATAAATAATACTAATATAATATTTTAATGCAAATGTTACAAAATATTTTGTATCGCAATCGTCAAAAAGGAAAAGTTAGAAAAAAATATATAGCTAAAATTTTGCATTCACTCGTTACATCGAAATTCTATTTAAACATAGCCTACATTGTAAGATACATTCACCCGATTTATCATTCATTCGAATTTTCTCCACAGAAGCCCTACAAGTTATACGGTTTCCCAATCGTGTGCCATGAAGTCGTCTATACTGTAGAACGCTTTCGAAATTAACGCGGTTTGTAGACGAGTTTTAAACGCCTTGGGCATTGTGGCATCTTTTATTGAATTTGGCAATCTGTTGACGAACTGAACTCCTGCCTGTGAAGGCAAACGTTCATGCACTACCGTTCTGTGTCTCCCAGTTCCGTAGTTCTCCCTGCCTCTTGTTTCATAAGAGTGTATGTCGCAACCTCTTATAGTTTCACATTTTGTTTTGAATAAGAAAGATTTTCCAAAATGTTGAGCCAAGGGAGCGTCAACACTTTTAGATTTTTAAAATTTGGTCTACTCGACTCTCTCCATTGGAGTTTAGAAATTGTTCTAATTACTTCTTTTTGAAGAATAAATATTCTTGAAAAATATGTATTGGCGCAGCCTCCCCACAATGCTACTCCGTAGGAGAGATGTGGGTATATTAATCCATAATACGCCGTCAGCAGTACCTGAGTAGAGCAGTATTTGGATAGCTGTCTCAAAACATAAGTGCCTGAAGATAGTTTTGCGCACACATGGTCGATATGAGAATCCTATCTCAATCTTTGATCAAGATGGATTCCTGAGAATTTCATTGAGTGAACTTCTTTGATCTCAGTGTCATCCAACATGACTGTTGGATTGTGACTTGTGCTTCTATCTCGCAAACAAAATTTAATGAAAGTGGATTTAGACGGGTTTGTTTTTAGATTGAGCTCGATAAAGTGTTGAATTGAATTATTGAGCTCTTTGAAAGAAACTATTTCTAGTTCTTCGTTTGATTTTGCGGAAAAACAGAGAGTCGTGTCATGTGCGTACTGGACTAGTCGTCCACGATGTAGCGATGAGCCAACGTCGTTTACGTACAGCAGGAAACGCAATGGACTGAGTATGGAACCTTGAGGAACTTCATGACTCAGGCATCTCTCTCCGACTTACAGTCTGAAATTTTGACAAACTGCTTTCTATTACTGAGATACGACTTAAGCCACTCGAGCAGCAGGCACTCCTCGTATCCCGTAATGTTCTAATTTGTGAACCATAGTTCTGTGATCAACACAGTCGAATGCTTTTGATAAGTCAAGAAATACACTTAGTGTATCTCTTTGACTTTCGACACCTTCCACTATCATGTCGACTAAACGCACGACCGCGTCTATTGTTGACCTCCCACTTCAAAAGCCGAACTGGGTTGTTGATAGTAGATTATGTATTTCTAAGAAATTCACGATCCGAATAGGAAAGAGTTTTTCAAAAATGTTACTGAAGAAAGTGTAGTTTTGAATTTTGAAAAGATTTATATTACTGTTGTTAAAGCCGTGTTCAGTTACAATGAATAAATCAGGATGTAGTTTCTCGCACATGAGAGGAATTAAATGCAAAATAAATGCAGTTACGTCGTGCTGCTTAAGGAAGACGTAAGGGTTTGGTTGATTGTAAAGATTTTTAATTGTTTTTAAACCGCTGTGACAACAAAGCTAGACCACAGTGAATCTGAATTATTCCTTTACTTAATATTTTAAATATGAAATGATATCATAAATTGTACATATACAACGTTATATATTTGAACGTCTTTTTCCCTTAAGTACCCAAGAACAGTTTGTAGAGTTTCAAAATGTTTCAGGACTACGTTGTAACAAGTATCAGAAAAATAAGATATAATGAGATTTCACTATCAGATACGTCAGATAAATATTAAAAATTGTACATATACAATGTTATATATTTGAACGTCCTTTTCCTTTAAGTGGCCCAGAACAGTTTGTAGAGTTTCAAAATGTTTCAGGTGACTACGTTGTAACAAGTATCAGACAAATCAGATGTAATCAGATTTCACTCTCAGATAAGTCAGATAAACTAGTAAGAAGAGGGCAAACTAATTCAAGGTGCAATTCAAGACATGCGGGGACCGTACCGCAGGCGATATCCAATCCATCACACAGCCTAGGTGAGAACCACAGACTTCCAAAAATATCAACGATATCTGCCAGTGAACAGAAAACAGTACTGATACCCAACAAAGACACAACGATCAAGATAGTGGGGGACAAATCACTAATTAATAATATTAAAATTATTAAAATGTGTAAACAAATGGGATGAAGATTTGACTTACCCTTCTCAAGGATTGGAGAGCTCTCTGGACGCCCAGGGGTGGATCTACGGTAGAGGGAGTGAGTAGAAAAGGGCCAAGCAGGAAATCGAAGGCGTTATTCGACGAGAGAGACAACTTCTTCGTGTGTCACGTACGTGATTTGGGGAGGGGGTAAATGTTAGTAGTTTAAAATATTTTATGTATGGTTCTTTTGGAGCTTTTGAAAATCATTACTAATTTTTTGAATAACTACTAATGTAAACCTGTAGACCTTAAAAAACCCGACGATGCCTATTGTATATTTATTTGTATTTAATGGAAAATAAACTTCTTTATTCTTGATTTTTGATTCATATTATATTAGTGTTGTAATTACGTTGTATGTAGATTCCATGAGAAGTCTTAATAATAAATACTAAATTAAAAGAAATTATTTATTGGAAACCACTTAATTAATTCTGACAAAATGGTTGTTCTTTCTGCATTTGTCAATGGCTATTATAACTTAATACGTAAATAAGACACCAATGTCCAGACCAATGAGAGATTTATATAAAATATATAACAAAAACATTTGTCTGCCAAGGAACATTGGTCTGAGGAGAAGAAAGTATTGAAGAATGCCTTCATAGATAATGGATATTCATCACACCAAATAAATAAGGCTTTTAAACAACACTTTGACAGACGTAAAAAAGGAGTTGACACAATTATTGGAGTAGAACAAAAAAGGGCTTTTCTACCTTACGTAAATGTTACATCTGACAAAGTGGGCAGCATCCTAACCCGATTTGCCTTAAAGCCCATTTACCAACCGGTTAAAAAAGTTAAAGACTTCCTGCGACCCATAAAGGATAAGATCCCTCTTTCTAGTGCGGGTGTCTACAGAGTTCCGTGTTGTGGATCGGTTTACGTCGGTCAAACCAAGAGAATGGTGGGTACCAGGTTGAAAGAACATATTCGGCATACAAAATACGAAAGCATTTCCAAATCTGCTATTGCTGAACATAGTTTTACCTCCAAACACACAATCGACTTTGAAAATACTCAAATTATCGCAAAAGAATGTAACTTTTTCCCCGAATAATTAGAGAGGCAATAGAAATTAAAAAACATTCAAACAATTTCAACTATCGAGAAGAACTTTTAAATTACCAGCAGCATGGGACCCTCTTTTTACATATGAATAAGCAAAACTAAAATTGTCTTTCAAAAATTTAAATCATTTTAATTTGAACCATCTGGGTTAGTTTGTTTATTTACAATTTAAAATTATTTTACCTTTGAATTTTTATACTCCCTATACATTTTATATTTTTTCATTTATACATTTATTTTATCTCTTCTTTGTCTATACAACTGAAGATGTCTACCAGAGGGTAGACGAAACGTTTTGTTTTGTTATATATTTTATATGATAAAATAATTATTATTCAGTGGTTTTCTCCCTAAAGAATTTTTATAATGACTAACCACTTAAGCTTAAAATTCAAAATAAGAGATTCGTACATTTTCTTTCAATCGTACAAATGAACTTTCTTAAGTGGATGGTCGCATGATGGGGTAAAATAAATATTTCAAAGGGTCATCCCGCACTACCTCTTTTTCTGGGGTGGGGGCTAACCCCCCAAAATATGCCAAGAAGTACTTCAGTTGACCTAGAATACATATGTCAAATTAAGTGCAAAAACTTTCATTCATTCAAAAGTTAAGAGGGAGAGGGGGCGTCGGACTTTTTGGACACCTAGTATAAGATTAAACCTATACAATAAATCATAAGGTAAGGTCATCCAACAAACCATTGGATTTAGACGATGGACGAGTCAACGTATTCACATTTACAAATAACTGATAACGGTTTCGTTAATGTTTCTACACATTAAACAGCCGGCATACGGATACACCAGTAATTTGTCAACCCCAGAGGACGGTAAATTAAATTGTTTGTATCCACAGAGGAACTGAGTTAAAAGCTCGCACAATGGCGTTGCTAATGGTCCCGGAATGCACAATAACTCATTGGCCACATTGTTCAGTGTTCAATGTTCACAGCACAGCTCTTGCAGACACAGTGAAGTGGTGCTGGTGCTGGTCAATTAATACACTCATGCTGTTTTCTCTCTCGCAGTCCTCACTCACCTGTGGCTGATCATTCACAATTTCATCCTGTAAGACAAGATTCCATGAAATTTTTACATTGAGATACCAGCCCTTTGGCCTACAAATGAACTTTTTTCATGGATATGACAACATCACCGCTCAGAACATCGATAGTTCGAGAAGCTCGCGAGTAGCATGGTAGGAGAGTTGCTGAGCTGACTCCGATGAAGAGGGGCACGGGTTCGATTCCCGGCGCAGCTAACAGAAGAGACGGAAAATTATTCAAATGACTCTAAATGGAAAAGCAGAAATTACGCGAAGAAGCGAGTACGTTCTTAGGTAAACTGAATTCCAAATCTCAATTATTGGTGTATTAAAATCAGATTGTAAACAAACTGATATTTGAGTAAACGATAAACAATGAGTGATGGATGAAATCTTCAGTTTAAATTCGATAGAAAGAGAGTAGGAACACGTTCAGAGATGCTGAAGGTGCTGAAGTTTTCTTGCAAAATTAGTTTTACTGTTTAGAGCAGCATGTTTAACTATTTTCTCTTACGTCAGTTTTATTGAGTTGTTAAAGTTATTTACTGAAATTAATTTGCTACGTATATTCGTTATATTTATTTACTTTTTTTTCTTTTCCTAGGTTAAAAATCTTTAAAAATATTAAATATAAATACTCCGATTTTGCCCAGAAGTACAATCTAACCGGAAGTGTTTGTTGAAAATCATACGTTCATCAAATAGTTAATTGCGAGAAAGAAAACACGTTTTCGATAACAAAGCTTGTCTCTCAGAAAAATATTTTATGATTCATGTTAGCGTTGTAATTTTTTGTTTTGTAATAATAGGCATGTATCATAATAAAACTACCTTACTTAATCAAAAACTACTTAAATATTAGAACCTGTTAATGTCACGACCTGATGTGTTCTGCTCAGGAGGAGAAGCTAATTGAACTGTCTCGTAAAATGACAAGAAAGCTTTCACCCAGTTCTGAATCATAAAGTCGGCTCATACTCATTCTATAGGTAAGTGGGTGATAAACCAAGACGTATGTCATGACGTTTGTTCTGTAAGTGGGTGTAGGAATTATTATACTTAACATAAATGAACGACGCAAAGAAAAACTTTTATCTCGGCTCGTTTTTTTGTTAAATTAATTTAAAGAATACACACAATTAGGTTTAACATGCTACATTTCACTAGCAATTGAAGACCACAGGAGAAGAACTTGGTAGGTCACAATTTACAAATTTTACAGGAGAGCGTTTTTAAGGTTTAAAACGTGAATAACTTAAAAAGTGTTAAACAAAAATAAAAACCTATTTTTTTCTAAAAACTTTAACTTATTTCAAAACTTTTTGTTATGTAAAATTTTTAATTTTCATTTCTTTTAAATAATATATTTTTTATGTAGGCATGTCATTGGACTTATCAAGTTTTTCCTGTGAATCAGTATCAAAACTCCGGACTTATCAAGTTTTTCCCGTGAATTTGTTTTGAGCCCCCGGACTTATCAAGTTTTTCCATTGGACAGCAGTCACGCTGGGACTATTTTCCCTGTATCGATGGACTTGCCATTTCCTTCCCCTCTCCGGGCTTTTTCAAAGGCTCGTATCTATGGAGCTGTCACGTTTTTCCCCTGTGCGGTTTTACCAACATAAAATAATCCAGCTGATCCATCGGATAGCAGCAAAAGAAATGGACTCACCAAGTTCTTTCCTGTGGTCTTCAATTTATTTTGAATGAGAAAATGTTCTTCAAAACTCTGATGAAAGCATCACAACCCTGTAACATAACTCCATAGAGTATTGTGAAATGTTGTCATTCAAAATAAATTGTATGTGAAATGTGGCGATACAACCCTGATTTTGTGTCATTTTAAATTGGTATGACAAAAAACGAGTCGAGATAAACAGTTTTTCTTTGCGTCGTTGAGTTTGTGTTGAAGTTTATTTTCTTTTCAGTTGCCACAGGGGATTTGTATTTAAAATGTTTGGGGCCCTCAATCGTTGGCTGATGTGATTGCTGAGTCGATAGTGCACTTGACTGCGGATCCTAAGTTTGCAGGCTCGAGCCTTGTTTCAGTCAACGCCACTAAAGTAAAACCACACATGCTGCATAGTGCATAGGTCAACAATAAATGGAGGGTTAAATAAACCATAATCTAACAATAAAATGTTTACACAAGGTCTACCTTACCATAAAAGCAAATGCTTAAAATTCGCATCGTGTAGAATAATAAATTGTATCACACGTTTATCTTTACTCCGACGATAAAAGTACCAAGTGAAATTTACGAATTTTAAGTGTCTATTAAATGGAACACTGATATTTGCGCTGAAAACCGTCTTCAGTCTTCAAACACTGCAGGTAAAATGAATACTTCTCGGAAAACATCGCAACGCAAATACATCGCTGCTTACATCCGGAAGTTTAGTCGAGTTCTCTTTAAAACAATACAGTGAATATAAGGACCCAGCTAACGTCTAATGCATACCTAGTTAAAAAAACACTTTTGTTTAACAACTGTATCCGTACAAAGGTTAACTTCAGCACATTTACTAGTCTGATAACAATCATATAAGAGGTAACAACCATTTCGAACAAGCTTTTAAAATTCGTTTATTTGGAATTGAAAGGGAATCGGCATTCAGCCACTATAGTGTGTATACCATCATATCAACAAACTAATATATTAAACTAAATTTTACTGACAACCTTAACTTATTTCAAAAACGTTATATTATTTTTAATTTTCATTTCGTTTAAATAATATAATTTTTTATTGTAGGCATGTCATTGACTTATCAAGTTTTTCCTGTGAATCAGTTCATTGGACTTATCAAGTTTTCCTGTGAATATGACTTATAAAGTTTTTCCTGTGACTTATCAAGTTTTTCCGTGAATTTGTTTGAGCCCCGGACTTATCAGTTTTTCCATTGACAGCAGTCACGCTGGGACTATTTTCCCTGTATCGATGGACTTGCCATTTCCTTCCCCTCTCCGGGCTTTTTCAAAGGCTCGTATCTATGGAGCTGTCACGTTTTTCCCCTGTGCGGTTTTACCAACATAAAATAATCCAGCTGATCCATCGGATAGCAGCAAAAAGAAATGGACTCACCAAGTTCTTTCCCTGTGGTCTTCAATTTATTTTGAATGAGAAAATGTTCTTCAAAAACTCTGATGAAAGCATCACAACCCTGTAACATAACTCCATAGAGTATTGTGAAATGTTGTCATTCAAAATAAATTGTATGTGAAATGTGGCGATACAACCCTGATTTTGTGTCATCTTTAAATTGGTATGACAAAAAAACGAGTCGAGATAAACAGTTTTTCTTTGCGTCGTTGAGTTTGTGTTGAAGTTTATTTTCTTTTCAGTTGCCACAAGGGGGGGATTTGTATTTAAAAATGTTTGGGGGCCCTCAATCGTTGGCTGATGTGATTGCTGAGTCGATAGTGCACTTGACTGCGGATCCTAAGTTTGCAGGCTCGAGCCTTGCCTCAGTCAACGTTTACTAGTAAATTCGCCACTAAAGTAAAACCACACATGCTGCATAGTGCATAGGTCAACAATAAATGGAGGGTTAAATAAACCATAATCTAACAATAAAATGTTTACACAAGGTCTACCTTACCATAAAGTGGCAGCAAATGCTTAAAATTCGCATCGTGTAGAATAATAAATTGTATCACACGTTTATCTTTACTCCGACGATAAAAGTACCAAGTGAAATTTACGAATTTTAAGTGTCTATTAAATGGAACACTGATATTTGCGCTGAAAACCGTCTTCAGTCTTCAAACACTGCAGGTAAAATGAATACTTCTCGGAAAACATCGCAACGCAAATACATCGCTGCTTACATCCGGAAGTTTAGTCGAGTTCTCTTTAAAACAATACAGTGAATATAAGGACCCAGCTAACGTCTAATGCATACCTAGTTAAAAAAACACTTTTGTTTAACAACTGTATCCGTACAAAGGTTAACTTCAGCACATTTACTAGTCTGATAACAATCATATAAGAGGTAACAACCATTTCGAACAAGCTTTTAAAATTCGTTTATTTTGGAATTGAAAGGGAATCGGCATTCAGCCACTATAGTGTGTATACCATCATATCAACAAACTAATATTATTAAACTAAATTTTACTGACAACCTATTTTTACTAAACAACTGGGTATATGATAATACAGTACATTTTTACATGGTTTCGCTGCGCAAGATTTACAGGACCCTCGGTGTTTATACTTGAAATTGAACTCAAATATAACCCAAACCAAATACAATTGGGGAAACAAAAATACGATTGATGGATGGTAGCCGGCTAAGTTGAACCGGTGTGAGTAACTTCGTCGTCTCCTACCCACGACCCCTGCCCACCGCTTATAGCCCACTGCATCTAGCTCACTGCCCACTGCCCATAGCTCACTGGTCTCTCCCTGACCACACCTCGCCCTGCCCACTGTCCACTCCTCTGCCCACCGCTGCAGAGCCCACTGCATCTACTTCACTGCCCACACCACTCACCCATATAGCTCACTGGTTCCCATTCCTTCCTGCACACTGTCCACTGCCCCTTGCCCACTGTCCACTACTACTGCCACTCACCTATAGCTCACTGGTTCCTTACCCAAGACGTTCTTTACTGTTTCACTGTATTACTCGTTCATCTTCTCTTGCCTACTCGTTCACTACTTACTGCTTCCACTACCTATAGTTTACTGTTTCTCTGTCTTCGACACATTTCGTAATACTCACTGTTTCGTTTCACTGTCCACTTACTACTGTCGACACGAAGCCTATTGTTCTTACTTACTGACGCGTTCATCGTTCTTGTTTACTCGTCCACTTCATTACTGCTCTATATCGCCATCTATAGTTTTACTGTTTCGTAAGATATTTATACACTCGTTCACTCGTTTCTTGCCTGTCTACTCATTTACTGTTTTACTCCTAT
Source organism: Matsumurasca onukii (assembly GCA_018831715.1). Classification (NCBI taxonomy): domain Eukaryota; kingdom Metazoa; phylum Arthropoda; class Insecta; order Hemiptera; family Cicadellidae; genus Matsumurasca; species Matsumurasca onukii. Next base: position 32,724,583 of record CM032064.1, read on the forward strand.
AGTTTCATTGTCTCATTTACTGTATTATCTGTCTACTGTTCTCTTGTTTTATACTGTTCACTTTACTACTGCTCATCTACCATAGTTTACTAATTTTACCTGTAAGACGTTTTACTCTTGTGCCATTGTATTAATTGTTCACTGTCCTCTTTGCTCTTACTTGTCTACTTCATTTATCGTTTTCACTTATAGTTTATTGGTTTCTACTTTTACTGTATACTCTTCTGTCTATCGTTTTCTTGCTCTGTCTACTACTTCTTGCCGTTTTACTACCGACATTGTTTCACCGGTATACGTTTCCATTTCAGCCACTGTATTACCTGTCTTACTCGTTTCTTGCTTCATTTCGTCTACTACTTTACTGCCTACTACTCATGTTTCACTGGTTCTTACTCTTTGACTGCTACCATGCCTTTCTCTGTTCCATTTCATTTACTGTTTTACTACCTATAGTTTCACTGGTTTCTACCGTGTAAGACACGTTTACTGTTTACTGCATTACTGGTTCACTCGTTTCTTGTTTACTCGTCTACTTACTCGCTCTACGCCTATAGTTTCACTTGCTCATTGTACACTTGTTCCATTTCGTTTCCTGTTTTACTGTCTACCATTTACTGTTATCACTTATAGCGTTCACTGTTTACCTGTAGACACGTTTTACTTTGTCGGTGAACACCATCTACTGTTTCCTTGTTTACTGTCCATTACTTACCCATTGACTACCGAGAATTTATTACCTACTTGTCTAGAATTGAAACTTGTTTTCTTGCACTGATTTTCCTAACCACTAGTATTTATTAATTGTTTGCATATCGTAATTTCGTATCCAAAGTCTTTTCTAGTTTATTAGGCCTATGTCTTACATTCAAAGACTGTGGAGGTTGGGACGTATTATGTTACTAGTGAGGTTGCCATCACTGATGTTGTAGAGTAAGGTGAAAGCCAAGTGTAATGCATGTACTCGTATACTCTGGATGTAGGTAAAGGAGAAGATTGATCTACATGATGAAAGGTATAAAACCGGGTTTCAGAAACGTGTCAAAGGGTCAAAGAGCTTGGGGTTGAATTAGGTAAGAATAAAGACGAATCCTTAAATCTATTTTGATTAGATTACTTTATTTACCTAGAATTGATCACAGAAGGCTGGTAACATAAATAGACATAAAAACAGAAGAGAAATTGAGATTGAAGTAATATGGGAATAAGATGACAAAAGATATTCTCAAAGGATGTGATGTTATCTAGTGTAAAAATTATGAGTGACTTCGGCTTGATACCACAAGTTGAGTGTTGAATATAAACTGTTCTAGGATTGTATTGTTCAATACCCATTTTGTGACATTCGGATCATTTGGCAGTAGTCCACCTCCCAATTCCTACCTTAAGTGAAATCACACTAGAGGAGGTGTTATCACATTGCGGCAATTAGCCTAAGTGCTCAGTTGGCCCTGATGGTATACCCCGCTACTTATAAGGCATGTTCAGATTTCTTTGTTGCCTGCTTATGTATTTAACCTAGCTTGTAAATAAAACCCTTTCTGATAAGTGGAAAACTACAAAGGTAGTTCTCTGTTCACCTACTATAGTCACTGGTTCTCTACTTACTGCTCTTTCCATCGCCACTGCTTCACTGCTCCACTACCTATAGTTTCATTGGTTCATCACTGCACACCTGTCTACTGTTTCTTGCCTACTTCACATACTACTTCATGCTCCACTACCTATAGTTTACTGGTTTCTACTCACTGTACACTCGTCCACTGCCTCCCTTGCTCCACTGTCTGTCACCACTGTCTACTCACCTATAGTTTCACTGGTTCTACTCACTGTATTACCTCGTTCACTGCTCCCCTTGCCCACTGGTACTACTTCACTGCTCCACTACCTATAGTTTGTCAGCCTCTACCTTACTACAGACACTGTTCACTGCTCTCTTGCTCCATCTGGTTACTACTACTGTTTCCACTTACTATAGCGCTCATCGGGTCTCTACCTGATCGCACACTGTCCACTGCCCCTGCCCACTGTCCACTACTCACTGCCCACTACCCATAGCTCACTGCCCCCACTCACTGCACACTGTCCACTGCCCCTCACACCGTCCACACTACTTCACTGCCGACTACCCATAACCCACTTAATACCCACTGTCCAGAAACTAAAACTCATGTTTTCTCTTTAAAATCTGATGTTTCCTTAACCACTAGTATTTATTAATTGTTCGCATATCGTAATTTCGTATCCAAAGTTTTTTCTTAGTTAACTTATTAGGCCTACGTCTTACAATTCAAAGACTGTGGAGGTTGGGAGGACGTATTATGGTTATTAGTGAGGTTGAAAGCCATCACTGATGTTGTAGAGTAAGGTGAAAGCCAAGTGTAATGCATGTACTCGTATACTCTGGATGTAGGTAAAGGAGAAGATTGATCTACATGATGAAAGGTATAAAACCGGGTTTCAGAAACGTGTCAAAGGGTCAAAGAGCATTGGGGTTGAATTAGGTAAGAATAAAGACGAATCCTTAAATCTATTTTGATTAGATTACTTTATTTACCTAGAATTGATCACAGAAGGCTGGTAAAATAAATAGACATAAAAACAGAAGAGAAATTGAGATTAAGAAGTAATATGGGAATCAGGATAGAAAAAGATATTCTCAAAGGATGTGATGAAAGCCATCTAGTGTAAAATTATGAGTGACTTCGGCTTGATACTACAAGTTGAGTTTTAATATAAACTACAATTCTTAGTATTGTATTTCAAATTCCTATACCCATTTTGCATTCTTTGGACATTTATGGGTAATCCCACCTCCCACCTACCTTAAGTGAAATCACACTAGAGGAGGTGTTATCAGCATTGCGGCAATTGAAGCTAAGTGCTCAGTTGGTCCTGATGGTATACCCCCCAGTGCTTATAAGGCATGTTAGATTTTGTTTGTTGAGCCTTCTTTGGCACTATGTATTTAACTTAGCTTGTAAATTTAAAACCTTTTCTGATAAGTGGAAAACTACAAAGGTAGTTCCTGTTCCTAAGAAATCTAACACTTATGATATAATAAATCACAGACCCATAGCAATGTTATTCCACCAGCAAAAGTATTTGAAACAATAATATACAATAGACTATTTTATCATGCAAAAAAAATAAATGACTGAGTTTCGCACGGTTTTTTTCTCTTACCTATCATTTGAAAAATAAATAAATTTATTAAAATGACCATGTTTCTAATAATAAGTGGTTTGGGTGATCAAACAAATATTTAAATGCGGGTAACATGTAAAACTGCGTTACATTCGTCACTTGTAGATTCAGTTAAAATTTGACATGTATTCTCACGTATCGATACATTATTCAGGTATGCAATACTTTTCTATTCAGACAACGCTTCACATTAACGAGTGAGTAGTCGATTAAGGGCTATAGAGTTTTGTGTTTGTTCCACGTAAGTGTGGAAGTGTTTGTTTGTGATAATGTTTTTCCAACCAATTTTAAAAGAAACAATTAACGGATACGGCTGAAACTTAAAACAGCTGTTGGTAATGTCATTACCCTAAACCTCGATCTCTCATTTGGAACAAATCCGTTTAGAGCTGCGAATATGCAATTCTTTTACATTCAAAGGAAGTCGGAAGTTATATGTTTAGAATAGTTTGAGTCATGGGCCACCGCTCAGATAAGACAGATCGGATTGATTTTAGTCTGCAGTGAGCCGGTTTCTTTACAGAGTTTAATTTTGGCGTGCAGTGTGTTCCTGTTCAACACTGACTGTGTTTTATTGGCAGGCTTTTAATTTCATAAACTGTGATTAGTGAATTTGGAGATACTGTAGTTTCATTTTTGAAGATGAATATTTGCAAATGTGTGTGCTAAAAGTATTTTTTAAGACAATCCAAGTTGACTTGTGCTGATTGTGGACTATTTTTTCATGGTAGTTGTTGTATCGTGAGCAAGGCTAAAGTGGGAGTGCTTCAACGTCGATGGATTACCCTTTAGATGTAAACCCTGCGCTTCAGATATAAGAAGGAGTCTAAAACTTGACGCAGATCTTTAAGAAGGTAAAATAACACTTAAATATATTATAGAAAAACAAGAAGGAAGCTTTAACACTTCATTTGAATCAGTTATCAGCTAGCAGTCGTCCAGGTCAGACGTATTGTCGCTCTCCTCGATTCGTGCCTGCAGCAACATGTCCGGAGCGGATAGTGTGTGCACTTCATGCAACAACCAATTGCCGGATGACAATGACTTTGTTTTATGTGCTTTGCGTGGTTGTAAACTACACTATCAATGTGCCGCGGTTTCAGAAAAAACGTACCGAAACATGAACCGGGCCCGAAGAGAGAAGTATGCGTGTATCTTGTGTAGAAATAAGGACAGTGCAAGTGCAAAGAGCTCTCAGAGTGACTTATCGACTATTTCTAATGAAAATGTAAGTACTCCACCAGGAAATGTCTCATTGAACACTTTGTACAGCAAAATTTGTAGTTTTGAGTCAAAGGTGTCTGAAGAATTAAAAAGCTTGGTCACTATTGCATCTTTCAAAGAGGAAATGGAAGGCCTTCAGTCATGTGTAGATTACTGTTCAGGGAAAATTGATGACTTTGTTAAAGAACTAATGGAAGCTAACACTAAAATAAAACATTTGCAAAAAAACAATGATGCTCTAGTTGCAAAGAATAACAGGTTAGAAAAGCATGTATCAGATCTAACATCACAAGTTGAGGAACTTCAGCAGTACAGCAGGAATCTCAACCTACAAATCAATGGCCTTCCCGAAATACAAAATGAGAACGTTTTCAATGTCATCAATAAACTGGCAGTTCATATTAACGAACCTATTGTTCTTACTAATGACATCCAAGCTGTACATAGAATGGGGGCAAAGAACAGCTCACGACCACGGCCAATCATCGTCAGGTTTTCTAATAGGCAGAAGAAGGAGCGTATTCTGGAAAAATGTAAGAAAATCAATTTGAAAACTACAGACTTTGTCGACAACATTCCTACTCTCAACGTCTACGTGAATGAACATCTAACTCCGTATAATAAAACTCTGCTGTTTGAAGCCAAGAAGTACAAGTTCGCTAAGAGGGTGCAGTTCGTCTGGGTGAAGGGGGCCAAGGTGTACGTCAAGGAGTCCGAGGAGGCTGAGACACACAGGATCACCAAGGTGGCAGATCTGGTTACCCACTTCGGAGACCCACCGACTGAGGAGCGGCCGCAGTGAGTCGTCACACAGTATCATGTAAATAGTTGTTTATTTTTACTCTATGTTAAGTAACATAAGTGATAGTTTATGTTTTTTCACATGAATATACGTAGCATAAGAAAACATTTTGATGAACTTAAAATTTTTATTTCTTCACAAACGAAAACAGTTCACGTTATTATTTTGTCTGAAGTTTGGATTGAGTCACATGAGGTTAATAAATACAATATTAATGATTATAATACACTCTTGCAAGATAGAAAAACTAATGCAGCAGGAGGAGTTTTAATGTACGTTCATAAGTGTCTTAATTATTTAAGTTTTAATCTATTGTAAGAAGATGCAGGGGAATTATGTTAAAATTATTTTTAAATTAAACAAAAAATTACTCTGAATGTATTAGGCTTTTATAGAAATTATAGATTTAGTTTCAAGGAATTCCAAAATAATCTTGAACGAATATTAATGAATACGCCAGGACCTACAGTTGTAACGGGTGATATGAATTATTGCATCTTGGAAAATAATCCTACCGTGGATGATTTATTTAGTATGCTTGCATCACTTGGGTTTATATCACAAATTAACGAACCAACTAGAGGTGACCGATGTTTGGACCATGTTTATGTTGGAGAAGGAAATAATATATGTTTTGAAAGTAAACTAGAACCTTTAGATCTAAGTAATCATGCAGGAGTGTTTATAGTTTGTAAATCTTTAAATATAGCTAGACCTAAGTATGAATACGTTAGAGCAATTGATTACTACTTGTTGAGTAGGAGACTGGCTGATCAGAACTGGGACCTTGTTACAGATTGTGACGATGTCAATCAATCTCTTTCAAATTTCTACGAAAATTTTAATTTGGCTTTAAATCAGTCACAATATTTAAAGACGTATTCAAATAAATTTAAAAAAAGAAGCCCATGGATATCAAATTTTCTAATTAGCAAAATTAATGAAAAAATAAAGTTTTCAAATTATACAGAAGAGACAAAAACAATTTAGATATAAATACTAGATATAAGCATATCTCTAGAGAGTGCTCTTTTTTGATAAAGCGAGAAAAGTTAAATTATTACTCTAACAAGATCAAAGAATGTAATGGTGATTCGCGTGGTTATTGGAAAGTTATTAAGTCGATTATGAAAAAATAAACAAAAACATCTGATACCTTTATTATTATTGACAAAGAGTTCACAGTCCAAGGGAACGAAAAATTAGTAGCAAACGCATTCAACAAACATTTCACTGAAAAGCCGGGCCACCTGATCAGTCAGACATGGCCAAGACATGTTTGAACAACCCATGTTGCGTAGGGCAGACTCGGTCTGTGTTTTATCTGAAATCACTGCAACTGAACTACTCAAGGTCATCGCATCGATGACGAACAAACGTTCTGTTGGTACTGATGGTATATCAATTATCACCATCAAACGAAATGTATTGACTTTACTTCCGGCTTTGCTTCATATCGTTAACTTATCTGTAAAGACCGCAACATATCCTGATTTACTTAAAACCTCACTTGTTGTTCCCATACATAAAGCGGATGATCCAAGAGTAATTAATCACTATCGGCCGATTTCATTGCAAAACAGTTTGTCTAACATACTTGAGAACTGCATAAAAAACCAAATTGAAAATTATTTTACCAAATTCAATTTGTTTTCCCCTAATCAATATGGCTTCATTAAGAACAGGGGTACCGACCTGGCTTTAGAAAGGCATATTACTAATATTGTAAATAACGTCGATGATGGAAAACCAACTGTCTCAGTTTACTTAGACTTTACCAAGGCCTTTGACTTAGTTGATTTACATATTTTATGTTATAAGTTAGATCAGTACGGGGTAAGAGAAGGATCTCTCAACTGATTTAAATAACTTTTATTTGGAAGACAGCAGATTGTTAAGATAGATGGAGTCCAAAGTGATGTTTTAAATGTGAATTTGGGTGTACCACAAGGAGGAATCCTGGGACCAATTCTTTTGTAATTTTCATCAACGATTTGCTGTCATTTAAGCTCAATTCAAATATATTTGCCTTTGCAGATGATACTAGTTTAGTGTGCTCGGCTAACAGTTATGATATTTTGCGAAATAAAATTAATGCAGATCTTTCTCTTATATCCGCATGGATAGTCCAAAATAAATTACTTGTAAATACAAAAAATCCAATGCAATAATCTTTTCTTTCAAGCCATCAACAATAGAGAAATTTAAGGGTACCTTTAGTCTTAGATGTCATTCTCATTCTTGTTTATACAAATGTAGCTGTGAAACATTGATATAGTTGACTCGGTCAAATACCTTGGACTGAGAATAGATTCTGATTTAAAATGGCATTCTCATGCAAACTATTTGGTGAAAAACTAAGAAGTATTAACTACAACCTTTATTTCATGAGAAGTTATTTAACTGCTTTAGACTTACGCACACTTTATATTGCTTGGTTTGAGTCTACCTTAAGATATGGTATTATACATTGGGGAGGTACTTTTGTTCAAATATTGAAGCCAATTGTTACTATACAAAAGTTTGCCCTGCGCACCATCTGTAGTGTGCGTATAAAACTTTAAAAACGTATAAAATTTTATGTGGATAGTCGATTTGTATGTGAATATTTTTAGATACACCAGTCCATAGTTCAGTAATAGGTTATTATAAACTTGTGTTAGCAGAAAACTGTCTTGAGTGTTTAGTCAACGAACCTACTGGAGTAACAGAACACTCCAAATCATGCATATACCATGTGTTGGTCAGAGTAGCAAACAGGAATATAGTTGAAGTGAATGTTATTGTAGTAGTACATGCAGATATTACGGACCACTCCATGATAAGGGTAGATGTGCGTGTGTTGGGCGGGGGGAGGGTGAGAGGTAAAGTGTGCATTTCCTCCCCATCCCTCCGCTCACTACCGCACTGACTATCCACTGATCAACAACTTGATTGACAGCGTGGACTGGTCACCAGTTCTACTATATTTTGACAAATATATTTGTACACATCAGAGTAAAATGTAGCACAAAGAACTCAACAGTCAAAAAAATAAAACCATGAATAAATGAATTTGTTTGCTTAAAAATAAAAAGAAGGAATCATCTTTTTAGGTTAGCAAAAATACATCCGATAATTTAACAATAATTTAAAATTATACTACAGGATGTTCAAAAATAGATTACAAAATGATTTAAGACAAACTAAAAAACGATTATTATAAAAAAACAATTTGAACTGTGTAATCAGGATTCAAGAGCCACATGGAAATTAGTATATAAATTAACAGGTCAAGCTAGGGATACTGACAGTCAGGTCAAGTTAGAAATAAATAACACCTTAGAGCAAGACCCATTAACAGTTGCTAAACAATTCAACAATTTCTTCCTGGATATAGGTACACAGCTAGGCTTGAGCAGTACAATAACCGACAATTTGTTGTAGTTACATCACAAACACCTGTTTACGACTGAACCACAAGCGCAGTCTATGTTTAATGAACAAGTTTCTCCTGATGATCAGTTATACTATACAGTAATTTAAAATTAATAAACCGTCTGTATTAGATGGGTTTAGTTCTACTTTAAAACAAATATAGCAGAAAAATAGTAGATAGCCTGAGTTATCAAATAAATTTGAATTGCAAGACCTGTTCAAAATGATGACCTCCGACAAGGTTGCATAATAGGTAACGACTTATCACTGATTCTAGGGATGTCCATGCGAATTTAACAAGCTCCAAAATCAAACTAATGTAGTCAGTTCCTTTGTTGTTGCGTTAGCTGTCTGGGGGAAGTTTGGAAAAGTGTGGTGAAAAAGGTGCACTAGGTTTACTGTCATAATTATTTTTAAAAACACACTTGAATGTTCTACAGTTAGTACTCTGAACCAACAGTCGCAAGAACGTATCGTAATAATTCGGGGACGTTCATGAGCCTGTTCATTACTTTATTTGTACGATTTTCAGACCACAACATCACAAATCCGTTCCCACAACTGCAAGTCACTACACTAACTAGGTAAACTTTAAATTTAATTAATTCTAAACTCAGTTAAACTAAGTTGCTATGTATTATGCAATAGTTCTAATTGGCTCTATACAAAAGAATCTTCTGAGCATCTCGCTTCGGGTAAAGTTTTCATTTTACCTCCAGTGTTTGAAACTGAACTAAAGCGCAAACAACAGTGTTTCTATCACAAAGCACATCGAATACGTACCGGGTGTTTCTAAATGAATAACGGAGTTTTAACGCTTCACAATATCTATTACATTTAACTTATAGTTATAAATGATGAGTCAAATGAAAGTGCAACTGAAACAGTTTTACCTAAATGCTTAAAAGTGTTCAATATGAGAACCATATGTCACCGGGCACTCATAAAGTCTATAGCGGAGATCTTCCCAAACGTTGTAAAGCGTGTCTTGAGTAGTTGTTCAATTGTTGTTCAACAGTTGTTGCAAATTTTAGTAATAAAGGGTTTTGGGAATTCATAACCTAAATTAATTTCCTCAACTAAAAGCTTTTTACACGAGTGGTGAAAATATCAGTTTTAAATACTGCACTGTTTTGCAGCGGTTATTCGTTGTACATAATGCATTTTTGAAAGCGACGTTAAGTAGAAGTCGAAGATTTCCCACTGATCTCCAAGTTTTGATTAATTTACTACAGCATAATGCGAATGTCTACCACTACAGCTTTTGGTACAAGCTGATGAACAAACAATGTATTTTTTTATATGTATACAAATACAGCTCGTGTTCCTCTGGTGATGAAAAATAAATATAATGAAAGATAATTACGAGTAGTATGATAAAAATGATAATAATAACAGTTGTCCTATAAAGTTAAAAGTAATAAAAATGAAAACATCCGTACTGCCTGTTAGTTAATTATTCATGAAACCCTGTCTGTAAGAAAGTCGTTAACTTTTTCACCATTTTCACCCACCAAAACACGCGCTACTCCCGACATGTAGACACTTTTTTATCCAACTGTTAAACATGTCTCTATCAGCGAAATTTTGTTTAACTTCTTATACAGGTTATCGAAATATTCCAAGAATTTCTCCCGACACCCAGCTTGTTCAATCTCAGTCTCAGTATATTTTTAAAAGGAAATTCTAAGAACGGTTGCTAATTAACAGCGTCGAGGATGCCAAAGGCGCCATTGTCACTGAATACAGGAGATAAAATACAAGAGATTTCCAACCGCAGACTTTAAATCCGACAATTATTTGAAAGACAGTACTTTTCTTTACACTTCAGTAGGAAAATAATAGTCGACTAAATATAGACACTCTACAACGTCTTTGATCTAGCTACATCTATCCTTTGCCCCCTTACATTATTTTGTTTTAAGTAACTAATAATATGTGAAATGATTATCTTAAGAGTATTTTGGCTGTAAAACAGAACTGTACGAATTATAACAGGGTTACATAGTCAAATACCGCGTAAGGCCAACTTTCAATCATGTAAAATTTTAACTTGTCTCTGATGACCTATTTATGAAATGCATTTATACTTACCTTAACCATTACTGTGCCATATGTGGCAACCTACTTGACTCAGTTCCGTCGCTCGAAGGACATTATCATATTTAACGCAATAGACTTCAAATCAATAACAATGCACCCAAGTAAAAAAACGTTAGTATTGATTTCAAGATTCAGGCTAGTTTTCAATAAAACGAAACAAGAAAGAAAAGGAAGACATTGTTTAGGGGTTTAATAAATGAGTCAGTTCTTCCAAGTTAAGAAATTGCAATGACTAACAAGAATTCAAAAAGTTCCCTACTCGGTTAATCACGATAACTGTTTGTGATTAGAACAATCTACTGAAGAGAAACTTTTAGGAATAACCTTAGACAAAAACTTAAAATTTCAACAACATATCAACAAAATCAGTACCAAAATAACAAATGCGATTTACTTAATCAGAAAAATGTCTTCCTTCTGTAGTTCACAAACCCTTATCACTATGTACTATGGACTAATCTTCCCCATTTAACATACGGTATAACAATTTGGGAATCACCATAATAAAAACCTATTTGTACTTCAAAGTCAGCTTTAAGAGCTATTTTTAGAAAACCACAACTTACTCCTGTGTTAATTTATTCAAATAAAACAACATTATGACTATTCACTCTTTGCCATCTATGAAACTTCAAAATTCATCAAAACAAATTCAAAATCCTTTTAGATCAAAATGTATTAGAAAAACTAAAGACGTGTAATAAATTCAAAATTCAAATCATCGAACAACTTATTTTAAAAATTCCTATTTATAACATGACGAAACTTTACAACAACCTTCCAAATTCCATGAGAAGAAAAATATAGAAAATTCAAATTAAACTCAAATTAAAATTACAAGCAAGTGCGTACTACAATATGAAGATTTCTTTGAAGACAAATTGAAGAGCAATTAATACAACATTTATAATATTCAACTATTTTTTTTAGGCTAATATGTTGTTAATTGTCTATGCAAAATTCATTTGTTCATGGCAATAAAAATATTATTTATTTATTTATAGGTTCAAGTGGAACGTAAGTTTTATGAAATTTAGGCAACAATTTTAGTGTAGGATTTTAGAATGGGGTATATAACACTTCTCAAGGTTTCTGCTGCTTGTTTTGAGTTCACGATACCATGTTATGGGTTTTGTGCTGTTTCTAACTGAAAGTTATGATTATCCCTACGCTTAAGTTCATATTTGATTAGAGGAAGGTACAGAGACATTATTTCAACTGAAGCTTGACTTCGCCTGAATCTTGACGGTCTCTTAGTTTTACGTACGAGGCCTCAATAACGTAAATAAATATCACAAAATGCATTATGGGGAGTTATTTCGATATATGGGCTTTATATAGGGATTACCGTGGTATTGCTACCCGACCTGGTAAACACACAGAACGTTAACTGTTCATCAACGTTGACTTTTGCAGGATTTTTAGCAAAAAAACTCGTCAAGGAGTTGCCACAGCTCCGCTCAAAAAACATTTTGATCTCAAAAGCATTTTACAGCACCGAGCATTTTTTATGGAGTTTAAGTGGAAGAAAGTTCGAATTGATGAGGATTCTGTATGTTTGCAACATATCTAGAGGTGTGTGAGTACAAAGTACTTAATTGCACCTCTTAACTGCAGTCGTTGCAATATGTACTTATGCAATAGACTTATTTAGAAACAATCTCTCAATTTCAAGACACCACACAACTGTTGTGTCAATGTCGTAAATATATATATTATATTTTTGTATATGAACACCGACAAGCGTATTTTTAAATGACACTTCTTACCCGATGAAAAGCTGAAATTTACGATAGAGCTGCTGGGATACAGAGTGTACAAATGTCCCGGGGCGACTTAACAAGTTTGAATAACAGAAGGTAAAATCTGTTACAAAGTTAGCTGATGGCTACTTTTGTGGCTAGTCATTGACCAATGGTGAAATATACAGTCTGCAAGGCGACAGAACATAGGAGTAAAGCAAGTGCCATAAGATGCTAGAAGATAATTATTCCGCAATCCAAACTTCCACATGAAATGGTTGTTATTAAATGATAATCTTTCATTTTAAACCATACTAAAGTAACCTAGATAAAGCAAATTACTGTTCATTCTCTCAACTCCTCTAGCCTTTACCTCCTCGTAGTTCAAGCTACGGCCTAGATCAATAAAAATTAGTTTTTTATACAATTCATGAAATATCGTTGTATTATAATATTTCATTTGGTAGTAATATTGCATTAAAGTAATTAGAGTTGTTCCTTTCGGTTTAGTATAAGCGTGCAACTGTGTCACTATCACGAAGAAGAATTTTAGTTCTTTAATGCTGGCTAAAATACAAAAATACACACTTCACGCTGTCCTTAGAAGAAAACACCCTTAAAAGGTTAAATGTTGTTGAAATAGTAAAGTTAAGTGAGTTGAACTCTGATTTGTCACCTTTCACGGCCAGTCTGTTTGGATGAAGGAAGGAAGCTAAACAAGCGTAAAGAAGAGACGTTAATTGTGAGCGTTGGACACCCCTTTCCTACAGCTTCCACCCCAGGAGGGAAGGGGAGTGAAAGGAGATAAGGTGGCTTCCTCCTTCCCGACCCTCACGTCATTATGTTGCCGATACTTAAGTTTCGTGGAGTCACCCAATGCAAGGGTATGTCAAAAGTCAAAGAATGTCGACTTTTAAACGTTTGCATTTAGTGTTAAATTCGTGATAAAACCACAATCTTGATACAACCAAATAAATATAACTCGAATAATTATTTTCAAAACTCTACCGGCCAAACCTACAAACTATTAAAGTCGATTTTTAGTAGACTTAGTATAATAAAGCAAAACATATTTTCTGGTTTATAAAACAACATATTTTAATTGCATTTATCATTTTTAAATATGAAAATACGTCCACGAGTAAACCCTTAAAAGCTTGGGTTTGTCAGTTTGTTTCAAAGTTACGTGCACTGTATCGTTGTGCGAACAAGTGTAGGCTTTAAACGGAGTTGCCCACGGGCGCAAACCTTATGGCCTGAGATTAAATTAAATTTATCAAACTACAAAGAAAATTATGATCCTCACATGATAGTAGGACAATACAAAAACGCACAGACTAAGAACACAAAAACGTAAATAAATATCACAAAAAATGCATTATGGGGAGTTATTTCGATATATGGGCTTTATATAGGGATTACCGTGGTATTGCCGACCTGGTAAACACACAGAACGTTAACTGTTCATCAACGTTGGCTTTGCAGGATTTTTAGCAAAAAACTCGTCAAGGAGTTGCCACAGCTCCGCTCAAAAACATTTTGATCTCAAAGCATTTTACAGCACCGAGCATTTTTATGGAGTTTAAGTGGAAGAAAGTTCGAATTGATGAGGATTCTGTATGTTTGCAACATATCTAGAGGTGTGTGAGTACAAAGTACGCTCTTAACTGCAGTCGTTGCAATATGTACTTATAAATAATAGACTTATTTAGAAACAATCTCTCAATTCCAAGACACCACACAAACTGTTGTGTCAATGTCGTAAATATATTATATTTTTTTATATGAACACCGACAAGCGTATTTTTAAATGACACTTCTTACCCGATGAAAGCTGAAATTTACGATAGAGCTGCTGGGATACAGAGTGTACAAATGTCCCGGGCGACTTAACAAGTTTGAATAACAGAAGGTAAAATCTGTTACAAAGTTAGCTGATGGCTACTTTTGTGGCTAGTCATTGACCAATGGTGAAATATACAGTCTGCAAGGCGACAGAACATAGGAGTAAAGCAAGTGCCATAAGATGCTAGAAGATAATTATTCCGCAATCAAACTTCCACATGAAATGGTTGTTATTAAATGATAATCTTTCATTTTAAACCATACTAAAGTAACCTAGATAAAGCAAATTACTGTTCATTCTCTCAACTCCTCTAGCCTTTACCTCCTCGTAGTTCAAGCTACGGCCTAGATCAATAAAATTAGTTTTTTATACAATTCATGAAATATCGTTGTATTATAATATTTCATTTGGTAGTAATATTGCATTAAAGTAATTAGAGTTGTTCCTTTCGGTTTAGTATAAGCGTGCAACTGTGTCACTATCACGAAGAAGAATTTTAGTTCTTTAATGCTGGCTAAAATACAAAAATACACTTCACGCTGTCCTAGAAGAAAACACCCTTAAAAGGTTAAATGTTGTTGAAATAGTAAAGTTAAGTGAGTTGAACTCTGATTTGTCACCTTTCACGGCCAGTCTGTTTGGATGAAGGAAGGAAGCTAAACAAGCGTAAAGAAGAGACGTTAATTGTGGGCACCCCCTTTCCTACAGCTTCCACCCCAGGAGGGAAGGGGAGTGAAAGGAGATAAGGTGGCTTCCTCCTTCCCGACCCTCACGTCATTATGTTGCCGATACTTAAGTTTCGTGGAGTCACCCAATGCAAGGGTATGTCAAAAGTCAAAGTATGTCGACTTTTAAACGTTTGCATTTAGTGTTAAATTCGTGATAAAACCACAATCTTGATACAACCAAATAAATATAACTCGAATAATTATTTTCAAAACTCTACCTGCCAAACCTACAAACTATTAAAGTCGATTTTAGTATACTTAGTATAATAAAGCAAAACATATTTTCTGGTTTATAAAACAACATATTTTTAATTGCATTTATCATTTTTAAATATGAAAATACGTCCACGAGTAAACCCTTAAAAGCTTGGGTTTGTCAGTTTGTTTCAAAGTTACGTGCACTGTATCGTTGTGCGAACAAGTGTAGGCTTTAAACGGAGTTGCCCACGGGCGCAAAACCTTATGGCCTGAGATTAAATTAAATTATCAAACTACAAAGAAAATTATGATCCTCACATGATAGTAGGACAATACAAAAAACGCACAGACTAAGGACAATACAAAAATAAACTACATATACATGATCTCAAAAATACTTGAGTTTTACCTATACAATCTCTTTCTTATGGATACTTGATTCTTACCAGCAAGTTTCCGTTGGAAAATGTAATGTTCATGCCTTCAGTATTTTAAGACCTAGACCCGGGGACCATGAAATGAGCACCGATCCTGACACCCGCTAACACAGGTACCAGAACACCTTTTGAGCATTTGTTTAAAAACTGTACATTAATTATGTATATGCGTACAAAGGTGTACAGACTGTTCATTAAAGGGGTTTACAAGCTTTAGGATAAGGTTTTTGGATCAAAATGTAAAGAAAATCAAGAATCAAAATGGTTCGAATTACGATTATTTTACCAGGTAAGCCCAATATTGTTTTTACAAAACAATTAGTGATGATAGGTTCACAAACGAATTGTAATGCAAATTTGAAAGCGTATTTATTTCATAGTAATGCAAATGGAACAACTTGTTTTAAATAGCTCAAGTATTTTTAAAATGGTGGTAACATAAACTGTTAAACTAAAATAAGGCAAAACTACAGATTTAAATACATTTTGCAAGTTACAAAACAGACGAAAATATAAGGTTCCAATCAAATAACACCTTGTTTGTTGGAATCTTTTGACAAACAACTGAATTACATGGATTAAAGATATGTCTAGTGACTAGCAAATCGTCACCTTCAGCGTGCTACAGCATTAATTGTGAGTAGCGCGCTCGCCGCTAACAGATCTTTGAAGCGCGAGGAACTGAAGAGATTAGACACAAGTTTAACCCATCTCTAATTCAAGCTATCTCAGTTGTGTTTCAACAAATTTCAACAAACGTAATATCATTAGATCGGAAATTAGCTTTCTGACATGTATTTAAGCTTGAAAATAAATCAGTTATAAATAAAAATATTTTATTGCAATTGCTACAAAATATTTTGCACCGCAAATCTTCAAAAAGAAAAGTTAGGAAAAAAATAGCAAACATTTTGCATTCACTCCTTACATTGAAATTCCATTCAAACATACATAAGAAAGTACATTCACCCAATTTCTCATTCATTCGAATTTTCCCACAGTAGCCCTACAATTTATTCGGTTTCCCAATTGTGTGCCATGAACTCGTCTATACTGTACGCTTTCGAAATTAACGTGGCTTTTAGACAAGTTTTAAATACCTTGGGCATCGTGGTATCCTTTCTTGAATTTGGCAATTTGTTGACTAACTGAACTCCTACCTCTGAATTCAAACGTTCACGCGCTACTACTTTGTGTCTCCCAGTTCGGTAGTTCTTCTTGCCTGTATAAGAGTGTATGTCGGAACCTCTTATAGCTTTACATATTGATTTGAAAAGAAAGATGTTTCCAAAATTAGAAACAAGGAAGCGTCAACATGTTTAGATTTTTAAATGTTGGTCTACACGACTCTCTCTATTAGAGTTTTGAAATGGTTCTGATTGCTTCTTTTTGAATAATAAATATTCTGGAAAAATGTTTATTGGCACAGTCTCCCGACAATGCTACTCCGTAGGAGATATGTGGGTATATAAATCCGTAATACACCGTCATCAGTACCTGAGTAGGGCAGTATTTGGATAGCTGTCTCAAAACATAAGTGCCTGAAGATAGTTTTGCGCACACATGGTCGATTTGAGAATCCTATCTCAATCTTTGATCAAGATGGATTCCTGAGAATTTCATTGAGTGAACTTCTTCGACCTCAGTGTCATCCAACATGACTGTTGGATTGTCACTTGTGCTTCTATCTCGCAAACAAAATTTAATGAAAGTGGATTTAGACGGGTAGAGCAGTCCTTGGCAGCCCTAACAACATAAATATACATGAAGATAGTTTTGCGCACACGTGGTCGACATGAGAGTCCCATCTCAATCTTTGATCAAGGTGAATTCCTAAGAGTTAAAATAATAAAAGCAATACAAGCGATACAGAAACATATAAATCTGAGGCCAAAGACTGAAGCGAGGGAGTGGTTCGTAAACAGCCTCGTAACGCCCGTGAAAATAGAGCACGAACAACCTCATCACGGACTTGGTAATATAACATGAAAAGTTGAGGACGGAGGTTGTAAGCGTAGCGAGTTATCGTTAAAGTTAGTAAATTAGAGCTAGAGGAGGGAACAGCCTTGTAAGCCCGTTATCACACAGGAGGCCAAGCTGAGGACTGAGGCCGAAGCAAGGCAGTGAGCGGAGCTGATAAGAGTAACAAATTGCAAAGGAAATTCACTTTACTCACACCAGTGGCGCTTTTGCGCTTTGTAGCGTGTCGGACTGGTAGGCATCGTAGTAGTCTTGACTTTTGAATTGGTTGAAAGTGCCTGGAACAACAGGCAGTCTGCAGGGGTGTGTCCCCAAACATTGAGTGTGTACCTTAGTATAATTGTAAATGTTAACTTGGATTCAGCTTTTCGCAACCAGGTGTTTTGTTCTTCTGCAAAAAGCGAGTTTGCAAAACCTCTTGTTTGCAATATTCGGACAGTTAACAATGAATGTACATAATTCCCCTTCAAACCTTTCAATAAAAAAACTTATATTCTTAATAAACTTATTATCCAAAAATAACGTTTTAAATTGATCGCCAAGAGTTGTGTCCAAATTGTTTAGGCCTTTATTATATATACTGTAGATATTTGTTAAGGCCTTCACGCTTTAACAATGCTTAGTATGTTTCTTTGGCACATTTAGCCTACACAGCTTTACAATAATGTACTTCTTTAGTTATTCAATTGTACTTTACTGAAACTTAACAACTAATTAAGCACATGGGCTTATACGATTAAAGTGTATAAAAGAGTCACCGGTGTTATATAGCCACGAAAAGGAGAAAGGGGCACATGGCCAGCTTTACTTCTCGGTTCCAGTTTATGGCTCCTTATTATTTTACTCCTCCCTGGTTGTCATAATTGATTTTGATACTCTGGGCCCCATAGGTGTGCAAGCCTTGTAAAGGTGTGTAAAATGTGGCACAACCTGTGAATTGGTACTACTCGTAGATCGCCACTATTGGTACTAGATGCTTCGTTGTCGGAAGTAGATCACTGCACTTGACAAATCTCACAAATTAAACACAAACAAACATTTAGACTGAAAGTGTTGAGTTGGAAAGTTGGTCAGAGAAAAGTTACTTAAAGGAGATGCGTAGTAGCCTAGACTGATGAAAGGAAAGGAGATCAATCTGAAAGAACGGAGCAAGATTTGAAACTCAAAATATAAACAAGCTTTCAAAACGGCTTTAACGTATTTTGTGTGGTCTGAATGAGCTATGCGCGAATAACTCGTATAAAAGTTATATATACAAAGAAACCACTCCAAGAACAAAAGACACCTTGTTTTTCTACGTCAGTCGTTTAAAAAAAGTATAAACATTATTAAAAGAAAAAATATTATAAATATCTACGAAACTTAAATAATAAGAAAACAAAATATGATTAACAATATGTGTTCCAATTTAAATTCAGTAAAACTAAAGTGTATTTCTAAACTAACTTTTAGAAAGATTTAGGTCGAATTTGATAAATAATCTATTCCCAACCGGAAAATGCAAAGCTAATTATTGTCAAAAGGGGGTAGCAAAGTAAAAATTACGAACAAAATATGCCTTTTAGATCAAAGAAAAAGTATTGCTTATCTCTAACCATTGAACAACATAAACTTCATAAAAAGGTTTATATACAGTTTTATCTTTAAACCCCTGCAAAATAAAGGTTGTTGATATGTTGCTATGTTATGTGTTAAATACTGATAGTAAATAGTGGCATGACTTTAGCGCATAACGTTTACACTTCCGTTTATACCAAAGTCCTCCTTTACAAGCTTCTTTTTATACTCAATCTAACAACTAAGTAAGCCATTTAAATACTGGATTTAAAAGCTGCTAAGAATTAAGAAGTTAATTAATTACAGAAATGTTAAAGTTGTTTCATTCAGTTTTATATAGGACGTTTTATGTCATCATCTTTAAGGTTGTATAACTGAGTCGAGACAATGTTCACCCTAAAGAAATGATTTAGTTACATCCCAGAAGTAACTTTTTATGAAAAGAAAAGAATAGACGCCCAAGGTTATTCTTTGAACATTTGATACATAAAAAATGCATTTGAATTGTATGAATTATAAAAGTAGAATACTTACATAATTGGTTGACTAGGAGTTTCTCATAGTTCCGTCAATCGAAAGGCATGAAAAGTACCACAGTTACGGTTAAGTTGTTGCTAGAAGAGTCATCTTAACTTAAGGGGTTTAAGAAACGCATAGTACATTCTTTAGTAAAAAGAAATCTACAAAAATCATTCTAGTACATTCTAGTAGATTTCTTTAGTTTTTTTACAGCACAAATCTTGAGGCTATAGAATTAGTTTTCAAGACTTAGCATGTTGAATATATCAATAGGTTTATCTTAGCAGTAATAAAGTTTGAAATACGAATGCCTTCCATTTAATTATTCCCAACTATTCCATGAATATTCCACTCTTGTCAAACTTTTTCTGTCTATTTCAATGATGTAGTTATTGGTAAACATATGGCAAACATAGGTAAAGGTAAAGTTTGTCTTGTTAGGACTACAAAGTCCTCTCTACCTCGACCTTTACCTAGCGTTGCCGTATAGTCACATTACAAATGTAAGTGGTGACTGCAGGGACTCGAACTCGCGCCAGCGGAGCGATGAGCTCCGGAGTCGCGCACGATTCCAACCCGCCACTGGTCTACTAACGTGATACCGCTGCATATGATGAAAATGTGTATACCAAAAGATCATAATTCATTATTTTGTGTAAATTACACAAATTATACATTTTTATACGTTTTTGTCAATTATACTCGTACCCTAGAAATTACGTTTTTGGCCGCCATTTTGAAACGCGTTAATATTTTTCAACGAAACTTTCACCAATGTTGTCTACTTACATACAATGGTATACAACAATGACCTTTACAATGGTATACAACACGATAGGGTTAAGTATTCGAAAAAAATTAGATAATCATAGTAGACCATTTTCAAAATTGGGTTTTTTTGGTGGGTACTAAGGTGTTTGAAATAGCATGTTGTTGTATATCGTTGAAAAGCTTACATGACAAGTAAAAATCAATGATTAGATTTTCGTTTTGAAAAATATTAATTAAAATGCAGGGCGTTTCGTAATTCGGTTTTATCTTTAGATTTTCAACCACTATTTTGTAACGGCTCAACAAAAACAATTTTGTCTTCATTATTATTTTTATTTAAAGAGAGCTTTACAGTGATGTATAGCATGACCACCCTTTATATTTAAAAATTTCGAGATTTGAACTTATGACCCTCGGATTTTGATACACTCTGTATACTAGAAAGTAGAAAATAATTTTCCTGAAATATTTGAACCGGTTTAAATTTGGAATTTTTCATTTCACTCAAGTTGGCCAACCTGGTCTCGAGATATACGAGTACATATGATACGGGTGGTCTGAGACACCCTGTATTTATCTACGTCTTTCGGATCTCCATTAGCATATTTGCACTAACGGCGAAACCCAAAATAATATATAGCTAATTCTGTTTTACTTGTATTTGTGTTACAAACCAAAAGGGCTATCATCTACACATGGCTAAAAACCTATTCTAATAATTAAATGTAAATTTTAGTTAACGGAAATATTTTTATTGAGGCTGGTTTATAACTCATATGGCCAATATAGGTGTTTTAAGTAAGAACTTTCGATTTAAATGAAAAGGTTTAGTGTTGCCACTAGCCAGAAAATATTGGTGTAAGGACAAACAAAACTACAGTTAGTCCAAATATAAAAAAATTTCGTATTTTACTATTTTAGTGATTTTAGCATTTCACATCCGGGGATCTAAAGAGGGACTTAATGACAACGGAAGATTTTCTTGAAAATAGAAGAAAAATAATATAATTCAAAACTTTTCGATATCGTGTATGATTTGAAAAAGAATTGGCGTTAATTTATCACATTCGAACCCAAAAGACACATATTGGCTAAAAGAAAGAACTAACCTTAGTTTAAAAGCAACACTACATACAGTTGCCACCTGACGTTGTTGAGAAAACCACCAAGTATAATTAAGTGATCCCAGTACCAATCTAAGTTTAATCTTAGGTTTAGTTAGATTATCTCAGTTTAATCTGAGTTCAATCCAATATTTAAGTCGGAGATCATATTGTCGCTACGTAATTTGATACAAACGAAGGTTTTTATGGTATTAGATACAAAACTACACTTTTCATTTAGACAACGATAGTTACTGGATGTGGTTCGGTGAAGGCTGCCTTCCCAATAATTCTATCGGCTAACCACTTTCAGTTCAAAAGACTCCAGCTTCTCGTCAAACTTAGTTTCACCATAACAGTACATTTATGGCAAGGTCAGTCACTGAGACTGCTTCTCCCATGAGAAATTGTCTGTTTTGCTCTACTAGTAGAGTGCTTTGGTAAAGTCTGCAGTAAAGAACGTATCTTTGTTATTGATTCAGCAAAAGCATAAAAAGACCTTGTCTATAAGAATGTTTGTCAAGAGATGAGGATGAAATTTGGGGTACCTCATGGGTCCGTAATGGAAGCTATACATTTCATAGTTTATATCAAAGATCCTTGTAAAGCTAGGTTTGCGAGTGAATGAACATCTTTTGCTGACGACACAGCAATTTCTTACATGGAATAAAGCTCGACACTCAATGAATAAACATTAAGAAGCACTTCAGTAGTGGTTTTCCGCCAATAAAATGATACTGAGTGCAGACCAAGCTAATTACACCAACTTTAATTGGAAAAAAGAAATCTCATTCGCTAAGACGATTCACTATAGATGTGTGGAATGCCTAGGCAAAGAAGACATTTGTGCAAGAGCAAAATGTGTAGTCAGGCATTTACCTTAGAAACTCTAATTTTCCTTTTTTTGCTATATTTCCTTTTTTTAGTTTTGTTATATGTATGTAAAATCATTTGTTTTGTTTAGTTTTTAATATACTTGGCAAGTCAACATCTGAGTAGATCTGTACTATCTTTCAAACTGTACTTGAGAAAATAAATAAATTAGAATGTTGTAATAGTTTCGTTTTACTCATTTCATTAAATTCAGTTGATTTTGATTTGTATATTTTTGTAATCTAGATTTATTCTTAGATTTTTATTTATTTATTTATTTTTTAATATTGATATCCTAAAATATAATGAGCTCAGCCCTTAAACTAGTCGTGTAGTTATAGCATTTAATTCAGGGTACTTAATCGTCAAACTTTTACTAATATTAAACTATAACTAGCCTTATTGTGAAATTTTTTTTAAATACAAAAGTAATATATGAAAATTACTTAAATTAACGATCAAACTTTTAATTCATAAAATCAGCTAAACATAAACCCCAGATAATCCTGCAGATGTCCAAAGTAAACTCGGGTATCTTGCCCTATCCTGTCTAAAGGAGGGTTTCAATTCATTTTTACTCTGAGAATAATGGTTAAATAAAAGTTAACCAATAGAAACGCAGGACATCTTTGAGGTTTAGATTCACTAAGTCCATTTTGATTTTGAATTTTAGGGTAAAAATGTTCCTTTTATTTTGTTAGCAGTATTCATGACTGTTGAAAATGTTAAAGAACAGAATAATAACAATCTTATTAAGTTTTAAGTCTTCAATATCTTGTGCAAATGTACCACAATGTAGATTGTAAACAACTTAACTAGAGATTACTTAATCTCTGTCTGAGCTTGGAATTGGAAAACACGGTTTAAAGACCAACAACTAGTGAGTTTCTATCGCTCAACTTGTTGCTTCAAATCTTCTCAACCTTGAAACCAGCCTGTTTGTGTGTTATCCTCGAAATGTTGAAGAAGAAAAATACATGGGCATGACGCCAAGATTTTCCCTCACAACATAGGGTCCTAATGCATTTACTAACGTATCCGTGCGGGCTACCTAGATCATTACATCTTACCTTTTGCAACATCGTAGCTGCTTGTTCAAAATCAAACAAGCTCTAATGCTTTCAGTGTAATCTATTCATGCAAGTACTTTTTCTATCCATGCCTTCTACTCAGGTATCGTAAAAGTAAAGTTTTAGCAGTTGGTTTTACAAGACTTTATTAACTGGCTTTGATCAATGACTAATTCAAAAATTCAAATTCAAAATAGTTATTTTACTACATAGTTATTACGCTAGTTGTTAAATAGAAATAATTTATTTCAAATAGTTAAATTGGCATCACCAAGCTTACAAAACTTCTCGGCGAGGGGTTAAATATATTACATACTCGTATAAATAGACACCACACTCGAAAATAAACCGAACACCTGTTTAACTGTCCATTTTTCTTTTTATTTAAGCATAACCATGTTTGATTCTATAGTAAGATTATTTTTAGATCTATTCTTTAGATTTATTAACTTATATTTGAGTCTGGTTATTGTTTTCATGTTGGGTAATTGAAATAAAACACCCAATGTCAAATACTCGTAATTGTAATCAAGTTAGTTAATATTTTTTGCCAAGATTCAGAGTTTGAAAACATATCAAATGACCAATTTTACTGTCAAACTGTAAGTAAAAACTACATAAATGAAAAAGCCACTACAAATGAAACTCGACCTATGCTTCTAAATTCAAGTCTAATTCTAATGATGCAAAACTGAAATGCAGTTTAACTTTTATGCTACGCAAACAAGCATTGTTAAGAATCAGGAATAACGCTGTTTTGAAATAGTTTTAGAAACAAAATGCTTTTGAAACTCGACCTATGCTTCTCTAAATTCAAGTCTAATTCTAATGATGCAAAACTGAAATGCAGTTTAACTTTTATGCTACGCAAACAAGCATTGTTAAGAATCAGGAATAACGCTGTTTTGAAATAGTTTAGAAACAAAACGCTTTTGAAACTCGACCTATGCTTCTCTAAATTCAAGTCTAATTCTAATGATGCAAAACTGAAATGCAGTTTAACTTTTATGCTACGCAAACAAGCATTGTTAAGAATCAGGAATAACGCTGTTTTGAAATAGTTTTAGAAACAAAACGCTTTTGAAACTCGACCTATGCTTCTCTAAAATAATCTCATACTAATGAGTCTCATACTAATGATGCAAAACTGAAGTACAGTTTAATTTTTACACTACGCAAGCAAGCATTGTTAAAAATTAGGAACAAAACTGTCTTTGAAATAGTTTTTGAAACTCGACCTATGCTTTAAATTAAGTCTCATACTAATGATGCAAAACTGGAAAGCAGTATTATTTTACACTACGCAAGCAAGCATTGTTATGAATTAGAAGCAAAACTGTTTTTGAAATAGCATAGTAAATAGATTTCATTAAAAGGGAAATTTTGAATCCACGTACTCACCGATATCCAATGCATGTTCTGCGAATGATTTCAAAACAGTACGCAATTTGCACACTCTTTGATGTTAGTACAAGTCGTAATTTTGACACCAAGGCAGACCTTTTTATAGTTTCACCGAAATATAACCAAACTGAAATTATTTAACTTTAGGTTTAATTGTTGACGTTTTCGCCCTACGCAAATGCGCTATATTTACAGTGGTTTTGGGTGTGAATCGCAGCGCTGCATGGGTGCGGAGTTAACAGTTCACCGCAGCTTCATTGGCGGGCTTCACTCTTTCAATTGTAGTTTTTACTTACGTTTGTACGTTCAAGCTTCCTACATTAGACGGCGTTACACTCTTAACTGTAGAAAAATAATAGAACACATTGTATAACGTTTGAATAAAAGCCAACAACTAATTTGTTGATATATTATTAGGAAATAAACTTATATTTACGTGTAGTTGATAATGGTCGGAAGTTGGAACAGACCACCATTCAAAGAGGTCAGTAGACAATATTTTACGGGATCATGGTACGTGAGTATATTAAACAAAAGAGTTTATAATGTGGAAGCAATGGTGCAAATATTGCTTGCAAAGATTGACTTAAAAATAATTAATTATAAAAGTAAAAGAGTGTCGGTCTTCGAATTGCCATCATTTCAAAATTTATTGAACAGCTATTGAACAGCTGTTAAACTTACGTTAAGACCTAAACTCAATCAGATTCTTTCAGTACATTTGTTTCGCTTAAACGTTTTTTATCTCAGCTATGGTAATTTTTAGGAGACTATATTTAGTTATCAAACTTTACCGTTCGCATTTCGTTCTGAGTGAATCTTTTTTGATTTTTAAAATACCTTCAATTCAAAAGGTTATGAGCACTCAAAAATTTTAGCAAGTATTAAGAGTAACCTTTCGTGTACAGTCTTAACAATTATGAAATTGTATTAAAATAAAATCTATATTTTAAATAATCATATTTTCATAAGATTCGTACGCGTTGAAATAAAGAAAACTTCGTTTAATTTTTGTAAAATTAGTATGCTTATGTGAAAACTTATACAGTACGAAGTTGAGCTTATCTCAGTATCATGATTGGTCAAAGAGAAATCAGTACGTGTTTTACTAACCATTGAGTCTGGATATGCTCTCTGCAAATAGTTGTGGTTGGCGTACAAGTCGTTGTCAAACTTGGCTGCCAACACTTCAGGGAAGTTGATCGGGCCATCCCCAGTCAGTGGTAGTACTCTGTTCTTGCTTTTGTAGTTGTTCTCATCCTGCTCTGCATCCCTCTCCTTCATCCTCTCCCGTTCCCTCTCCTGCTCACGCTCACGCTCACGCTCGTTGAACATCATACGCTGGTAGTGCAAAGCGCCCTCCCTCACCGCGTTCTCCTCGGCCATCTTCTGCTCGCGCAACTCTCGGGCCCGCTCGACCTGGATCAGCGCTTTCAGGTGTTGAAAGCTTCCACCCGGACCTGGCCAATTCAATCTGTCCCTGCCACCTACGAGTCTGATAGAGGTCGGTCGCCGGCCGTTGAGATCCTTAGGGATGTGCCCGGTCGTACCGAACAGTCTAGCCACTTCTTCGAACGCTCTAATCCTTTCCGGAGAATCTGCAATGCGGGGTCTAGCGACCACGTTGTGAACCAAACGACCGTAGACGAAAGGACGCCGCATCTTGCTGCCACCGACACTCCTCATACTAGCCGGGTCTTCCCACACGTTGAATGCGAAAGGGTCTTTGAAGATCGGAACCTCGTTATTACCCTCTGCGGCGCGACTCTGGCGCTTGCTGAATCTCCACATCGCGCGCAGCTCGTCACAGGTCGGCTCTTTACTCATGTCGACATTCATACTGTTCACAATGTCCGGTACTTCCCGATACTTGTCCCTTGGTGACGCTGCAGAGGTGATCAAGAAGTACAGACTCATCAGACAGGTGCGCAGGTACCCAGGATGCATTTTAATCTGAAACAGGATTAAATTCATGAAGTACGTCACCATCAAATTTGTTTGTTTTTTACCATAAGATGCGTGTATATAGTTATTTATTAACACATATTTATTAAATTACAGTTAAGTGTGTATCATGTTTTGAATTTTCGGAGCATCGCCCCCCCTCACAGGCCTCACAATACAATATTACTATGCTAAGCTAAGTCTACACTATGAACTTTATAACATAGACACTTGGCTGAAGGAGATCTTAGATCACATGTACAGACCTAAAAACTGCGTAATTGTTTTCTTTTTTGAATGGTTTCGCTAACTTAAAAGTTAAAACTAAAAATGTAACATCACACTGGTCATGTTTTATTCACCCTTTGTCACTTAAATATTATTCTACGTGTACGTTGCAACAAACCACATTTCTTGTGTACCGGGTGCGGTAAAACGGACTTAGCAGTTGTACTTACGTTGTACTCGGACTGTGGTGACATGTATGTTTTCATCGGTGGCTCATGCTATTTCAGTCATCACTATGGTTTGGACTGGACGACATCGAGGTTGCAATCGGCGAGCATATTAATAGAATAATGATTTCAGGACCTTGTACCTAGGCCAAACACCATACAAGCTGGTTTAGACAATCGTAAGAAAAAGGTAGTATGCTCAAAGCTGTAAACGACACACAATGGCCACTCTGGTACGGTGTTTGTCCTAGGAACAGCGTCGTGTCGCAGACTGAGACATGAAATGCTGGCGTAAAGGTATTTGTGTCACAATCACAAAACCACTATTTGTGTTACATGCTCACCGATCGTAGCCCCGATCGATGCCATCCTGCCTAAACCATGGTAGTGACTAAAATGGCTCCCTTAGAGACCTGGTGATTTTGAGACTCTTGACTCCTTTGAGTCCTGAGGAACTTTTTATTAGTAAAACTTGTATAACCTTTTTATTTATATTACAGGATGACTAGAGAACTATTCTAACTGTGTTTTATTTTTCTAAATATCACAACCCTTTGAAACACAACCCTCACAATCGTGAGGGTTAGGACCATGTCTTGGATGTCATAGTTAACTATGATATGAAGATATATACCCAAAAACCTTGTAAAAAAGGCAAAAGAGATATTTAGAAAAGCTTATTTTATTTATTTATTAAAGATTTTAGTGTTTAAAAGGATAGAAATGAAATTCGTTTGTCTGTTGCTATCGGTAATTATTATAAATTTTCTTACAAAGACAAACTGTTTTAAGCGGTGGTGTTAAATGTTTTGAAGCAGTTTTTGTCCTTGGTTAGGCACAAATACACCTTACACTTTTCACACATCGTTTTGGTTCTTGATGAACAGCTTTCGAGCCTGCACATTCTTGGAGGACAGTTCTCCACATTTGGCCAGTGGTCATAATTTTTGTTAAGCCCGAAAAATCCACATTTTAATTTCAAGTAATTTTGTTTTAAATTAAAACGGGTTAGCAATTGGACATAGAAAACCATAATGTTAGCTATAAAATAACTAAAATAAGCTTCAAAAGTGTAATTATTTGTGTAATCCTGATTTACTGGCTCAGTCCTGTCCAACACAATCGTGAGGGTGCCTAGATAGAGCAGGAGCTCAGCCTTGGTCCTAACCCTCACAATTGTGTTGGTTGAATTTTAATATCATTTTAAACGAAGCTACTATCAGAATATTAGTATTAATGATTATTATGTGACATTTTAGATATGTGGGTTGTAATAATACTGTGTTACAAAATAATAACATAATAAAAGGAAAATATAAAAATTTAAATTACACAGTATGTCTCGCCTGTTGGTTGCCATGACAGCACTGCCAGAGGAATAGTCAGTGTGGCCAACAGAAGTTTTCTGAATTCAACAAAAGAATTCCCCCTTTAAAAGATATCCCACAGAAGTACCCAAAGTTAAGAAAATTACCCTGAATGAAAATAAAAACAGATGAACGTAAAAACACACCCTCACAATTGTGGGGGTTAGGATTTCAGAGGTCAAAATCTTACCCTCACTATCATGAGAGACGGGTCTCAAAGGGATGAGACCGATCAATTCAATACCATAATTTTTACTTTCCCCCACCACAGCCTGAGTACTACGCGAGTCTAGTTGCTCAGTCCGTTCTTCCGCAGCCGGTATTATGATTTTTGTGGAATATGGATGATATATCTTATTGGTTTCTCCTTCATTAACGCATTTTCGGTCATGGAACTCTAGGTACGCAAATATAGTTAGACAGATTGGCAGAGCATATATAAAGCTACTCTTCATTCGATTAAAAATTGTGTCAACAAATTATGCGACAAATACATGTGATTTTTTAAAATCATTTATTTACAATGATGTTATTTATAATACAAGAATTCCATGTGAGCTAGCATTAGTTATTATTTTTATTGTATCATACACACGTCGTATCTGTCTTTCTACAGCTCAAAACCTTTTTCCATTGAGATAAATTGTAAAATTGTGTTTTTAATTAAATTAATTGATTAAATAAAAACTAACTAGACCTAGTAAGTAGCTCAAAATTCGTAAATCTGACGTTCGGCTTAGGTCTGTAACCAGTTTTCATAAATCATCGAACTTTTAAAGAGAACCGTATGAAAATTGCTCAAGTCTTGTTAGTCATATTAACTTGTTTGTTAGGAAAGCCTGATTCATTCATATAAACTTTAAAAACTACCCCTCAGACAGAAGGGTTGTACATGCTTTATTCCTATTTATTTCTTAAAATATCACAATAACTTAGCGAAGAGAGTTAGTGTACAGTCTGTAAATTCTGTTTAACAATCATTTTAATATAAATTCATTTTGAAGCACAAATGAGACTATTAGTTCTATAGAGTGAAGCTTTACAATTTCACTTAAGCAAAGCTTTGGCGTGCGCGCTCGTAGAAGAATTCCAAATATCAAAAGCTTCTGACAGTCAACAGTGAGTCCCTAACTGTGTTTCAAAGTTATATTCAATCTGCATAGCTTGAACCTTGTTGTTATTTGTATAAACTACCAAACAAATGTACAACGTCAAACATAAAAGGTATTACAAAACCTAATGTTATATTATGTGTATTATGTAATAATGTTAGTATTGTTAATAATTACTTATACTTCTTCAATTATGTTAATTTTATCAGTGGAGATTTAAACTATTGTTATTTACTCACATTATCCTAGATTACGTACTTATAGAGTCCTGTTGCATGTTTGGCCTGACCCTTAGCATGTAAGCCCATCCTAATTTATGTAATTCTCTAATGAAATGTATATATTGAAATTGGTTTCCGACCGTTGATAGAAAATAAATAAATTTATTTAATTACCCTTTTCAGGGACATTTTTTAATAACTGCACAAAATAGCGGATGTCGGTTAAACAGACTTCTTTATACCTGCCCTTAGACAATACCGGGTCATCGAAAAGGATGTACGGAATTCGAAAGTGAAATAAAAATTTTAACATAATTGGTAGAATGTTGATTTTTACATCAAAAGACACAGAAAATCTTAAGTGTTTTTATATAATTTAAAAGGTTTTAATGTGAGCTCCCCCCGTTGCACAACAGACATCTAGCCGATAGTCAACCTCCCACCAGGCATTTCAGGAGTCACCGTTGAAATGGCTACGTTGATTCTTCTTTACAGGTGCTGTAGATCACGTATTTTCTCAGCATAAACTAAGTTTTTAATGTTACCCCAAAAGAAGAAATCTAAAGGCGTCAAATCAGGAGTCTTAGGTGGCCACAAAACAGGACCATGCCTTCCAATCCAACGATCAGGAAATCTGTTGTTGAGAGCTTCTTGGACGATTAGACTGTGGTGACATGGAGCTCCATCCTGCTGGAAAATGACATTGATACAAATATGTTATTATTATAAATATTAATGTCATTTTCCCCTTTCAATTTCTTCAACTTGAGGGAACAGATAAGAAGAAGAACCAACGTAGCCATTCTAACGGTGACTCCTGAAATGCTCCAAAACACCTGGCGGGAGGTTGACTATCGGCTAGATGTCTGTCGTGCAACGGGGGGAGCTCACATTGAAACCGTTTGAATTAGATAAAAATTTAAGATTTGCTGTGTCTTTTTATGTAAAAATAAACATTCTACCAATTGTATTAAAATTTTTATTTCACTTTCAAATCCCGTACACCTTTTTCAATGACTCTGTATTTGAACAGCTATGAGTGCTACAACTCAATATGCAGTAAATAAAAATTCTATCTCTAAAGCTTCTGAGTGTTAATTCGACACAATCATTTTAAACGGGTGTTTATAATAAAGGCGATGGACAAATGTTCTAAAAGAGAAATTGATAAAAGCGTCAGAGTAAGAAGATAAAAACCGCAAGTGTATCTGAAACATCTCAATGGGCCAACAGTGATACTATATTACTATGAGCGTTGGCCGAAGATACTGCACTATTTAATAATTAAAATATGTTAGTAGTGAGAATGAAACGTAGGCCTACACAATTGCAAGTGACGGGAGACAGGAATATCAGAGTATTGGTGTCTTCTAATGGCTGGGTAACCTGTAGAGTGTAGACTGCGGTACGTGCTCGACGCACCACTACCACAGTCTGTAGTGTTAGTGTACAACTTCCTAGCAAGTTTGAAGAGCTCGCATCTCAAGCGTTAGGAGATTATTACACTTTGAAACTTCCCCTTTGCGTTCAACTTAGTTAATAACATACCACCGATTTGCTCTGAACACTGTTTTGTACTTTGCGATTTGAAATAGCGAAACCTTGTAATGAAATCCTCCGAGGATGATACAGTATCTACCCTCTTGGAAACATTAATTCGGCAAGGATCTGCAATAATTTGAATTACAATGTTAGAGGAATGTTCCAAAAATAAGGTTTTCGATCTAGTAAATACAGGGTTATTACAAATGATGTTCCTGATTAAGATTATACATATTACTGGGTAGATTTGCTTTTAGACCATTTTAATTAATACCATTGGAAAGAAAAACTCATAAAGTTTTATTTGTACTGGTTTTGGTGGTTTGTAAAGTCAATTGTTGTACGTGTTGTGTAATGGTTGAATTTGAAGACAGTAAAGCTTGTCGTGTAATGGATTATCTCATTAACCATTTTTTTTATTAGTGTGGAACCAATTCTGAGAACCAGGTTTAACGAAGATCCTCTTAGTAACTAGCCTAATTGCAAGTAGTAATTAAACTTTTAAATAAATGGCCGCATTTGTAAAAAAAGTGTTACTAATTCACATCATTTGTGCTTGGGACATGGATCGGGCGCGGAGGTCCTAATGATGACGTACTCCTAAGCCGGCCTCCAATATCTTCAGATAACACCCCGTGTTATTTTTCTTGTTGGGATACATCAAAGATAAGGTGTACACACCACCATTACCATTAACAAGCAAATATGAGATCCAACAATGGATTACCAATGCCATCGAAAAAATCGGTTAAGACACTCTTATCAACGTATGGCAATAGCTTGATTATAGGATTGACATCTGTTGTAGCACAAGGAGTACCTATATCAAAAATGTATATTTATGAGTACTTGTGACGAAACTTTTTGAGTTTTTCGTAAAATGTAACCATTTTATTTCTTTGTATAACATATAAAACTACATTTTATATACACTTGAAATCGTGAACATCATTTGTAATAACCCTGTATTAAATCTAGTAACAGAAATAAAGTTTCTATTCCTTTTGTGTACATCTGCACAATTTCAATACTTCCTTCAATACACTGGGTGACAGACTAAAGACAGGGCATAAGGATTTATATTCTAAACGTTAAGCACGTCTAAACAAACTACTAACAATTAACGTTGAATTTGAGTAAACCCGTAGACCTTCTCTATAGTAATACAAATTAACTTCAATTTCGTGCCTTTTTTAGGTTACTTTTCAACAAGAGACGAGATCTGGGAACGCCGTGTTATTTTGCAACGATGGAAAACTTTTGAAATAATCTTACAGACAAAGTTTAGCCTGTGGTTTTACCTGTAACTCCTTGAATAATTTAACAGTTTGGGCCGAAGTTGGACTTTCGTCAAAAGTGAAAATCTTTGAAATTATACTTTAATGTTTAATGTATAAAAAGTAAAGTTACAAAGTCCTCTCTACCACTCAACCTCGACCTTTACCTAGCGTCACGGAATAAGTCACATTACAAATGTAAGTGGTGACTGCGGGGATCGAACCCGCGCCACCGGAGTGATGAGCTCCGGAGTCGCGTGCGATACCAATCCGCCACGGATTCGGATTTATATTATTATTTTAACAATACACGAACGTGTTTTCACCCAAGAACTATACTGGAAATCCTCTGTGATTATCAGTTTCATGTTAAAAGAGTAATTTGATCCATTCCTTAAAAATATATGTTTTTCTCTCTAATTTTAAATATTGCCGCCTTGGACGAATTAACTTGACTTACAAAAACCACTTTAACAAACTTTATAGAAGTACACAATTAACAACTGATTGTAATAATACACAGTGAAGCTACGTTCAAACGCTCAAGTTAAAATAAATAATACTTACAAAACTAACAAGACAAAAATATATTACTGTGAAAAACTATTAAAGCTTTTTGTTTTATTTAATAGCTCAACTGCACCCGAGACCATGAAATGAGCACCTGAACACGTCCTGACTCCCAGAACACGTGTTGAGAATTTTTCAACTTATATACATAATTATGTATATACAGGGTCAGGTAAAAGTGTGGAAACGCCTTTATAACGTTTTAACCAGTTTTTTCAGCGCAACCGAACTCGGTACGTTTTATTAGAGGGAAGAAAGTACGTTTTAATGCATACTGACACTTTGCCCCAGTTTTCAAAATGGGTGATTGGTGACACCTCATTTCGAAGGTCTCAGAAGATTTTGATGATTGCTGAAACGAGACTCCAAATACGTAGCTTTTCATTGTATACAGGTTTGTTTC
Organism: Matsumurasca onukii; assembly: GCA_018831715.1. Lineage (NCBI taxonomy): Eukaryota > Metazoa > Arthropoda > Insecta > Hemiptera > Cicadellidae > Matsumurasca > Matsumurasca onukii. Next base: position 32,758,452 of record CM032064.1, read on the forward strand.
TTTATACACTTTTGCCTTAAAAAATTCTGTTCGACTTAAATTGACGCCATTTTTTGCGACACTTCATGTTAAAGGTCTTAGAAGAACCCAGTGGTTGGACATATAATGGAAAATCGTTTGTGTGTAATCAAGTATTTTATTTTGCATACTTCTTATCTTCATTGCCTATATATTTTCATAAATATTATGTTTTACTAACTTGACAATTTTAGTTAATATGTAACTTGGTCATGTCTTATAGGTTGCTCAACATTTTTAAGTACGTTAGTACTGAACCCTGTCACGTATATAGCTCATTTGTTCTGAATTAGTTAAAACTTGTACCGTGTTTATCATTCAAGATGTTTCTTATCATTATTTTTCTTCTTCGTTATAGTTCTTTCGTAAATATTTCATTTTCTTTCTTGTCAAAATACGATAATTGTTTGAGCAATGAAAAAACTGATTTATTGTTGAAAAAGGATAAATATTATAACTATTTTATTTGTCATATTTGATAAGTTTAAAGTAGTGATAAGTCTAGTCACACTCAATAATCTACCTTAAATAGTTTTTCGCTTAAACACATATAAAACACAAAACTTTCACAACTAACGTAACAAACTAGGATACAAATTCTGTGTGTAACCTACGCCATCAAATTGTAAACGCTATACAATGCTGATTAACAGGAAATTTACTCAAATCGTCCGCACTATTTACTTACTGGTAGTTAACATTACATCATCAACACTTAGATTTTAGTATTGTTTTATTATTTTGAAGTACCTAATTAGATAAAGAGATAAGACAGTAGACACTGTAAGGTAACAGCGGGTACGTCCGTTAGAGGAAAGGGAATTGAGTAATAATTCACACACTTTGCCAGATGTGGAACTCAATTTATCGAACTAATGTGAGGACACTACTCGTACTTCCGATATTCAATATTCATGCACCATGCAACTGTTTGTATCGCCACTTGATGGCAATTCAATAGGATTTTCATTACAATACTTAGCGTTTGGTTTATCATTAATTTCCTATCAATTATCAAGTATATTGAGCTTAAATCAAAATTATATTAAACTGTCATCACTGAGTGCTTTCGATTGAAATCGCCATCCGAACTGTCCACACAACAGAAATGACCAAGTTACTTAGTTAAAACTGTACCTATGTCAAGTTAGTAAAACATAATATTTATGTAAATATAAAGGCAATGAAGATAAGAAGTATGAAAAAATACTTGATTACACACAAACGATTTTCCATTGTATGTTAAGTCCAATCACTTGTTCGATTTTCTCTGGCATTTTAAGAGTAAATTAGACCGAGATATTTGCAAAAGGAACATTTAATGAAAATTTTCAAACTTCATGAAAGTCGGACAAAAGTAAGACCTGTAGAGAGTACACAAACAATAGAATTGAAAATCAAAGATTGGATCCAGGACTGATATTTCATCAAGTCACTTAGTTGAATACTTGGGTTTTTATTTGGATACCTAAAATACATAACAAGATAGATTTAGTTATTCGTAAAGTATGCACTGGGATATTTGTTTTATAACGGTTTACGAGTTTTCATATGATGCCATGCATGAGATCCATGATCGACAAACTGATAATCAAATCATGTCAATCCAGTTAGTGGCTTTTCACAATAACTGTCAAACAAGCATCACTACTGGAGACAAATTGTAATATCCACTGTTTTTGACTCATTCTTGCTTGTATCTTAAAAGTTAAAATCAATATCACTCTGTAAAACTACAGAGCTATTCGTATACGGAGTATTAGCGTCTCACCATAAATAATAAAGATATTCAAACACTTGAATTAGAAAACTAAGGTGTCAACGTGAAACAATAACTAAATATGATGTTCCCTCAAGGATAAAAAACAATTCGAGTTTATAATAAACTACTATATAAAAACGTTCATAGACTGTGAAGTGAATAGGATTGGAATGGATGATTTGAAAATAGTATTTAACGAAAACAATGTAGATAACTTATGTGAATTAGCTAGGAAGATAGAATGTTTCTTTGGATTGTTGGACGATGCGTTGAAAGTTAGGTCCGCAAACACAGTACAGGACGACACGGTGATCGGCCCTTTGCCAGACTCGCCACCAATCCCATACTTCTGACTCCGAACTACCTCACTCCATCATTGCCTCTAGCTTATTATTGTCACTGTTATTTAATTTTATTCGAATAGTTAGATTGTTCATAGTATGTTACATGTTTATTTATTATATTTATATTGTTTAACTATATATATATATTTATATTCTTCGTTATTTATTTTCTAAATATATATATATCTACAAGATTATAGCCATATCGTTTATTTATTAATGTTTATTTATTGTATTGATCGTGCCGTAATTTATTGAATTGTTATTGTCATTGTACAGATTTGTTTATTGTAACTTATTTTTATTGAACAGTATTAATATCATTTTCCACAGTTAAATAACAACGGATAGAAACTACTATTGCGTTAAAATATTTATAGTTCTAATTTTTGTGTGTTTAAAATAAAAAACTGCAACACAATTGTTTATAGTCCTAATATCTATTTGTTTCTTTTTTATCTGGTCATCTTAGCATACCAACCTTTATTATTATATATAAATACGTAACAAGTGATTAAAAAGACTTAGTTGTATGTATTAACAAAACTAGGCATCTGTAATAATAATAATTAGTACTATTTTTATAATTAGAATAAATTATTGTAATGACTATTTGTATTCTGCATTTGATGTAGCCAAAAGGCAAAATCAATAAAAAATATATAAAAACGTGTGTTTAAAGAGCAAACACTTTTGATGGACTAGTTTATTTAAAACTCAGTTTGTAGAATTGTTTTGGTGAAATGGTACCTTTTAAACGGAATACAACTTGCCGTAGCTTTTAACAGAATCTGTCCTTCTAGCCTCCGTTTTGAGTTGTTTAACAGTTTTAAACTTTTAATAATAGCTTTTGATTGGGTAATTTCTCATACGTGCAATTTGCGGCTTTGTTTCTGTTGAAAAATACCTTTGAATTATACACAGCTACGTATAATTTTGCTATAGCCATCTGAAAATTCCGTTCTACTAACCCCCAGTGGGGCGCACTCCACTGGTTCCATCCAGGTTACTGTCAAATTTAGAAGGGAAGGTCTGTAAAATTTAGTGAGGTACCCTGCGCCGTTCAAAAGTTAATAGACCGTTTCCAGACGTTTTGTATAAATGTACAATACAGACGGGGTCATTAGACATTATTTTGTTGTTCTTCAAGCACACTCAAGTTATATTGTAAGTTCTACAATTGTTAAAGATGCGTACCGAAATTGCAGACTAGATTCCTGCCGAGAACGTGAGATATGGGCCGGGAAATTGAATATGGCAACTTGAGAAGGGTCGACACGGTGAGAAGGTACAAGGGTTGTTTTGTCTTGTTTAAGGAATGCGCTGATAGCTTAGACTCTTGAAAGCTCTTATACATTAGGCAACCGGTAAGTAACTGTGTGTGTTATTCAAGCAAAATGAAATGAAACCAGACCGACACGCAGCTCAGCGCTAAAGCGCCGCTGGCATGAGTGTAGCGAATTTACTTGTTACCGTAGGGGTCACTAGCTCTCTCACAGCCTCGCTTCGGCCTTCCGCCTCAGACTTTCGTGGTATTTTACTTTTACTGCAAATTTTACTACATATCATGAAGAGAAACGTATTTAAAATTTCATTAAAATCGGACTACTCATAACGTTGTTATAGCGAAAAATCACTTTTTTTAAAACGACACAATGGATTTTCATAACTTTTTGATATAATTATGGACACTATCAAAATACATATTCATTTCAAATTTCATTAAAGTCGGATAAAACTCTGTTTTTATATCATTAAAACACTATTTTTATGAAAACTCCCCCTCAAAAGGGTACTTCCGGGTAGTCCGATTTTGCTGGCTAACGAATTTGACCGAGATGTTTACAAAAGGAAAATGTGTACCAAATCTCATACAAAGTGTTAGGCAACTACTGAAACTGAGTAAAAAACAAAATGGTGCAAAATAATGGATTATGTATTTTGTCAGAAAAGAAAAGGATGAATTTTACTCGCAGTCAGTGATTCTGGTGTCAAGGAAATTCCTCGCACGTTTACATCTTACAGGGGATCTCACTGGAGTTTTATGATTGTGAGAAGGAATGATGGACGAATATATTCGTACCACATAAACAATGTAAAAAGATATGATAGAAACACATGTTCCAAATTGGCAAATCAAATGAATAATAATGCAGAGTACTCGTATGTTGAAATTTATGTACTTTCAAGTTTGTTTTTTTTTTGTAAGTAATAGTATTTTATATTTAATGAGTCATAATGATATTATTCAACATAACATAACGGCACTAATCCCTCAAATTGAGGTGCAAACAAATGTGAATTTAGTTACGTCTGAGTTTGAATGAATCAATGAATAAAATGTCATATCAGGCAATTAGACTTAAATAGTTGAATTGATTCGTTATTTCTGTAAGAACTTTGGAAAGTTTAATAGATTAAGGACCTAGTAGAAGAAAAGAACAGCTGTTCTGTGAGAGAAGAAGAAAATGGTTAGTAACTAAGATAGTGTGTCTGTCAGTCTGATAGTAGATAACAGTATATATATGTCTCTTGTCTTGTACATGTAAATGTGTCTTTCTTTTCTAAAAACATATTTAACTAGTTTTTTAGTAGTGCTTATTGTGAATGAAAATTTTAAGATTCTTCCATTGATAGGGTATTATAGGAGATTTGGTAACTACTATTTTTAGCCCGAAATGAATGACTTGTAAAATCGTTGTACAAGTTCCTAGCACAGCTTGGAGTTGCGCCTGATTAAAATATGATTTTAGATTATATATGAATAAATTTTGTATTGCAGAAAAATGATAACAACGTATTAAGTTAATCAGTGTAAATGACATCTACTCTAACATCTAGACGTCTTTCAAACATGCAGACTTTCCCAATCGCACAAAACTCTTTTATTCAAATTTTCCTACTGTAGCTCTACAGTTAGTCGATTAGTTGCGCGTTATCCCAATAACGTGCAATAAATTCCTCTATGTTGTAAAATGTTTGTGATCGCTTCGTGTTTGAGACGAATTCTAAGCTACTTCGGCGATGTGCTCCCTCATTTGAATTTGGCAGTCTGTTGAAAAACTGAACTCCCAACAAAACAAACGAAACTCCCTGTGAAGGTCAACATGCATGAAAAACTATTCTAAAGTTCCCAGTTCGTTAGTTTTCCCTGCTTCTAGTTTCATAAATGTGATGTCACTTCCCCTTACTAGATCACATTTTGACTTAAAAACTGTACACGTTTCCAAAATATAGAGGCAGAGGAATGTCAGAAACTTCGAACTGTTGAATGCTGGCCTGCACGATTCTCTCCGTTGCAGCTTCGAAATAGTTCGAATTTAGCCTTTTTTAAGAATAAAACTCTGGAAAACTCGTTTTGGCGCAACCTCCCAAAAGTGCCATTCCGTAGACAAGGTGTGGGTGGGTAGATAGAGATGATGTATGTAGAAGCTTATGATCCAACTAAGCCATCCATTTATAAGAACCACGCAAACATGTTCATAGTTCAACGTTCAGATGAAAGACGGGGTCAACTGATAAAATTATATCAGGAATAAGCCTTAAATTGATTTCATTTTATTTTAACCTTACGGCCTGCATAAGACCATTTTAGTCAGTTGCGGTGTCTTTCTTCTTTTTCTCAGGCCAGCACTTCCTCATCCATTTCTGAGAGCATGTTTTTTTTCTACATCCGTTACCACACTCTTCCTGTCCTCTGCTTATTCTGTTTTAACTGTAATCTTGTTTGATTGTCTTTTAATACGTTGAGTATTTCTGTTCTTTTTAAAGATCCTCTACTGTTATGGGCAAGTCTCTCATGTATTCCTTGAGCTCAGTGATCCACCTAATTTTGCCTCACTACTCCACAGTTTTTCTATTATCTTTCTGCTTATTCTATTTTCAGGTGTTCTTGAGAGATGTCTTAGAAACGATATTTGGTTTTCTTTATTGTACATGTCACAGGTTCTATTTCCTAGTAAACCGTTTCATTTGAAGCTAATCTCCATACTCCATCAACTTAGTAGTTTTTGTTTATACAAGTTCTTATTATTCATCTTTCCATCTTGAGTACTCTGTCTATTGCAACTGTGTTAGTTGTTTTAAAAATTGTGTCACATGCATATGTAACTTGTGTTTCAGTGACTGTCTTATATTTTATTAATCTATCTAGTTTTTTTTCCATGTAGGTTTTTCGTTCAGGTTGAAAGTAATTATATCTCCTAAGTATTGAATTTGTTTCACTATTTTTATGTCTTGGTCTCCTACTGGGGATTGAGTTGACATGATCTCTGTTTTTTCAAATGAAATGTTTAATCCGATTCTCTCAGCAATGTCTTGTAAAGACTGAATTTGTTGTTTTTTCCTGAATGTTATTAGCCAAAAGAGCTAAATCGTCAGCAAATCCCAGACAGTTTAAATTTAAGTTCTCCTTTCTACTCCCGATTTGTATATTTTTAGGGTTATTCTTGTGCCATTCTCTCATAATGTATTCAATCACGCAGTTAAACAGAACCGGTGATAAACCATCACCTTGTCTCAAACCAGTTTTTATAAGGAAAGATTCGGAAAGTTCTCCTCTGAATTTAACTTTAGAGCATGTATTGGTCAAAGTTAGTTCCTTAAATATCAAAATATCGTACTTTTTAATTCAGGTCTATTGTGATATTTAGTCTATCAAATATAATTTTCCGTTGAGTAATATGGTCAATAGTTTATTATAAAATTTAAAACGCTTAAATTGAACACTTCAAAACTGTTATTAGTTAGTAGATGATTGCTTTTGTCTGACACATCTTGGTATAATAATATCGAGAATTGAAGAAGTGTCGTATCTTGGCTATTTCCTTTGTTTGTTTGTTTAAATTTAGTTCAACAGTATTTATATAGTGTAATTTTATTGAAAGGGTTTCCGCCTCTTTTTCCAAAATTTCAAGTGATAGAATCTTTATGCATTCGTCGATATTCATGAGCTCCCAATTGCACTAACTTATTTTTACTGAGCTTTGAATTAAAAAGTATTCATGACCTTTTTACAGTTAACAGCAACGTGGAATCAACAACAAACTAATAGTTTTAAGGTTTGTTAAGGTACAGACATTTCAACATACTCTGCAGTATTATTCATTTGATTTGCCAATTTGGAACATGTGTTTCTATCATATCTTTTTACATTGTTTATGTGGTACGAATATATTCTTCCATCATTCCTTCAGTGAGATCACCTGTAAGATGTAAACGTGCGAGGAATTTCCTTGACACCAGAATCACTGACTGCGATTAAAATTCATTTTTCTTTTCTGACAAAACACATAATCCATTATTTTGCACCATTTTGTTTTTTACTTAGTTTCAGTAGTTGTATAACACTTTGTTCACAAAACACAACGTCTTTCCGATACGGCTCTAATTCTTTGTTAAACATACAGGGTGAGCTTTAATTGTCCCGCCCCACCTTTACTTTTGAAAAAGGAAAAATTTTTGAAAAACCCTTTAGGGTATGTTTTTATAGGCCCTGAAGTTTCTTTTGACGTACTTTTACTTACTCACCCCCACCCAAAAGCCGTGGGGTGAAGGGCCCCAATAAAACTTTTAAATATGAACCCACCCCTTGTGACACCTAATTTCAAAGGCCATAAAATACAAATTCATTGATACCATTAAAAACACTTTACTAAGCTCCTGTACAAAATGGCGGCACAAACGTCTTTCATTTATAATCAGTAAATGGACGCTTTCGGTAATTTTTGGGAAATTTTGAAAAAAGTTATAGATTTAGTTTTTGGGTACTCAAAATGATATGCTAGAAGATAGATTTTGCAAACTTTTGAGAACTGCCCTTTTTTTAAATCGTTAATTTTCAACAGTTTGAAAAACTTATCTTGTAGATTATCATTTTAAAGCCTTGAGTACCCAAAACTAAATCTAAATTCCTTCCTTCTAATTCCCTTTTCCTTTTTTCAAAATGTTCAAAAAAATATAGCGACAGCGTTCATTGTCTGCTCAAAAAATGAAAACGTTTTGGGCCGCCATTTTGTACAGGAACGTCGTTAAGTTTTTTTTTAATTGTATCAATGAGTTTGTGTTAAAAGCATCGCCCGAAGGGTTTTTTAATTTGTTTTCTCATTCAAAAGTTAAGGTGGGGGACATTTAAAAGTCACCCTGTATAAAAAATAAGCTTGCATGTGAAGATTCGGAAGTCTTTTATGAATAGGAATACTGATATTTGTAATTGGCTGATAACAGATATGGCTAGATTAAAAGATGAAATGTAAATTAAAAGTCTAGTGGTTTAGAATATAGTGGTTTAATATAGGTCATTTACCTGTAGTGCGGTTTTAGTTTACGTTACAACTGGGTTTCTATTGCGTTTCAAAATTATCTTTTGGTTGTACAAAACTGTACAAAATAACTGTAAATTTTCATATAGTTCATATGAAGGTTTCATATGTCGCACTACAGGTAAATGCTAGTCTGTATGGGTAGGCTTTGGACAAATATTTTTGATTGGATATTTGTTCAGAGGAAAATTAACAAAGCCAATAGCCTAGACTGATGGAAGAAAAGGCTCTCATTCCAAAAGGATGAAGACAATGTGATAAAAAAAGCCAACTTGGCGCTAAATGCAAGATGGCGCTAAATTACGAATACTTCGCATGGTCCATGAGGAATTTTAGTAGGTTCTATGTTATAGTTCACTATTTACAAACTCGTCCGAAGAACGGGTACATCAGCTAGTTATAATTTAAAAGAAAACCTACACTGTGTCAATCTACTACGTTAGGACTAAGCTTAAGTTAGACCTCACCAACGTTACGTTCTGCAGAGTAAGTTCTTGATAAAAACCAGACAATCCATATGGTATAAAAATTAAAATTAAAATAGTAGAGGAAACATCAAAACCTGTTTCCTTTCCAGTTTACACGTAAAATATGTTTAATGGACTCTTCTTACTGTGTCTTTAATATTATATTTCATCAAAATTGGGTTTTTGATATTAACGTTGGTTGGGTTATATTTCTTGCATGAAGTGAATTTATAAATCTCCATTTTGAAAAGAATAGTTAAGAAAACAATTTTGATGTGTTGAAATGTGATATCAAATTATTAATTGAATTGTAAAGGAGATATGCACAATTATCTAAGTAATTTAAAGATTATGAAAATGTACTTTGCTATACCAATGTAAATATGAAAACCCTATTTTCGAGAAATATAACACAAAAAGAGTTACAAAATTACCATCTCGTACTTTTCTGGCGACTTTTCTGGAGAAAAGGTGTTCCCTACGTTTCTAACAGTTGTGAAACTCCACCCGTTCTCAAGGACCTAACCTAGCCTTACACTACATTATAGTAAACACAACCTAGGAGTGTTAACTGTGGAGTTAAGAGGGTTTATCCTATGACCTAGGTTAAGTGTTTTCTATATGTAGTGTAAGGTTAGGTAAGCCTTGACGACGGGTGGTGTTTCCCGACTGTTTGAAACGTAGGGAATAGCTTTTTCCTCAAGTGGCTGGACAAGCCCGAGGTAAACAATTTTGTAGTTGATCTCCCCTACTATTACGAACTGTCTAAGAAGACTCCTCCATAAAACGTATGTCTATTTATGAATTGAAATGACAGTATTTAAAGCTGTTTACTCGAAAATGTTAATAGTGCGTTTTACTTTGTACCATATAGATTAATTTTTGTTTATATTAGGAAACATATTTTGTTTTGTCGTACTCGCAGAATTGTTCATAACGGAAACCGGTGGCACAATCATACTAATATTTACCCTGGAGTACTATGTTCGGTTCCTTTGCATATACTATTACCATGTTTGTTTGAAATTAAACAATGTTTTTAGTAAGACCCTTTTAACAACATTTAAGTCAACAATTGAATTTTCGGCGTAATAAATGTTTTTTAGTAAAATTAGTACTTTTTTGTACCAACAGTTGAAAGTAATTTTCTATAATATTTGTCAAAACTATGTTGAAGATCTAAGGAGTAAAATATTTGTAGAAAGAGAGTTTTAGACACAAGAAAATCAGTCTCGAGTGGCTTTAACTTGGAACAGGTAAAGAATGACAGACATTCAAGAGCGATTTTTCAGATTCTCGTTCAGGTCTCAAAGGACTGGATGCGATAATCTGTAAGTTTCTACTCCTTATAACCTTATATAATTCATTTTTGAATTTAGCTATTGACTTTTTTACGTCAATGGCTTAATAACACTTTTGGTTTGATTTAGTGTAATGTTTGCCGTTGCTCATTTGGTATTACTAGTAAATATCTGATAAACTAAAGGATTCCCGAATTTTTCACGATACAAAATAAGGAAGAGGTTATTCAAAAACCTTTTACTTTGGTTTTATGGGACGCTTGGAGTACATAAATAAAGCTCAATATAAAACCAGGTCGACACGCAGCTAAGCGCTAAAGCGCCGCTGGCATGAGTGTATCGAATTTCCATTGCTATTCGCTCGGCCTCAGTTTTATGTCCTACTAGCTGACAGTGCCCGTGCTACGCTACGGGATTCAAGAACAGAAGTTTCGTAATTAAATTTACCATTATATTTCTAAACAAATTTAATGTTAGTGTTTTTGGTAAATTACACTGTTTGCCTATCAGTTCACCATTTTATGGTTTTAGTACCTAAAATTGGTTATCCATTCTCCATAATGACCATGTAGTTTACTAAGAGGCCGCCAGATGGAGCGGCCGCGGGACCCACTCTGGGCACCGTTTATAACATGGAGTAAAAACCACAAACGATACTTAAATCAAAATTTGTTTCAACAAAAGCACTAAGCTATTAAGCTTGCTTCACAAACAATCTAAAAATTGTACTTTCACCAAACAATAAATTATTAATTAGGTTTATTAAAACTGGTTTCCTCATAAGAACATAGAACTCGAATAATCGTAATACTGTACATATTTTGGTTAGCAAGGGAGGGTTACGTTTTTGCTTCAATATGGTGGTATTTATTGGTATCTATTGCTTCAATAGATAGGTAATACAATTTTCTACAAAACGGTATTCCGTACATTTTATCGTAAAACTCACCGTTTATTCGCTATTTAAGGTGTAACACCAAAAATTCCATAAAATAGCCACCGTTTTAACATGATAGGTTAGATCATCCTGGTAATTTTACCTTGAATGGTCTTATTAAGGTACAACTGTATGCTAAGTTCGAGTCAAATCCGATAAGTAGTGTGGGAGATAATAAATAATTAGTGACAAATATAAAATGGCAAATATCTGGTTAACTAAGCGTTTTGGAAAATTTTATTCTTAATTTTCTTTTTATTTTGACCCATAAAACATTTTCCCAGAATCTAGCACTTTACAATTATGGGACACCCTGTATAAATATACACATATATATATGTATGTATGTAAAGTTTAAAAAAAGCTTAAAACGTGCTGAAATGTGTTCTGAGGTTCAGGATCGGTGCTCATTTCATGGTTCCGGTTTGGTCTTACCATGCTGACGGCATGAATATCTCATTTTTCCAAATGAAGTTCGATAACAATTAAATGCATTTCTTATTAAAACTACATTTTATGCTACTATATATCAAAATATGTGTAACAGTATTGTCAAAAGTTAAAACTGTATAAACCGCCCGAGTAGTTTAAATAGTTAGAAGGTTTGCGAACACGTAGGGCGTGAAAAGGTAGAATATTTCAATCCAATGAAAGTCAGACTTAGATCGTGACTTTGTACAGACAGTTGAATGGTTGATTGTAAGGTTACAACAACTGGGAGCGATAGGCTGAAACTCTAATTGAGTAATTGTGCATGGAAATTGATCTAAGGTATGTCGATCCAACTATGTGATTGCCACGTTGATTGTCTTGTCCACACTATACATATTGAATGCTTGGGTGTATTTATTTACATAGTAAACATAGTAGTTTAGGTAGGTATACGTATAGTAATTTAAAGTGCAAACGGTGTAAAATAAAACTCCGTTTGTGCAGTTCGCTAAATAAAACTGAACAAACATCTATAAAACATTAATGGGAAAAAGTAGACATTAAAAGCGTAACATTTTAGATTTAATAGCTTTATTTTGCTCTTTTTCCTACGATGACATTCAACATAGCTTTCAAAAATGATGTACATTACTTTCGAATATACTGTCATAAGCAAGTGTTTAAAAATAATTGTGATTATTCTAAAATAAAAGGCAATGATTGATGTTGGTTGTTATTGACTGCCGACAATTTCGAAGTTTCATCAAGGTCGATGATTTTACGACCAAGTTCAAATACCAAGCCGTCTAGGACGAAACTCTTCCATTTCTCTAATTATGAAGACAGCCCGGATATCTCCTTCAGTACTTAATTTTGGCAAAACTCATTGTAGTAACTTAAAGGAAGTATCAAACTAAAAAGTCTGATAACAGCTGTTCTTAAAGTTGTTTTATCGGATTTGAAACCAAACAGTTGTTTCTGTTTTAATTTAAAACCAGGCTGACACGCAGCTAAACGCTTAAGCACCACTGGCATGAGTGAATCAAATTTCCTTTGCAATTGGTTACACTGATTCGCTCCGTTTACAGCATTCGGCCGTTCTATTACCACGGGCTTTACGAGGCAGTTCGCTATGCATTGCTTCGGCCTTCTTCTTCAGACTTAGGTGGTTCATTATCACGGGCGCTACAAGGCTGTTCACTACGCTCGCGGCCTCGATTCGATCTTCTGCTTTACCCTTACGTGTTCTTAAACTTTAAGTTTTATTACATATCTTGAAGTGATGACACATTTCAAATATCATTGAAGTAGGACTAATCATTCCGCTATTATAGAGAAAAATCACTTTTTTGAATGCCATTTTAAAATTACTTGATGGATTTTCATAATTTATAGTATATTGATGTATAACAATAAAACCTATTTATTTCAAACTTCATCAAAATCGGACGAAATTTATGGTTTTAGATCATTAAACCTCATTGCTAGGTGAAAAGTCCCGCCTTAAAATGGGAATTCCGGTAGTCCGTCTTTTCTGGTTAACGAATAACTTGACCAAGATATTTACAAAAGAACGATTGTACCAAATTTGGACACAAAAATGCCATCAATAGAGATGATACACATACATACAAAGTGTATATAAAGTGTGAAAATGCTCAAATCGTGTTCAGGCGTCAGAATCGGTGCTCATTTCGTGGTCCCAGGCATGGTTCTTACCATGCTGACAGCATGAGAATATTATTTTTCCAAAGGAAATTCGATAATGAAACATTCAAGATGTATCAAAGATCAAGGTGGATACATAGTGAATACCGGTCAATGCTGTACAGTAGCTGTTTCTTTCTGTAATGTCGCCGTGGTTTTCTCTTTTTTAGTCAACGTTTTATTTTTCGTATTCTATTTTGTTAAAATGCGTACAAGCGTTTTCATCAATAAATAAAATAAAATTAATTTTGTATTGAAATAGCATTTAAGTTTTCTTGAAGTGAGTAGAAATTTCCAGATATATCTAGTTATAACGATTATATGTATCTAGTTATAAATATTTCACTGGAAATGTGTGGAGGTTAGCTCGGACCGATTGTGGAAGTGTTTTTAATTAATTTAAGTTGCTGTTCACATTTTTTCTATGCTACTTTATTTAAGATTTCACTTTGTTTGTTTCACTTCAACAGATACATGTGGTTTGGATGTGTTTGACTGGTCAGCTTACGCTGATTACTTTAGGCTAGCTTTCTCTAGCATTTTCTAATGTTCTGTGTTGAGTTTAAGGCTATTTTCACCTGAAACAGATTACAGATCCCGAAACGTCGTGATCTTTTTGCTCACTAACGATGGAAAATGTCCGCAATAATAGTTCAACCTTTGAGGTCTTCAGTTACTGATTGGCTGAAACTAAGCTACTTGCTGTCTGCTATCCTGTTGGTGGCAGGGGTGCCAACCGTCCATTGGAGCAGGGATGCCAACTTCCTATGTAAACCGGAAGAACTAGATTATAATTGTAACATGGGCCGAGAAAGCCTAAGAGTGTAGTGTGTAATTTTAAAACCAAGTTTTGTCATCTCCTGTCAGCGCAGATACTTCTGTCACTATTTTGTTTTAGCGTTTAAAATAAGTCACGTCATCTTATTTATAAAATTATGAAATAATTATTTGAAAATACAGATAGCTGTGGAACGTGGAATATTTTTACACAACATAGCTAAAGCAAATTAAACATAGAATATCATTGTACATGTTTGGAAGTTAACAGTAAAACAATGTAGCAGGTTCATGTTGGTGCGAATCAGGAGTAAGTGATTAAATTAAAAGTTTCTCCACCGAAGTCCGTTGATGGATCAACTTTATTTATAATTTAACTGAGCAACTGTTTGATGGCTGTTTGCAAATAATTAGCGATACGTGCTTCTGAGTCACATAACAGGATACGCATTGTAATCAAAACTACGTTTACTTTAAATTATTAAATTTATTATTACGTTTACTTTGATTATTATATTAAATCGTACAATGCACTGAGCTGTTATTTACTACTGTGACGTGTGCTCATCAAAGTGTTATCAAGTTAAATGTAGCGAAAGTCTTCCCAGCAAGTGTGACAGAAAAACGTATATTTTCGTGCCAATTTGTTGTATTAAAGTGACGTAAGTATGCCATATACTTTTAATTCCGTCGTTTCAACGACACAACTCAATAACTCCAATAGTTTGTTAATACATTGAATTATACTTGTAACTAACGCCAAACAAAAATTTCAACACGGAAACATTTGGCGGAAAATACTAATAATAAAAATAGAGAACAGTAATTTTAGTTTTATGGAGTACCATCGATTAGTCATTGATTGGCTAATTGATTTCAGCCAACCAATAACTGAAAATGGTACTCCACAACGACGTCGAAATATTTACTAATTACCTAACTAATTATGGTGATGGTTTAACGCGGTGTGAAACGGAAGAACTAGATTATACAGTAGTTATAACACCGGCTGCAAAAGCTCAAGAGTTAAGTCATTTTATAGTTTAACCTAGATAGAAGCCAGTTATCTTTACGGTAAGATTTAACACAGATTTAAAACTATGTAGTGCAACCGTATTTAAATATTGCATTTGTTAGACAGCTGTATTACACCGACTGTACGACGGCAGGATGAAAAGTTCCTGGCCTGAGGTACTCATAGTTGACCTAAGAACTTTCCTTTCTCGTCAGAGCCTGAAAATTATCTTATCAAGAACTGAAGGAAGTTTGAGGTTAAACAATGTATTTTTATCTATTTTTAGAGATTTCCGACAGTTGCATTCAGTTGTTAAAATCAAAATCAAGGGGACGAAATCACACACAAAAATTGGGAAGAGCTTTTCCATATAGAGACGAATATCAATATGATTGTGTTAAATATGTCATTAGTTAATAGACTTCAATGGAAATCATCCAACAGCTTAACGTCACTTCCGAACCACAAGTATAATGGCCAATGTAAGAAGTTGTGACTAAAGTTTTGCTTTACACCTTGGACTAGAGTCTTATGATCCTAACTAAGCCAGTCTTAGCTCTTAATATATGACTTTCCAATACTGCTGACGGCTATGTTAAGTTTTCCATACCTGCTACAGATAAAAATATATGTAGCAAGTAAAAGGTTTTCCATTTATTCGCACACAGTTTACTCAGATTCAATCAATTATGAAAATTAATGCAGTTGTCATCTGACAGAGAGTAAGTTGGTTTATCTCTCAATCCTGTCATCTCTACAGAAAAGTCGTACAAAGACGTGGGGTTTAAACGAGACAAGGCAGAAACTTGCAAGTACACATCAAAGAAGATATGGTTTAGACAATACACCACCATAATGTAACAAAAGACAATAGAGTGCTTGTAACATCTTATGCTTTTTATTTGTACACCGGTAACGCTTCTTTATTGCTCTTAAATTGTATTGTATTATTTTTTTAGCACACTGAGTATTTTCTTCTACCCTAACCACAAATTTAGGCTATGTGATGCACGTGCGTATCTATTTTTAAATATAAATGTAACTACAATAAAACTATTTACCACAGTTGTTCGAGTAGTACACCGTCCAGTTTAAGGGAATTTAATTAAAAAGGTAACACGTAAGGAAAGTGTTCGGTAAAGGCTTTTGGTTTTCTTAAACATATTTGTAAGTACTTATTTGCCAGAAGATGACTTAGGTCGAAACCGGTCTCAAATAAATCAATCATTTTTTTAAAACAGTACTATGTTGTTTATGTTTTTAAATATTTTATTCAACAAATATAATTCCTTTTTGATTACGTTTTAAGTAATCAAATTAAACCAATGCAATTTTACACGGCAAAAGAAATAAAACCAAGCTAACTGTCTGATAGATGACGGTTGTCTACTGGACGTTGGAGACGGTCTATTGAGAGTGAGCAAAACAACGTCAGTGAACGCATGGGCTCTGTTGCGTATCAAAAAAGTATTAAAAGTGCCTTCCGAAAGTTTTACCCAAAAAGAAATTGCAATCGTAACGAATTGTTGCAAGTTGAACTTATTTTTACCAACTTTTAAACGAGCAGTTACTTTAAACGCTGTTCGTCTCGTCGGTCGCTATCGTTTCAGAACTTTGGAAAAACTGATTCAGTTTTTGGGTAATCAGAGCTTTACAATGATATAATACCAGATACATTTTGTAAACTTGAAATTGTTTTAACGGTATAAATGAATTTGTGTTTTTATACCCTTTCAAATGAGGGGTCACGTACATGATGGGGTAAAGTAAATATTGCTGAGACCGAAGGCAGCCCGTGGCTATACGAGAAGAACAGTCGAATGCCCAAGAGAGGCTGTGAACGGAGCGAATTAGAGTAACAAATTGAAAAAAATGGATTCACTCGTGCCAGTGGCGCTTTAGCATTTAGCTGCGTGTCGGCCTGGATGTCTATATACTCATAGTTGTCGGAACAAAAGTCCAGCCAGTGTTTGTTTACAAAAAGAACACCCAACCTATAAAATGACGTTCACTTTAGAAATAAAAGTTCCATGCGTTTTGTGGCATGAAAGTGTTTATTTATTTATTTACAAACGGCATACGCCAATTACAACATAAGTTACAAATACTGAGCAATTACAAAAGTGTTGAAGTGTTGAGTCAATCATTCAAGTATAACGTGGATACCACAGAACACACCACAAAGAGCCTCTTCATGAACATTGTTTTCGTAATTGATGCAAAAAGTTCAAAAAAACACTGGACTGCCCCTAATTTTGGAAACACCGTGAGGATTTCCTTAGCGAGCGGTTTGCCAACAGGTGGATCGGAAAGGGTGGTTGAAAAGCGTGGCCTCCTCGATCTCCAGACCTAACACCTACGGATTTGTATTTTTGCAGTCGTGTCCGCAAATCTTTTATAACCAACCCATCAGAAATGTGTAGCATCCCATTGTACACTGCGTAAAAGAAAACAACTAGCGGTAGTAACCAAACTCCTCAAATGATGGCAAGGGCTCGAATACCGTTTAGACGTATGCAGAGCGACCAATGATGCACGTATAAAACTGTGATTTGTTGAAAAACACTATTCAAGTTATTGGTTTTCGTATTTGATTTGATTGTCCCTGTCACGTAAACTTTTGGAAACATGTCACTCCAAAACCCCACTAAGACTTTGAGAACACACTGTACTTTGCTGTTAGTTGTAACCGGAGTGTGCCAGGATACTGGTTTATGTTATAATCATATAACTTGTGTGTATATCATGATTTATTCTTGATTACAACGTGCTGTTTGGTTTCAGAACCTTTTAAATTAATTTAATAAAATAAGTTTCAAAATTACATTTTATTTCATTGTGTATTGATACAAACTATAATTATGATGTAACTAAAGAGGTATAATAAATAAACATAACAGCTCATTATGACTGACGCAAACTAGTTCTGGTAACAGTTAATAGCAAAGTCTTACGCATGAATAACTATTCAGTAAACAAATAGACACAATAATTACCAATTTATATTTTCTATGTACACCTGAATGGAATACTTTGATGTTAGTTGTAATTGGAGTTCTTTGTAAATTAGTGCAATGATTTGAAGTAATTAAACCTACTTTAATTATAAAAACAGTGTCCTTCTATTTCCAATTTCGTTTTGAAATCATTTATTTTTAATAATATTATGATATGTTACAGCTAAATAATGTGAAAGATTGAGAGTTGAAGTAGATAGATATTATATAGATGTTATACAACCTGCATAATAGACAAGCTTATTTACCTACGTTAGCTAAGTCGCTTACAGGTACTGATTGTATTTTTTCTGTAGTCAAGTGTACTACTAGCTTTTGGGATTGGAAAATGATTTAGGTTAAGTTTCATTGACGAGAGGAGCTTTCATACATCTCGAAACGATGCGTACTTTTAAACATAATAACTGGTAGAAAAGTTCAACGATATCTATATTAATGTGAATATCTATATTAATGTTTACCCTGGCATAGTGAATTTCCAACAACCAGAAGTTTATTTATTCAGTCGCAAAACTATATAGATTAGCATGATAGCATTAATTTTCTTGTTTGGATGTAACTTCACCGGTAGTATTATTATTTGTTTGAAGTGATATAACGAGGTTATATGCCTCTTACCATAATAAATAATAAACTATGTCAATCAAAGCACAATAATTATCATGATTGTGTACATTTATGTCAGTTTAAACCGTGCCACGCTCCATTGCGGTAAAATAACTTTCTGATGCCACTGATGCCAAAACCATGTCGATTTTCCGAGCATTAAAAAGTAAAACTTCTCCTTAAGTGAATTCTTGAATAGGAGATAATTGGCAATGGTATATTATATTTTGAAAAAAATACAAAGATTCCAATAATAGTGTTTTTATATATAATTGACCACTATTATTAGCTTCTTTGTATTATTTTCTAAATATAAGAAACTCTCCTTAAGTGTGCAATGAAATGTCTTGATGGTAATTATTTTCAAATTTAAAACATTTATACGTTTAAAAGTTATTTATTTCCGCAGGTTTGGATGAGTTAAATAACATTATTAACTTTTTAAATCTCATTCGTGTTACACCCGTTAGTCTTTCATTGTAAACGTTGTTAGTGTAACATTATTGTAGTTGTTGTTTCATTTCTTCACTATTATAAAACAATCGTATGTAATTACAGCTGATACCAGCGAAAATGGTAACTTAGTTCAGAATATTTTGAAATTCGTATATTTTATATTTTGAATGAAATGAATGATACTGAATTAATTCGCCTTCATTATTGTTTAAATAGCGATTCAATTTCCTTAACGTTGAGCTTGATCAAATATCAAAATTTATATGATCAAATTTGTCTTTGAATACGGGTTGTTAACTCACCGGGTATTGCATTAATACTATTATACAAATGTATGTTATTTTTAACATTCTTTCAAATAAGAGATGTTCCTTCCGTTAATGTTTTTACTAAGGGATGGTCCAAATTTGTATAATGCGAAACTGTTATTGTTATTCAGTTATTATTATATTTTGTTTTTGTTTTTAAAGTCTTTGCGTTAAATAAAAATGATTTTTATTTGAAATATCTTTATTATCTTGTAATAACATAAGTTTAAAAATATTTGATAACCGTTTATATTTAAACAAAAACAGACAACATACACGTCGTCTTAAAAATTTAACTAAGGCTAAAAGAGTGATTCCGCTTCGGCCGTATAGTTCAACGGCATATTTCACGACGTTTCACTACCCTAAAATGATTTATTAAAAAATGACGGTATATAATTATGAAGTTAATATTATAAAATATATAAGCTTTAGTAAATAAAATATATAAACACTTATTCAAAACTTGGCGTTTTTAATCTTGGGGACCAGAAATTACATAACTTTGCTAAGAATATATTTTTTAACGCGAGTTTGTGTTCGTGCATTTCAGTTTTTTATTCCTTCACTATTCGAAATTAAGCGTAATTATTGCAGCCGGTTTCATTATGTTTCAAAACGAGTCACGAGGCCGAAGTTGTAGTCTTTAAACAGCAGCACACAGTAGAACCTGTAATTTACATTGTAGTACTGTATCACCTAAAAACGCGCTCAAATATTCTCCATAGAATAGAGTTGTAATTTATTTTCTGGACGACCACTGGAGTAGTAAACTCTGGAAAAGTTTGTTAAACCATATAAATAGTTTTAAAACTAATCAAAGTTAGAGATTGAGCGGTAGTGAAAGCATTCTTATACACCGCTCTCGGCAGAAGATATGCAGAATGAAATATTGCAAATTAAATAAGAGTTGGAAGAAGTTGAACCGACCTGTTGTAAAGCGCCGCCACCTGCTGACGGAGCTGTTGTCTCAGCAGTCGGCTTCCTCAGCCGCGGTTCGCCGGTGACTGTGCTAACTGCTGACGGCCGTCGTCTACCCACGCTCCCCCGGCCCCACTGCGCACCTCTGCACACCTCTGCGCAAGCCCGAGCCCCCTATCGAACGCCCACACACCGACCCCTACTCTAATTTTTGGTTTTGGGATTCAATCGCCCGCTTGAATGGTGGGACCGACTGCTCGTAGAGCGGTCAATAATTCGAGGAGGGGATCTCATTCATGAGACCAGTCGATACGGTTCATTCAAGGTGCCAAGGGAGATTTTGGGCCCCTGCCCCTGCCCCTGGCCCGGCCGTGTCAAAAGTTAGTTATTAGAACCGAGCTCGATCATTTTACCCTCCCGCCAGATGCCGCTTTACACAATTTTCTCGTCTCCAGATTGTATCTTATAAATGTAATCGCTCTTTCTCAGTTAGCATACATTAGCAACACTATTCAATCTCGTAGTTTATAAACATACACACCATGAAACACTGCAGCTCGGAGTAAAATTCAGAGAAGCGATGATAGTTCAATAACCAACGTTTCTAATTCATATTATACATTCTTTTGTTTGAATGTGTGCAACGTAAGTACCTACAGTAAGTGTTCAACATGAAACAACGTTCTTATACAGTACATTATAAATCACTAAGATGTTGTTCGTGTAAACAGTCAGTTAACCTTGTAAGAGGAGGCAAGCAATGTGGTTTTCTGAGTGTGCAGGAAAAGAGTGAGAGGACAATGAGGGGGAAGGGGTACACAGTGTTATCCTAAAATACTTTTTTTAGATTCGAGATAACCGTTTATGAGTATTGGGTTAAAAAGGGACCATTGAGGAGAATTGGCGTTGGGCAACTAAATGTTTTGAGGATTTTCAGAACACGATGAAACCCTTTGTGTCAATAGAATTTCAGGGTGAGATTAGCAATGGGGGTGAAACCCAGGTTACTGCAAATAAAGAAGGAAGGGATGCGCCTAAAGATGATATTTGTTAGGTGTACTCTAGTATTTACCTTTCTACAATTTCAAATACAACTGCTTTGATAATATTCTGTATTTGACACTGTAATCTCTATACTACAGTGAACTCTTATTGAAAAAAAAAGATTTAATGATATGTCATTAGTTTTCTAGCAAAAATGTGTTTTAAAACATTTTACTAAATTTTGTTGTTGAGAAACACGGTCAAAAATCAGAAAATAAACATATTTTATTACAAAGAGAAAACATCTACGATTTATACAAGGTTTTAATAGAGCTAAAAGACTTCTCTTCCACGTACAAACTTAATGTGCTTAGTAATTATATAATGCTGTCTAAGTTTTGATGAAAGTTTGATTATTGTGTTCGTATCTTCCCATTAATTACATTCTCGTTCAGTATTTAAAATAAAACAACTTTTATCTCATTTATGCAGTTCATGTAACACGCATGCAACAGTAGTAGTAAAAGACTTTGTAGACCTAACCTTGCCTATAACGTTAAAAACAATAATAAGACAACCAATCGTCAGGCATCGTATTTTCATTATTTTCTAGTATTCTTTTGCTTTTGCAATTAGGCGCTGTTGGTTGGATCCACTGTTTCTTGTTTCATACACGTGATACAACGTTTCGACGATTTCTTAAGCCAACCGTGCGAAAAAAATAGCAACTCTGGTTTTTTACATACAGTATTGTTTTAGTATAACACAAAGTTAATATAATAATTATTCTATTCCTATTAATAATTAATCTATTTTTATTGATGGTAAACCCAACTAAGATAGATATGGATGGTTTATATTTGTATCATGTTTTCTTTTTATTATGATTAATGGTTAATCTTATCTTAGTGCTTACACTATAGTATTAATGACGATTGTAATACAATGTGTATACATATTGTCGTTTACAATCAAAGAATTTTGAATTTGAATTCTGAGTAATACTTTGTAAACGTTTTATAACTGTTGTTAGTCCTTCGGCTAAAACGCTGAAGAATACTTTAGCAATCGTTTGTGAACTCAATAAATTCTAGTAAAGTTATACACAATCTAACTCGTGAATATCCTATTTATGATATTTGTCTTTTAAGATTATGTTCACCATAACACATAATTTAAGTTATTTTCAATCTATAACTAATCCAAGTAGACTCATTTTAATATAGGATAGATGTTTTAATACTCTAAATAGACTGTTGATCAAACTCATATAATTAACTATAGTTTAAGTCTAACTTTAGTGAATAACAAAGTTTTGGTTTTCCCACCAGTAAAATCGCATATATCACTTGACACTCATTTCTTAAATAATTTTAGAGACACTTAACAACCTTTTTAATTAATACTTTCTAATTGAACTTTAACTTTAAGAACACTATGATTGTGTTTTTAATACAAACCCCAAATCGATAAAACTAACTATTTACATCATTAGAATATCAGCATACTGGTAATACATGATAATGTGTCAACGAAACCATGATCTATTTAAGTTTTACAATACTTCCGTTACAGCAAGCCTCATGTTAAAATATAGAGTGGGTAAGTGATGAAATGTAACATCAAACATCGAAAAAAGTTGGGCTGTTGAAGACAAATTGGTTATTATGTCTGTATGATTAATATCGAGACAAAATTTGAGTTGGCAGTCATGAGTTGGAGTTCGATCGAAGCAGGCGTATGTAGAAGCTGTGCTTATCTTATCAGTTGTCCATCCTAATTGTGGTTACAGTGCTTGTGCTCATCGAACCTGTTTGAACGTGCCTTCCTGTTTTACTTTGTGCTAAAGCATCTTCTATAATGGCAAGTTGTAAAGTGTGTTTGAAATTGATAAAGAACAATCAATTTAAAGTGGTGTGCAAAGACTGTTCGTCAGATTTTCATGGAAAGTGTGTGAAGGAGACACAATCAGAGATAGACTATGTCACGTGCAGGGGTTAAAAAGAAAAGGGGTCTTTCTCCCTAACACGTAACTTAAAAACAAAACTATGTCTATCTATCGGGATCTGCAGATGGCAGATTTGGCAGCCCACTTATCTACGTGTGAGAGGGCCAAAAAGAGTACACTGTATCTTGGTTAAACAATAATTATTTATTTAGAAGTTATATTATCTGTGAGTGTGAATGTTATTATGTTATAAAAAGATAAGTGAATGTTATAAAAATCAATAGAGGTTAATATGCAACAATTTAAAGAAATCTTATTCAAATAATTTGATACAAGAATATTAAAACGATTTGGGAATACGTGTGATCACTGGACAGCCACTGCTTAAACGAATTAGTCAAAGAAACAAGATAAACAAACAAAACAAACTGAAAACGAAAAAATCAGAAACGATTAGAAAATAAACTGGCTGGAAAACAAAACACAAAATCCTTTTAAAAACCAACAAAACAAATAATAAGATTATGGCCTTACCTCTGGCCTTGAGGTCAGGGTGTAGTCGATCCCTCACTTGGGAACACAACTGTCCTACTACCTGTGTAACTGGCCTACATATACCAGGCGTGTTTTAAAACATTACGTCAGTGTGTTACCACACACACTCTTCCTACTGTTAACATCCAATGCATTGAAATTTTTAAAACAATTAATAAAGACTTAAGTTACCTAAATGCATTGAATTTTGGTGACTGATCGTCACATCCCCCTGGCTGAGGTAAAACTCGTCCCCGAGTTTCAAAAATGAAATAAATTAGAACAACTGATTGCCAAATAGGGGAAACCAAAGTTTGGAAACAGGAAAACAACAATTTACGTGCTAAATACAATAAAAACTAAAACTCGTCTCATGTTAATTCAAATTCTCTGTCAACACGCCTGTTGTGCTCCCGGATCACCGTATTCTCAACATATCGTCTAAAATATAAATATAACAGCAAGCCAAGAGTTATGACATGCAACCCTATGCTAATATATTTATATAAACTAGCAGAATTATATATATCATTCCAAGTGTTGTGACGCTCTACTGGATCGAAAACGGATGGGTCTATATGATTCCTAACCTGAAAGGAGGGGGTATCAAGCTTCCAATTTTGATTAAGGACGGAATCTAGGTTTAGCCACTTAAGGTGGGTAGCGGATTGCGGGGTAGTGTCCAAATCGGGGAGGTTAGACCAAGCAGTTGGAATTATATGGGAAATAGCCGGGATAGCGGAACCATTTGGAGAACATGGGAAAATGGAATTAATCAAAATGTCATTGTATTCCAACAAGTAACAAGAACAAGGTAAGGTTATTTGAATTGCTCCGGGAACATATACGGGAATAGCAGGTACTTTAGAGTCTGGAATACCGGAACAGGAAATTCTAAGCGAATCACTGGGATGAGTCAATACATAAGTATCGGGACCAATGGAGGTAATAAGCGTGTGGGTAGACTTGGGTTGACATATATAATAGCAACTCAACATAATTTTTCTATATCCACCCCCTGAAACAGAAGTTTGGCACACGCCTGTGTCATAGACGAGGCTCCCACTTCCCGTGGCAGGTAGCATATATTTCCTCTATTCATGTCACAACTCTTAAGCTCAGAACCACCAACGTGCGGTAAAGGTCAGAGGATCTGGCTAAAATAATTTCTTCATGAGGTAACTGGCAGGTCTGATTGAGCCATGCTAAAGGAGTCGAAAGATACTTAAAAAGGGTCCATGAGTTCTTAGGATTCTTAACAGGTATCTTAACATTAAAAACAACTTTTGAAGAAGAGGAAATACATGTTACAATAGGAACTTCATAATACAAATGCACATCAGAAATAGGAATAGCCAAGGAAAGGTTGAGAGCCAATAACTTGGTTTGCAAATTAAAGAGATCTGAGATAAGGGTAGTAGAATTTATAATGGAAACAGGAAGGATATTATCCCTACAGTGAGTCTGGATATCTAAGTATTTGGACTGAAAAACATGTTGAAGGAAAAGAGAATGCAAACGGATATGAACTGACAACAAATTGCTATACAGGGGTTCTTGGTTCGAGGAGTCAGAATGCAAGGAGTTACGAAAGGTATCTAGAGTGTTATGAACAGAGTTCAGGATTCCGGACACGTTGGTGGCAAAATTATTAAATCTATCAGTTGATTTAACCAAATCCTCATGGTCCAACTTCTCAATCTTTTGGACGTCATTTAGATGTTTGTTTACAGTCTCTTCATTCGATGTTAAAGTGTGAAGCTGTCCTTCAGTGGCCGTTCCACAACACCAACTTAAGAAGTCACCCACCGAGTCCAAAGATCTGCGGCGTCGATGACTAGAAGCCCCCACTGTACGGCGCACATCCATTAAACTTAAAGTTCATCTTCCAAATCCCTCACAGCACCCAATAACTTTAACGATGGTTCAGAGTTGTTGAACAGACATGACGGGAATGGTATGGGTAAACCAGAGTCTAAAAAGAACTGTTTAAAGGGAAAACGTACGTCAAGGGAATGGAACCTTCATAAACAATTGATGATGGAAGAGGAATAAAATGCGAACCAGGAAATACACGGACAGGAATTTGTGAAAACGAACCAAGGATGAACATAAAAAACAAAAGGAAAATAGTCTGAAGGAAGACCTTGGGAAAAGGAAAAACCAAACTTTGGAGAAACGACATGTCTGAAGAAAAAGTCAAGTAATAGTCACCCACTGATACCGTCAATGTCCCAGCAGAAACGTCAACACAACACAAACAACCGCTGACACCTCGCAGAACTGCTGAACGCACAATGTCAATGCCTGAGTGTCGAGGTCACACTAGTCTAGTCCGTAGCACTTGTTGTCAGACGTTGATGAATCAGTAGTACACAGTTCAGATCCACAATCAACCCCCTGATGTAACTGTTGCGTGGAAACCAGGAATATCAGCGTGGTCAGCCCATGAAACAAAATAAAACCAAATTAGTAAATGTTTCACACAGCTCCTGTGAGAGGTACCGGAATCGTTACCCGGCACCTCCACCACTTGTCACGTGCAGGGGTTAAAAAGAAAAGGGGTCTTTCTCCCTAACACGTAACTTAAAAACAGAACTATTCCTGTCTATCGGGATCTGCAGATGGCAGATTTGGCAACCCACTTGACTACGTGTGAGAGGGCCAAAAAGAGTAGACACTGTATCTTGGTTAAACAATAATTATTTATTTAGAAGTTATATTATCTGTGAGTGTGAATGTTATTATGTTATAAAAAGATAAGTGAATGCTATAAAAATCAAGAGAGGTTAATATGCGACAATTTAAAGAAATCTTATTTAAATAATTTGATACAAGAATATTAGAACGAGGTGGGAATACGTGTGATCACTGGACAGCCACTGCTTAAACGAATTAGTCAAAGAAACAAGATAAACAAACAAAACAAACTGAAAACGAAAAAAAATCTGAAACTATTAGAAAATAAACTGGTTGGAAAACAAAACACAAAATCCTTTAAAAAACCAACAAAACAAATAATAAGATTATGGCCTTACCTCTGACCTTGAGGTCAGGGTGTAGTCGATCCCTCGCTTGGGAACACAACTGTCCTACTACCTGTGTAACTGGCCTACATAAACCAGGCGTGTTTTAAAACATTACGTCAGTGTGTTACCACCCACACTCTTCCTACTGTTAACATCCAATGCATTGAAATTTTGAAAAGAATTAATAAAGACTTTAGTTACCTAAATGCATTGAATTTTGGTGACTGATCGTCACAGTATATAAATATTTATATACGTATTTATTTTTTTACTGTAAAATACTTTATATGTGTCACGATCTTTTTGGATCTGCTGTTAGCAAAACCCAAAAGCACCGCTAGAGGCGTAACTCAACTGTGACTCGCTTAACTGATTACAGGGCATATGACAGGGAACAAACACCAAACCGCTCTTCCTTTCAAACTAAATATAATTATCATCTACAAATTATATTACAATCCAATTTTCTAAAGAGTATTAATCTACTGTTCACTTCTTCGTCTATTGCCTTAAGTGGTATAAATAAATTAGACAAGCCCTACCTAGCCTGTGCTGGACAGCCAGTGATCTCAGTAATTGTCTTAATCCAAAAGTTCCCGAGCTTAGCTGACTACTGAGTACTGAGGGGAGACAAACTGTACTGAAATGAACGGTAGCAAAACGACAAGATAAGTAAAGGAAAACTCGTATCTAACGTTGGAATTCGCAAGTAAGTCAAACCAAAAATAGAAAAGCAAAGTTACCTCAAACTAACTCAAAATGTATCAGAAAAGGATAAAATAAAAAGTCCGCGTAAATGAAAAGAAAGGTTGGAGCACCTAGCCTCAACCAAAACGTCCGACTAATATAGAAAAACGGGAAGGCGACACTCACCCTTCCACCGATGCTCGTGACCCCAGCGCCTCCGGCTACGGTCACACCAACCACTGACCCCGCGGTCACGAGCCCGCGAGTATTTAAACAAACGCGACAAGGGCGACCATGAACCGAGATCATTGAACTGTCCATATCCACACTCCACTAAGAATTCTCGCTAGTAAGTTTATAGAAATCTCTATATATGTTTACTTTATGAAACTCTAAATATGTAATATTTTTAGTTGGTTTGTTCCTGCACCATGTTTAACAGATGAATTTAGTCTCACCTGAAAAGCGTTAAACCAAATAGGCCTTTTTTAGAAGTAATAAATACCTAATAGTAATAAATACTAACTCACTCAAAGTTATTACGAATTTCTATAAATACATTTTTCGAAATCTCTACAACCCCCTCTTTTAGATGAAGCCGATGACCCCATTGACTAAAAACCCCGAACATTAAAAGACTACATTATATGCATAAGGCAACAAAACAATGGAATAAATAAATATTAGTTCTACAAAAATTCGGAACCATTCACTCGAGTTGGAATCCGAGGGGGTAGTGACGGTTTAGGTGGAGTTGTGGAATACTGCATTCGTAGGCTCAGGCTGTATAGTCTAGCTTGAACCCACCGTACTGCAGCGCACACGTTATTATACCCAGCCAAGAATAAATATGTATATATTTCAGGGAGGCCACGTCCTGAACTTCCCACCAAGAGGCGGGCAGCTCTACTGGCTCGAAAACAGAGGCAGGGATGTTGTTGTGTATAAAAAAGGATGGGGAGGATATATTCCAATTATCATCCAGGACTTGGAAAACGTTGAAAAATCTCTCAGAAAAAATAAAGGGATGTACGGAAACATTGGCCAAAGAGGTCCAGGAAAGGGAGAGTACATGTGAGAACCTAGGGAGTAAGTACTCCATACGGAATACACGGGAACATCCTATCCACAAGGGTTCTCGTATAATCCCGCAAGGAACACTCACATGGGACGGTCACTTCCACAGCGCCTACCGTAACCACGGGAACAGGAGTGGAGGTATTAGGGTATACCAAGGAAATGTTGAGGGAAAGGTTGGTGATGACGAAGGGGTCTGAAGTGACTTGCGTGACGATGACACCTCCGTGCGACGGCCGGCAGACGAACGGGCAGGCAGAACCAAGGCGGTCCAAATCTTCTCCCCGCAGCATCCGTTGTGCGCACTCCAACGAGAAAGAAGAACCAGCTCCCTGCCGAGGAACCCTGCAGATCCCAGCAGCCTTGGCGCTGCAGTCCTCCCTCTGCGACCCGGAGATCACTCTGATCTCGGAGCCCGATGTCGCACAAACATGGGGTCCTGGACCAGGTTGCAGGTGTAGTTCCTCCAGGCCAGCGGTGCAGGGACGTACTCGAACAGCCGCCAACTTCTCTCCAACCTCCACACCGGAACCCTCACCGTGATCACGAACCTTTGCGGCGTCACCTTGCAGGACGTGATCGGAAGTCCGTAGAACGCAGAAACATCCACGGTGGGTAGCGCCACCTCGTAGCCATCCTTGGAGATCTCGTCGCGAGACACCTTCTGGGACCATGACCACTCGCAGTAGGTTGGCCCTGCAGAGCTGGTGCTTCGTTGAAACGTAGAAACTGGGCTTGGTAAATCTGGGATTGTAGCCGGACGACGTAGGACACGAGGATCTTGTAGATGTTACGGTGAACCCCGCTGTCCTGTCCCTCCCCTTCGTCTGTCAGCTTGGCAATCACCGAGTGAGCTTTGCCCAGTATCTGGGAGATGTTGGACGAGAAGCCCTCCATCTCCTCCGTCGTGCGCACCAGGTCGAGATTATCCGCCTTTAGGACTTCCTGTAGCGCGGTGATGTGCTTGTCCACGGTGTCCTCGTTGGTAGTCAGGACGTGGAGCTCGGTGTCCGTGGCCGTGTTGCAGCACCACTGCAGGGCGTCTCCATGGCAGCAATCGCCCTGCGCTTCCGCACTCCCGTAGTTTGGTTATGGAGCGGTGTAGCTCGGTGCTGAAGCTCCTGGATGTCCCGATCCAACTCGACGGCCGCTTCCGTCATCTTCACCAGAGAGAATCATGAAAGGGGCTATGAGGAATGGGTACCGAAAAGGACCGAGTACGGTACATGGGATGTGGAAGAACATAAGTAAGGGGAACGGACGACTCGTATACAGTTGATGGAGACAGGGGTTGGAAATGACCTCCCGAAAATATATGTACAGTAGTACTCATCCTCTCCAATATTGCACAAATTACAAGTATTCTGAAAAGCATCTTGGCTGGGCAGTACATCAAACAAATTCTGTAGTAAGAAAAAAGGTGAACTATAAATATTTACCCCAAAAACTTGCAATATTAAATTCTACTTCACCACAATATTTACTACAACGTTTACTACAAATTTTCCCCACAAAGTCTACTAAACAAATCGAACCGTTGTGTACAGTGATCGTTGACTCAGAGCTCCAGCTGGTGTCAGCGTAGAGTCAGGTTAGGTCGGCCAAGGTCGTGCGGTCGTCGCAGTTTGACGGCCGGTAGCTGTGTCAGCGTTTGCTCCAGTAGGTCAGATTGTTGACAGCTGGCCTCACGTTGGCATGCGCTCTTGGCTACGGACCTTGGTCTGGGCTGACGGGTGAAGATGAATATGAATACCTGAAACTATACAACAAAAATATTTAGACGAACATTTGCAACAAACTATGGGTCAGCTTAGGCCGAGTATATGGGCAACCTGGAGGAGTAAGCGTGCCTTTTGTTAATTTCAAAAAAAGGTTGACAAGAGAAAAAACGCGAAAATAACTTCTGCGATAGAATCTTCAAAACGCATTGGGATCACAGCTAAAATGTTCCTACTCAACAAATAAATAGCAATCAACTAACCCTATCGTCCTATATAGACAATTGCCTGAACAATTATAAGTAAAAACGTATACATACATGTACATTAATTTCATACTATCTACAAGGAATTTTACTAAAAGGTAGCGTGGAGGGTATTATAGGCTGCAACATACCCAAAGGCTTCTGTATGTCAGCCTTGTTGACCTGACAACTATGGCAGGTGCGAACATAGTTCTTTATATCTGCCGCCATACTTTTCCAGAAATATTTGTCTCTGATTTTCTGGTATGTCTTTGCATAGAATAAGTAAAACAGTACAGAAGTCTGACCGCATGTAAACGGAATTTGTTGGAAACTCTGTAATAAAGTCACCGTCTCAAACTAACTCAAAATTTATCAGCAATGAATAGGATAAAAAGTCCGCGTAAATCAAAAGAAAGGTCAACCAAAACGTCCGACTAAAAAAGGGGAAGGCGACACTCACCCTTCGACCGATGCTCGTGACCCCAGCGCCTCCGGCTACGGTCACACCAACCACTGACTCCGCGGTCACGAGCCCGCGAGTATTTAAACAAACGCGACAAGGGCAACCATGAACCAAAACCATTGAACTGTCCATCTTCACACTCCACTAAGAATTCTCGCTAGTAAATTTATAGAAATCTCTACTTATTATGTTTACTTTATGAAACTCTAAATATGTAATATTTTTAGTTGGTTTGTTCCTGTACCATGAATTTAGTCTCTCCTGAAAAAAACGTTAAACCAAATAGGGTTTTTAGAAGTAATGAATACCTAATAGTAATAAATACTAGCTTACTCATAGGTATTACGAATTTCTATAAATAAATCATTGAAACTGTTTAAAACTGTATCCCATAGAACTATAGAAAAAATAATACAGTTGTGATTTCACAGTCCCATAATACGAAAGAAAATAACTTACGTTGGTTGAAGTGTACAAGTTTTAGTCAAAACAATCTTCAGCGAGTTATCAGTAAAGCTATTATTCAGCTTCAAATAATTTAAATGACACATAACTGTATTATTTACACTGATATATGACCGCACTTTCAAATTACATTTCCTTTGAGAAAATTCCTTTAGGTGAAGCAACATATCAACGACCCACAAAAGCTGGAACCTCGTTATCTGTCAAACCTGTCAGCCAGCTCCCCTCTTTCGTCCGCTTTACACACAATACTGCTCTGAACCCTCTCCCCCTCATCTGGCCCACATCAATAGCTCTAGGAGGTTCCTGACGACAAACTCGAGCTGTATTGTCGTCTCCGACACTACTGGACAATACAACAGTGTGCTAGCCTGCAGGTCACGTCACACAAAATACTGTTCTGAACCCTCTCCCCCTCATCTGGCCCACATCAATAGCTCTAGGAGGTTCCTGACGACAAACTCGAGCTGTATTGTCGTCTCCGACACTACTGGACAATACAACAGTGTGCTAGCCTTCAGGTCACGTCACACAAAATACTGTTCTGAACTCTTCACCCTTCATCTGGTCCATATCAATAAGTCTAGAAGGCTCCTGACGACAAACTCGAGCTGTATTGTCGTCTCCGACACTACTGGACAATACAACAGTGTGCTAGCCTGCAGGTCACGTCACACAAAATACTGTTCTGAACTCTTCACCCTTCATCTGGTCCATATCAATAAGTCTAAAAGGCTCCTGACGACAAACTAGAGCTGTATTGTCGTCTCCGACACTACTGGACAATACAACAGTGTGCTAGCCTGCAGGTCACGTCACACAAAATACTGTTCTGAACTCTTCACCCTTCATCTGGTCCATATCAATAAGTCTAGGAGGTTCCTGACGACAAACTCGAGCTGTATCGACGCCTCTGTCACTACTGGACAATACAACAGTGCGCTAGCCTGCAGGTCACGTCACACAAAATACTGTTCTGAACTCTTCACCCTTCATCTGGTCCATATCAATAAGTCTAGGAGGTTCCTGACGACAAACTCGAGCTGTATTGTCGTCTCCGACACTACTGGACAATACAACAGTGTGCTAGCCTGCAGGTCACGTCACACAAAATACTGTTCTGAACTCTTCACCCTTCATCTGGTCCATATCAATAAGTCTAGGAGCTTCCTGACGACAAACTCGAGCTGTATCGACGCCTCTGTCACTACTGGACAATACAACAGTGCGCTAGCCTGCAGGTCACGTCACACAAAATACTGTTCTGAACTCTTCACCCTTCATCTGGTCCATATCAATAAGTCTAGGAGCTTCCTGACGAAAACTCGAGCTGTATCGACGCCTCTGTCACTACTGGACAATACAACAGTGCGCTAGCCTGCAGGTCACGTCACATAGACACTTCTGTTCTGAACCATTGACCTCGAATCCTTTGACTTGATCTCGACTCTAGACCGTACCAATAGATCGAGAGAATTCCCGACAACAAAATTGAACTATACTGACGCAAGTACTATAAATAAATATTGCCTAGAATAGTTTTATGTAAATACACCTTACCTAAATATTTACAACAGTTATTAAAATTATCGATACGTTATAACTTATAGACTAATGTGTTATCACAACCGTATGTGAGATAACTTGGACATGTTTAATTTAAATTATTCTTTTCATTTGAAAATCTGATCATCTTTATTACCAAAACAAGAATAACAAAAAACATGTATGTGACCTGTGAAGTAAAATCTGGATACTCGACACTTTGGACAAGCATATATCCTTAAACCTAATGTATATTGAATACATGAGGCGTATTGTACAGACAGCTGCCAGGTGTATGATGCTCTAGGAGTTCTTAGTGTAGGGGGTGACGGGTGTTGGAAGTGATACTCAGGAAGGAAGTGAGGTGCGTGCGGCCTGCTTACTAAACACAGTGAGCTCACAAACACATCACAGCCTCCCTGGCCCTCTGTCCCGCAGCTGCACTACCGTCCAAGCGTCTCTGTACTCCATCCATGGTGATTGTAAAGCACTGTAGTGTCGAGTTTTGCCAATTTGAGAATGAGTGATACGCGCATAAAATTTGGATCAAATGGTTGGTAACATGTTGTTATTTGGGTTAATCTGAGCACTAGTATAGTTTTCTTTCATGCATATTTTGAAAGTAGTGAGCGGTTCAAATGGCGGCTACTGAGTGATGGTGACCATAAAGAATTCGGCATTACTTTGGAGACCCCCACTTTTTTTGTACAATGATCCCTCTTCTTTTCTTTTTTTTATCGAACAAATTTTTAGCTTAATGGTTAACAGTTTAGTTTATGGTTAACCGTTGGCCCCATGTAGCTATATAATATGTTATGAGTTCGTTCCAACTAAATATACTAAAAATCAAATCATTACTTTTAAAAACTACTTCTAAATCATCATGTATAAAATAAACGCAGCATATATGACACTCCGTGGACCGTGCTAGTAAAAAAATGATTTTTCAGCATACTTAAGTAAAATATCCCAAAGCTGTGCCCATTGTTTAACCAACTTCTTACGCAAATAAGAGGTTACAAAATTTGACATGTGGTTCTTTTCCTGTACGTCTGTTCCCGCAAATTCTTTGAACGCGGCCTTGGTTTTGCAAATGGTTTGCGTTTGTTTAGTAACACACGTAGGCTACGTCTGTTAAAATAATGAAAAATTGGAAATTTTAAAATTACAATATATTTTGCTACCTATTGAAATTTTGGTATCTTCATCAGTTAAAAACATAAATAATAATAAACATGAACAGATACAAAAACCATATGAGAAAAATAAAATACAATAGTAATATAAAGGCAAAAAAGCTAAAGAAATTCATACATTTTAAAATTAACTAATAAATAAAATTAAAAATTTAAACTATTTACTTCTTTTTTGACATAGTCCTGCCAGGCCGGATGAACGTCTTTACTGGGTTCACTAAGACATTCTTTGTTTGTATATAACATAATTCCGGATTCTAACAATAATCGTTTTTGTTCATGGTTTTCTTTACATAAAGTTTTGGTTTCTTCAAATTTGGTTTGTGTTATTTTAAAGAACTTAACTCCAAAGTGATCTCATATACAAATCGTTTGCGTCACTTATAAGCTCCTATAAAAAAGCAAAACTCCGAAAATCTAAGAAACCAGGAACTTGTTGCATACTATGTGCATGTAGAGGCACTTTTTAAGCAAACAAGGACTTAAATTCCACTATTTTGATTGAAATGACAATATGGTAGCACTAGTTTTTACCTTTGATGGTTACCGATTTTGTCCAATTTATAAAAGTAGTTGATAAAGTCAACCTACTTCAAAAGGATTAGATAAAAGCTCTAAAAAGGGGAAAATACTTGTAATAGAAAAATATTACACGTCTTAGTATACCTCACACGTATTTACACTACGCGAACAAACTTCAAACTTCAAAAACAAATGGAACTTCAAATTCCTTCTTTATAATGCTTCCTTCTTTAAATTCCACCGATAAAATTTGGTTTGAAAAATAGCTTACTATGCCTCAAATGTTTCAGCTCAAAGGGTATAATATAAGATGAGTTATTGGGTTTTAACTCAATAGTTACCCAATAGACATCGTAAGATGTAAGAATGAAAGGAAAATTGTAGGCACATAAACAAGTAACGATTGCGATACATTTGCTGTGAATGTCTATAAGCAATACAATTTTAATTTACTTATTTATATTTATGTATTTACTATCGTTGTTCTTATCATTTCGAAAAATTAACCTACAAACCTTAAGTCAGCGTCGTCTACAAAAAGAAATTGGCTCGTACAAATTTACAGATCCAAAATCAATAGCGTAATTAGAAAATGGTATAATTCAACTTCTAACTTTCTTCTAAATAGCGATTTTAGGGCACACAAATACAGGAATTGTCATGTTTGTTTTTGTAAAAGAGCTTCAGTTAGCTCCAAAAAGTTTTATAAGACTACTATGGAAATAGATCCAACAAAACAACACAGCCCGCGTTAAAACTGTAGCTGAGCTCAAAGGTTTCACACGATTTAACATAGCAGAAAAAGAAAAAGGTTCCATGCAGGTTAAATTGTGTAATCTCGTCCTTGCCTAGGAAGTAGATTCAAAATATACTTAGTTATTATGAAATTCTCCGTATTTACTGAGCTATAAAGTCAAGAACATTATAAAGCAAAGAACATTGAGCATTTCTTGTATGTTTGAAAGCCATAGAAACTTAAGTTTATATATTAAACACGTAGATGATATCGTTCTGTGCTTCGAAACTCAGTGTTTGAAGACAGTAAGAATATGTATAAAATTCCATGTGTGCGTACGTGCTTTCTGTTGCGTTTTCGTAACGCATTGAAGATACGATAATTAAGCCACAACAAAAGCTGGGGTTAGGCCCTTTCATTCCCCTTGAGGAGCAAACGTAGGTAAAATGTCGGGCACCTTTCTAAAATTTGAGGCACTTTTCAGTTGATTAGAGGCACGTAACAGTTTTTCGACAAAACTTTACTTGTCTATATACAGAGTGTTCATAAAAGGGTGTCACAAACTTTGGGGCTAGGTTTGTTAGGATCAAAATAACAAGAAAATTAAGAGTTTTTTTTTTTCGAAAAAAACTTCGTTTACCTGATATCCGCCAATTTCTTTCACTAGTTATTTTTATCTCACGCACCACTTATAGGATTTGGCTCAAACGTCATATACATTTGTATCTAAGTAATAAAATCTATGGGAAACATTACCAGCATTATCTTACTTATCATTTTAAAATAGTGGCTAATTTATGGCGTTTCGGGAACTTTTGATAGCGAACAACCAGTGACGTTTACAACATAATGAAGAAGATAAGGTTTTGTAGAAAACTTTGATGTCTCTCTATTGACACCGAGGTCATACAAGTCCGTTTAGAATCAACAATTTTACTGTAGGAACTGTGGATAAAAAAGGTAAAAAGTTAAAGGTTTTTAGCCACAGTTTATTCTATATTTATTCTATACCTCTGTAAGCTCTCAATCGATTTTTATTATCTTGGTGTAAATAGATAGGTTACAAATTTTGGTACAATACGTAATTCTTTACATTGTCCAGTAAACCTCACTGTTTATTCGCTAGTTACGGTGTAACACCAAAAATGCCCCAAAACTGGGTGCGGATCTGTGGGGTTTAGAAGTGCATTGTATAGGCCTACTACTCGTGAGGCATGGAAATGAGAGCCTAAGCAGTACATACAAGTGAGTTCCTCACGCTCATATTGTTCATAGTGTGTTAGTACGAGATTACAGTACTCGTATACTGTACATGTACTAGAGATGTGTAATGAACAATACTCGTCAGGGTTTCAGCACAAGGCGTGAAGCAATACCTGGTAGACTGCTGTTCTGCTGTTCAGTCTGCAATCTGGCGTTAATTTGTCTAACCATGTGTAACTAACATTATCTCCCTCCCCTACCCCTGACGACATTACCGTTAACATTACCTCTCCCCTCCCTTCCTTGCCTACCCCCGTTGTCGATAATTTCATTATAAAGTCCACGAAGTTCATTCCCCCATCTCCTTTAAGAGTAGTCCCTTACGAAGTTTTGCCATCAAGTTGCAATTACTCGTAAGTTGCAATCTAGTATTATCATAAATATGAAGTAAAAAGGAATTTGAGTGTTTAGTTGTTTTATCGTTAACTTAGCTAGGTAATCATATTAAAAGGGTTTTTTTAAATATTGTTTACGATTAAATAATGCCGAAAGATTCCTGAGGTTGTCTGAATACCAAGCAAGTGCGATAAAGGTAAAGAAGTTTAAGGGGAAAGTGATTCAGAATAATACGAATCCTAAACCAGCCCAGCCACAATCGGGTTTTCTCCATCTAAACTTTTCTAATTTTTCATTCAAGGAAAATCCAGTAACACCTGCGCCTGCAGTTGATTATTTATGATTTGATTTCGCCTTCCCGCTTGTATTTTTAGAGGCTTTAAGTGGGAAATTACATTCCAGCCAAGAAACCGGAACTTGCCCGTCCATCTTGTAACGGATTTGTTATGACTAAAACGTTAAAACATTATACCGATAACTAAATGTTAATATTGATTACGTATATTGAATTGAATACTAAAGTAACGTGTTACAGAGAAACCGCTGTATACAGCACAGTATAGAGTGAGAAGACATGCATTACCTTTACCTCTAGCAAGTCCCTTTTAAAACAATCTACTTTAAAGCAATTACTGTGAAGCTGTAAACAAAATACTATGTATGTTCGTATATCTTTATAGCAGTAAGTGAAAAACAATTTTAAGGTAGGTCTATGAATCAGACAGTTAACTAATTAACATGAATATGCACCAACTATTTCTATCAGCTACCAGTCCTACTAATGGGCAGGACAAAAAAAAAAGCTACAAAAAAAGGTGAGATACGACATTTCAAAAGTACTATAAGTACTATTTTTGTATCATGGACCCCTACCTAAGGTATTTTATGGACCTTTCACCGTACAGTACACATAAAGTGTGAGTTATAAGAAATAAAATTAACATATTGCAACTTAAAAGTCACTATTACATCTTTCATTTTCCCAAAATGGGATTTTTTTAAGGGGCAAATATTACAAACAGAATTGAAACACTATGTCAAATGACTTATTATAGATCTTAATTTGTACAAACGCTAAATAGCTTATTTATTACTAAAGCAATTTGAAGACAAAAGTGTTTGGACCGACCGGGACTTGAACTCGGGTTTCTCGCTTGCCGGGTGATTATGCTTAAGACTACACCATCCGGCCCAACTACCTGTCACTAATGGTCAGCATAATTGCCCGGCATAAATAGTTTCTATAAAATATTACTAGTAATTAAAGGCAAATGTATCAATATAATGGTTGTTTATTGGAGTTATTTACCTCCTGAACACGGATGTTTTTCTTTATTACATTCTTCATTTCAATGAGGGGCCAATTTGTACTAGGTAAAAATAGAAAGCTGTAGTTTCCACTGTTCTTATTTTTTGGGGAAAATGGCAAATTTGTGACTAAAAATTACACTTTCCTTTCCTTAGAAGGTGTCTTGCGAGTAGAATTTGTCAGGCTTTATCCATTTATATTTTAACAGGGTGTATCCATACTTTTAATTCACACAATACATTGTCAAATATTCGACATACTTGCTCTCCTTGCCAGATTTCGTGTGCACGACCGTTGGAGGGATGAGATGTGGTTAACATGTGGCTGGATAGAGCGGCCAACTCTAAGTGCCGCTTATAGCAGCTACCCCAAACTGCAAACGACGGTTTAAACAAGTTAATTGACTTGAATGTGAGATATTAAATCACCAAACTTTACTTTATATGTTACAAAAATATGGTGTACGTGGTTTACCTCACACATGGTTAAAATCTTATCTTAGTGACAGATAACAATGTGTAGATATCAATAACACCTTATCAACAAATATAAAAATATATTACGGAGTTCCACAGGGATCGGTTCTTGGACCTATACTTTTCTTAATTTATGTACATCACCTGAATTCATCAATTCATGATGGAAAAATTATACAATTTGCTGATGACACAACCCTTTGTTTCAAATCTCAAAATAAAACGATTTAGAAGTAAAAACATTCATACATTTAAATTCAGGAATCCAAAAGTTTAAAGAATACAATTTATTTGTTAATAAATCTAAATGCAATTGCATTAATTGTTGTCTTAAAAATAACAATAATGAGCCACCCGGTGTATTAATGGACGATGATTTTTGATGTACACAAAGTGTACAAAATTCCTTGGGCTGCACATTGATCAAGGGCTGACCTGGGATTTCCAAATTGAGTATGTTTGTACCAAGGTTACGTCAGTTATTTATGCTCTACAGATTCTCAGAAAGTTTTGTTCAGAGGATGTGTTAAGAACCGCTTACTTTGGTCTAATTCACCCTCACCTATCCTATGGAGTTCAACTACCCCAAAGCTGTGCTCATTACAAATTAGACAAACTATTTATACTCCAAAAAAGAGCAGTTCGCATTATTAAGAATGCATTCAGAGAACTAAATTTGTTAACCTTACCTTGCCTCTACTTGTTTGAAACAGCTTTATTTTGCTGATCAAAGTGTAACCTGACGAAAGGCATAAAATTAATATACATGATCATAACACTAGAGGTAAAGATGAACTGAGAATTCAGCAACACCGAACTCTTGTCCTTGAACATTTGCCAATGCAATTTGGAGTCAAAATTATCAACAAACTCCCAAAAAGTATAAAAAACATAGATAGTATTCAAAATTTTAAACAACAACTAAAGATTTGTTTTATGGTGAAACAATTTTATTCAATTGAGGAGTTCTTATCAGGCTGTTGGGAAGAATAATATTCAGGACAATAGCTTGTTACAGTAAGATAGGCCTACATTAAGTTGGCACAGATAGAAGAGTATGTGTAGGAGCCTACAATTAATAAAATATATACACTTATTTCACAATATAAAGCATGTCTTAAGTTCTGACGTCGTATTAAGTTTTTTATTTGATTACTTTTTTTTAATTTGTATCATACCATCCATACTCACTATTCATCTATAATTTTTATTAATGTAATTCATCCCATTAATCATGAACAGCTGTATTCATTCCATTATCATGTCATTTCATATCCATAATAATAAAAATATCAATTCGGTACTTATTTGTTTCAACATTTTTAGTGAATGTTCACACATGCAATAACATTGTTAAATTTGTTTTTATTTAAGCAAGTAAATAAATTAAATTAATATGTAGGGGTTGTTATAACCTGTATTTACTATTAAACAAATGTTGAAGTCAGTGCTGCTGAAGCAATATTATTAAAGGAGAAGCAGCACCGACTCCTAGATTTTTAAAGTGAACAAAGATTATAAAAACCCACGAATTAAAGTTCACGATATGGCGAATAGTTTGCGCATATAGTGGTATTCTAATATGTACTGGAAACTTAATATTTATTATATTGGTTACCATGAAATGAGTACAGTTGTAATATACTACTGTAGTGTAATGGATAAATGATTGTTTGTACGCGTAAAACATCAGATACTATCAGCAATCTATAAGCAAATCTATAAGCAATCTATAGGTTAAGTGTAAGAGAGGACTTGTTAGTCCTAACTTCGCCTAATAAAGCCATTTTTCATTTCATTTTTTTCATTTCATACTAATTTTTATGAATGTAGCTTTTAAAATAATACATAATTGTATCACCCAATTATTTCAAACCTGTTAGAGCATTTTACTGTAGGTTTGTTTTTTATGTCGGTTCAAGGATTTAGTGTTACTTCGCACTATTTATAATGTGACTTAAATTTTAATGTTTATAAATGTATGCCTTCTTCATTGGCCTGTCCCGTTGACATGTTGATCAAAGGAAAAATAAAGCA
This sequence comes from Matsumurasca onukii, assembly GCA_018831715.1. Lineage (NCBI taxonomy): Eukaryota > Metazoa > Arthropoda > Insecta > Hemiptera > Cicadellidae > Matsumurasca > Matsumurasca onukii. The sequence goes on from CM032064.1 coordinate 32,799,413, forward strand.
AATTAATCATAACAAAGACATGCACATGAATATTTCTGGGGGTATGAAATACATGTCAGACTGTTGCCCAACCCTGCATCAGTCTTGGCACAAACAATATAAGCAAATCACGTAATTCAAATGACAGGAAAAACTAGGCTATTAAATTGTAAATAAATGGAAAACTGTCAAATATTAATGTATATGTGATTCGAACTCTTTGAATTCGTGTATACATCAACATTATCAACTAAGAAATTTACTCGTATTGTACAATAAGCCTCATAACGAAGGAATCACCGGGAGTAAGAAAGGCTTTGGTGGTGGGGGGTTGAGGGTGAGGGAAAATTGATGTAAAAGGGGGGCAGTCGGGGGTTGGGGCCGGTGGAGGGGCAATTCAACCATTGCGGCGGTTCAAACTTTTAACCATCAAAGGCTTTGCGTCAAACTTACTTTTTCAATAATGGTCCTGCTCGAGTTTCCAATTATTTGTTTCACAACCTGTCTTTTTATCGCTCAATTCTTCATTCAATGGAAAGTCTTAACTGGCCTTTTAAGTTTTGAACTTAACATCCTGTATTTTCTTTTACCACTTTAATTGTATCTAAACGATGCTTTGCATACACACGTCAGTGTGTATAATCGATGTGCCAGGAGGCAACTGGTAAGCATATATGTTTAGTGTACATCTTGATCTCAATCAATCCTCCTGTACGAGATAGCCCGTTTAAAACCTAGATGCAATGCAACAAATATTTCATGACCATGCGTGGTTTTACCACATTGTTGAATGTTTTATTAAAGCTGTTGCAATGGAATCAGAATCTGCAAAGCAGATGCCATATTGACAGATATCGATTTTCATAGCATGTAAGATTATTATACTTTAACTAATGCGTGTTAAAACACGCAGGATGCAAATTTAATGGCACTTGAAACCTATATCAATATTAAATAGTCAAGTTAAAACGAGCACAAGTTTGTACACTTCAAAAACTTATAATAAACATTATTAATCTTAAATGCAGTCAAAAACCTTTTAATTTCATGCATGAATGCATAATGATACATACATGATATAAATTAGTATATATGTGTACAATATAAATACATTACTATTAAATAAGATTTTATACAAAAAACACCCTTGGTAAAATAAATTTGTACACAGAAATTGTGTGATATGTTTGTATACTGGGGCGACTCATGAGTGTGATAACATCCCTTATAATTTCAAATATCTCAAATCACATCATTATAAATACGGCTAACACAATTTTACAAACGAAACTTGTTAGTTATTTTTGTTACAATTTAAATACGATATAAATATAATTTCAAGGAACCATACTCTCCTATAACATAATCTCCAGACAGGCCTTAGAACCTTTAAACAGTGCAATATAAGACATACAATTTGCTACACCTTCGCAAGAGATCGTAGACAGTTTCAAGTTATTTCCACTGTAAGTGATTAAAGTTCACATATGGCGAGATGCACGCTGGAGTAACCGGTTTCATGAAACGAGAAACGTTGGTTGTTTGCAACAGGTACATTGGATTAACACAAGTCTGTGTACCCTGCGTTTCATGAAATTTCATTGATTGCGTCAAACCAGCGTTCACAAAATCCAAAACACAGATTTCTAATGTTGCCAGTTTCATGTTTCAAGTGGTATTACGACGTAACTATAAGTTAAACAAAGTTATTAAAGTGCTTACCACGGTATAAAAATAACAACATCGTGTCGATAAGATCTTTCATTCCCGTGTGCTGTTTTTAATATGGCAGACATTCTTTCCAAGGTAGGTTAGTGGAAGCTGTTGAGTTAGATTTTCCTCCGAACTCAAAGTAACTTATCTCCAGTTAGTGTCCTTTGTTTATATAAGAGGGCTAACTAACTCCACCAAACGATCAAAAATCGGCTTTGACATTCTAATAGATCTTTACATTTTACAGAATCACTGCACATGTGACGATCTACAACATAAATTCTGTGTGGACATTCCTTGACCAACGGGTGAACCCAATATTTGTTTTTCTCTCCATAATAAAACTTATGAAAGCCCGTTTTGCATGTGTGCATTATTAAATCAAATGTTCCCAGAAAAGGTTCCTGAAACCGATTTCTTCGTGTGCATCCCGCCCTGGGTACACCACGGCATACGCCCCTCAATGGTTATGAATGTAACTTTCAAAAAGAGCGTGATCGTCTAGCAAATCAAATTAAAAATTATAGAAGAAAGCGAGCGTCGCAGTCACAGCTTTCTTATGTACTAACTTAATAACCTTACATTTGATATGCTGCACGTGAAAAACATGCTTTTGTTCAAAATATTGTGACTCCTTGTGTTCCGTACCCCATAAGCGACTTTAGGTCACTCACTAGTTGGCTCAAACGTTATTTAACCGTACTAAATGTGGTAAAATTGTATCTATTAACCGGTGTTTTATCCAGTACCACTCAAAACTAAGGTGACAAATACAAACAATAACAAAGGTTGAGACACATACTAAACTCTCAGGCCACGACCACACTTAATGATTACAATGCAATACAACATAGACACTTAAAACTTTTAAATTCTAATAACCTCATGTATCAGTTGAAAGGTCGGGGTGGTCAGTGGTGAGGGACTTGCGAGCTTCTGTTTGAACTCAGAAAGCCCACATGCACATCACATTGCCCATAACCCCTCCAATGTCCTCCTTATATTAGTCTGAAACATAACATGGCTGACTAGCTCAGTTACACATCCAACCTTGCGAAAGATCCATGGATCAAAATGGTTAGGTGTGTTATCAGGCCCCTTCTGATAATGAAAATGAAAGTGTGCAGCTTTAAACGGCTTTTGCTTACTGTGTCAGGCCTAAAAAGCGTTGAAAGTGGCGATTTTCAGGTTGTCGTATATAGATACCGAGTTTTGCACTTTACAGGTACTGTATAGTAATGCACACTTTAAAATATAAAATTATCCACAGTTAAGTTCAAAATAAGCTCACTATCTTCAGAAATACTCGGGCCAAAGGTTCGTTGGAATAAAATTCTTTGAAGTCTGCTTTGTTTGATTTCGGAGAAACATACAAATTGTCTCTCAAAACCCGGACAGCTTTGATATTCTATGATCATTTTTTCTCAATTTTAACTTGAGTGGTTAATCATAATTAAAAAAAACATAATTATGGCTTTGAATTTCTTATTCTCCATAAACATTTTATATTTTTACATTTATTTTTTACTCTTCTTTGTCTACACAACTAAAGATGTCTACCGTAGTGTAGACAAAACGTTTTGTTTTCTGTGTTTTATATAATTAAAATATTTTCAGTGGTTTCATCCAAAGAGATTTCTTTCATCATGATTATTTTTGTACCCTTAGATTTTGGTGGGCTTGTATCAAGGGCTAATTGAATGTGGATTGGAAAGTTTGCAAGTGTACCTTTATGGGATCAACAAAATTTAGACCGCTCCATCCCTCCCTTGAAAGCAGATAATTGAGCAACGTGACGTTTTCGGGCCTAATGTTTCTGATTATTATTGAGTCAAAGGATACACAAGTTAGATTATGACCACAAAGAACAGCAGTTAGGCCGTTGTTATCTGAAATGGCTTTTTAATCACAGAGACTTTAAGGTCGGTCAAGTTTGTAATAATGATGTCGATTTCTGTTGCTAAAAAGGGCGTTACTTTATATTACAACTTTGGCCGTCAAATTCCACAGGGCTGTCGTAGATAGGTAACATTGCATCATGGTCTTTATTCATGATCTTTACTCTTCTACATTTCTAAGAATAATATGTAAAGATATTCCGTACAAATTGTTAAAAATGTCCTTTTTTAAAAACAATTGGGATCGGTTCTTGAGCCTTTGCTTTTTCTTATTTGTATTAACGATCTTCCTAATTATGTAAATAGTAAATCTTACCTTTATGCCGATGACACAACATTTTTAAATAATACTAATACCGATTTAAAACAACTTCAAATCTTAGCTCAAGATTCAATTAATGAAGCATCAATCTGGTTCGAAACTAACGGATTTCTTCTAAACCAAAATAAAACCCAAAAAATTATATTTAGCCTCAGAGCCTGTGAAGCTGAATCATCAGAGGGTTATCTGGACAGCGTTAAGTTTCTAGGAATCTTTCTGGACAAGACTCTTTCTTGGGGTCCACATGTTGATCACATTTCATCTAAACTTTCCAGGGTAATTTTTGTAATAAATCGATTAACTCATTGTATAGATCAAAATTATATTAAATCTGCATATTTTGCATACTTTCAATCAATATTTAGATACTCCATCATTTTCTATGGCAACTGTAGTAGAATAGGGGAAGTTTTAATATTGCAAAAAAAGGTAATTAGGATAATGTCACATTCACCTTTATTAGAGCATTGTAGACCTCTTTTTATTAAATTACAAATACCCACAGTCATCAACATTTATATTTATGATTTGCTTTTGTACATCTTCAAAAACCCACAGTCAATCAAACACAGATCTCATGAGTACAACACTAGGAATAAACATACTGCATCCATAGATTTCTATAGATTAACCAAAACTACAAACAGTCATATTGTCATATCATTAAAAATTTACAATAAGTTAATAGACCTAATAACTAAATATCCAGTAAATTCATTTAAAACTAAATTCTATAACTGGCTTTTAAATAACCCATTGTATTCCTTAAATGAGTTTTTCTGTTTATCAGATATTAATTTTTAGAACTTTCAACCTAGTGTCTCATCATGGGATCTTATTCTAATGAATGTATGATTTATTTACTTGTACAATTCTCTATCCTAGTTGGTTGTTACTTGTTAGTATAAAAATTAGACGTAAGATATTTGACTTTGTCAGTCTTGGCTGTAATTTGACTTTGTCAATGCTTTGTCAGTTTTACGACGATAAACGATTATTTATTTATTTAATTGAGCAACGGTTGTCTCAAATTTCACGTAAATTGTTGTTGTAGTGCAGGCTAGAAATTTACCTCTGGGGTTAATAAACTCACAGCAAGCATTCTTACAGGGTATGTCACACATTGCGACTTAGTAGGCCTACCTGCTACTAGCCATGTCTGTGAGGTTTTCGGCATGTCAACATTGAAAGAAAGAAAAGAAAGAAAGAAAGAGTGTTTATTGAGCATATTCTAAATGGCTTACACAGTTCGGTCCCACACAGGAGACCCCTAGTTTCAAAAACACTAATCAGCATTAGCCTGATGGGCCGTCTGCTGGTTGGCTTCAAAATGTGCTTTTTTCCTTCTGGAAAATTTACCATTTATTACAAAACTAAATAAATTAAATGTTCTATTTAATTAAATTAAAGTCAAAATTAATACAAAACTATTTATAATACAATTCTAATCTAAAGCTAATATATATATATTAGACACAAAGGATTATGAAATACTTAATAATTAAATTCATTTATTAAACCCAACCTATATCCCCAAGCTTCCCTAACATAACCCACTAAAGCCCACCAATCCCCTCCATTCAAAAAATACTCAAATTCAATTTCATTTAAATTAGATTGTCCAAAATAAAATTTTCTGATGTGAGTCAAGATTGGACAAACTGCTTCAAAATGAAATACAGTTTCATATTTATTGAGGTTACACAAGGAACAGGTAAAGACTGTATCGGGTTGCCAAGGTTTATAATTTAAATTGATTAGTTCCCATCTAACTTTGTCAACATTGAATCAGCTGATATGTTGAATGATAAGCAATGTTGACTTCACACACATGGCTAGTAACAGCTACTTAGTCGTTATTTGTGACGCACCCTTAAGAGTGTAAAAATATAAGAAAAACTGTTAAAATAAAAACATGCGCTGGAATTCAAAGTTGGCACTTTCAATTTTGACAGACCTTATCCTAAAGGAAGTGTTTTCTTTACACGTCAAAGAAAGCATATTATTTTCATAAAGCTTATCATGGAAAATTTGTAATAAAGTAGCTACAACATTAAACAGTTATTTCAAAGAGTACGTTTACAATACCCGTAGAAATACAAATAGAAATTCTCAAGAAAACTTAAACAGTGAGATCCTAGACAGTGAATGTCCTACAATACAATGAATATCTGGAACAAGATTAAGTGATTACTTATTAACAGCATATTGGGAGTATTTCACTATATTCGTTGATTTACTCTTATCAAATTTCATGTATTTAACAGATTTATTCAACTCTAATGGATTGCAAATACCCAATTTAGAATAATCTGATATTTGCAAAGCTTATAATGTATTAAAATTAGTAATTTAATAAGTAATAATTCATTCTCTACTAGTTTTATGAATTATTAATATTTTCGTTTGTCTAATGTTAGTCTTGAATATTGAAAATAGTTGATGCTTAGAACGAGGTTTTAGCCGAATTTCTGTTGCACTAGAATTTTGCTTCATTTTTTCAGATTTTCATAAAATTCTATACAAATTTGATACATGTCTCGGTTATGTTTGTTAGCTAACAAGATTGAAAATTAGTAAATCTAATCGATTTGATTAAATTTGAAATAAACATGTAGCCTATTTGATGTTACTTTATTAGTGCTCGAAAAACGACGGTTCACGATTTTTCGATTTAACAGTTGAATGTATTATCCGACTTTAATGACATTTGAAAAGGGCCTGTCCCTTCATGGTATGGTTTAAAACTTGTAAAATAACACTCGCACTAACTTCACTGCCAAAGCTCAAAGCTTTAAGTGTACATAAAGGGTAGGAAATCTGATAAAATAAGGGAATGAAATATAAGGGTCAACTATATGATCTTAGGATAGAACAACCACTAAAAGCTTAACACCTTCAGTTATTGTTACCAGCACTCAAGTCTCAAGTGATGGAGAAAGCGTCCAAGATCTTGTATTGTGTGGTCGACACTTACTGAGGAGAACGTGTCGGTAACGCTGTTCACTGTTCAGTGTTCATGAAGCGCTTTACACCTTGAGTAGCAGCCGCAATAGACCGTGTAACAATAGACTGTACATCGGATCTCGGGTAAAGCGCACAGGGTGTTCGGTAATGGCCTGGCTAAGATCGAGGACATTTACCATACCAAAACACGAAACACTTCAACTTAACTACTTTGATAGTCCAATAGCCACTATTTGACATGTTATCCTCCGGGCGATCAGATTGACACTTTTATAAATAAAAACAAATTGGCCAAAGGAAATTTGTTTAAATTAATATTTTTAAACGGTGGCCATTTAAAAATGTGTAGCAGATAGACGCACTTAGAAGCAGATAAGCAACGGTTTTAATTGCCAAGAAATCGGCACACATAAAATGAGACCATAGTGATTTTGCCAAAAACCCTGAAATTAGAAATACATAGCTTCAAATAATCGAATATGATAAATTAAGGCTGCCAATTGCGTGATCAATTAAGATAGCAAATAGTAAAAAGAATACCAAATACATTTAATATACCTTTATACCATATATCCATCGATGACCAGCATAGCTAGATAGACTTCGTCAAAAGAAAGAAAAAAAACAAACAATAATAGACACTAATACTCAAACGCACTGCATTATGATGGCGGTAAATTAAGATACCCACTCAGAGTCATCATTAGTGAAAATTCTTTGATTGAGTAAAGTGGTCTCGCCATGAGCTATTCTTTTATTCTTGTTGCGAATGTCTTCATTGGAAGACTTTTAACGTCTTCATCCAAATTATTATACAGTCAATCAATTATTATGGAGATCAACCAATCTCCAGCTCAGTTGTTTACAATCTGCATTGTTTACATTTTCACACAACTGTCATTTCACACGAGACTTTAAACTGAATAAGACTGTTCTTTTTCCGTTCTTTAATACACAGTGTGTCTCGAAAATAGCCCCGAGTGGCCATTACGGTATAGTACGGGCGGTAAAAATGACGATAAAGTCTGGAAAATTAGGGTCGTTGTTGTCAATTCACGTCTAATCTGAAATAAAGGATTAGGCCTACTGAAAAGTTGATCAATAGAAGCACTGGACACTTTTACAGGTTAGGTTTTACTTTGTATATTTTGATTGAATTTTAGTGTAAAACTGTTTCTACTCTTGTGACAGCGGTAGGCCTATAGGCTAAATAAGTTCGAACACTCAACTTCTAAATAACACGGAAGCCAAAACAAAGTAATACAACAATTTTATTTTAATAGCATAAAGGCAATCTACTTAAATAACACATCCAAACTTCCGAAACAGATTATGGGAGTAATAAACATTTAGTATTATTAAGATAATGTTTTTCCCACATAAGAATAATATATAAATGAACTTTATTGCAAATCTAATGTGTATAGCATTTTTATTTGTGGAGGCAACATCATCTTGTTCATTTTATTTCTACCATATCACTTAGTATTTTGTGAAAATTAACATACTTTTTCATATAATTCAGAGAAACTAGTTCACATTAAGAGCTACTTTTAGTACAATACTAATGAAGAAGTAAACGATGAAGTACCCTGAATATTATAATTGTATTACACGACTAGTTTCAGGACTAAGCCCCATTAACAAGTGTATAAACAAAACTTCATCGTTTACTTCTATATATAGGTAAGTTTAATATATATATGTGGTTAAAATTTTAAAAATACTCGTTATACTACTTTTCTTTGGTTTTCGAATCAAATCAAAGTCGAATACTCCTCTGTCAAATCGTATAGTCCTCTGTATTAATATGTTAAAACAGTGCACACAACACTTCTCCTGACAAAATAAAATGCAAATTAGAAAACCTGAAAATCATGAGAACAGTATAAGTAAAAACAAAGTAGCCTACGCAACTTTCGGCAAAAGAGGGCTCACTAGAGGCGAATGGACATCTCCTTACGCCAGCGGGTTCTTGCGCTTACCCTGGTACCAGGAAGGGTTAATAGAGGTCAAACTATTAACATTTGGGAATTCCCAGGTTTGTAGGTCACCACCTTCTGAAAGTACCAGTTTTAACACCTACGGATGTAGATTTGCAACCCAAACACGCAGTTGTGCCTGAGAGGTCGTGGTTACTTGTTGATCATTGATAGTGCGCAATGGGCATCATGTCAAGTGAGCGGGGTAACAAATTAGTAATTTTAAAGGTTTTAAATTTAGTAAAAGTGTTAAAACAGACTGCAGACATAATTGGTGGCGGTGTACTAAAAAACATGTAACGCAGTACTTTTAACGGACGATGCGGGGGAAGTGTTGTTTAAAGAGACCGGTCACCATAAACATGAACCCTGTCCTACTCTTCACAGGTAGTTTGTGTCTATTTCAGTGAAACGGAAAGCCAGTGACATTTTGAGGGAACCCCTCGCGAAAATGATTCGGAAGGCGATAGCTGCTGCGCCAGAAGGCATTGTGAGTAAAATGGAACGTGCTGACGTCGATCGAGTGCGGAGGAATTTGAACAGCGTCAGAAGAAAACTCCTTCCTCCACTCGAAGAACAATAATGATGTACACGTAGCACTAGACAGCATGAAGATTGAGACTATAAAGAGTGAGAGTTTTACTTATCAATAGCCATAGCCAAAATATGATTGTATTTCCTCCTAAAAGCAACTTGGAATATTTAGAAACAGTTGATCACATTTTCACGGACGGAATATTTACATATTCGCCACATTTTTTCTTACAATTGTTTACTATTCATAGTGTTGAAATGGCAATTATGTACCATTGGTATTTTGCCAACTCCCTAACAAGAAAGAGGTAACCTACCACAGACTTTTCAAACTGTTGTGTGAAAAATGCAACGAAATGGGATTGTTCTTAAATCCTATAAAAAGGTCACTGTCGATTTTGAAATTGCAATTCACAATTCTGTTAAGTCTACTTGGCCAACAACTGAACTGATCAAATGTAAATTTCATTTATCCCAGGCCTGGTGGATAAAAATTCAGCAGCTTTGTCAAATCATTAACCTTTTTAGTTAGTTATATCACTAATAGTTCTAAGCAGCTTTCATTTGATGATTTTTGTTCCTTTAATAAGTTTTCCTAAGTTCTCCTTTGACTACAGAGACCCTCAATCTTTCCTCTCTCGCTGTACAGCCAACTCAAACGCTAATGAGACTCTTGTGGCACTAAAACTGACATACACCTAGTATGGAACGACACTAAGCCTGCACCTCTGAGTTCACATAGGCTAAAGGGTTGAACAGCCAGTTACTTTAACTCGTTCTCCCGACTCTTTTTTAAAGTTCTTTTGTAAATAGTGTCAACCAACTTGAAAAATGCATATCATAATATCTATCCTATCCAACATCCACCTCGACCTTGGAACATTTACCCAGATCAACGGGTTATTCCGGCAAAAGTTGAATGTGACGCACGGTTCCGTAGCATAGGGGAAATAAGCACGCTAATAAAAGAAATACTTACCATAAAATGACGAGTACCTTTTTGGACCTCCTCCCTGAAGTATTAATAACCATACCAACATTCAAGTTTTCCTAAAACTCAAAGGTTAGGAAACATATGTGTATTCTAGGTGTAGCTTAGGTAGTGTGACACCGTGTATTGCATTGTTGCTTGTGTATTGCAAGCTCAGAGCGCGTGAGATACACCGCGTGATTGTGAAGTGTCATGTTGCTGCTGCCTCGACTGTCTACGTGCTGAGCACAATGCTGAGTCCAACACTGCTGACATGAGCTCTGATGTCCTTCCCATTCGCATTACAAGGTGTCATTTCCTGTACTTTCATACTCGTATTTCAACTCATTCGGTATGCAAATTACGCTTTACATCCTGATGTTCGTAACTGTTGTAATTACTATTTTGTTTGTATAATTTCTTACTAAAAAATTTCATTTTAAAATTCTCCATATCACTCGACTGAAACATATTGATAACTGAACTGAATACATATGACACAAACACTAATAATAAATTAATTAAAACCGATAACGGTGCGATAATGATCTGAAAAAGCACGACTTAACAACAATGAAAATAAATATTTGAAGCAAAAACGACAATATGTTAATACATATTGTCACTTTTATTTATTTAAGTGGTTTCTTGATTTCGACCCTGATGTGGTCCTTGGTATTTTAACGGAATCCATGAACACATCAGACAATAATAAGATACGAAGATGTTGAAAAGTCGGCCATAGCAGAACACAGCTTAACCACGAAACATTCAGTAGAATTTGTCAAAGCTAATGTATTGGCAAAACGTCATTATTGTCGCCATGCTCAGATCGATAGATAAGGTAGGGCTAGGTCTCTCGCCATACATACACTTCCTAGTCATGAAAGGTGAAACTTGTAACGGCCGAAATTCGGTAATGGCACAATTTCGCAAAGAGTAAGCCAAAAGTCGCCCTACCTAGATCGATAGATGAGGTAGGGCTAGGTCTCGCCATATACGGGCTAATTTCCTAGTCATGATAGGTGAAACTTGTAAACTGGCCGAAATTCGGTAATGGCACAATTTCGCAAAGAGGCTAAACAAAGTCGCCCTACCTAGATCGATAGATGAGGTAGGGCTAGGGTCTCTCGCTATACATACACTTCCTAGTCATGAAAGGTGAAACTTGTAACGGCCGAAATTCGGTAATGGCACAATTTCGCTAAGAGGCCAAACAAAGTCGCCCCTGCTTAGATCGATAGATGAGGCAGGCTAGGGTCTCGCTATGCACAGAAGGGACAAACGACGAACGACTTAAAACCCCTCATCTGAGGTTGTGTTGGCAAAAACTGTAACAACCAGTAAAATTTACTACGCAAGTGAAACTGCTCTATCCGTTCTACCGCACCCGGTACGCACAAATACGACCCAGCAAGTGAGAGACTCGGGTCCAAATCCCTGTCCGGTCCACTTATTTTGTCTTCACGTTTCTTTAGTAATAAAGTTAATTTTCGTAGTACACAGTTTTTAATGTATATAGGTAACAGTTGTGAGTAAAAAAATTTAACTACAAAAATACCAGCGAAAATCTTTTTCAATACACGAGAGATTAATTGTAACTATCGGGCCTTTTAGTTACGGCCGCGACTTTGAAACTCTCACTGAGGTTATCAGGATATCCTAGCATTGCCACTGAGGCTTCCAAAACTTCCGATAACAATTACTTTTACTTTTTAATTGCGCGGTGGCGATTCGAGAGTTCCGAGTAAGCATCCGCGAAAAGTCTCGTGCTGGCTTCAAAAGTAGCGTCGATTGAAAATCTGCTACTTAGTTTTGAACGTGTCAACAGAAACACCACAAATCTTGGGTTCCAAAAACTCGGGGAAAAGTCTTGCATTTAAAAGTTGTGAAAGTATCAGCGGAAGATTTCGTCGCCTTAGCGGCAACTCAAAGCGTTATTTCAAGATGTAAAGAGTTCCACAAGCATTGGCAGCACGGACAAGTTTGATAAGCGAAAGATCATAGGGTTGTTCATAAAACTGAATATAAATAAGATTATTTTCTAACTTTTACCACACCAGGCACACCAGGTCTAGTCCACCTGTTTGGAAATACAGTTCTAATATGTAGCATTATGAGCAACAGCACTAAATATCCAAACAATATTACAAGATATGTATGAACGTTTGACATTATGTCGAGTTTCACCTTACAAAGAGTAATGTCGAGGTGTTGTTGCCACAGTCACAGTTGTCACGGTTGTCTTGGCACTGTTTCATTAAATTTCAGCTCTTTTCCTGTAGTTCACTGTTTTATCTTGGCTAAATTAACATTACGTTAGTAGTAGTAACGCATAGTGTATACTGCTTTTCCTGGGGATAAATGTGTTCCCCTTCTTTTCATTAATGTGTAATCAGTCATTACATTTTCTACTTTACGTTATATTATATACTAGATTGAAAACATTTAAGCCTTGATAAAAACAGTAAAACGCAGCTTAACTTCACGTCTAACTAGTACAGTATAATGCAAACGAATTAATCTTTGTCAACAAGCTACCGGCTGACCTTACATCAGCTGAGATTCCATACATACTATACTTACTAAATAAGACTAAATAATGTAGTTCCGATAGTGGGCCCAATGTATAGGCATCACTAGGTCCAACAGTGAAGTGTTTGTGATACGAGTTAAAATGAAAGAAAATTCTTTATAGTCCTAACTTCACGACAAGAAATAAAGACCTATATAACTTCAGCTTTGGCACACCATTAAATGTGTCAACAGCAGTTTTAGTATAAAACTACAAATAGTTATATATTTGTATTTTGTGAATGAAAATTCTATCAATGCAAATTTTAAACAGTTTTACAAACACTACGAGTGGATTTATAGAAAGGTGATTCGAGCAGCTAAGTTATGACATTAATCAAAACCTTGAAAAATCTGATAATATTTCTAAACCCGCATGGAATATATTAAACAAACATAAACTAAGTTCAATAATTGACTAATGGAGTTTAAAACTGATAGAAACACTGTGAGTGACCCCTACAAGTCTCTCAGTGTTATAACAGAATTCTCAGCTCTTAATCTAACCAATTTAGCAGCGTTGGGTCAAAAAACAATAATTGTGTTGGATCTGTTTTAAACTCTATGTTTCTAAGTCCGGTATCTTCAATGAAGTAGTATCTGTAATAAAAAGTCTTCCTTCAAACATTCTACAGATTATGGTGTTTCTACTTGGTTGTTTCAACAGTGTTACAATAGTAAACACATCATATATGTATTTATGTTACTCCATATACTATTATCTACGTTATTACATATTGTTATATATAATATATTATTATGTGTTAATCATGGTCCATATTCTAATTTTTATCTCATAAGTTTTCATTCAATTGCATCGCATCACTACATCATTTCAATTATTTAACTAGTTCCCCATAACCCATAACCACCCCGACAGTAAACTACAAACACTTAAAAAAGTACAAAAAATATAGTGCCATCCAAGTCGGGGTATTGGAAGAAACGGACCTCTCTACACATCTTTTTCGTCCGTATGTATCACGCTTCTCTTTTCAGCTAAATGTTTCATTATTATGTTTTTACCCCATCTTGTAAAAAGACATACATACCGTATGTAAATAAATAAATAGTATCATTGATATGTTTACCGAACTTACAAGTTTCTCGTTCCCCCTGAGGATAAGTTTTGAATGTTTTGAAACAGGCCAAAGTAATTCCAATTTACAAAAAGGGCTGTGAGATCATCGTCCTATTTCCCTTCTACCAATATTTAGTAAAGTTTTAGAAAAGTTATTCTTACTTCAGTTTAACCTACTTTCAGAAAGAGAACACATAATTTCAGAAACCCAATTTGCCTTGAGAAAAGGAAAGTCAACTATGGATGTTATCAATAAACTATACGAATCAGTTTTCTTGAGCCTAGAAACTAATAGGAAAACTCTGGGCATATTTTAGATCTTACAAAGGCCGTTGGTTGTGTTGACCCCAATTTACTTTTAAATAAATTATATAATTATGGAATTAGGGGTATCCCAATTCAGTGGATTAGATCTGACCTATTTCGTATAACTCAACAAGTACAAGTGAACAACCGTCTATCAATTAAAACAGAAATAAAATTTGGCGTTCCACAAGGTTCTATCCTTTTTCTAGTACTTTTCCTGTTATATGTTAATGACCTCAGTGAGGTTGTAAAGCCATATCACATGTTCCAATACGCCGATGATACTACTTTGGTTTTTTTCATCTGAGTCTTCAGATGGTCTTGAAGTGTCTTCAAATGTTCTTACTAATGTGTACTTTCAAAATCAAACCTGTTTACAAATGTTACAAAATCTAATATTATAGGTTTTTAGTTAAACTCGTTGTCCAACCACAATCAAGTAATCCAAAAAATTGTTATTGACAGATACTCCCGGAAAGAGGCCAACTGCACAAAGTTTTTAGGCGTGTATTAGGACAATAATTTGGATTGGGATAGTCATGTTGAGTACATATGTAATAAGCTTTCGTCAGCGGTATATTTGTTGAGAAACATCTCTAGCCACTGTACACGGAGAGTACTGATGATGGCATATTACGGACGTGTTTTCCGTACTTGTCTTACGGAATCAGTATATGGGGATCTTGTGCTGAACACACGTTTGCGAAGATTTTTATTTTACAAAAGAAGGCTTTATGAATTATATCAAAAACTAATTCTCGTGATACATGCCGAAATACTTTTCAAAATCTAGGTAGTGACACTACCTAGCCTGTATATTTTGGAAACCATAATCTCTAGTCTTATTAGGTGTCATCTAGTTAAAGGCAATGATATAAAAGACTATGACACAGGGCATAAAAATTTGTTTCGGCGAAAAAACCACAGGCTAAAACTGTTTGAGAGCATGCATTCACAAGCAGGTGCCAGATTTTTTAATAGACTGCAGGAATCAAGTCTACTGATCTATTCTATTTAACCCATGAGCCTGTTGAAAAACATATAAAAAATGTCTTACAAAACATGTGTATTACACTGTTAATGAGTTTATGCACCAAACATTTAAGTTTCCAGTGCACCAACATTTGAACTAAAATATTAAATTAGGTTGGTTGGTATTATAATAGAACAATATTATACAGATTAAAATGACACATTTGGCCGTAAGATTTTGTTACCAGTGGCTTACCACACTTTATTTAAACTCAACTAGTATGTCTACATAATTAGGAATTGTATTTGAAAAATAAAAACGTAATGTAAATGTAATTTTCAAAAGCGTTATCAGAAGCCAGAAAACAGGACATCTATAATTGTAGTTTAGTATTAGATAAAAGTGGTTTAAAGCTATACAGTTGTTGTAGTTGGTGTACACTTTTATACTTGATCATACCGTACTTGTGACACAACTTCAACATAACATTTTGTAAGGTGAAATCTAACACAATGTCAATCATAATTACTTATTTTATAAATCCATGTTATTTTAAGTGTTGTTTAATTGCGTACTTTTATGTACTTTGCGTTACCCCCACTTTGCGTTACCAACTTTGCGTTACCCTCAACCGTTTTGGGTGGGTGAGTAACGCAAAGTTTGTCAAAACAAACTTCAGAATCCTATAAAACATTTCCCAAAGGGTTTTTACAAATATTTTCCTTTCAAAAGTTTAAGTGAGGAGGGACAACTCACCCTGTATATACGTAGATACATATGTTTATAAAGTGTGAACAAATGTTCAAAAAGTTTTCTGAGGTCCGGATTGGTGCTCATTTCACGGTCCCGGGTCTGGGTCTGACGGCACGAGTATCTCATTTTTCCCCAAAGGAAATTTGATAAAAACAAACAAGTAAACTCCTTCCCATGTTTCAAGCGAAATAGCTATCCTACGTCGACCAGCGATACTAATAAGGTTCGCCATTTATAGATAGTGCATGAATTTAAAATTTTCCATTGCGATAAATTTCTCAAACTCCACCTTGACTCTGAAGTATAGTTTGTTTAAAGCTTGAAATACCGCAGATTTTGAGAAGTACAGAGTTGGGTATGGTGAAGTAACAGCGTTAACGACCTGTTCATAAACCATTTCAGAGTAGCGAAACTCTTGTGCCAAGTTTACGTCTAATTTCCTTAAGTCCTCAAATTAACTGGAAAGCGTTGAGTTCCTCATTAATAAGCCAATTTCATTCAAGCAGATTTACCTCATTAGTATGAAAGTCAAACACGATTAATTTGATGATAATTACCTCAATGAGGAAACTAAACTTCCTGAAAATTAAGATTGGATTAAGGTAAGAATTAATTATATAGATTTCTGTTAGTATTTCTGAGTTTCGTTTTCTTCAATCAAAAATGGCCGAATATATGACCGAAATATATATATGGCCGAATATATATAGAGATTATAAATAAAAGGTAGTTTAAGCCACTACATGGATTTTCGTATTACGCTGAGTGTCTGAGTGATATATTACTCGTACATGCGCGTATACATTTTAACCATTGAGTGGTGGGGGCTAAGAGTTTACGACTTTTCAATACATCGAACAACCAAAAGTAGAAAAGGGGCGAATCGCCTAAGGTCTGAGCGTAAGCAAAGGTCTGTATTTCAACTCGACCGCTCGGTACTTTGTCCGCTTGTCTGATTGCAACGTAGATTTGACTGCAATTACTAACAATTTTTCTTAAAATTTGGTGCAGGGGTAATTTGTGTACATGGACTTAACTATGAGTCAGGAATATTTAAATCTAACTGATTTAAATAAATTATGCTTTGGGACGAAATGCCCTAAAGACACTTGCAGTGTAATCTTTACCCCATTATGGAAAATTCTCTAGGATTCACGGTAAGGCTTGTATTTATCCGTCGGCTATGTTTGAACTATTTTTAAAGTAACTATTTAAACTATTAACTAAGTAACAATTTGAACTATTTTTAAAATAAAGTTAAAACTGAAGTATATTGTAATACTTGGGTCAAAGTTAAAGTAAAAATCCACTTTATTTCCGCATAAAACAAAAGGTACCTACATATACAGATGAAAAGATAATAATGGAGGCTTACCAATTTTTTAACAAATTTGAATTACGACAAAATAATAAAGGTTTATGATCACTTACATATAACATTTTTGAACTAAACCAAATTAAACTGATATAAATAGGTCAAATAGCTTCCCTGAGACAAAACTAATTATAATTTTGGAAATGAGCTTTTAGGCTAGAAGCCTGTGCGTAAACTCGAGTTTCTAACACAAAAATGGCAGATATTCAGTTTTTGAAACATTAGAGGGGATATTTGGGTCAAACCATTTTTTTAGTATCATTAAATCGTGCAGTGCCTCTGGACGAACTTCGTTCCAGGACTTTCTCCTCAAAAAAATTAAAGTATCGTCGGCAAAAGAAACAACTTGCCTTTCAATCTCAGTTTTGAAATGTTCTTTATATATATCAGAAACAAGATTGGCTCAATAGTGCTACCTTGGAAGACGCCGTAATCAACTGGAAGATGATCGTTACTAACACCAAAAATAGAAACACATTGGCGCCTACCTTCTAGATAGCTAGTGAACCATGCAAGGGCATTGCCCTGAACCCCAAAAAATTCTAGGGGGTTATATAAGGTTCTACGGCAAACATGTTTTAAAATGTATAAAGTCTTTGACCAGAGTTGATTCTAAACCGAGTTAACCTCAGCTGGGCGGTGACGCTTCAATATAAAAGTTTAACGCAGCTCCTTTTTTACCTTTTAAACTAATTTTTACATTGATCAGTATGATATGTTTGGAGACAAGAGGAGTTTCCCAACGCGTAAAGAGAGTTTATTTCAAAATTATTCGTTTTAAATGTATGTTTTATGTATCCGTTCGTAACGTATGTAGTTGAAAAGCAATAAAACTTGGACAGTTTATTTGTGAGACTATTGAACAACTTATTGTAAATCAGGCTCTATACACGTGTTTTGAAAGATGAAGACCGGGCCGCATTAAACCCTTACTACGCCGTAGCTCTCTTGGTTTGACAGTTAAGCAGCATGTTTTGAAAGAAGGCCCGTTTGTTTAGGAGGTGTTACGTGCGCAGTGTCGTGTGTTCCTTGAACGGACGAATACAGGCTTTCTCTTTCACTGAGACGGACCCTTAAACTTTAAAGGGAAAACGACTAGCGTGTCTACTGGCATAGGTTAACTAAACGTATAACATATTTTTAGTTTTTAATGCAGAGGCTAAAAAACATTGCCTTACTTGTTTTTCTTGCAAAATACAAATATGACAAACTTATTTCATACGTTGTATTTATTCTTTTCACAGCACCGCATCGAAGTGTAGTAATAAAAATATAAACGCAATCCAATATTTTTAGTAACTTCCTGTTTTACAGTTGCGTTTGTCTTGCCTTCCAGATTTAAGAAAACCGTTATACCGAATCCAGACGTTAAAGCCACATTATAACCAATGTGCATTGTAAGTGTCAGTATGAATTGTATAAATCTTTCAAACAAATCTAAAATGTATTGTATTTTACATTCAATATTTTATTTCAATTCTTAAAGATGTGATCGTTTCGTCAAGTTGAAGCTTAAATACAAGTAGTGCACTAAAATGCAACTGTCTTTTATAACGATGTTTAGTGGGTTTTCTCTACTTTCTATTTTATAATGTCATTTGGGGTTTTGTAAGTGAAAACAAGTTTTGACAATTTGCTCCACAAACAATTTTTTCAGACATTAAAATAATTTCTACAAACAAAAGGAAAGATTACCAATGGGTGGCTCACTTAGCTCCATGCTTGCAAATATTTACATGGAACATTTTGAGACTAACGCTATAAATTCTAGTAATATTAAACCCAACATTTTCAAAAGATATGTTGATGATTGTTTTGTTGTATGGGAGAATGGAATATGTACTATCCCTCGATTTCTCGCCCACTTCAACTCTATCCATCGCAAAATTAATTTAAAATTGAAATCGAAGAAAATAAAACGTTACCCTTTTTAGATGTTCTTATTAACCATAATGACAATGTATCGTTATCAGTTTACAGAAAACCTACTAATAGTGGATTATATTTAAATTTCATGTCAAACCATCCTAATAAAACAAAACTTGGCTTAGTAAAAAACCTTCATAACAGAGTATCAAAAGTTTCAACAGACGATAATATATTAAAAAAAGAAACAATTATTACAAATAAACTACTCAACCAAATTAGATACACAACACAATTTATCAATAGACACATCTCAAAATCAAACAACATTCTACCAAAAATGAAAATCAAGAAGAAATTAAAGTTAATATTAATATCCCATATGTTAAAGAAACTTCGGAGAAACTTCGTCGTATTTTCAAAAAACATAAAATTAATACTTCTTTTTCAACAACTAAAACTTTGAACCAAATTCTAAATTCGTCCAAACTCTATACTATAAAGTGTTAGACTTATATTTAATTACTTAGCTGAAGTGTATTTTAAAATAGGTTAAGTAACTCAACCTAGTAACGGGTAAGTGATGTGGAGAATGGATGTTTTATTTAACTTTTCGTCTGTTGAGCTTAGTAAAAGTAAGCTAATTTTCTAACGTGTTGTGTTACGGTTTTGGTTACTTTTCACCTGAAGACGGGGTCAGATTCCAGATCCCGAGACTTCTTGTACTTTTGTTCACTCAAAAACTATGGAAAACCTTTGTAATAATATTTTAACCTCAGTAAATCGGTGAGGTGTATAGACACGTAAAGGATAACCTATAATAGTTCAATTTACTAAGAAACACCATTCTTATTATTTTTTGCGAACCCCACTGTTTGTTCATTAATCATAATGCACAAGGAATATTTTGAAATGACAAGTTAGGTTATGCTAGTAATTTTTTACATAGTCTTACTCGAATATCAAATATTACAAGTTTGAAGCAAATGGCTTGAGAGGTGAGGGACACAAAACTATTAGGTAAACTATCCGTGTCGGACATTTTATTATTTGTTTTACTTATGTTTGTTTTAGTATTTCAGTGCACCTAGAATTTAAACTTAATGCCTCAAGAAATAAAAAATATATTAAATGAAGAATGAATTTTTAAACTAGTAGAGACATAAACTTTCAGCCATCTAAATATTGAAGTGTCACAATGTCATGCACTGATCTTGTAGCTGATCTCAGTGTGTCAAAGCTTAATATTACCATTTATAACATGTTTTTATAAGTTATTATTTCAAATTTACTAATTGCATATTATGTTATACCGGGTGTCCAAAAGGTCTGACCAACCCTTAACTTTTGAATTAATGAAATTAATTTTTAAATTGCTTTGGCATATGGATTAAGGGTCAACTGAAGTACGTGTTGGCATATTTTGGGGGTTTGTCCCCACCCCAAAATAGGGATAGTGGGGGAAGGGTGACCCTTTGAAATTATTATTTTTATAAAGCGCAAATTCGTTGATACCATCAACAAATGTTTACAATACCCCTGTTCAAAATGGTGACCCAAAACGTGTTTCATTGTTTGATCAAATAAATCAACGCGGTCGTTATCGTTGTCTAAATTTTGGAAAATATTACGGGTTAAGTGTTTGGCGAATCAAAGCTTTAAAATGATATGCTTCAAGAAACATTTTGCACACTTTAGAACCCCTTCCCCTTCTTTTTAAAAACCACCAATTTTTTTTGTAGGACATCATTTTAAATCTCTAACTACCCAAAAAGTGGATCCGTAATTTTTCCATGATTTGGAAAACGATAGTGACCTTGTCGATTTATCTGTTCAAACAATAAAACACGTTTTGGGCCGTCATTTTGAACAGGAGCATTGTAAAATATTTTTAATGGTATTAATGAATTTGTGTTTTTATATACTTTCAAAGATTTGGTCACATGATGGGGTGTAGTAAATGTTTCAAAGTGTCACTCTCCACCACCCCTGTTTTGGGGTGAGGGGCAAACCCCCAAAATATTCCAAAAGGTACTTCAAGTAATTCTTAATACATATACCAAAGCACGTTCAAATATTTCCATTCATCAAACGTTAAAGGTTGGGGTCAGACTTATGGACACCTGGTATAAATTATATGTGAATAAAAGACAAAAATACATTTTGTTTGATTTAATTTGATTTCAAAATTAACTTAAAGCTAGGTAGTTGATAGTTTTTTAACTATTGGAACTGCGAAAAGAAATACAAACATTGATAGAGTGGCATATCATTCAAAAGTCTTAGAACGACGTCGGGACGTCGTGTTGCATACTACTTGAGTGTTCCTACGCTGCACAAAAGCGTACCAGACCTACTAAAAATTTTTAGTATTTTGTTAAATATAGCATTTCTGGATGATGGCTTATCTCAAAGTTTCTTTTCCATTTCAACTCGAAACCTCTGAGATACTCTTATCAATTTAACTGTGAATATATTAGATATCTTGTAAGGTTCAGTCTATGGCTATCCGAAAAATGTCTTAAGTCTTAAGTTTTATGTCCACACATTTAAAAACAGTCAAAAGTAATTTATTACAAAATTAATTTACGTAGGGTGACTGAGATTATCCCGTGTGCCACAACACCGCATTTCCTCCTGCAGTATTGCGGTCGTGTTATTCATACGGTCTTACTCTTGGGTGGAATAGGCTACCTTTGGTGTAAAAAATACGTTATTTAGAACCATGGCGAAAAGTTGAGTGAGTAAAATTAGTAAACTACATTCCTTTCCATAAATTGGTATGTGGCACACGTCACAAGTTTAGTTTTAAAGGTGTCATAAAACGACGATGTTATCCGACCTATGACTGTAGTGTACGGGCGTAAAACATCGTGTTTGCGAGCGACTAGAAACTGATTTGCAAAGATGCTGTGCAATCCAGCAAACGCTGATGTTATGTGATGGCTGTATCTATGTATCATACATTTTACGTGATGTCAAACAGATCTCTAGATCAAACAGATTATCTGGGAAGGATTATTGCCACTTTTTTGCATTCGACCTTTAAATTAGGGTTTTAGAGCTCTAAGTGCACTGTATTTTCACGTATTTAAAAGTGGATTTGTTTCCGAAATGAAAATCACATCTGGAAAATTTGCTTCGAATCCGCTCTAAAGCTTTCATTAAAAGTTGAAACATCTTAGTTACACTTTTATCACGGCGGCGCTTGTTTGACTTCAACCTTCTGCATCGTCACGTCCTCCTTAAGTAGCATCACCCTTAACCCCTTAATATAATTAAAACGAATAACAACGGATAGTGTACCTGTGTTGTGGCGGCTGCTGATCTCGAGTGCGAGGGCCTGCGCGTGCTGAAGAACAATGTGACAGCACTGTGTGGCTGACGGGTTGTATGTGTGCTCTGCCTCTGTGCATGCAACGGTCACCTGACACTGTGTGCGTCAGCACTGCTTGCTTTACAGTGCTCAGCCTTTACTCAGCCATACTGCCAGAGGGCAAATCTTCCCTGCGTTAACTGTATTCTATGAAATACCTAATACCTATAACGTATAAACTTATAACTTATAGCACCGTATTTTCTTTGTATTTTTCCTTTTTTTACTACTTGATATTATTGTGATAGTCACTCGGCTATACTCTTAGAGTCATCTAAATCATTGCAATACTTGTATCATGAAATACAACATTTCATAAATTAATTCACGAATAATACGACACAACTACAGCAAACAACAGCAAACGGAAAACCAACCGATCATAAACATAATAAAATAAGGTGGTTAAATATGCTTAATCTGATCATGTTTTGTGTCAGTATAATGGTTTGAATTATACCTATCTAGGTAGGTTATGAGTACATTTGTAATGGTTAGATAATATCCATTTGTACTTTCTTATACGCAAGAGGCACTGTCAGATTTGGTATATACCAAGGTTTCTTCTTTGATAAAAGTTGAACGATCGTACCAAATTCTAAGAAAAAATAGTATGACAAATAAAAATATTTAAAATAAATAACCGGTTTATTGCAAAATCAATACTAATATAAAACAAAAATTTTAACAAAAAATTTAACCGACTTCAAAACAACCCTACAGTAAAATGCTATAAAAGTTTGAAATAATTGGGTAATGCTATTCTGTATTGCTTTACATGCTAAATTCATAAACAATAAGTTTCTGATGTTTTACGCTTATCAGTTTCCTTATCAGATTACATTGCAGCAACCTTTTCTTCACCTTGTCCTGAATCTTGTATGAATTAGTTACAAATCAACTAATGAATAAGAAGACATTAAAACTTTTTCTGAAATCATACTTTATTACAATTGCCGTTTCACTATGTTACATGATTTATTGTTAAACTCGTTGTTACCTTACAAAGCGGCCGGATAGAGCCCGAGCAGCGTTCAAATGGGATAGGGAATTTAACATGGGACAAATTGCAAACGAAGTTGTAGGTAGGTTAACGAAGTAAAGCGGGGAAAGCTTTTCTCTGGAAGCGGAGTTGTTAGTGCTACTGCCTTAAAAATAGAAAATTGAGTCTGGTTATAAAATATAATTTTTAATACTGAATTTTGCGTACTAAGTTCTCATGAAAAAGTCGAGTGTTTAGTTCATAAGTACAAAATGTATTTGATGATGAAAGTCAACATTTTGTGTTTATATGAAGCAGCGTCAATAAATCTATGCTTTCAGAGAAACATTTCACATTAAAGTAAATTAACGTCGTTTGTAGTTTCTATACCATGTTGTAAGTGGTACACAGAGTTGGAACTGCGGCCGTTCTATCCAGCCGCCTCTTAAGATCAAACGACCATAACTTAAGACAGAGTCAATCTTTTGAACTCAAATTTGCGGCATTCAATTTTACTTAAATATAGCTTTGTTCTGGTACCAAACTCGTTATAGGTTTACATTTAATATTGCATACCAACCCCTTGACGGGACGTCCCCCAAGGGCTGAAAAGATTTAAAATGTTATATAATTGTCACACAATTTTATTTTTAACGAGATTGATTGGTTTTCCTCTTCCTCCTCAGAAAATATCGAAGCGTTCTCAGAATTTTCTTCTACACTGTGTAAAGTCTTTGTGAAAATGCTCAAAACGCATTCTGCGGTTCAGGATCACGGTTCTGGGTCTGAGTCTTACCATGCTGACAGCTTGAATATATCACAAATCAAAACAAACTGTATTCACCGTTAGTCCATGATACATGGTTTCGCCAAGTACAAAATTATGTACAAAACTATGTACATTTACTAAAAATACTACAATCTAATATTTAATTGTAAAATTTGAAAACAGATAAGGTGAATTAACTTAAATGTTAAATACAATAACTATTAAAAGCAAAACGTATTGCTTAAAAAACGAAATAAACTCTTTGATGGAAAAAACAATGTTTGACACACAAGTCTTTTACAGCCTTATCAAATGTCTTAATCTTAAGTTCCTCCCTTAGGTCAGTGCTCAAACAATTAAAAAGTGAAATTCCTGTATAAAAGGGACCATTTTCATAGAAAGTTGTTTTATGTATTGGAAACTTTAGGATATTGTGTCTGGTGTGATGTAAATTATGATCATTGTTTTTTTTCAAATAAATGTAAGTTTCTTGACAAAGCGCAGTGTTTCGTAAATATATAGTGAAGGTAAGCAGATAATTTTATATTTTTTTTAAATTGACGACATGAGTCTAGAAATTTTGCTTTGTCAATTATTTTTATTGCATATTTTGAATTATGAAAACCGATTCTGCTCTAGAGTTTCCATTGAGCAATATTGAAGCTAATTAAAGAATGCACGTAGCCAAAATAAACGGAAATTAAAATGCTATCGTCTACTATATCTCGTAAATTCTCAACAAAAAACAGCTGACCTGAGTTTGGGTAAAATGTTTGTCACATGATCCTGCCAGCTCAGTTTACTGTCAATAAATAAACCTAAAACCTACAGCTATTTTAAGGTACTAACTTATTGTTAAGACTAACACTAAAATTAAAATCTACGTTACAACTATCAGATATTCTAAACTTAACAACACTGGTTTTATCTGGATTTAGAACAAGTTTATTGGAAACAAACCAATTGTTAAGTTTTAAAAGCGCTTGGTTGGACTTGTGAAGTAAAAGGTCCTCGTTTTTTTCAGTATTAGCACATTTGCCAATTGAGAATTGAACTCAAAATATTGGCTACAAAGATCATGAAAGTATTGTTCTATAATTCAACTAATTTTAGGCCCATATGTATAACGTTCAGCTTAGGCCTGTAATCAGTTTACGTGATTCACCATGGCAACCACGGGGAGTTATTAAATCTTTTAGTCATTTCATACCCTTTGTAAGGAAATTCTGATTCATTCATCAAAACTCTAAAGAGTCTCCCGTCCATTGGCTGTGCAAAAATAGGTATTTTGTGTTCTCTGTTCCAGTTTGTAGGTCTGTAATTAGTCATGCAATGGGGCTGTTTGGCGGCTGTCAGGCAATCAGTCAGTTGGCAGTTATTGGCCATGGACGTGCTTGATTTCTCTACACGACTTTAATTAATAAGAGTGTTTGTGTGAATTTTGTATTGTTTTCTAGGTTATTGGTTATAAAATTAAATAAATGCATGAAAGAAAACTGAAATCAAACAAAATAACAAAAAAAAAAACTCATGTTATTTGGTGGTTGGTGACTGGTCAGTTTGCGCTAATTACTGTTAGGTTAGATTATTAAATTTAAAGGAGAGTCTGCCTCTGTATCTATTAATGATTTAAATTTTGGTAGGTATCCTAAACACAGCTATTTTCTCCGAGCTACCTAGCCCCAAAGACAAAAATGTTATAACACAAGACATTATTTTGCTTGATTTCGTCTAGTGAGAGTAAAAATTAATTGCACTATAAAGTCTTTATTATTTGTATCATGTCCATATTTTCATATCATGTAATGTTTGTAAAATGTGTTTGGTGGAGATAAAAGATTCTTGATTCTTGATAAGTAAGGAAACGGATTCTCAACATGATATGGGTTTGTAATGTCACCTACAGTTGTACCTAGTATCTAATACACTAGACCTCTATATCATATTAATCTCAGAACATTGTAACCGCAGAGCAGATTGCATGGAATGTTGACATTTCAATCCAATTTCATACAGTAAACACATCATCAAATAACGATTCTGCCTCCAATCACGCATCATATTATCTGCATGCAAATCTCTTTATTGTTTAATTCGATTTGTTTTTACTTATTAATCGAGTTGTTTCTCTAGCATGCTATTTATTTTACTGTGTGCCCCTTTAGCTTAAAAATTGATAAATTGCATGTATATATACTATTTGCATAGCCTCGCCTTTAGGTCACTCAGACTGCAGTTATTGTCTTCGTCTACCTAATATGAATGACATTTTAAAAATAAATGCTACGATGCAGCTTCCTTACTGCCAACAAATTACGATTTCACCCATGTTAAAAGTATTGGGTAAGAACTGTCTAGCTATAAACCAATTAGAAATAAATGCCGACAAGTCAAGTGAGGCATTTAGAAAGGTATGAGTAAAGAATATGTTCATATATGTAACGAATCCATGTTTCTAATAAGGAGCTGACTTAACGACATATAATAAATTTACCTTTGTATGGTGCCTTTTGATCCTACTATAGATCAATAGAATAGTTTTCTTTATTAACGGACGCGCGTTTCGGGGCAGTTGTGCACAAACAGTGTCCTAACAGTACATTGGTTATTCCAATAGAAATTTCTCAACCCGCTTTAAAGAGCATGGATCTCATAACCAAAAGAAACCCCATTATCTATCGTAGCTTTACATATAAAAGATAATCCAACTCATAATATTGAATTTCCAAAATCATTAGAAGTCTTGAAGAAAATTAACAATAAAACCCTGGCAATGTCACACGAAAATTACGAATTATAAAACACATAGACACTCATGGTCGTAATTCTCTCCTCAATAAACAAGAAGATGTCAAAAATGCCATAGTATTTCAATTTGCAAGGGAAATAGAGAAAGTGGCCCAAACCAGTGAACGTGGGGTTTCCCCAAGCCCTCACACAATAGTCTCCAGCCCCAGCAGACCCTGCCCGCCAACACACATACTTCAGTCGCTGTCCATCCATCACCCGCGTGTGCACGAAATGTTTCGTCATCGCCACCGCCGCCCTCCCACCGTAACAACACGGCGCGCGTACCGCGAGTGAAGTGCGCGTGTATTTTTGTACATAATCATAATATTGTAAATAACTTGTAGGATAAGAACTATTGTGCAACGCTGACGATGGGGCACAGCTGCCCCGAAACGCGTGTCCGTTAATAAAGAAAACATTTATAATAGGATGAAAAGGCACCACGCAAAAGTAAATCTTTTTGATAGATGGTCCTACACTGGGTCTATATAATAATTATATAATAAATATTATTGATAAAAGATTGAAGAAAGAAAAGGTGTAACAAAAATCTATAGTTCGTAGCTTCAAAATAACATTATTAAGAGATGAAAATATTGATGGTTTGATCGTCTTCTCATCCCAATCCACCAGTCGGTCGGTCGATAGCTGTCATTTGCCGTGGACGTGTTGTTTCACTGGTTGTTGATCTATACGTTTTTTGAGCATTTATGTCATATTCTAGGTTAGTTCTTAAGATTAAGTGTTGTTGAAATTAACAAGTGCATGTTGGTTGTGTTTGACTGATCAGCTTACGCTGATTACTTTAGGCTAGCTCATTTTCAAATTGTTCGTGACATGTTATAGGTTACTTTTCACTTGAAGGTAGGAGCAGATTGCAAATCCAAACAAAGTCATATATTTTTTACTAAAGATAGAAAATGTCCACAATAATATTTTAAACTCTAAAGCTTTCCTATCGTCAACAACTCTAAACAACAAATATTGATAATGTATTTAAACTGAATGATCAAATCAACTATTTTTAACCAAGTTCCACTGTCCACCCTATGCAGGTTTACGTAGCTGACTTCACGGTTGTGGTTGGTTTTGACTATATGCATTTCATTACCTGAGACTACAACGTATCACAGAGACTCTGCACTGACAGTGGCAGGTACGTAATGAACGTACCTAGTAAAATTCCATACGTAGTATATATATATAAAATCATTCTTTTGAAAAGTATCATTACGCATAATGGCTATAAATATTATTTAAATGAGCAACCAATACAGTTCGTTTAATGTCTTGAAAGTCATTTTTTAAGCTACTTCAATAGAGCTAAAATACCATATTTGTACAACTGTCAAGTAAATATTTCTCGAAAACAAAATTAGGGTTTAAAACGACTTCCAAGCTTATGTGGAGTTATTTGACCTTTCATTTAAGACTTGCAAACCTTAATTTGAACGTTGGAAAGTGACGGTATTGTTTAAATTGCGAACCTCTGCATCAGCCGGTACCCTACTGCGCAGCTATATCGCGGTGGTTTCTTGGAAGCCATGGCCACTGGCCAGGTTGCTGAAAAGCTGTGCTGTGTGTCTGTGTGAACTGTTTCCATCAGCACTTGGACAACTGAGACATGTTGTCAGCTGTTTGTACGAACAACAGGGCATTCCACTCGCTGTCACGTCGGTGCAGCCGACATCACAGAGTACATAAACAGGGTAGCCCAAATTAAGCGTTAATACCCAATCATAAGAAAACCAAACTAAGTATAAAAAACAAAGTTATTTCAAAATTTCTATCCGTCCGTCTTTGCAACTTTCGAAAAGCAGTTTTGCAAGACCATTCCCCGAAAACGGCTGCAAAGATACGGATAAACTTCATAGATTGGGAAGTTGCATTGCATTTTGTGTTCTTGATTGCATGGCCTAGTGACATTTTACAATGAAATGGTGGTAGTTGAAGGTGGTCGGTCTGAGC
The DNA here is from genome assembly GCA_018831715.1 of Matsumurasca onukii. Lineage (NCBI taxonomy): Eukaryota > Metazoa > Arthropoda > Insecta > Hemiptera > Cicadellidae > Matsumurasca > Matsumurasca onukii. Next base: position 32,828,591 of record CM032064.1, read on the forward strand.
CTATTGAACGAATTATCTCCTAAATGGTTTGATCAATTTAGTTCATTATAATTAGTATAATGTTAAGTAAAGCTATACTGAAAAACAACACATTAACATTTCTAATTAACATTAAAATTTCTACTAGCTTACTTGGTAGATGGCATTTGGATTGGTATTGACAAATAATTTTTAAAAATATGTAAATTTACATCTTTGGCAGTTTTTTTTACTTTAAAATTCAAATAAAATTTAAAAGAATTTAATTCAAAAGTATTCAAATGATCAACATTTGAAAATAATTTGTCAGAATGGTCTATAACTGTTACTGGTGTATTTTTGCATAAGTAGCTAAGGAGAAGCCAACTGAAAAGTACTCATCATATATTTGGGATTAATAAAGAGGATGTATGGTACAAATGTATAATTATTGTACGTACATTACATTACGTTAGGGAACGCAAACCCTAATCTTATACGAAACTAACATAATATGTGTGTTCACTTTACAACAGAATATAATGTTACACCAGAAGAATATAGACTTTCAAATTTGGAATTTCCTTAAGTTTTCATGTCAGCTTCTATGTAATAATAAAGCTACTTTTACATCCAAAAGGATATCTGTAAATTGTCATCTTTTCGGCTCGTATTAGGTAAATATTCATCAGTATACCATCTCGTATCTATAATGTTCAAAAATTATATATGTATACATTAATACGGCCCTATTGTCACAATACATTTAACTGTAAGAACCATAATACGACATTGTACAATTTGTTATTAAAAGCATAAAATGAATCAATAAATGAATGCAATCAAATTATTATTGATAAGAGGAGCAAAGAGATGCTCAGAGAATTAGCCAAAGAGTTCGGACTATATCTCATTGAATAATTGGCTGCTTGCCATGACATTTTATATTTATCGCGATTATTAAACAATGAGACTCGTGCAATAATCTTGTCATTAGGGTAATGCTGGAGGATAATTGAATTTGTAATGAATGGGAGAGCGGAGCTTAGCGGGGTGGAAAATAGCCCCACAGTTAATGACGAGCCTTAATGTCGGCAAAGAGACTCAGGGCTGAGAACTGAGAACTGAGGGAGTGAGGGGGTAGTTCTTCTAGGAGCCCCACCATTCCACCATTACAGTGCCGCATTAAAATTCTTAGCATGTGTAACTGTTTAAAATACCGGGTTTTTTTTAACGCAACCCAACTTTCAAACTTTAGTAAGTCATTCTTTACGAGCGCTATAAGGTCGTAATTTGTATCATTGGTTTGTTTACTTCAATATCTATCAGATGGTATGTATTGTTGCAGTAATATAGAAGTTTTATTTGATAATTTATGTTATTGTAAATTAACGCAATCATGGTTTTTAGCAAAGATCAAAGAGTGCTTATAGTTGAAGAACACTTAAGAAGAAGATAATTTCTCTTTGATGTCAAGAGGAATTTGGGGTCAAGTTTACAGGTGTGAATATTCCAAACAAATCTAAAATTCACAGATTTGTAAAAGTTTAACAAAATAGGTTATGTAGGGAACGGAAAACATAACTGAGGGCGGACTTTACTGAATTAAGAGATGACGGACAATGTTAGGGTTTGATTAGCTAATTTTATGTTATTGTAAAATAAACGCAATCATGGTTTTTAGCAAAGATCCAAGAGTGCGTATTGTTGAAGAACGCTTAAGAGAAAGATAATATTTTTTGTCAAGATGCGTTTAAGATCAAGTATTCAGGTGTTAGTGGGCTGTCTGCTTTTGTTGTTTCAAAATTTTGAAAGATTTTTAGGAAGTTTTCTAATCCAACCCTAACATTGTCCGTCATCTCTTCATTCAGTACAGTCCGCCCTCTCTTATGTTTTCCGTTCCCTACATAGCCTATTTTGTTAAACTTTTTACAAATCTGTGAATTTTAGGTTTGTTTGGAATATTCACACCTGTAAACTTGACCCCAAATTCCTCTTGACATCAAAAAGAAAATATCTTCTTCTTAATGTTCTTCAACAATAAGCTGTTTGATCTTGCTAAGAACCGTGATTGCGTTTATTTTACAATAACATCAAATTAGCAAAGCAAAACCACTATATTACTGCAAAAATACATACCATCTGATAGATATTGAAGTGAACAAACCAATGGTACAATTTACGCCCTTATAGCGTCAGTATAAAATTATTTACTAAAGTTTGAAAGTTGGGTTGCGTTTTAAAAACAAACACCCTGTACATCACCATGATGTCTTACGTAAGGACTGAATGAAAAGACTTGTAACTAGTTAAGGTGAAGGGTCTCTTAACGTCACTACTTCTTTGCGCTATGAGGAACCGACAGAATGCAATGTTCACTCTCTTGTGGTACTTTGTTTGAAGATAAAAGTAAGATAATGTTTGTTGTAGAATAGTAACATTTCTGAGGGTAGACGCCTGTAGCAATAGAACGGCCGAAGGCCAAATCGAGACTGTGAGCGGAGTAAATAAGAGTAAATAACTGCAAAGGAAATTCGATTCACTCATGCAAGCGTCGCTTTAGTGCTTAACTGCGTGTCGGCCTGGTTCATTTTAATAGCACTTTACAATTGACAATTATTACTTAAGTTTTAATTTTGTTCACAACATATATTTAAAACGGCTGCTTTGTTCAGTTACGCGCTCGCAAACACGTTTTACCATGCTTGTGACTACTTGGTGAAATACTCCGACATTGATATGGTTTATCTCTGTAGTTATGTTTCTTCAGAGTGTGTGGCTTATTTATGTACGTCTTTTCTTTAAAGCAACTTCAAAGGACAAATTAAGCGGCAATAAATCTCGTGGACGAGGTGGACATGATAATTAACTCACGTTATTCCACGTTCTGACCACTGACAAGTTAATTGATTGTATTTAAAAGAATCCCTACTCATATATTCACCTTAGAACCTAAAAGTTTCCTCTGTTACTGTTCAAATTGATTTAGGTGTTTTATGTAACATCGTTTTTATTTCTAGTGTAAACAATCAGCTTTAAAACAGAATTAATTTGTACGTATAATCTAATGTACTTTGCAAGTCAATGTTTAAAGATGTCCGTTCATTTTATGAAATTTGTTAAATGTTGTACTTGAATATTATGAAACATCTTACTCTTATTTAAAGGTTAATGTAAAATATAATCAACATGAATTGTAATAACTAAACCAGGGCATGTAGCTCCATTTTCGTTGATTCCCTTTACAAATTTATTCATATAACAAATCCATTTACAAGTGTAACCAATAAAGTTAGTAGTTTTGTTTGGTTAATTAGTTAAGGGTTTTTATTTAGTAGATTACATTTAACATAGTTTTTTGTACACGCTAACTAATTGTATTCAAATACTTTGGGATGGGTGTTGCAAGTTTAGTGTAACATTAATGTTATTCCACAACAAATTAGTTTGAAAATTACAGTTTTGTCCAGTTTTCTTCGGTTTTGTTAAGATTAAAATAATATTTCTCTCTGTATTTATTTATTTAAATAATTTCTGGAATCCACAAAGGGGTCTACTTGTTAATTTACCTGTGTTGACCGTATGCCAAAGTGGTTTAGCGGGATTGAGGAATACCCCAAGGAAATCACGGTATGCTCCCCTAAGGGACGAGTCAACTACGAGTATAGACGAGGTAAATGCACCCTGCAAAGACACCAAGTTAGCCGTTAATTGTTACGAGGTTATAAACTAGGGGTAACTTTGGTCGTAAATACAATACTCCCTATAATACCGCATACCTTCATCGATATCACGGTATAAGTCAACCTATAGATGGTGTTCAATCATACCGAGCTAGTTGGTATTATGGTTTAAAAACACCTGCTTCAGTTAAAATAGCTATAAATCCGGCACTAGTTTTTAACATGACCTATAATTTGATCATACGTAATACCAGGGGTATAGATATGTTGACGGATGTAATTACTTGTATTTTTAAACCTATGAAATGGTTAACAGTCAATTAGGTAGGGTCCTGTTAAACGTTACGTAATTTGTGTTACATAGCAAATTTTAATCCTAATGATGATTGTATTATTTACAGTAGTATAATAATTATTAGTTTATAAATTTTTTGATAATTTGATAATAATTATTTATTTTTTGTAAATGGAATAAAGCCCAACTTTAAAATCTAAGGCTTTTGGTTTACATCACGTCACAGTTGAATTACAAAACTGCTAGAGTCTAGACGTTTCGACCTCGTTGTGGAGAGTCATCCTCAGTAGCTGGTTGACTGGCTGAGACAGCTACTGAGGATGACTCTCCAGGTATCATTTGTACACTATCTTCATGCTTATTTAGGATTATGAGTGGTACTCGATCTTAAGCGATGTTTCGTCCAGGTCCCACACCTTTTCCACATGCATCATTTAGTCATACTAGTACTATACTAGTCTATAATTATAAATAAAATGTTTTAAATATAAATATATTTTTTCAGTTATTTTGAGACGGCTTGAATATCTCATTTTTCGAAAGTACATTCGGTAACAAGGTAATTGGTTCTAGTGTTATACTTGTAACAATCAAAGGTAAAAAATAACTAATTACAGTTACAATTTTGGAAAACTCAATTATAATTGGTTATCAGAATTGCTGTTATAATTTAATTTAGGACGAGAAAGGATGTTTTCAAATTTGGAGGTTGACTAAATATAGCTCTGGAGTTTTGGAAAATAAATGTTTGATGTCTGGAGAATTTTGGAGTATGGGGAAGGCAACTTTAGAATTCCATTGATTTTGTGGAGGCCAGGGAAATAGGTTGTGTGAATTTTGGATCATTTTGGAAAGAAGCATCACTGTTGTTGTTTTGGAACTTTTAATTTGTTGTTGTTGTTTTATTAGGATACTTCTGTTTGTTAAAGCGTTTGCCAGTTTGTTAATATAGCTGTCAAAATCACTTTGATTGCTACAAAGGTTTTTTGCTCTAATTGCAAGACTCTTAGGAATTGAACGTTTTGTGCATCGGGTGGCAGCTGTCCATTACTCCAGGAGCATATGGTTGGTCTCCTTTAAGTGTAATTTAGTTTTTAGAAGATCACAATCAAAAAATATATCCAGGTCCAAAAAAGGTCATGCAAGTATAGACATTTTCCAATTAAAATTTAGTATGCTGAAACTGTTTAAATCCATTCCAGTAGTGTATCCATTCCATGCTGCCAAATTACAAAATATCGTCTATAAACTTAACCAGGTAAAAGATTTATAGGTTTGGGTGTTTAAAAGGACTCTTCAAGTTGACCCATTTACAAATAAGCTAATGAAGGGGCCATCCTTGTTCCCATAGCGGTGCCTTTGATTTTAAGTAATTTTGGTTTTGAGATTTGAAGTTGTTGAGTGTTAGAACCATTGAAATTAATTGAAGGACAAACGTCGTCGAAGGTTTATAATATTTATATATCATTTACATCATTTGTAATAACCTATATTGAAAACGCAAAATGAAAACAGTTTATAAATAACAATAATAATACTAATAATAATAAATATTACCTAGCATAATTGGTAAAAGAAGTTTATAATATTCGAAATATCCAGATTAATTATGAACCCTACTGCATCAAGAAGAGCCAAAATTAGTCACTTAAAATAAACTTGGAATTTCTAAAGTTCCGCCAACTAAAGGTACTTGTGTTTAGCCTTTCAATCTGCGGTTTAGGGTAAAAGTGTATTACATTGCAACCTACTAACGACGTGTGACGTTTTGAAGTATAAAATACTTTGGTGAGGATGAAGGGGCGGGTGTGTTTGTCGGACCGAGAGTTCCACTGTTGTTTGATTGTTTGATTTAAGACACCGACCGCTCTTATTCTTATATCTTATTAGTCATTTAAGGAGGTATACGGGATTTGAAAGTGAAATCAAAATGATAATTTAATTGGTAGAATTTTGATTTTTACATCAAAAGCAAATCTTAAACTTTTTTATGTAATTAAAAAACGTTTCAATGTGAGCTTTGAACGCTTTGCAATGGGGGGCCGTTGCACGACAGACATCTAGCCGATATTCAACCTCCCGCCAGGTGTTTTGGAGCATTTCAGAAGTCACCGTTGAAATGGCAACGTTGATTCTTCTTCTTCTTATCTCTTCCTTCAAGTTGAAGAAATTGAAAAGGGAAAGTTGGAATTAATGTCATTTTCCAGGAGGATTTTCCATGTAACTACAGTCTAATCGTCCAAGAAGCTCTCAACAACAGATTTCTGATCGTTGGTTTGGGAGGAATGGTCCTGTTTTGTGGCCACCTAGGAGTCTTGATTTGACGCCTTTAGATTTCTTCTTTGAGGTTACATTTAAAACTTGGTTATGCTGAAAATACGTCATCTACAGTACCTGAGAAGAAGAATCAACGTTGATTCAACGGTGACTCCTGAAATGCTCTCAAAACACCTGGCAAAAGGTTGACTATCAGCTGGAGTAATCTGCAATCAATATAATTTCACATTAGTTTTTAAACATCAAAAATTTAAGACTTTCTGTGTCTTTTGATGTAAAATCAAAATTCTACCAATTATATTAACATTTTTATTTCACTTTCAAATCCCGTACACCTTTTCGATGATGTTGAATAAGAGATTATTGTGAATGTGATGAATGTTTGATGGATGATGAAGTATAAATGATGATGCATTTATGATGAGGTCTTGTTACATACTAGGGTCGACTTTTCCCTAGATTGGGGCATTAATTATTATTCCGACGACCAATGGAATTTACCAACGACCTAACGTGACCGCCGAACCACAGGTAGTGGCCACCGTAAAAAGGTTGTTACCACAGGCAGCGCTGGGAATTGAACCCGGGCCGATTTGGTGCGAAGCACGCACTATACCACTGAGCTAACTTGCCAAGGCCAGTTTGCCACCCCATAGTTCTAAGCAGCTGGTTGCCAGCTTGAATGACAGGTTTCACTGTCGCTGACGGACATGTGAGCAGATTATGTTATCAACCAGTCCCCGAGTAGAGTGACACCAGTGATGTCTGACAAAACAGGCACAGAACCACAGAACGCAACTCAGCTTTCATCACAACACAACACGTGTAGCCTATTCTTCACATTTCAAACACATCTTTTATTCATTCTCATTTAACATTCGATTCTAAACATCTCGATTTAATTCTAACTGTGCTCACATTATATGGTGTTGGAAATTCAATTTTTATTTTTAATGTAATTTAAAATACAACCATCGGTAGGTATCTTCGCAAAATTAGCACGGTGAAAAGTTTAACGTAAAATTTGTATTTTATCGTTACATGCTTTGAATTTTAGCCTTTTTATAACGATGCATTGAGTGCAATGTTGAGTGATATAAAAAGACGATGTATAGTGAAAACGTTTTAAATCATTGTCGGATTTGTAATATAGCCAGTCGACTTCGAAACTCTGCTGTGAGCGTAAGTAAAAATATAAAACCTAACCGATTTTTGTTTGTTTGTGCGGTACGTTATTTTTACTTTATTAAATAGTTATTAACTATTTGTTTCTCTGCTATGTAGTTTGTAGAGAGTTCAACATGTAAAAAAGAACAATTAGTACAGTTCTTGAAAAAATTACTTTTGAACTACTGCAGAGACGAAGCAAAAGAAAACAAAAAGGTTTAAGCTACACACAGTGATTTCCTTAAATTTGCGTATGGTACCCACATTGCCACGGCCATTAACTACGTCAATGGATAAGGAAGTAACTATTTGGAATCGTTGACAGCCGCGTTTAAGGCCGCAAATCAAGAACAGAGTGCTGGATTCATTACACAAATGCATAATCTACTTCATAAGCACCTCTTTAACGGGTAATATAACAAATTATTCAGGGAAATGTTTGTTTGGTTATAACATTCTTAGTAAACACATTCTTTCAGTGAATCCCTACCCCCATCCCCGTACGTATTAGCGGATCCGTGGCGGATTGGTATCGCACGTCATGGAGCTCATCACTCCGGTGGCGCGGGTTCGATCCCCGCAGTCACCACTTACATTTGTAATGTGACTAATACGGTGACGCTAGGTAAAGGTGGAGGTTGAGTGGTAGAGAGGACTTTGTAGTCCTAACTTCGCCTCGTTAAACAAGACAAACTTTTACATTTTTACTATTTTGTTTAAAACTAAGTAAATAACAACTAAGGCACAAAATGAAACAGTTGGGTTTTCTTTGAACTCTCTCTCTCTCTTTCATAAGGGGACAAGGTAATAAGGTTTGCCTCGAAGTTGAAGTCAGGTCTGCAAAGTCCTCTCTACCACTCAGCCTTGACCTTTATCTAGCGTCTAGCGTCACAGTAAAGCTATGTAACAATGGTGATTGAGCAATGATGATAACTGAGTAGTGAATAATGATGAGTAGTCGCGTGCGATACCAACCCTCCACTAGTTTGCTGGAAATGAACAAATAAAACAAGTGTTCATTTATGCTTTTCAATAGCTAAACATAAGGTTACAAGGTAAACGACTACTCAATTCAAACTCCTTCTATGACCAACGTAGAAAGACTGTTCCCAGGAAAGGTTAAGTGGGCTCGACAACGTTTCGGTATGTTTTACATAGTGAATAAATAAATTATTTGTGTAATGAAGCTCGATTTACTATGTTACCTACCTCTGTTAGATGTCCTAGCCTCTTAATACAGAAGTTACCACCAAAATGTTATAAAGATTTAAAAATGAAATACAATCTAATTTATTTAGCAATAAAAGAAATTTTTTAATACCATCATCATTCCCGATTATTTTCTAATGAAAAAACACGTCCCTGAGAAGTGGGGTGTGTTTTTCCACAGGAAAATTATTATAAATGGTTTTAACCAGTCATAAGATTAAAAATGTCTTATAATTACTAAATCTATTTTATTCGATTACCTCTCGTTAGTATAATATGGATTGTACGATTAATACTTAAGATAGATTATTTGAGATTTGAAGGTGAGAGACATCGGTAAAGAATGCAGTAGGCTGGTGTGGTGGTGGTTAAGGGTTAAGGGTGCGTACGGTAAGGGTGGCTTGGAAGCTAGGGCAAGTGTATAGAAGCCAAACCCCCGGAGAGATATAAATGCGGATCATGTGTTCTTTGCTAAAGCTTGGAGCCTTCAAGTACTCGTATTTTCTTCTTTCTGTTTCATCATCAAATTTCCTTTGGAAAAATGACATGTTCATGCCGTCAACATGGTAAGACCCAGACCGGGACCATGAAATGAGCACCGGTCCTGACCCCCAGAACTTGTTTTGAGAATGTTTTGAAACATTATGTACATACGTATATACAGGGTAAGTTAAAAGTCTGGAGACACCACTTAAACTTTTAGTAAGGAAAGTGGAAAATTTTGACAAACCCTTTGGGGAAAGTTTTTATAGGGTTCTTAAGTTTCTTTTGACGTACTTTTCGTTACCCACCCCCACCCAAAAACCGGTGGGGAATCATTTTTAAATACGAACCCCGCCTTGTGACACCTTATTTGAAAGGGTATACAAACACAAACTCATTGATACCATTAAAAATTGTACGACGTTCCTGTACAAAATTGCGGCTCAAAACGTTTTTCATTTTCTAAGCAGTCAAATAGGACGCTGTCACTATACTTTTCAAAGTTTTGAAAAAGAAATTACATATTTAGTTTTTGGGTACTCAAAGCTTTAAAATCGTATGTTACAAGATAAATTTTCAAAATTTTAAAAATTGACAACATTTTGAAAAAAAGGGCAGCTTTAAAAGTTTGCAAAATTTATCTTGAAACATATTATTTTAAATCTTTGAGTACCCAAAAATTACATCTGTAATTCTTTTTCAAAATTTTGAAAAATATAGCGACAGCATCCATTTCTCTGCTTACAAAAAACTATTTAACAAAAAAATTGAACCGACTCTAAAAAATAAACCTACAGTAAAATGCTTTAAAAGGTTTGAAATAATTGGGTAATGCAATTCTGTATTGATTTACACGGTACATTCATAAACAATGAGGTTCTGATGTTTTACGCGTACAGACAATAATTTATCCATTACACTACAGTAAGATATTACAGCTGTACTCATGTCATGGTAACCAATATAATAAATATTAAACAGCTAATACATTATATCATTATATAATATTTTCCATATTGTAGACTAAAATTTAAGAGTTGTTATAATCTTTATTCACTTTTAAAAAATATTGGAGTCGGTGCTGCTTCTTCTTTGATAATATTGCTTCAGCAGCACCGACTCCAATATTTTTCTTTAAGTGAATAAAGATTATAAAACTCTTAAATTTTAGTCCACAATATGGCAAATAGTGTGCCTATGGTGGTATTCTAATATGTATTGGCAAATTAATAAAGCAATTATATAATAAAACTTTTTAATTTGAAAGGACATTTAACAGATTTTGCAAAGTTAGTAAATAACTGTAAATATTATACATACATTATAACTGATGTATCGCCAGCATATAATACAGCATGACCTTTGCTGACGACTCGAGGAAGATCGTTTGAATACATTAAGAATAAAAGAGGCTCCAAAATCGAGCCTTGAGGAACACCAGAAAAGACTGTCTGGAAAGCACTTTGAGAATTGCATACAGCCTGCCCTTCTACGAACACAACATACGAGTATCAGTAACGAGCTCACTACTTTGAACAACGTCTATTTTAATGAACATTGAGCTATAACTCACTAGGTAAACACTTTTGTCAAAAGAATTGAACCGACTTAAAAACTACAGTCAAATGCTATAAAAAGCTTTAAATAATTGGGTAACGCAATAATGTACTGTCTTACAGGCCATACAAACCTATAACCATACAAAATGAATTTCTGATGGTTTTCAGCGTACTGGCAATAATTTATCCATTACACTACCATTAAAGTATTACATCTGTACTAATTTCGTGGTAACCAATATAATAAATATTAAGTTGCCAAACATATTAGAATACCACTATATGCACACACTATTTGTCATGTTGTGAACTTTAATTTGTGGGTTTGTTATAATCTTTCTTTATTCACTTAAAAGATAGTTGGAGTCAGTACTGCTGAAGTAGGAACAGCAAATAGAGTTATCGAAACGAATCTTTTTTATACAAAAATATTAGTTTGACCAAGATAATTAAATGGGACCACTATGGAGCCTAATCAACGCTCAATCAACGCAAACTGGGTGTAAAACGATGGCCGCGTTCAAAAGTGATTCGTGAAGAGACATAAAAATATTACCCCAGGTCAACTTGTATAACCTACTAACTTGTTTTATCTAAAGTTGGTTTAAAAAATCACCCAGGTCAACTCGTATAACCTCCTCGATTTTTTGAAGTAAGTTAAAAAGACCTCCATTTTATTTTCTTAGAGGACATGCGATTTGATTCGCACGATATTTACTGGAAATCTCGACCAAGGCCAAAGTTTGGCTTCTATAGATCAAACTATTCAAAGGCGGTTGGTTATCTCTCGTATTTTTGTAAGAACATACATTTAAATAATATATGAGTCGAACGTGTTTTGTTACGAAATTTGAAGTATTATTGCTGGCCATCGTTAGCTAGAAGAAATAGAAGAAACGGCGTAATCTCCTTTCTTGTACACATTTAAAAAATGCAGAATACATTTACCAAAACATGCTGACTGTTGAGTCTGTACATCTCTTCAGTCAGGAAATTTGAGTTCGGTAATAGGTTCGGAAGGGCGTGTCTTTTTTGTACGAAGTTGTACAAACAGCTACTTTCATATTACTTAATAAATGGCAATTTGTCGCTTCTTCATAACGGTTTGCATGTTGTTACGTCTTGCCTGTTGTAAGAATATATTGCCTCTGTAATATTCATACTGCGATGGTGGTAGTAATGTTGCGAGTGAATGAACCAAGGGTTAAGCTGAGTCAAGTTGAATAGAATACGAGGTGGGTCCATTTATATATAGTTTAGTTTACAGGAAGCATTACCAGTCCTGTGTATTTAAGTATATAAATATGTAGCCTTACAAATATTTGCTTTCTCGATTTGAACTCTTACATTTGTTTCCTGAACTGTGTTAAACAGCTCCGAGTGTTGGTATTAACACTTAACTATACAACACAGTTAAGTGCGCCGGGGGCACCAATGTACATCAGACATATTACGCTACCATAGTTCGTTCACATTTACGTGTATGTTAAGTTATATTGTTTAAATTTAAGTAGTCGGTTTTCTCATAAAACTTCATATACTAGCGGAACAACTTGAAAAGATTCTAGCTTCTTAAAAGTTATAGTTGTGAGGTGTTTAAATGTTATGAAAGATAAATAATTGGCATGAACAACATTTATCTTCGAGTTAAAGGTTGTAGATATTGCTTATAACTGTATCAAAGTACTCAATGGTTATTGATACACCTTATGATTATTAAATATACAGTCCAATTGGGTTCTTGACACCTTGAGTCCTAATGTTAGCGCTGTATCATAGTCATATCTCAACTTGCGTTAAACACTATAAAACTATAGAGAGAAAAAATGTGCGGATTGAACTGTTATAAGCAAACAGCTGTTGAGAAATCTATACTCTGAGGGGTTGAAATAATATGCTGAAGAGGAAAGAAACCTTGAAAAGCTGATGGCAGCTTGTTAGTTGTTAAATATTTAGTCTCCGTTTCCGAATCAGTTCTGTTTGTTAACGTTCATATTGGTATTTCCCATTAGTTTTGACGTCCTTGTATTGTAGGCCTATTCGCCTTGACGCTGAGTGAGTTGCTTGTACAGTAAGCTCTCATCGCTATCGATCTGTTCAATACCGCTCAGCTGGTAAAAGACACCGCCGAATAAATCGGTAAGCTTCCTCTTTAGCGCAACCGAAGCCAAATGCACACGTACATAACTTTCAAATGTACAAAGCTGTACTGAAACAATTTAAGAATGCCTCCATGTAACGTATTTTAATTTGTAAAATAATGTAATTACATTAGACTTGTATACGACGTAACAAGATGGATATGTGCAATGAAATGTCACAAATTATTCCGGGGCCGACGGACCTTTAGAGTGTGTCTTTTCTGCTCCTCGGTAAAAACCCCATAATGTCATTAAAGTTCGTATAAGTATTATAATTCCAGCATATTATATTGTTTAATATTGTTTTGGTGAAAGCCTTAAAGTTAAATATTGATTTGATGTAAAACTACCATAATATTATACTAAGCTGCATCTATACAAAATAAACCAAAGTCATTTTCTTATAAATTCTTGAAGAGGAGATTATTGACAACGGTAAATTATATTTTGAAAAAAAAATACAAACGGGCCATATATGTGATTTATTTACCAATATTTTATATATACTAAATTTTATATGTACTATATACACATTAATATTTTCTACATTTTTATTTTACTGTAATAACGTTTATTTCTAAATCACATATTTTGATTTTGTATTTGTCAACAACCTTGTGTAAATATTGTCTTTTGTTTTAATGTACGTAATTTTCGCATTACCTGTAGATAGCAGCATGACTGTCGAAAGCGCTAGTGGTGAATAAATCTCATATATTGGCCTGTTAGTATTTTTTTCTAAATATAATTATTTCCTTATAATTTCAGTTACTGGCATCAAATAGACCATTTTTTCTGGCTCACGATCATTTCACAAATTAGTTTAGAAACAAACATCCAAAAAGGTTTGCTTGTATAGGTTTTACATGTTATTATTATAAGCATTATATGTAAGCGTTTTAAAAAACATAAGTATACGTTGTTTCCCGAAATCACTACTAAACAACAAATAAAACCAAACCATTTAAAAACCCTTTTAAAGTTCTGATTTTATTGTTTTGTAAATTAGTGCAAGGGAGCAAAAGTGCCTATTTCTCTCAAGCTGATGGAGAGGATTTTTCATAAGGTACAATTGAAAAGTGAGAGACTTTTTTCAAACTCTTCCACCGCTCTTGCAAAATAGTTTTCTCAAAAAGGTTCCAAAAGTGAATGTCGAAACCCGTGTTCGTACTAAAGGCACCCGTTCTCATACTTGATGACTATTATTAATGTCAACGGTAGGTACACAATGTAATTGTGTACTATATGTACACTAGGGCAACAGTAGCGTTGATCAGACAAAAGGAATTCAAATCGAAGTGGGACGTGGGTGTCTAACTAACGACGTCAGAAGTCATTCGTAAATTAGTCATAGTTCTCCTTAAAGTGGCACTGAAAATTATTGGTTGGTTAGAACGCAAAGGGGTTTGGCAGGAATACACACCACTTGTCTCTTTATCGACATGTAGTAATAGACTCCGTCCGTGTTGCATGCAATACTTGAAAACTTGTGTGTGTGGGATACATAATAACTTCACGCGATCAAACTTTATCTATTATCGAAGGAGGGTCCGAAACTAATGAGTTTGAAAGTTTTCCTTCTGAGTAAACTCGTTCGCTCAATGAACGGTTTAAATATCGACCAGAGAAAAGTTACTTTAAATAATGTCTCTTCTTAGCTTTGTATAGTGCTTGTTGGCGGCTAGGGAATTGACAATGTAATTATGTACTCTAAATACACTTGGGCAAAAGTAGTATTGATCGACCAAAAGAAATTCAAATCCATGTGGGTGACAAACCAACTACGTCATAAGTCATTCACAAGTTAGTCATTTTTAACCTAAAACCTTGCACTGAAAATTGGCGGTTGTTCAGAAGTTTAGAGGAATAGAGCTTTTGGTTATCTAAAGGATATTATTTACGTAAAACCTTTAGGATTCTAGCATACAAGAATGAAACCTATTTCCAGGGCCCAAATTTTACATCTCATTTACAACACGATACACCTATTATTATTATATACTATTATTTAAGAATATTACGTGAAGTTCTGTCTTTCATACTTTACTAAGATACTATGATGAATTTCGACCGGAGACACGTATCATACACTACTACGATCAGTATTTTAAGGAGAATATGGGACGTTGGGTGAGTGTGATGAGTGTTTTTATGGATGGTGTTTAGTTGTTTATAACAAAAATGCTTTGCCATTATGAAATGTTCACAGTGGTAACATAGTTGTTTGGAAAAGAAGCCCGAAGAAGCCCCTACCGCCAAACACTTTAATAATAGCCGTTGAGGATTTATCTCAACAAATGAAAAATATTAAAAGGGTAATATTTACAACTCAGCTACCACGTAGTTAGACTGTTTTTGTAAGTAAAATCAGCCACCACCCTTAATTTCCGATACATGTTTAGTAAAACTACAAAACATTGGTAAAATCTATTAAATTGTTCTTATTTGTGTTAGGTCGTTTCTATAGTTTTTTTATATTTTGTTGGGAGGTTGTAACTTACTTCCGAATAGGTCACATCTTTGCTGAGAATTTAAAAGTAAACCCTAGTATTTCTAATAAATTGTCAAAAAACCAAAACCATATTCATTCATTACACATGTGTTCTTAACCTTGTTTACCTACCTTGTATACACCTTTAAATTGTGTGTTGTCTTTTTCGTTTCGCTTACCAAGTTACCTAAATTTTGAGTACACAAAACTACACCATTTCTTGGTGAAATATGGGCCCACTTGGTTTGTGTAATTGATTGTATAACTCAATGTCACTACTTGCAAATGGCTCAGAAAACGCTTTTGAAGGTAAGACACAATACAGTTATAGCTTATCCAGCTACAGCTATGGCTTCATCTAGTTTCTCTAAATTTATGTATCCAAGTGTTTTACATAATATGTAACTAAAAAAACCAACGCTTCACTTTATAAGTGTAATAACAATTGCATTAAAAACTGAGACAGCGCTTTAACACCACTTGCATTAGTTTGACTTTTAAGGAAGTTTACAAACTTCAAAAGGTAAAAGGTAAAGTTTGTCTGGTTAAAAGAGGTGTACTTGGGACCCTCTACCACTCAACCTCGACCTTGATCTCGTCATTTACAAATATAAGTAGTGACTGCGGGGATCGAACTCGAGTCAGCGGAGTGATGAGCTCCGGAGTCATGCACGCAACAAGGGTCCGCAGATGAACTTACAGCTGAACTATAATAATGTACTCACAATGTGGATAGAGACACACTTGGCTAGTTGAACTGATAGTCAAACTTCAAAATAAACTAAAATTAACTCTACAAAAACGTTCACCATCCTAATTAAGTGTTTAGAACACGCGTCAAGTTTTAAAGCGTCGATGCTTAGTGCTGTTTTTTGTCGTTTCTTTATTACTGAGTATTCATTATTTGATATTTCACGCGAAGTATCTAGATAATCTAAATTGATAATATGAAGAACGTTATGATTATCAGTTGCAGTTTAAATCGATACATAGAGTGATGTTTCAGCGAGATACGCTGTCGTATTTGTTATTTCTAACTAGTTAGATTTCAACAACTGCAACGAGCACTTCCATTAGCGTGTCATATACAGCACTGTACTAAAGTGTGGTTTGAATTATTGTTTGTAAACTATATTTGATGGAATATATTATCAGTATGTACTTCCTTGTAGCTTAACCTTTTCAGCTCTCCTGTCGGCAGTGGGCTGACATGGCCGTTTTTGTAGGCTTATACGAAACTTTTTTATTTTTATTTCTTAGAAGTGTGTTTTTTAGTTTATTAGTTTATAATTCAATAAACCAGGTGCATTTGAAGTGTAAAATAATGGTTGGTATGTAAATAAATGAGAGCCGAAAGGGTTAAATCAATTTTCTTGATGCTTTACAAACTAAATTACTATAGTATTCTCAGCTCAAGTTCTCACAAGTTTTAAGGCAAAGATTTAGGGTAGTGCCGGTGTGGAACAAACAGAACATTCATAAGTTTATGTTCTGTTTAACGTGAGAACTTATTTATACTACTTCTATGATGTATAATCAAACCCCCTTTGTGGAGAACTATTAAAGACACTATGATTGCAGCACTTATTTTACAATGTTGTTTAGAATATAACGCCCGTTTCATGTTCACATACACTGTAGTACAGATAAAATAGTCAACCAACAGACGGTTCACGTGACCGATGCTGTAAAGGGATTTAATTTACAGGCTGTCAGCGTAAGACCTGG
The DNA here is from genome assembly GCA_018831715.1 of Matsumurasca onukii. Classification (NCBI taxonomy): domain Eukaryota; kingdom Metazoa; phylum Arthropoda; class Insecta; order Hemiptera; family Cicadellidae; genus Matsumurasca; species Matsumurasca onukii. Next base: position 32,845,582 of record CM032064.1, read on the forward strand.
TTTTGTTACGATAAAAGAAAAAACACGTTTTCATTAATTCACGATACGTTGAACCACTTGCAAAATTATTACGATTACAGAAGTTCTGATTTTTTTGATACAATTATATAAAGCGGAACCTTCAGCAAATTTCACTTAGCCCAAACTTCATTTGGAATTCAAAACTTGTGAAATCACACAGTGTTGAAAGTCTTAACTATTAAAAGAATTATATTTTCATTAAATATACCCAAGCAGTATAAAAGGGATGTATACTAAAAGTTTAATACACAATTAGTCGGTAGACACAATATTATCAGGCAATAAGTTCGATATGTATTTGTTATGTATTGAACGCCGTAACACTCGTCATAATAAAACATAAAACTGACGTTGTAAGTGGAGGGAATCAGAGTAACAAAATGCAAAGGAAATTCAACTCACTCATGCCAGCGGCGCTTTAGTGCTTAGCTGCGTGTCGGCCTGGTTTATTGCGCGTTTTGTATATATGTAGAGTTTGTGAAAAAACTACTGCACGATGGTTTGTACTACGTTGACTTGATCTTCGTACTAAAAAGAAATCTGGTAATTAAATGTGCTTGCTTGGTAATTGAACGTCGTCAAAAAACTATGTGTTTCTGAAACAGGAAAACTAAACCAAATTAAAACGTTGAAATGTTGACACAACAATTTAACTATCCGTTGCAGAAAAAAGATTGTTTGTGAAGGCTGTGAGGTTGATTGATTGAAATGTTTTGTTCCTGGCGTGAAACATTAGCAGTTAACGCGAGAGAAGTTAACCGTTTTAAACGCTAAATGTGCATTTCTGCTAATGTATATTAATCAGAGGCTTCACGTTTCGATTGCTTTTTGAAACTACTTAACTGTTTGGATTAACATTGCATTACCATTAACTAATTACTGTGGATTACCAATATATTTCTAATATTAATTTATTTGATTCCTTAAATAGCTGAGTCAGTTTAGAAAGTATCTACTATATGATTTTACGACTGATGACCTTGATGTAGGATAAATAATATTATATTGGTGTACGCTTGATTAAAACGGTTTGTAAAGCATGTAAATTAAATGTGATCGACAAAATTATATGCTAGTCAAGTGAATAACAGAAGTGCAAGTCCATTCTTACGTGCTGGAATAGATAACAAGATAAATATTTGAGATGCATAAAAATAAGTAGTATAAACTCATATGAAAACTATGACACATCAGTTCAATTGAATTAATATCGAATTTCCTTTGGAAAAATGAGATATTCAAGCCGTCAGCATGGTAAGACCCAGGCCCGGGACCATGAAATGAGCACCGATCCTGACCTCCAGAACACGTTTGAGCATTGTTTCAAAACTTTGTATACATAGTATGTGTATAAGTGTATCATCTCTACAAATCCCATGTTTTCCGATTTTCATGTAATTTGGCGCAAATTTTCGTTTTGGAAACATCGCAGTAGAGTTCCTCATTCAGCAAAGTCATACTTCCGGAACCCTCTTTGGGGGACTTACAAACAAAAACAAGATTTGAATGATTTAAAAACAGTAAATTTCGTCCAATTTCGATTAAATTTGAAATAAATATGTATTTTGTTATCATACATCAATATACCATGATATATCATAATATATATAGTTATGAAAATCCAATAAGTGTTTTGAAAACGGCTTCCACGAAAGTGATATTTCGCTATAACAGTGGAATGAATGAACTCCGATTTAAAAACTAATGAACTCCCTAGAATTAATTGAATAGTAATATAATTAATTTTATTTTGTACAAGTACAAGTACAAAATAAAATTAATTATATTACCTATTGTTTTCAATTAATTTATATCAGTTGCCAATATCTCCAGAAGAAGATCATCCAAAATGTATGTTCAAGTTTTCCTTTGACGATATGTAGTATAACTTTCAGTAAAAACCCGGTAAGTGTGAGGTCGAAGTCCGAAGCGAGGCTGTGAGCGCGGCGAAACACTCGTCATAATAAAACATAAAACTGAGGATGTGAGTGAAGCGAATCAGAGTAACAAAATGCAAAAGAAATTCGATTGACTCATGTCAGCGGCGCTTTAGCGCTTAGCTGCGTGTCGGCCTGGATTATTGCTTCGGCTGACAAGGATATATAGTTTGACAGTGAAAATATGCATTTTTCATTTGTCAGTTTAGTTGGCAAACTTTAATAAATATCTTTAACTTACTAGTAGATGACACATTGTTAGAGGTTGACATATTATGCATACGAACCGGCCTAAGTCACTAAATCACTAAATCACTATTTGAGATGCCGACCACTCTCATGAGGGTGTTTTAAGGCAAATATGTGTGAGGATGAGTGTGATGAGTGGTAGTAATGAGTTATGAGGTGTAGTCTTGTTACAAACTAAGGCCGACTCTTCCTTAGAATGGGTCATTAATTAATAGCCCAATGACCAATGGAAATACAAGGACCAACGGCTTAACGTGACTTCCGAACCACCCAGGTGATGGTCTGATATGTCTAAGCTATGGTTGGAGTTGATGCGGGTATCATCAGATGATCACTGAGACTATCTGAGCCGCTTTAGACCTATATCATCCTCAAAACCTGACCTCCATGAAGCTGGATTACAGGACCACGCCACGAGTCCCAGTCGTGAGACGGGATTCAAATGCATAACGCCTATGAAAAGAAACAGTTACATGAACGAACAGTTGCAAAAACACAGTCACATGTTTTTTGTAGTACGGTAATGGAGGTTCTGTACTTAACTAGCTATGCCTTCATCTGAGCATTCTGAACGGCTGAAAGCGTTGAAAACCGGCACCAGAACACGAGGTAGAGGTAATCTGAAATAATGTTTAACGTGTATAGGGTTTGCTCTAACCAATAGGGATTGTTAGAGACATTGTTTAGACAGTTTGAACTTGTACATTGATCCACGACTATTAGACGTGTTAAATGTCAAAGTATATTTAACCCTATCCTTGCACATAATTTTAAAGGATGTACACATTCAAAATCCATAATATTCTTGAATTTGTTTCTGATGCCCCTAACATAAATTTTGGTCATGTATGAAATGTATTACATACAAATGGCTATAGCTTTAAAGTTATTTCCTACGTAAAAATATGTACTGCTAAGAAAACGGCTGATTTGTTAAAATTTGGCATTTTTTTCTATCACACTAATTAAAAGCACTAGCCCCGGAAAACGACTAAAAGGACATCTACAGTACTGTTGCTTAGTTCGAAAAAGGAAGAATTGGCACACATTTTGTTTGTGCTAAAACTCATAAAGCGTGAGAATCAACGTGAAAGGCTGCTATTTTGGATAGAGACATTAAATAAATGCATCCAAGTATTGTTGTTTAATTTCTTTTACGTTCTTCGAATGATATACAGAGTGATAGGTCTTACACAATATATTAAATGTAAACTTGGTATTTTCAAATTACGGGGAGGAGGGGCCAAACCCTTAAAACGTACGAAAAGGCACTTTAGATTACACTTACTGTATTCCTTGTTTGAAGTTTGTTGTTGACGATGGGAGAATTTCAGAAGTTGAACTATTATTGCGGACATTTTCCATCGTTAGTGAAACAAAAAAGATCACGACGTTTCGGGATCTGCAATCTGATCCCGTCTTCAGGTGAAAGTAACCTAAAACATATCACAGAACATTAAAAAATGAGCTAGCCTAAAGTAGTCACCGGCCAACCAGTCAGTCTAGAGTTAGCTCGTTCAGTTAGTGGACGTGTTTTTGTGATTCGTTTTGAATTTACTCCGGTGACTTGTTTACTTTCATAGTGTGGTTTGTGTTTGTAATATTGTAGTTTTGTTTTTTCTAGGCTACTCCTAAATTCTAAGATTTAATTTTTTGTTTGACTTTAACAACTACATGTTTTTCGGTAGAGTTTGACTGGTCAGCTACGCTGACTTCTTTAGGCTAGCTCATTTTCTAATGATCTGTGTTATGTTTTAGGTTACTTTCACCTGAAGACGGGATCAGATTGCAGATCCCGAAACGTCGTGATCTTTTTTGTTTCACTAACGATGGAAAATGTCCGCAATAATAGTTCAAGTTCTGACTTACTGTATCTTATCAAATCCCGTTTAGTAAGGGGAGGGATTTGCTGTCGTTGCCTACAAATAAGTATGTCCTAAATGTCCCTCGTGGCCTGGTCTAGGTCACCGGGAGGAATTTCATCCTTATTCTGTAGTGCGTGTACGTATGTTCACAACTGTGCCTTCATGCTGAGTCAACGAGCTCCGAAACACTCTCTCACTCTGTTCTCGGAAGTAACAAGTAAGCCCAGTCTGGGAAGTTCTGAGTACCGAGTACTCCATGCTGAGTGAGTATGGACTGTATCAACATTACTGCCGTGTAATCTAGGTGTCAGGTTTAACCAGTCGTATGAGAGGCCGGGCAGGAGGGACGAGGATAAGGATCTGCAGCGTCTCTCGCCTAGAGTTACACATTTATAGTCTTACCACACAGGGTATAGACACGATACCGAACTGTGAGAACCTCATGTCACCTTAGTGTGTCACGTTAAGAGTGAGCTTACAAGAGTTTACAATGCACAAAAATGTGACGCCACATGATGTATTATAAATTTAAGTTGCTGTTGACGAGTTTATCTAAGATGGCCTAGAGCCAGAGTTTCAAAGCACATTTTATTTGTGGTTTACAATGCTCTAAAAGTGCCGCTGTAGGTGTCCAAAGTGCAGTTGTCTAAAAGAAAAACTGTACTGTTAAGGCAACGGTTTATGTATTTCAAACTTCTGCGTGCATCGTCACACCTTGATGTTAGTGTTGGGTGGGTTGGGTGGTAGCAACGGTAGTGCCCGAGTGAGCAGGTGTGGAGAGAGGTGAGGAGAACCCTGAACCCCAGATACTAAATAGTGCTTTTCTAGTTTAATGTCATCGTCCAAAAATTGCTGTTATCTCCCACTACTCAGTATTGATATTTTATCGTTTATTTTAGATACACCACATCGCATATTATGGAGTATTAGTACTGGGAAAACACAGAAATATCACATATTTCTTAAATAGTATTGCAGAGTTTAGAGAAATGCCGGGGGAAGGGCATCACACTTACTGACGGATAAACTCGACAGTGTTTTCTTGTTTTTCTTTTTGCATACCAAACATTATCGTTCTATTCAGCATCTACCCAATTACAAATGCGTAAATTTAACACTAGATACAGATTTTTTTAAATTCCTCCGCCCTATTAAGATACATAAACACAGGTTTTCATAAAAAATGTATTGCCTTTTTTAGGATTATTAGAAAAGTACATAGTACAAATTTCAGAAAAGGTTCCTAGCCAATTTTCATTTGCATTGATCCGAAGTTTGTCTCAAATTGACTACCGAATTGGACAACACAGAACGGTAATTCATGAACGTTTCCTATCATAGGCTAAAGTTAAACTTATCAACAAGTACCCTAATGCTTATGGGATTTAAAACTCACCTCAAACACATTTTGGTCGCGGAAGCCCTCTACAACAAAGACGAGATTATGACACACACTTGGGAGACCGTACATTCATTAAGAGTATACAGTGGAACCTTGATATAACGAACCTGATACAACAAAATCCTTGATATAACGAATTTTTTCTCAAATCACTCCATAACACTCAATGCAAATTACACCTTATATAGCGAAAGAAACACTTTGAAGACTCGATATAACAAATTTTGGTCCAAAGCCACAAGCAGTACTCAATATAACGAAATTCAGGAACTCTAACTTACATAACGTAGTCCACCTCTATACAACGAATTCCTACGTTCCGAACCTCTATATAACGAATTTCCCTCTGAGAGTGTAGTGCTGCAAATCAATAAGGCGACAAGCCTCGACGAACATCCCGTGACTTTGTTTCTTCTGTGGCTCCACCCAGCCTAAGACCAAGAAGAAGAGGAGAGTGATGAAGATGAAAGTGAAAGTGTTCTACCTGAGCCGACAGAAAGATGCTCGTGCGGCCCTTAATGTTGAAAGATGTGTTGGGGAAAAAAGGGTGTTTAAGAGATAGTGTTATAAATTCAATCAACGAGCTGGATTGCACTCTAGATTTAGTCCAAATCACAGGTAAACAAACTACAATTTCGATTTCTTCCACAAAGACGATTGAAAGATCGCAGAACTCACAAAAAAGCAAAAATATCATTTTCCTTTGTATGTGCTGAGACTTTCTACAGTATCAATGTATTAAACATGTACTCTATGTAAAATACATGGCTTTGTTTATTATCATCTTTACTTTCCTTCTTGCCTAAAAAACACTTAGTAGGGCACCACGACATCTTACAATGTAGTCAGCATTGATAGTGAACGTTATATTGAGGTATTTGAAACAGATTTCGTTATGTTGAGGTTGAACACCAAAGTTTGCAAAACCCTATATAACGAAATGTGTCTGATTTCACCTCAATATAACGAACTTATTTAACAAAAATCCTGATATAACGAATTTTTTACAACCCTTAACATTCGTTATATGTGTGGTTCCAATTGTACTAGCTAACTAATGGGTGTACAGTAGAATAATTCGAACGAAAGGGGAGTAAACGAAAAGTTTTAAGTCTGAAAGGTATCTCGATGGGAACCAATGGAAAGTGTTAAATACATTAATGATTATTTGTATTAATGGTTTGTTTATGTGAGATGCAAACCATACACCTTGAAACGTGCACCGATCCTGATCCTTTGATGGGTTTTTATATGTTACTGACTAATACCTGTTTTCCTGGTGACTAAGTGAGTGTCCGTTTCCAAAGTCGTCTTCGCATCCTACCTGTTGTCTTGTTTACTTTATTTCACTTTGATTTCAGAAACCGGCCACTCTTAGAGGGTATTTCAAGGTGGGTATTTTATAGCATGAATGCTGAGTGTGATGAGTGTTTTGACGGAGGTGTAGGTCTTATTACAAACTAAGACCGACTCTTCCCAGATTTGATCTTTAAATGATAGCCACACGGCCAATGACGATGTACCATGAAGATGAATGTCCAAGTGGCCACGACGGTGAGTGGCCATTGTGAACAAGACGTTAATGCAGCACCGGAAGTTGAACCCGGGCGGATTTGGTGCAAAGCACGCACTATACTGTATCACTGAGCTATAGCCACTCCCTAATCTGGTGATTACTGAATTCAAAGTAAGTAGAAACAAGAAATGTCATAGCTAGCCTATGTGTCCACAACGAATTTCTTGAAGAACTCTTTGATGGCCACGGAATTCAGTAATAAATAATATTGTATAGCGCCATTACAGTGAAAATTAGAGATTTAGCCATAAACCTTTTTATTGGTATGAATAGTTTGAGTCCACCTCTCCGTTAAAATAAGTGAGTGTTTACACTTAATTGTGTGCAATGTAATATAATATATATGTGGTAAAATAAAGCAAAGCCATCGCAAATGAATCCCAGATAATACATATTTACTTTTGATACATTTGATTTTGTTATGCTTGTTGATTTGGAACCTCCAAACTGAAGTAGTTTGGTAAAACAACGCGGTTTTCGTTTAATAATTACATAAACTATTGTACAATTTGTATGGAACAGACGACGAGTGGTTTGGTTTAGGTAGTGTGCAGTCAGGTGATTCAATTTCAGAGTGTCAACTAAATACATTATCTCTGAAAATGGAAAAGGGCCAACGCGCGTTGTTCCCGACTTATAGCAGAAGCCAAGCAATTATCTTTGTTCACTTTATCCACTGATACCATCTTAATTTACACTCGTGAGCTTTCCCGTACAGTCTACGTATTTTATTGTAAACCTTTGGTATTTGATCACAATTGTATAATATGCCTGTTCTATTCGTAGTTTTCATTACACCTACATTTCAGTACCTACTTTTAAACCGACACCTTAGAAGTACTCGAACAATAATAATATTTATTTATAGTAATTTTTACACTAAAATTGTGTTCACTGCTACCACTAGTTAGACACGGTCCAATTTCGTAACTATGCAATATATCTGCAATTTGAAACTATAGTTTATACTTAAAAGAGGTATTCATGAATTTGCCTAAAGATTAAAATAGATGGTTTATTAGGTAATGTTTTAAATTTTTTCCAAACGGAACAAAGTTGTTGGTTGATCCGATATTCATTGGAGAATTGTTTTTATATTTTTCCCAAGCCTTATTAGTAAAGATGGATTACTTTTAGGCTAGCTAATTTTTAATGTTTTGTGATATGTTTAAGATTACTTCTCACTTGAAGATGGGATTAGATTCCAGATCAGATTCCGAAACGTCGTGGTCTTTTTGATGAATCAGAAACGTTGGTGCAAGTCAGTAATAATATTTCAACCTTTGAACAGGAAATGTGTTAAACATTTAAAGGCGATAAAATTCCAAATGGACCATATTCTTTTTCAAAATGTCTTAGTTAAGAGAAGTTAGAAAGCATTGACATTTTAAAACCTTACATTAACATTTCAAACATGAAAAGTGTTGTTACGGTTAAAATTAAAGAGAGACAAAAAGCGTCACAACAGGACAGATCAAAACTTACCCAAACATCTAACTGCCGATTTTTGTTGAATCAAAATTCGTGACAATTAAATTCAGCACAGTTCCCCAAAATACTATGCCGAACAAAATGTTCGGATGTATGAGTCCGAATTAGGTTGTTCTCTAAACAAGTACTTCAAAATTATTTAACGTTTTTCGCAAAAAAAGATACCAGATATGATCATTTTACAAACAAAATCAATGTAATTATATTAAATATGGTATTGGTAGTTTTCAATGTATGGGCAATTTTTGTCGATGAACGATGAAAGTTGTCAGCTTGAATTCATCCTTGCATTAAACACCAAATTGTTGGTTCGAACCCCGCATTGAAAAATGTCAGCCGTTCATTTAATAAAAACGCGTTGAAATAACGCTTTTATTACATTATTGCGTGTTCTATGAGTAGCAAATATTTAGTTTATAAATATGCTTCGAAATTTTTCTGTGTCTTTGGTTTATCTCAATAAATTAATAACTCAAAACAAAAATAAACTGAATACATAATAAAACTGACTTCATTACATAGTCTCAAAATTGAACCTAGCATGGTCAGAGCTAGTTTTGGAATATAATGATTCGATTACTTTGATAGTTAACAATAAAATAATGGTTACAAATCGGCGTTTCATTAAATTAAATAAAACATCTATAAAAATAATATATGTGTTGTTATTTAAAAAGGTATATAGTCATAGATGTTTGGAGAGTGTCTGTGTTTGAGGTCAAACACAAAAATATATGTTAGCATATTTTTTTTATCTAAAGCGAAACAAGTAAAGGTCTTAGGAAAAAAGTCGTGTACAAAGGATGTCGGGAATTTAATTCCACACCAACAATGTCCGCCATATTGAGCTGGACTTGACAGTACTCGTACTTCTAGCCGTAGTAAACAGCATCACCGTATGCTACCTTAGGAACTTTCTTGTCGCATTGTTAACTTAGATATAAAATATTTTGTTACTAGTTGTTAAATTATTTTAGTGGTTTTGAATAGTGAATCCTATAAAGATACAGATTACCGATGGCTGTCCAGCCCCTTAAATATGGAATTGCAGTGGTGAGCTAAGGGGGAGGAGTGACAAGTGACATTTGAGTTGGACTTTGAAGTATTGAAGACCCAGCGACTGTAGATTTCACTGCATGAGAACTCTAAAGTCCTACATTGAATCCAAATGAACATAGACTTTTTCGTTTTATGTCATACCTTCAAGAAAAACTACAGCCAATCCGTTATCGATTAGTAGCCTAAAACGTGTATGACTTTTACACAGATAAATGACTGCCACCGGTTTAGTTTGCAATGTGTAAAAATCTATTTGACTTCTTACTATAGGAGGCCAAGAGTTTTACCACAAGCCGTAACTTGATAGACACAAAATATACAAACCTGCTTAGAACCTTCAGTAGTATTGAAATCTGCAATTTTAAAACGTCTATAATTTACCATTTAAATTGTATCAAGTCGTTACAGGATGATATCAAACACGCCGTACGTATAATGTAGATTGCAATAAGTTCACTCAAAATATAAATAGTATTGACATAATTATTAAAATAGTAGTATACATTTATAAGTTTTAAAACTTTTTGATTAAGCATAGAGCTTTGTACAAGAAGTAAAAATCCACCTGACCACGATTTGATGGATGTTCTCCGTCAGTCAAAAACAGTAAAATATATATGAACCTGTAATCGTACACTCATGTTTGATTTAGAAAAGGCATCACTGTTTGTTCCACGGAAAATACAAAATTGGAGGGACCGAAACCGAACCGTGAGTCAATAGTGATTTAATATGAATTGTATTGTGTATTGGCCCTTCGCGAAGCAAATATCAGTGAAAATGTCAGCGGTATTCGGCTGTGCGGCAGGAAATTGCTTGACTCCTCGGGCTGTATAGTAGGTAGGCTCCTCTCCTACACAGTGTATGTTTCACTGTTTCACCACCGTAGGTAGGCTCCTCCCACACAGTACACGTGTATGTTTTCACTGCCACCACCCGTAGGTAGGCTCCTCTCCTACACAGTATGTTTCACTGTTTCACCACCCGTAGGTAGGCTCCTCTCTACACAGTGTATGTTTCACTGTTTCACCACCCGTAGGTAGGCCTTCCTACACAGTGTATGTTTCACTGTTTCACCACCCGTAGGTAGGCTCCTCTCCTACACAGTACACGTGTATGTTTCACTGTTTCACCCGTAGGTAGGCTCTCCACACAGTGTATGTTTCACTGTTTCACCACCCGTAGGCTCCTCTCCCACACAGTGTATGTTTCACTGTTTCACCACCCGTAGGTAGGCTCCTCCTACACAGTACACGTGTATGTTTCACTGTTTCACCACCCGTGCTCCTCTCCCACACAGTGTATGTTTCACTGTTTCACCACCGTAGGTAGGCTCCTCTCCTACACAGTGTATGTTTCACTGTTTCACCACCCGTAGGTAGGCTCCTCTCCTATACACAGTACACGTGTATGTTTCACTGTTTCACCACCCGAAGGTAGGCTCCTCTCCTACACAGTACACGTGTATGTTTCACTGTTTCACCACCCGTAGGTAGGCTCCTCTCCTACACAGTGTATGTTTCACTGTTTCACCACCCGTAGGCCTCTCCCACACACACAGTGTATGTTTCACTGTTTCACCACCCGTAGGTAGGCTCCTCTCCTACACAGTGTATGTTTCACTGTTTCACCACCCGTAGGTAGGCTCCTCTCCTACACAGTACACGTGTATGTTTCACTGTTTCACCACCCGTAGGCTCTCTCTCACACAGTACACGTGTATGTTTCACTGTTTCACCACCCGTAGGTAGGCTCCTCTCCTACACAGTGTATGTTTCACTGTTTCACCACCCGTAGGTAGGCTCCTCTCCTACACAGTGTATGTTTCACTGTTTCACCACCCGTAGGCTCTCTCCTACACAGTACACGTGTATGTTTCACTGTTTCACCACCCGTAGGTAGGCTCCTCCTCACACAGTACGTATGTTTCACTGTTTCACCACCCGTAGGTAGGCTCCTCTCCTACACAGTACACGTGTATGTTTCACTGTTTCACCACCCGTAGGTAGGCTCTCTCTACACAGTACACGTGTATGTTTCACTGTTTCACCACCCGTAGGTAGGCTCCTCTCCTACACAGTACACGTGTATGTTTCACTGTTTCACCACCCGTAGGTAGGCTCCTCTCCTACACAGTACACGTGTATGTTTCACTGTTTCACCACCCGAAGGTAGGTCTCTCCTACACAGTACGTGTATGTTTCACTGTTTCACCACCCGTAGGTAGGCTCCTCTCCTACACAGTACACGTATGTTTCACTGTTTCACCACCGTGGTAGGCTCCTCTCCTCACAGTACACGTGTATGTTTCACTGTTTCACCACCCGAGGTAGGTTCTCTCCTACACAGTACACGTATGTTTCACTGTTTCACCACCCGTAGGTAGGCTCCCTCCTACACAGTACACGTGTATGTTTCACTGTTTCACCACCCGTAGGTAGGCTCCTTCACACAGTACACGTGTAGTTTCACTTCACCACCGAAGGTAGGCTCCTCTCCTACACAGTACACACGTGTATGTTTCACTGTTTCACCACCCGTAGGTAGGCTCCTCTCCCACACAGCACACGTATGTTTCACTGTTTCACCACCCGAAGGTAGGCTCCTCTCCCACACAGTACACGGTATGTTTCACTGTTTCACCACCCGTAGTAATTTCCTACACAGTACACGTGTATGTTTCACTGTTTCACCACCGTAGGTAGGCTCCTCTCCTACACAGTACACGTGTATGTTTCACTGTTTCACCACCCGTAGGTAGGCTCCTCTCCTACACAGTGTATGTTTCACTGTTTCACCACCCGAAGGTAGGCTCCTCTCCTACACAGTGTATGTTTCACTGTTTCACCACCCGAAGGTAGGCTCCTCTCCTACACAGTGTATGTTTCACTGTTTCACCACCGTAGGTAGGCTCCTCTCCTACACAGTACACGTGTATGTTTCACTGTTTCACCACCCGTAGGTAGGCTCCTCTCCTACACAGTGTATGTTTCACTGTTTCACCACCCGTAGGTGGCTCCTCTCCCACACACAGTGTATGTTTCACTGTTTCCCACCCGTAGGTAGGCTCCTCTCCCACACAGTACACGTGTTTCACTGTTTCACCCGTAGGTAGCTCCTCCCACACAGTGTATGTTTCACTGTTTCACCACCCGTAGGTAGGCTCCTCTCTCCTACACAGTGTATGTTTCACTGTTTCACCACCCGTAGGTAGGCTCCTCTCCTACACAGTACACGTGTATGTTTCACTGTTTCACCACCGTAGGTAGGCTCCTCTCCCACACAGTGTATGTTTCACTGTTTCACCACCCGTAGGTAGGCTCCTCTCCTTACACAGTGTATGTTTCACTGTTTCACCACCCGAAGGTAGGCTCCTCTCCCACACAGTGTGGTTTCACTGTTTCACCACCCGTAGGTAGGCTCCTCTCCTACACAGTCACGTGTATGTTTCACTGTTTCACCACCCGTAGGTAGGCTCCTCTCCCACACAGTGTATGTTTCACTGTTTCACCACCGAAGGTAGGCTTCTCCCACACAGTACACGTGTATGTTTCACTGTTTCACCACCCGAAGGTAGGCTCCTCTCCTACACAGTGTATGTTTCACTGTTTCACCACACCCGTAGGTGGCTCTCCCACACAGTGTATGTTTTCACTGTTTCACCACCTGTGCTCTTCCCACACAGTACACGTATGTTTCACTGTTTCACCACCCGAAGGTAGGCTCCTCTCCCACACAGTACACGTGTATGTTTCACTGTTTCACCACCCGTAGGTAGGCCTTCCTCACACAGTACACGTATGTTTCACTGTTTCACCACCCGAAGGTAGGCTCCTCTCCCACACAGTACACGTGTGTTTCACTGTTTCACCACCCGTAGGTAGGCTCTCCCACACAGTACACGTGTATGTTTCACTGTTTCACCACCCGAAGGTAGGCTCCTCTCCTACACAGTACACGTATGTTTCACTGTTTCACCACCCGTAGGTAGGCTCTTCTCCTACACAGTACACGTGTATGTTTTCACTGTTTCACCACCTTGTAGGCTCTCTCCTACACAGTACACGTATGTTTCACTGTTTCACCACCCGTAGGTAGGCTCCTCCTCACACTGTAGTACACGTGTATGTTTCACTGTTTCACCACCCGTATAGGCTCCTCTCCTACACAGTGTATGTTTCACTGTTTCACCACTCGAAGGTAGGCTCCTCTCCTACACAGTGTATGTTTCACTGTTTCACCACCCGTAGGTAGGCTCCTCTCCTACACAGTGTATGTTTCACTGTTTCACCACCCGTAGGTAGGCTCCTCTCCTACACAGTGTATGTTTCACTGTTTCACCACCCGAAGGTAGGCTCCTCTCCTACACAGTACACGTGTATGTTTCACTGTTTCACCACCCGTAAAGGCTCTTCCCACACATACACAGTGTATGTTTCACTGTTTCACCACCCGTAGGTAGGCTCCTCTCCTACACAGTGTATGTTTCACTGTTTCACCACCCGAAGGTAGGCTCTCCCACACAGTACACGTGTATGTTTCACTGTTTCACCACCTGTAGGTAGGCTCCTCTCCTACACAGTGTATGTTTCACTGTTTCACCACCCGAAGGTAGGCTCTCCTCACACAGTGTGGTGTTTAATTGTTTCACCACCCGTAGGTAGCCCTCTCCTACACAGTATGTTTTCACTGTTTCACCACCCGAAGGTAGGCTCTCCTACACAGTACACGTGTATGTTTCACTGTTTCACCACCCGTAGGTAGGCTCCTTCCTACACAGTGTATGTTTCACTGTTTCACCACCCGAGTAGGCTCTCCCACACAGTACACGTGTATGTTTCACTGTTTCAACACCGAAGGTAGGCCTTCCCACACAGTGTATGTTTCACTGTTTCACCACCCGTAGGTAGGCTCCTCTCCTACACAGTGTATGTTTCACTGTTTCACCACCGAAATTCTCTCACACAGTACACACGTGTATGTTTGTTTCACCACCCGAAGGCTGTAGGCCTTCTCCCACACAGTACACGTATGTTTTCACTAAGATTCCCGGTTTACACCGCGTCACAGTTGAAATACAATTACTGCTAGACGTTTCGACTGCTGTGGAGAGTCATCTCGTAGTTGTTGATGGCTGAGACCGGATTGCCGGTCGTGTCTTCCTTATATATTCCCAGTGTGGGGTCCTGTCTCATTGCCGAAGTGGCGAGCCTGCTCGTTGTCGAACTGATTGGCTGGCTTCAATAGGACTTCTGAAGAACTTACGCCGTTTTGATAATTTTGCTGCCTTCTTTGTTAAAGTTGTCTTCACATGCTTAATTGATATGGTTTCTCTAATTTTCCTTGGATAATAGTGTGAAATTTTGCCAAGACCTTTGTTGTCGCACCAATTCCATGTTTTGTCTTGTAGCTGTGTTCTGCTATTGCCGATTTTTCTATGTCTTTGCTGTGTCGTATGTTTTGAAGTCGTGTAGAGATTAATGTTTGTTTCACCAATGTAGACTGAGCCGCAACTGCAAGGTATCTCATAAACCCAGGTACAAAGATTAGTTTGCTTTCACGGTCGTAAACAGTTCCTGATTTTGTTGCCGGCTGAATATGGTTTGATGTTATGTTTCTTCAGAATTTCTCCCAACCTTATTCAGGCCCCTTGATCGCATGGGAATGGTATTGGAACATTATTCGGTTTACTTTGGATGGCGGCGTGAGCCTGCCTGCAACTGCCTGGTAATGCCTTGTTGACGGATGTCTTGTATAACCATTTTCCGCAGTGCTTTCGTAATATTTTCTTTCTGAATCTGAACTGTCCTTATCTTCACGTGGATGGCTCTGTTTGCCAGTGTAACTAAAACCCTGTTCGCTGGATGATGGTGATTGAGGTTCAAGCATTCGTTTGTGTGTGTAGGCTTTACACTGAATGGCCCAGAGTTCCATTTTCTTTTCTGTAGTAAAGAACATCCAGAAATGGCAACCGCCCGTCAGTTTCCACTTCAACAGTAAACTTGATGTTCGGGTGAATGTCGTTCAGATGTTGAAGGAATTCTTCTACATTTTCTTCCATGAGATCAATACACTACGTTATCGCCCATGCACGTAACCATGGTTTTCGTTGCCGTTTAAAAGCAAACCTTCGAAATGTTCCATGTACGTTCTCTGTTACGGGCGAAAGCAGAAACCCATGGGCGCTCCATCTATCTGTTCGTACTTCCGTCGAAAGAAATACGTTGACTGACATTATAACCCCGCCAGCTCGCTAATTCTGGTGACGTCATGTTCTTGATGCATTCCACCTGTTTCGGGGATCGAATTCTGGTGAAGAGTGATTCATCGCCTAGTTCCTCACTGTATAATGATCATTCCCCACCACCGATGCTTTTGCATCATTTCAATAAAGTGTTAGAGTCCTTAACATAAGAAGCTGTCTTGCCTACACACAGATAAAGTTCTGCGACATATTACGTTGTACGGGTGAACCAATAGAGCGACGATCGGTCTCATAGTATATCTTGTTTGTGATTTTGGGCAAACCATAGAGTAGAGGTATTTCGGGTCCGAGTTATTAAACTTTTCATTTTCCTCGATGGCCGTAGTTGACGTCTAATCTGTTTATTTATAGCAGTGGTAATACGTTTGCAGGATTTCGACTTTCTTGTAGGGTCCACCTCTGAAGCTGGTGAATTTTTGTAAACCGTGGTGTCCGATCACTGTTGCGCTCTTTCTGTAGAACCAATCTCGTTGCATCTTCTCGAACACGTAGAAAGCATGTTTCTTTCTTCGTTAGGTTAGATTTAGAGGTCAGATTTTCGCAAAACGGTAGCCACATCCTGTCTTACTCTCAGCTTCACTGATCTAGGCCCTGAACATCGCCAGTTCACGAGCAACAGAGTTACGGGAGTTCCAGAACACATTTGCTGAGGAGGATTGAAACCGATTGAGAGCTAGCCCAGAAGATAGGTGACAAAGTTAAGAAGCTAGCAACAGAAAAGCAGATCAAGAAATTCCGGAAATTGCAAGAGATTAGTAGGCCTAGCCTAAATTCCAGCAACGAGGAGAAGAAGAATGTCATTGTCAACCTGACCAAAAAAAGGACATCGATGAGCCTACTAGAACTCTACTAGGAAAGGCTCTGAACTTCGCCATTGCACCTAAGAATATTCCGACAGAAGAGATCATCTGCTCCGTTGAGGTGCGGTCAGGACCTAGATCCAGTGGAAGCTGAGGAAGTAAGACAGGATGTGGCTACTGTTTTAGAAAATCTAGGCCTCAAATTCAACTTTAACTAAAGAAGAAAGGAATGTTTCTACGTTCTAAAGAAGATGCAACGAGATTTGGTTCTACCAGCAGACAAGGGAAACGCAACAGTGATCATGGACACCACTGTTTACAAAAGATTCACCAGCTGTTAGAAGATGGACCCTACAAGAAAGTCAGAAACTTACAAAACGTACCACTGTTAAATAAACAGATAGATCAACTACGGCCATCGAGGAAAATAAGAAAAGTTTTAATTAACTCGGACCCGAAACCACCTCTACTCTATGGTTTGCCCAAAATCCACAAACAAGATATACCTGAGAGACCGACTTATTGGTTCACCCACGTACAACGTAGCTAAATATGTCGCAGAAACTATACTGTGTAGGCAAGACAGCTTCTTATGTTAAGGACTCAAGACACTTTATTGAAATGATAAAAACATCAAGTGTGAAGATGATGATATTCTAGTGAGTTTGACGTGGAATCACTCTTCACCAAAGTGCCAGTCCCCGAAACAGTGGAGCTCATCAAGAACATGACGTCACCAGAATTAGCGAGCTTGGCAGAGTTATGTCTTCAGTCAACGTATTTTTCTTCGACGGAAAGTATTACGAACAGATAGATGGAGCGCCCATGGGTTCACCGCTTTCGCCCGTAGCTGCAAATTTGTACATGGAGCATTTCGAAGGTTTAGCACTGGAAACGGCAACGAAGAAACCAAAAGTATGGTTACGATACGTAGACGATGTATGGGCTGTGTGGTCTCATGGAAGAAAATGCTTGAAGAATTCCTTCAACATCTGAACGACATTCACCCGAACATCAAGTTTACTGTTGAAGTGGAAACTGACGGCGGTTGCCATTTCTGGATGTTCCTACTACAAGAAAAGAAGATGGAACTTGGGCCATTCAGTGTATAGAAAGCCTACACACACAAACAGATACTTGAACGCTCAATCACACCATCATCCAGCACAGAAGAACGGGTTTTGAACACACTAATAAACAGAGCCATCCACATATCAGATAAGGACAGTTGGAATTCAGAAAAGAAAATATTACAGAAAACACTGCAAGAAAATGGTTATACAAGACATCAAATCAACAAGGCATTACACCGACAGATTGCAAGAACGAGCTCAGCCGCCATCCAAAGTGCGCGACAAATACAAGATAATGTTCCACCGAAACGAGCCTACATTCCATACGTCAGGACTACAGATAAGGTTGGGAGAATTCTGAAGAAACATAACATCCAAACCATATTCAAGCCGGCCAACAAAATCAGGAACTGTTTACGACCCGTGAAAGACAACATTCATCTTTGTACACCTGAGTTTATGATACACCTTGCAGTTGCGGCTCAGTCTATATTGGTGAAACGAAACGGCTAATCTCTACACGACTTCAAGAGCACATACGGCACACGAAACAAGAAGACATAGAAAAGTCGGCAATAGCAGAACACAGCTACAAGACAAAGCATGGAATTGATTTTGACAAAACCAAAGTCTTGGCAAAAATTTCACACTATTATCCAAGGAAAATTAGAGAAACCATAGAAATACAAGCATGAAGACAACTTTAACAAAGAAGACAGCATAAAATTATCAAAAACTTGGCAGCCAGTTCTTCAGAAGTCCTGAAGCCAGCCAATCCAGTTCGACAACGAGCAACAGGCTCCGCCCACTTCGGCCAATCAGGTGACAGGACCCCCCCACACTGGGGTATATATAAGGAAGACGCCACGGCCGGCCAATCCAGTCTCAGCCAGTCAACAAGCTACTGAGGATGACTCTCCACAGCGAGGTCGAAACGTCTAGCAGTACTTGTATTTCAACTGTGACGCGGTGTAAACCGGAAGCCTTAGATCTAGTGATGACACTGGCCGCGAAAGCCTAAGAGTTAAGACGTGTATGTTTCACTGTTTCACCACCCGTAGGTAGGCTCCTCTCCTGCTTGTACACACGTATGTTTCACTGTTTCACCACCCGTAGGTAGGCTCCTCTCCATTACTGCAGTACACGTGTATGTTTCACTGTTTCACCACCCGTAGGTAGGCTCCTCTCCTGCACAGTACACGTGTATGTTTCACTGTTTCACCACCCGTAGTAGGCTCCTCTCCTACATTGTGCACACGTATGTTTCACTGTTTCACCACCGTAGTAGGCTCCTCTCCCACACAGTACACGTGTATGTTTCACTGTTTCACCACCAGGTAGGCTCCCTCCCACACAGTGTGTATGTTTCACTGTTTCACCCTCCACCCGAAGGTAGGCTCCTCTCCTACACAGTACACGTATGTTTCACTGTTTCACCACCCGTAGGTAGGCTCCTCCCACATGTGTATGTTTCACTGTTTCACCACCCGTAGGTAGGCTCCTCTCCTACACAGTGTATGTTTCACTGTTTCACCACCCGAAGGTAGGCTCCTCTCCTACAGTGTATGTTTCACTGTTTCACCACCCGTAGGTAGGCTCCTCTCTCACACAGTGTATGTTTCACTGTTTCACCACCCGTGGTAGGCTCCTCTCCTACACAGTGTATGTTTCACTGTTTCACCACCCGTAGGTAGGCTTTCTCCTACACACAGTGTATGTTTCACTGTTTCACCACCCGTAGGTAGGCTCCTCTCCCACACAGTACAGTGTATGTTTCACTGTTTCACCACCAGGTAGGTTCCTCTCCTACACAGTGTATGTTTCACTGTTTCACCACCCGAAGGTAGCTCCTCTCTCACACAGTGTGTTTCACTGTTTCACCACCCGTAGGTAGGCTCCTTCCCACACAGTACACGTATGTTTCACTGTTTCACCACCCGTAGGTAGGCTCTCCTACACAGTACACGTGTATGTTTCACTGTTTCACCACCCGTGGTAGGCTCCTCTTCCTACACAGTGTATGTTTCACTGTTTCACCACCCGTAGTAGGCTCCTCTCCCACAGTGTATGTTTCACTGTTTCACCACCCGTAGTAGGCTCCTCCTACACAGTGTATGTTTCACTGTTTCACCAACCCGTAGGTTCTCTCCTCACAGTGTATGTTGACACGTGTATGTTTCACTGTTTCACCACCCGTAGGTAGGCTCCTCTCCTACACAGTACACGTATGTTTCACTGTTTCACCACCCGAAGGTAGGCTCCTCTCCGACACAGTGTATGTTTCACTGTTTCACCACACGGTAGGCTCCTCTCCTACACAGTGTATGTTGACACGTGTATGTTTCACTGTTTCACCACCCGTAGGTAGGCTCCTCTCCTACACAGTGTATGTTGACACGTGTATGTTTCACTGTTTCACCACCCGTAGGTAGGCTCCTCTCCTACACAGTGTATGTTGACACGTGTATGTTTCACTGTTTCACCACCCGTAGGTAGGCATATACACTTATGTTACCATACCAAATATATGTACCAAAAATCAACAAAATCAAACCAGCCAGACCAAAATATAAATACAAGGTATTTCATGATTATTGAAATTAGGCCCTACAACTGGGTAGGACCTAATTTCATATTATAAAACTCTTACGTTTTTAGAGATGATCTGTGTGATTTTAGTGAAGTCTCATTGTTTGACATTTCCGGTGTTAACATTTTAAGAACTTTTTACACCTTAATTGAGAATTATGGACGGTTTTATATTTCTTAATGACTAAACTAAAGTTGTGGAAATGTGGCCTACGAGGTGCCGGTAACAGGATGTCACACCTCAGCGGATCCGTGGTGGACAGTATCGCGCGCGACCTGGAGTCACCCGGTGGCGCCTGATCCCCGCAGTCACCACTCCTACAATTTGTAATGTGACTATACGGTGACGCTAAAAGGTCGAGTTGAGTGGTAGAGGACTTTGTAGTCCTAACTTCACCCCTCGTTAAACAAGACAAACTTTACTTTTACTTACACCTTGTCAAGTGTCTACTCGTCTACTATCCTTTTCATGTTTGAAAGCATTGCATGTGCTTGACGAAAATCCATGGGCCTGTATTAAATAGGTGTCAATTTCTATCAGCCTTGAATGTGTAAAAATCATATTTACAGAGTACAGTGTGGTGTGCCTCGTCTGATCTTTGCACAACGTGTATTATTGTTGTATCGCTAAAGGTTCCTTTAACCCCTTAAGTTATCATAAAATAATTTATAAGCCCTTATCTTCGGCAAAAGGTGAACAAAGTCCGCTCCTGAGGTGTAAGGGGTGTGTGGTCGCTTACAGAGCTTCCTGACACACGATTTATTCTCATATGTATACGTAGACTGATCATTATAACTTGCTTTAAAAGACAAGACTTGATTCGCGTTGGCGCGTTTGACACCTAGAAACATCTATAAGGGTAGCGTATTACTGCACGCATTAGACAGCGGACGTACACTCATATTTACCTCTGAGAGACAACTTGATCAATTTGTCTTTTTATAGTATAAAAACATGTTATAAGCATCTTAATATGCTGGCCTTGTTTTAATATGCGTGGCCTTGCTACTCTAAGAGGCTGAATACTTATTATAATTTGATGATTAATAGTAATTTCGCTACCCTACTATGAGTTTAGCTGTTTTCGTTATGTGTTTACAACCTGCGAAACATCATATTTTCAACAGTTGTCTATTGTTTACTACCGAAAGTAACATTGTTTACAACCGAATATTTTCCACTGTCAACAACTTAATAACCGAAACACATTTTGCTATCGTTTCACCTAGGTACTGAAATTGAAGTGCCTGTTCCCTCGTCATTGAAAAAGAGCGGATGAGGAAAGTGATCATCAAACAAACAACAATACTTTGAGTGTAATGAATAACATTTCTAATAAAGGAATATCTTTTTTAATCACAAAAACTGTACAGTTAATGTGAATTTTCATTTAAAATAGTATATCTGGTTTTAAAACATGTTTCTAATTTAATAAATAGTTAACATTCCAACCATGAGTTTTTATTCCGTAGTGTAGTGAAAAGTATCGTTCAAATCTCGAGTGAAAGTGTTTTGTATGTTCTCGACCATTTGAAGTGCTCGACAAATCAAACATATGGTCTCAAACATGTAAAACCCCACTTTCCCCTCTTGTTATCAAATATACTATTCTAACTGGTCAAGTCGTTCATTATTGCGATCTGCGTTACCATAGACAACCTTTGAGCTGGAGCTTAAAGAGAGAACTTGTGTTAGAACATACAACAATATAATGAAAACTCTTTGATTGTGATACATACGCTGATTTTACTCTACTATAATAAACAAAATCCAGACTTGCATGTCAAATATATTAACCCTAATACGTGGCCGCAATCTAAATCATGTCTAAAAAAGAATGCTGTATTATGAACTTAAGTTAGTGTTATTCGTAAATCGCTAAAATTTCACCAGGAACTCAAAGACTTCAAAGTTTGGTAACGATAAAGGTCATTTTACAAGGCGGAGATCCTTTAGAATGCACTCGAGAGCTCTTTCTCTAAAAACTACCAATGGTCTAGGCACTACAGACGGGTTTTTAGTCATGCTTAGCCTTATAAAGTTGCGTGATTCTTGGAGCAGACAGTCATAAACATTCTAAATGAATCGGAGAACACAGTAATTCTGTAGTTTAGATTCCAACTAGACATTCATGGTAACGCCTCTCAATCATACATTGTTAATGTCTACAGTTACGTTAGTTTAGAACATCGTCACTTGTTTTATACCACATTTAATTAGGAATAGTACAACACATCGCGCCTTTTGTACGATTTTCATAACATTTGGTACACTCAGATGTCGATGAAATTTGAAATCAATATGTATTTTAATGTGATTTGTCAACATACAAAAACTATAACAATCCGTTGAGTCATTTCAAAACTGCGACAAAATGATTAGTCCAATAATTGTCAATAATTATTTAAAGACATTTGAAATGCGTTTTCCTTTTAGGACAAGTAAAAAAAACTGCATTAAAAGACCCGGTACAAGTATGATACTGAAGGCTGAAGCGAGACTGCTAGTGTGGTGGACAGCCTCTTAGAGCTCCTGGTAAAAAATGCAGGACGAAAGACTGAGGCCAAAGGCCGAATCGTGGCTGTAAGCGTAGCGAAGGCCGAAGCAAGGCTTTAGGCGTAACGAGCATCTTCGTAACACCCGTAATCATAGAGCACGAAACGCCGAAGTCAATATTTAGTGTTAATATGAAGCAGCAACAGTATGTCTATACAAAAAAACAAATTTTGTATTTAAGTGCATTAATTATCTCAACACGTCGTTTGCAGTGTTTACTTTGTGTCAAAAGTGGGACCCGCGGTCATTTTATCCGGCCACTTCTTAATAATCATTGTTGAAATCAAATTAAACATTTTCTGACTATAATAAGTGATTTATTTGTTGGTATGGTGTGCTTGTAATACAGTTACCTATGACGGTTGTGTCATTTGGTCAAATATGTATAAATGATTAGAGAATAAGACAAGACTCGAACAGAATTACTATTGATACTGGATTTGGTTTACCGATTTTGTGTGTACGGTAGCCGGTAGGTTTTCCCAGACAACAGCTGGGCAGCAGCAGCAGCCAACAAGCAAATAACAGACTCTAACCTCAAACGGCTAACGCAAACCTAACCTTTGAAATTTAATTAAACGAATATGGGTTCAAAGTCTGTAAAACGTAGATAAATCTTAAGTCAACCCATCATATCACAATCTGTACTCACTTCCGTTACTTTACGGAATACTGATACTTTTTAACTTAGTCAAGTGTTAACATAACCTTCAAATTGTCTTACGAACCCCCATCTGTGTTTTGAGTTCAGCTAAAGGAAACAATCTTTTCTTTATTCAAAAGATATTTTGTAAGTATCAGCGGGATAACCACCCTATCTTTTAACAATTAGACTAGAAATGCAAACTCATTTTAGGACTAGCCTACAACGTCTGGAGCGAATAAAGTTTATTTACTGTTAACAGGCCTAATGTAACCCTATAAGGTCACAACTCCAAAACCACTTTACAACTTGCATATTTTGTTTCAAAGACTTTGAAACAGTGACCATGTTGAAGATTATTGAGAATCGAGTGGCGAGTACCAATTGCTTGTATTTATAACAGATGTAAGAACTACTTCGGTAGTTGCTAAATCTAGACGTATCTGTGATAAGTATCTACACATGACTACTAATTTGGCTATCATAGCACAAATACTTTATAAATTGTGGGAAACGCTCTTTAATAATGTTTTATTAATCGATCCGTTAGGCCTGTGTAGTTTTAGTAGTCCTTGGCAAAGGATTACCGTAACCTTTTAGAAGCTCTCACATGCATTTATTAAACGAACCATAGCTAAAGTACGGACTTATTTAGCGTATTTTCTATAGCTTGTTACAAGCACTACGTTTGTGGTTCATTATCAAGAACTATGTCTATGAGTAACTTTGCTTCAATAGAATGTCCCTCGGTGAACACAGTTGGAATTTAATTCTTGAGCCATACTAATTGTTCAAGAATATCAGCTGCTGAACAAAAATCTAACAATGGGATTTAAAACCTTTTGAGGAAAATATTGTTGGTATAATTTTGTTGATAATAGTTTATGAATAGTTTAAAAATGTAATTATTATAAGCATAGTTTAAATATACAACTATTTTTAAATTTGATTTTGAACCGTTTAACATACTGGTTTGTATTATGTAACATTTTGGAACAACATTGTATTAAGTATTGTTTATAAGTTTTAAACATATACAATGATAACTCAAACTTGAAAGCTATTTAGGTTAATTAGGACGTGATATTAACATGTGATTATTACATTTGATATTACAGAGACAGCATTGATACATAATAATATAATGTGTGTAAGCTATATACAATTTGTTGTCAGAGATGACAACAATGTGACAGTGATTGTGATTATTTGACACGTAATACAAAAGGCTTTACTTATTATAAATTAAAAACCTATTCTTGGTTTAAATATCATCAGGATTACCAAGTTTTAAAACTCCCTTGATTTTAAATCAATGTTTTTAATTGTAATGATTGTAGTATTGAAGTGGCGTGTTCTAAAATATTCAATTAATCAATAATTTAAAAAGTACCCAGTTTTTAAACTACAGAAACTACAATAAGAAACCACAATAAATAATATTGTTATACCAAATATTTTTCAGTTAAAATGGCTGCAGTTTTTCAATTTTCTCTTAAAGCTTGTCGAAGAGCCCCTATCTTCTCTGCTTCTATTCCTCAGGTAGTTATTCTTAATTATCTAAGGTATTCTAACTACTTTTAGACACTCCTAGTGTCACTCTGATTAAATAACATATAGAATTTCATTTTTGTGATTTTTAATTTTTCTGTTGTACTCAATAACCTAAAGCAGAATTTAAAAACTTAATATTTTGTTTTAAAAACTATTTTAGAGTTATTTCCTCAGTAAAAAAGTAGTATCGCTCAAAAATGCTAACACCAACCAAGTCTTGGTCTTTTCTCAACTTAATAAATTTTTTAAGTGTGTTCTACTACCTTGAATGTTCAACAGAATAAGATCTCTGTTATAAGATTGACTTAAGATTATAAGATTGATTGACTCTTTGAAAACCATTGTCACAATGTTGAGTTAGTGTTTGAATACCATGATTTTTTAGAACTGCCAACAAATTCGTCACTTGAATTTGTTAGAATGTCACAGCAAAAATTTGCTTCAAGAACATGGCGTTAATATCCAGAGGTTTAAAATTGTCGAGGATGTAAAGGACCTTAAACAGATAAAAAAAGATTTCAGTAAGTATTACATAATTTACAGTAAGAAAGTTTTTCCCAAAGAAACTTTTTCCTAGTATATCTAGTAAGCATTTTTGAATGAGTATATCTTATATATCTGTTTTAAATGGTATTGGATTCGGCATTTGGTTACACATACTTTTCTCCTTTTTAGAACAGTGTTATTCAAATATCCCAACTTGTCATAGTACTTATATCCTCTACTGCCCCTGCGGGTGTTTTTCTTGTTACCACACACACATGGTCTATGAATCTGCTTGTGGTATTTTTTAATATTAATTAGGTTATATTTTTTTCAAATTTTTATTTTTTACGCATATCAAAATTGCAAAAACTTTTACTTTTAAATGGCAAAAACCCAGATTTTAAATGGTAATTTTTAACAGCATTTTAAAATTAAATATAACCGTTTTAATATCAGATTGCAATCAATTCAAACTCATATTTTAAAATAGTTTTTGGGGCAACTTAGAAAAGTTATTGTAAATATAGTTTTACAAAACTACATTTACTTGTCAAAATATTTTCTTGTCTCATTTTTTCCAAAAATGAATATAATCTAAAAAGGATTTATTTTTTCCAAAAATGAATATAATCTAAAAAGGATTTGGTCCCTAGTCCTAGACTGGTTTCGATTTCCTTATTGAAGTAAAATCCATTATACATTAATAATTATATGTATATTTGTAATTTACAACGTTTAAAAATGCTAATTAAATAAGGCAATATAAAATAAATAAACTTAAAATACAATCTGTAATTTTTTATTTATAACTGACTGTGTCCATCACATTGTTATACAAGCTTAATGACAATAAAATGTTTGATTTCTGATTCCTAATTTTTGAAACACAAATTGTTTTAACCCAAATAGTTATTGACAGTGTAAATGTGCTTATTGTGAAAACAATGATATACTTGAATGACTTGATAAATACAATAATTACTAATATTTACAGTAATGTTAATATGAGATGAATATATCAATTGACAACAACTACAAGTGGCTTAGAGTGGGTATGGGTAGATAACTAGGTATACAGTCAACTCCGATTAACCGAGATAAAGTCGGGTTGAGGCTTCCCGGATAAGCAAATCGCGGTTAATCCGCAAAACCGAAAATTAATGTATAATAAGGTATATAGCCTAAACAACTAAAAATGAGGATAAGGCCGTTTCCAGACGTTACGACTTTTCGCCGTGGCCGGCACGTCAGAACAGCTCCATATGATTGTATTGTAATAAAACTCACTGCCGCCATATCTGGCACACGCAAAAAATTGAACGCCTGAAAACGGTCTTATCCTCATTTTTAGTTGTTTAGGTCTTAAATACCTTATTATACATTGATTTTCGCACTTCATTCTTTGTCGCGGTTAATCCGCAACGTGGTTAACCCGATCACGGTTAATCGGGAGTTGACATTAGATGCAATATTTAAACCAGGCTGACATGCAGCTGAGTGCTAAGCAAAGCTGACACAAAATTTGCCCTGTCCCAAAAAACTCTAGTTTTTAATACCTTTAGACCAAATCTTGTACAAAGTATGTCTCGTGTGGTATCGTTAAAATAAAAAATTATTTTCTATACTATTACGAGATAAAAATTAGTGCTCCCCATAAGAAAATCTCAACTTTACCCCAAAAATTGACACTTAGGTGCTTCAAAAAAGTTTTAATGATTTTTTTCCAAAAGTGTAGTCTAAAACAAAAGAATTGCTGTTTGTTTCAATAAAATACCGTTTGTTTTACAGAAGCAGGCTTAAAATGAAGTTTTGACAATGAACAGATTTTTCAGTATAGCTAATGAACGGGCGTGCACAAAATTTGTTTAAAGCTATATGAAATGGGCCTAAATTATCGCACCTTTTCATTTTTTACTTAAATGAAAGTTGTCTAGTTTACGAGATCCCCATTGTGAGCATACGATTTGAAACAGGCTGTATATGCAATATTCATATGTATAAAAAGTTTTGTAAAAATGCACAACGTGTTCTGGAGGTCAGAATCGGTGCTCATTTCATGGTCCTGAGCCTGGGTCTTACTATGCTGACGGTATGAATATCTCATTTTTCCAAAAGAAATTCTATATGAAATAAGTATTTATTTAAATTTATTCCAAATTTTTCAATTAGTTCTGGGCAAGCAGAAGTTTTAAGAAAGAAACTTTAAATTTAATTTCATTAAGGTGAATAAAAAATTGTATTACAATTTTTAGAAACCATCTTTATAACAACAATATAAATAAGTATTCATTCTTAATGACCCTTACATTGTGTAAGAAGATGTAAATTTATTTAATACATTTTCTTTGTATACAACTAATAATAAATATGTGAGTAAAAGAAATAATAGTTCAATAATAGAATACCAGTTCTACGAAGTTGTGAGTTTTAATATTCTTCTACGCACAGACAATGGTTGTGTAGGCTTATGTAAGCATATCTCGAACCTCAAAACCAGTTTTACCGAAGAGGCCCTAAATTGTCTAATGTTTCTGATGTAAATTTTGTTGCAGAGGTCGATGAGTATGTCATCAAAGCTCAGGTTTTGGCAGGAGGCCGAGGCCTCGGACATTTTGACAATGGCTTCAAAGGAGGAGTCCATATTACAAAGGAGTTAGTATAGATCAACAATTTTTTAAATTTATTATAACTAATTTTCAACCTCCACTACAAGCATTTGATTGCATGAAGAATGACATTTGCTAGAATGACTGCTTGCTAGCTGGTTTTGTTTTTGTAAAAATGTTAATTTGATAAATTGCTACAGGGAAATAATCTGTATTGTATGCATATAAAATGAAACATGTAGTAGGATATTATAGAAGAAATAATTTAGTTTGGATATTTTGGAAGAAGTTAGGTATTGTTGTTTTAAAATGTAGTATTTTATTTAAATATCTAGGCTTAGGTACCTATGTTGTTTCAAGATAGTTATAAATAAACTGACATATATCTCATTATGTTTTCAACAGACCAATTTCAATATTGTAACAATCAAACTTTCAAATCAAATATCCATTAAAAATTTTAAATTCTTCTAATTCATGTTGAAGGTGTGTGGTACTGTCTGGGTTCATCAATAATTAAAAAAAGCAAGAAGCTTTTTCCCCTTGATGAAATGTCTGTCACTTGGTCATGGTAATAGCATGAATATTGTGAAAGTGAAACCCAGGAATAGGTAAAAGATCAAAACTGGAAAACTTCTTCAGACCAGTAAAAATTTGCTTGTGCATATCAATTTAAAATATTGATTTATTTTAGATGTGTTCAAAGTGGTTTAGATGTTGAGGTTACTTATGAACCTATATTATTGTGTTAGTATTTGTTTCAGAGTATGTAAATTGTGTCTAATTATGTATTTTTATGGTGACCGAACGGTTGGTTTCATCAAGCTAAATTTAATTTAACGCCCAAACATTAATAAGTTGCTATTTATTTTTTTTAGTTCATCCAAATTGGAGGGAATTATATCACAAATGGTTGGTCATCGTCTAATAACAAAACAAACTTCTAAAGATGGTATTCTTGTGAAGAAAGTCATGGTGGCTGAATCCGTAAACATTTTTCGTGAAACCTACTTTTGCATCCTCATGGACAGGTAATAAATTAATGAATAAAATTAGGCTTGATAATAAATAGAGTATAGACAAAACATTAAGCCAGCGACCAAGTCCTGAATCCAAAAAATATAATAGTATTTGTTTGTTTTACAGCATGTATGTGAAGTGATGAGTTTTTATATATGTATGGTTTTCAATTGACTTATCTTTTCATTAACAATTATTCTGTATTAACTTCTTATACAGCACATCACATTTTAACAGTCTATTCAGAAAGCTTTGTGGTAAATATTTAAACACAAAATGAACTGTGTAAGTCACAAACTAAACATAGTACAGTACTGCTTATTACAGCACTACACTATCACCTTATATACCACTTCTTTCAATTTAATGTATAAGATAATCATTACCTGGATGCATTGTATTAACTCTAGGACTCACAACGGTCCAGTGATCGTTGCTTCACCAGCTGGAGGCACTGACATAGAAAATGTAGCTGAGAAAACTCCAGAACTTATAGGAACTTACCCCATTGACATTTTTGAAGGTCTCTCTCAAGAAAAAGCTGAAGAAATCGGCAGATTCCTCAAGTTTGAAGGAACTCTGCTCAGAAAGGTCAGTTTTAAAGGTATTTGGGCACTTCATTACTGCCAACTGTCTCGGGGAGGGGTTTAGCGGTAGTGATTTCAGTTGCTTTTAATGCATATAAAATATCTTTTATGGTTGTGTCTATTACTTTGGTATTTCATTCCGATCGTTGTGCTTTATTAATAGTTTTTTTACATAGTTCTAGTGAATCTCAACATTAAATTTCAGTATTTTTATAGGTAATTTCTTTTTTCTAATCTTTTAGTAAAGAGAACGAATAAGTAATAACAAGAATACAAGATACCTAGAACTACACAGTTCTGAAACTCTCCATACTGGATAAGTCTCACTAATTACTGTCCTATCTATATCTATATTCAATATTGCCCTGTTAAAATATGGCTCTATCTAGTTTGTAATTGTATTCATGTTTACTTTTAGGCTGCCAAAGAAATAATGCTCTTGTGGAAATTATTCCTAAGTGTGGACGCAGTTCAGATAGAAATAAACCCTTTGGTTGAAACCAAGGAAGGAGAAGTGATAGCTGTTGATGCCAAAATTGCCTTTGATGATAATGCTGAGTTTCGTCAAAAACACATTTTTGCTCTCAATGAAACAAGTGAAATGGATCCTAGAGAGGTTGAAGCTGATCAATACAACCTGAACTATGTGGGTCTAGACGGAAATATTGGATGTTTAGGTAAGAAATGAGGTATTCAGTATTTATTATTCAGTTACAAAATGTGTGCTTTGCTTAACAACTTTGACATGTGCTGTATCTTGATCGCGGAAGGCTCCGTGGTGCATTTGCCGGGGTATGAACCCGGACTATAAGGTAAATGGGTTAACATTCCCCTATATAATAAATCAACAAAACTAATATTAAATCAGTATTTTTAATAACCAAACAATTGTATTAAGATGCTTTTGCCAAAATTAGATTGTATTAAAAATAAATGTCCGCTTCCCATAGAAAACAGCTGGTTCTATAATAATGAGGGATGAATTTTTTTAGTGAATGGAGCAGGGTTGGCCATGGCTACAATGGATATAATAAAGTTACAAGGTGGTGAGCCAGCCAACTTCCTAGATGTTGGAGGAGGAGTTACAGAGAACCAGGTGTTGCATGCCTTCACCATCCTCACGTCTGGTGAGATATCTGTATTGCAACATAATGATATACCGTACATAGTGAATAGTAGACCTCACATTTTAAATTTGGATCTAACAATCTGTAATACAACCTACATAGAACAACAAACATAGAACCATTTAAATATCTAAGGATGTTAAATTTGCTTTCAAAATGTTCCTGTGGTTGTTTTAAAAAACCAACGAATACAGGAAATAAAAAGGTTTTAGATAAATAAGTTTGCTTGGCCCTGTTTTGTACTTATTCACTAATTAATATACCGTAGTATAAAGCCAGTGTATAGGTGACTGGTGACTGGACGAGTGAATGTTTAGGCACTTCCCGGCATGCTACCTCCCTCAACTATTTACTCCTTTTGAAGCTCTTGGTGAAAAACCTTCGGGAAAAGTCTGACAAGATTCTTTTTAAGGCTCTGACAAGCTGGCGGCAAAAACAGATGGCGTCTGAAAATCTGCCCTTGTACTTAGCCCACATTTTGCATCATAGCGGCAAAACAGTTGCTCGGATTTTCAATCTGATGAAAAATCGTTAGAGTGGAAACAAATTTCTTACAACTTTTGTATTCAACACGTTCTCCCACCTCTGACGGTTATGTTGCTAGATCAGTTTGAAGTTAAGTTGTCGAAAATTCAACTTTTCACTGTGTTTAGGCTCTTAGTTATAGTACTTATCAGCCACCTAGGCATATAAAATGTACAAGTGTGTATAAGAAAATGTTTTAATTTGGGAAAAACTTACAGAAAGAATCTCTAATTTTAAAAAAGTATGGTTATTTGGCCCCTAAAGTTTGAACTTTAATCAATTTTCTAATATCTTTGCTCTGGTTATTACAGCTAAATCTTCCAAAATTATAATTTGTCCTATAAAACCAGTGGGTGAAGCAAATTTGTCTTAATCATAAGCGTAGCAAATGCCCCCAAAATGCGAGGCTGCAGGCCGAATGGGGCCTGGGCCCCACAAGGAGCCCAAAGGGCAAGTCTTAAATGTAAAATCAATACCAAAATCGAAGAAAAATCTGTATTTATAGTTTGTAAACGATACAACTGAGTAGCGTCAAACTAGTAGTTCTGTGAATAGTAGACTTCGCTCGTGCTTTTAAAAAATACGACCTCAATTCTCAACTAGAGTAGTAAGTGCTTTAAAAAAATTACTAAACACATTGAGGTACAAAGAATTCAAATGACCCAGATGATAAATCTTTGATATAACTTTAGAAAATTATTCCATGTCACAAATAAAATATAAATTAAGTTAATCAACAATAACAATTGCTTGCCATTTAGTTTTTTCATGACCTATTTTTAGCTTCATTATAATTTTTTTAGCTTGTTACACCATTTTATCTAGTCGCTTCCATACGAAAAATTATTAATGTGATCCAATATGTTTATGTTATTCATGGTGCTCTTTTAAAGCCCTTTCTGTTATATTTGTATAAGCTACATTTCTTTTAATTTCCATACAAATGCACGTAATTAATTAGTTATTATCCAAAATAATGACTGACTGATTTTTCTACTGGTAATTTTTCATGTTATCAGATTTTTAAATTTTACTTCGTGCCTTGGGAAGAGCTGTGGGAAATAAGCAGAAAAGGATAATTATTAGGATGTCATGAATATTAAATAATGTAGTTTGAGTCAACAAATGGCTCTAGTCTATCATCTATCTTTCTTCTAGAAAACTATCAGTCTATCTTTTGAACTTTAATCACTTCTATATTTTAATTTATTTCAGATGACAATGTCAAATCAATCTTGGTCAATGTGTTTGGAGGAATCGTTAACTGTGGAATCATAGCAAAAGGAATTGTCAATGCCACCAAAACTCTTAAATTAAAGGTTCCACTGGTGGTTCGATTAGAAGGTAAGGATATTCTTCAAACTAGTCTTCTTTGCAAATCAAAATGTGACCCCACAAGAGGAAGTGACATTCACTCTTATGAATCAAGAGGCTGGGAGAACTATTGTACTGAACTTGGAGACACAAAATGATAATTCAAGGACATTTGCCTTTTCAGGCAGGAGTTCAACTAGTCAACCAATTTGCTAAATTTGATCAAAAGTGCCAAAATGCCGAAGGCTTTAAAGCTTGTCTAAAACAAATCTTGGTCACAAAGGCATTTTACAGTACATACGAGTTTATGGCACATAACTGGGAGACTGCAGAACCCACCGACTTACAATAGGGCTGTTTGAACGGGAATAAATGGAAAATTTTAGTGAAAAATATCAATGGCGATTGCATTCATTTGTCCATTTGTTTTGCAATAAACTATTTATTTATATCGAATACAGTATTAACAACTGCAAGGCTGCTTTGAATGTTACAAACATGTTTAGTTTTACAAACTAATTCTAAATCTTTGCCTTCTAGTCAAAATGTAAAATATCCCTAGATTATTTTTAACAGGGTTGTCAGGGACCAGGAATTCCGGGAATTATGTGTGAATTTTGCCCACGTAAAAACCGGAAAATCTGTTTGAAAATCACCATTTTGCTTTGATACCTGAAAGTTAATGCTTACTTAATACAGCTGTATATGTCTATTGATCTTATATTAATTCATTAGGTTCTTATATTAATATATTAGTTATTAGTTTCAATCTCATTTTGTTATCACAAAATGTAAATTCTAAGATGACAGTGAATATTAGAAGCTACGCACTTTTAGTGTTCATGTTTCCTTTTTAACTATCAATAAATGTGAAAAATTTCACACTAAGTAAATTAGTAGCAACAGATCAATATAACTTGTCATAGATTATTCTAAATCATAGTTATATTACGGGTACAATTTATTACGGTAAATTTATTAGCGTAATTATATTTCAAGTCAAATTCACTCCTGGTTTGTTGCGTAAATTTTTGGACAAAACGTGTCTTGTAATAAACTTTAAAATGTGGATTTGTACAAAATATGATGAATTTATTTAATACAGAACACTTCCACGAGACACATGGCTCAACAAACAAGCTTATTTCAATTGCCATCAAAAGCAGAAAGTACTGTGTAGAAAGATGGCAGAAGGGTTGAGAGAACGCTATGCATATACGAGACAATAGGAATTTCACTACTGCACATCGGTTTTGGCGACTTTGTCAGTGACTCACCGCGCACCGCGACGATCGGTTATTGTGTCAGGCGAGGCTCATTCAGGCGACTAATCGACCTCCGTTCTTATCTCTTGTTTATAATTATAAGCCTACCGATAACGAGGACTGGAGTGTGCGTTTCTAAGGAGACTTGGATGGTTGGTAAATCGAAAACAGGACTCAAATTCATTTTAAACATATTCTAGCAATATAAACGGACCAACAATGTTTTTTTTTAATTTTTGAGTTGATTTTATAAACTACCCTGTGTTATTAGATGGTATTAGACTATGACAACAAAAACAACTATGATGCTTGCTCTAAAAGAGCCTACATTTCCTAAATATGAGAAAAGGTCTCTTTCACATTTTTGACTACAAAAAGTCGTGACTACGATCATTGTGGCTAGGCAAGATCAATGACCCATCTTCTCAGTTGCACCCCACTTTGGCAAATTTGCAAGGATTTTTAGAAAAAGGAATTTTGGCAGATATAGGGGATTTTCAAACAATCTATCATTTTTGATTATTTTACTCTGATTATAATCATTTAAAATCTATTAAAAGTTACTCTAATTACTAAAGAAGAAAATTAAAAAACTGCTAATTAGGTTTAATTTTATGTTTACTGCATTCTCTTGCACTGTGTAAGTTTCTCCACACAGAAAGAATCCTTTACATCCTATTCCTGCTTATAAGGGATCATTGCCATGTTTGTTATTGACTTACTATAGTAAAATATTTTATTTTCCTTAAAGAATTACCAGAAAGGTACTATAACTTTTAATATTTAACTATCTGCCACAGGTTATGATCATTACTTTTGAGTTTGTGTTGAACAATACAACTTCAAAAAATAAATATGTAAAAAAAGTATTTGTCAAAATGTTTTGGAACTTAGACAGGTGATGTAGTTAGATAGAACAATAGCATAATATATTTATTATTAGATTTAACCTTTAACCTCCATTTCATTAACTACAGTGTTCATAAAATTATAAGCCGAATTTGGCAAGTTACTAATAAAAAATAACTGGGATGATAATTAGGAACAAAGTGAGTTTATGTATGAACTGTGCATAATTGAAGTGTTCATCAAAGATTAGTTTACAATTTAGAATATTTATATACTTAATGGAAAGTTTCAGTCACAATAATAAACTTTGAGATATTCTAAATTCAAGTTTAATAGGTCATATTTTACACATTATTGATCAGTAGTTGAGTGAGCCGATGACAAAAATAAAAGACCTGTGGTCGTAAGTATAGGTATTTTTCATCTCGTTATTAAAAGATTTTGGTGAGTGATGAATTATACTTTTTGTCATGGTGCAAAATATAAATACTAAATAATATTTATAATAAATCATAATTCTATTAAATCTAATGATAGTGGCTAGTTGTTAATCTGATCGATCAGACGAAGTGCTCAAGTATCAATGTTAGATCAATTAACCCTGAGATAGTTAACGAAACATAATTAAGATTGACTACAGACTCTTTTCAAATACAGCTGACTCAGGTATGGTCCTAGCCTCCTAGGTGGGCCGGCCAATACTGACATGGATAGCAGTGAAGAAAGAAGAGAAAAACCATACTCTGATTAGCTCTTGAAATACCTATTCACTATCCAACCAATCACTGTCCTGCATTTCTCCTTTCTCTTGCAGCCCGGCCGACACTCGCCTAGCAATCTAGCATCCAGGCCATATTGTCTATCAACGTATTTAGTATAGCATAGTAAAATAATGTATTCGGTATTAGTAATGTGATGGACTTGGTTTGTGTTATAATTCGCTGGTGTTGGTCAGACTTAAGTCATATTTTATCTCTGTTTTGTCCTAATGTTAATAGTTTTGTAAATTATAAAAGACTGTAAGGATTTATAAAAGCATTTATGTTGTCAAAGTTGAAAGATGTTATATTTACAATAAAACCCATGTTATATCTTTCATGATTTTTCACATCACAGTCCCATCACAGCCATCAGGAACTCATGACGGAAACAAACTAAATAAATAAATATTTTATTGTTGTAAGACTTGTACATCAAGCATTAACAAAGTCAGCATTTACAGTCAGAGACATAGTCAGAAAAATAGTTCAAATTGACATATTTTAAGCAAACAATACAGATAGAAAATACAATGAGACAGAGCACAATAATAACTAATTAAATACTAAAATCAATATTTGACATATTTAGAAACTCATTTAAATTATAAAAGGATTTTAACAGCCAATTATAGAACTTAATTTTAAAAGTGTTTACATTATACTTACTAATTAACCCAATTAACTTGTTATAAACTTTTAATGATACAATAATGTAGCTATTTGCAGTTTTGGTCAATCTATAAAATTCAATAGAGGCCTCAGATTTGTGTCTAGTGTTATATACATGAGATTTATGTTTGATTAGGTGAGGTTTTAAAACATAAGCCAATAAGTCATAGATGTAGATGTTAATTACAGTGGGAATTTCTAATTTTATAAACAATGGCCTACAGTGTTCCAAAGAGGGTGAATTTGACATTAATCTTATTACTTTTTGTAGAATTAGAATTTCTTCTATCCTACTGCAGTTGCCGTAGAATATTATGCAGTATCTAAAGATGGACTGAAAATATGCAAAATAGGCTGTTTTAATATAATTTTGATCTACAGAATGAGTTAACCGATTTATAAGGAAAATAACTCTGGAGAGTTTGGAGCTAATGTAATCAATATGAGGCCCCCAGGTAAGAGTTTTGTCCAGGAATAACCCCAGGAACTTAACCTGATCAACATAGCCCTGTGCAACATCAGCAACACAGTGCCTAAGGCCAAAAATAATTTTTGAGTTTTATCTTGATTTAAAAGAAATCCATTTGTATTAAACCAGATTGAAGCTGTGTTAATTGAATCTTGAGCCAAAGTTTGAAGTTGTTTTAGATCGTTACTGGAATTTAGAAAAGTTGTATCATCCGCATACAGATACGTTTTACTAGATATACAGTCTGGGAGATCATTGATACAAATTAAAAATAATAGGGGCCCAAGCACTGAGCCCTGGGGTACACCATATTTAATTGCCAATTCTTGGGACCATTCTCTATCAATATACACTTTTTGTGTTCTATTATTTAAATACGATTTGAAAAAAGAAAGTGGGGATCCTTTAACACCGTAAAAACTTAACTTCATTAATAGGTCATCATGGTCTACACAATCAAAAGCCCTACTCAGGTCACAGAAGGTAGCCTGAGCGAGGGACTTTCTCTCAAAGACCAAGAGCACCTCGTTAAGAAGTTTGTCTATTGCGTCGGATGTACATTTGCCTTTACAAAAACCAAATCGGACACACTCAAAAATTATTACTTTCAAAAAAGGAGTTAAGTTGTTCAAACACTAAGATTTCAAACAATTTAGAAACTACTGGAATTATGGATATGGGGCGATAGCTATCAGGCATATCTTTTTTACCTTTCTTAAAGACAGGACATACTCTGGATACTTTTAACTCATCAGGGAAGACACCTTCAAGAAGACAAAGATTAAAACAGTATGATAGTGGCTCTGCTAAATTACTGATGATTTGCTTAAGAAAACAGTTAGACATGAGATATACATCATTACTATTGGAGTTTTTTAGTTTAATTGTTGCTTTAGTTAACTAGTTTGGATTTGCAAAAGCTGGACATTATCCAGGAAAAGGCGTTGCAAGGGATTGTTTTTCCCATTGGTAAAGATCACTATTTATTACTGACAGATACTCAACATAAAGTAGTTGATTCACTGCTGAGTTGTTCACTGCCTGTGTTGAGTTTGATCTGTTTGTTCGTATGTTGGGTTTTATTGTTTATTATGGCCCATGCGGTTTTTGATATGTTTCGTGAGTAATGCTTCGTAAGATTTTGCAGCTTTGATGACTTTTCTATAAACTCGTCTATAATTTTGAAAAAACAATTTAAATTTGATGTGTTCTTTTTAATTTTGGAGTAAAACAATAATCTTTTCTCAAAACTAGAATACCTTGGGTAATCCATTTGCACTTTTGATTTCTCGGTTTTTGTTGCTTTTCTTTTAGGGGGCAGCTCACGTCGAGGTGGAATTTAAAGGTTAGGTTAAGTGAGGCTAAATGTCTACGGTTCGATCCTTATCAAGGCATCAATCAACACTTACATTTATAAAGTGACGTCGCCGTAATGCTAGATAAAGGTTGAGGTCAAGTGGTAGAAGGAACTTTGTAATTGTAACTACGCCTAGTTAAATAAGGCACAGTTTACCTTTAATAGACCAGTTATTATTATAAATGTATATGGATAAATAGTATCACCATACAGGGGTTTTGTGAGTGTGGGATTTAAGGACTGTTAGGATCTGTACCTGTCCCTAGTCCGACCAGTCCCATTGTTTACCGAATACGAGACTGTTCTCGTCACCCCTAAATCCTCTTCCTGTGTCAGTGTGGCTCCGTGTTTAACAACCAGAGTGCATTTAGATCCAACTCAATAAGTTGTAATAATAATGACTGACATGTGGCACTGTCTCCTACACCTGGACGAAGTTTAAATAAAAATTAATACTTACATTGTTCTCTACCTGCAGTTCTTGGAAACCATTAATATTTTGACTATCAACAGAAGTAAAAGGCGATAGTATTCAAGTATATTTTTTGAGTTTTGTTACACATATAGGTCTATTTTACACCTAATTCTATTCATATGATCAATCCTGACTCGACAGTCAGCTGATAACTTGGCGCCATCACAGGCAGCTAAATGTATTGTGCACATGTATGGTTATAAGCTTCATCAATCAGTCAATTTAGTTTCAATTTGCGGAATTTAATTTGAATTGAGAGGGCCCAGTTCTTTCAGCCTCTTCAGGATATTTTCTATGTTCTTTTGGCAAGTTTGCAATACTTGAAGGCCATTTACTTCACTTATGGTCATGGTAGCTCCACAATAGCAGTGACCTTTTTTAGTTTGAGTTGAAAGCCATTATAATAGTTAAATGTTTAATAGCAATTTTCCCTAGCAGATCAGCTACAATTAGCTCGTCCAGATGTGGTTAGAATATGGTCCAGACAAACCGAGAAAATTAAAAGCGTCCTTGGGGAGTGCCAACAGACCCTAAAAACAGTTTTGTGGATAGGGTTGAAGAAAAAACAATTGCACTGAAAATATTTATTCAGTATAAATGGACAATGTCAAATTTCTTTATATATAAACTATGAACTTGGTCTATGTTCAAAATAGGAGAAGATGGTGTTTTAATATAATTGGTATAGAAAAAGATGACTGCTATTAACTATTTACACATTAATTGCTCAATTAAAGCGTCACATATTTTTGAAAATCATAATATACGCACAAAACAACTAAGAGTGAACAGGATCTATGTTATAATATACACACAAAACAACTGATAGTGAACAGGATCTACTTAAGGCTGAATATTTTTGAACACTATTTACATTCTAATTACAAGCTAAATTAAGAATGATGTCATTCATGACACCAAGAAAATACAGTTTTTACAGTTTTTTAGTGGACACAAAACTAGTCCCTCTGGTTGTCAAATAATAATATACACTATTCAATTAAAGTTAACAAACAAAGTGTTTGTATTATTTACTTGTTTTTGTTGTAAAGTCCCAATAAAATTCATTATTACGACAAAACTGAGATCACGCAAAAGAGAAAACGAAGACTAGATTTCAGAAAGGCCACAACTGATTCAAACTTTTAATTTCTAACCTTCAAATAGAATAAATGTTTGAATAAATAATGGTTGGAAACTATCACAGAGATTACAATGGACAGGAAAACTACAGAGCCCAAACATAACAAAAGTGGAGAATGCATTAATAATTTAGTATACAATAAAATAAATATAGCAAACTATAGATTTGTTTTGAGATGGTATGATAAAATTAACCTTAAAAATAAAATATTATCAATGTATTTCATCCAATTAGTAAAAAGTCAAGTTAATTAAAAAATGTAAGGATTCATAAATAAGAAGAATGAGTTTTTTATTCATAATTTTTGTTTAAACAGCTCTGTAGAAAGCTCTTTAACAGGGAAAACTATATCTAAAATTATAAGCGCTTGCAGTTTTTTGTGACTAATCAGAATAAACTAAAAATATGTTTGAGCGTACCTAACATAAAAAGTTCTTCTTTTAAATGGAACACTGATGTTTGTTTGGACTCCATGTGACTCTAGCAAGGATGAACTTAATCAGGAACAAGAGAGTAAACAATAGTCACTTTTAAATACAGTAAGTTTAACCAGTTATTATAAAGTCAGACAGAATTATAAACTTGTTAGTCCGCCTAAAAGAAATGCAGCCACAAAGTGTCGGGGCTAATAACTAACAATTTGAGGTGAAATGGAAGTTATTTGGAAAATAGAATGAAACAGTAATAGATGATGAGCCAATGTTCGGTTTCCAATAAGTACCTGGTATTGCCTTGGCACTCTTGGGACAATACACAAATAAACAGACTAGATTATTGTTACGATTTGTGTACCAATACTGATGTTGAAAACTACATCCTGTCATGGAATGAACACTGACAGATTCAACGTTAACATTAAGTTGTCTATAAACTCCATGAGGTCATTGTACCTTTGTTTGATATAATTAAGTCAAGTGTATCTTGATTCTTGACCCTCTGCTGCTGGGTCTATATTCGTCACATGTGTAAAATGTCATACAAAGAGAAATTAAGTTTTTTAATTTTATTGGTTTATTTATTCCAACAAGAAAAGGACGTTTTGTTGTTTATATGCTAATTAGCCATAGGTTACATTGAGAATATGAAAACACAATTTTTATAGAAACACTATTAGATTATTGATTAATCAAGTTTTTGACAATCGATATTGCAGTACAGTAGACTCTCGACTATCCGCTCGCGACCATCCGGCCTCCGTACTATCCGGCCTACCATTTTGTAAAAAAATTTTAAAAATTTCGTGGCCACAAAGAACGTTAAAAATTGACACATGGTTTTGAACGCCTTCAGTTGTGAAACTGCTAAGTTTGCAATGCATCGCAGCTGACATCATATGCCAAAGAAAATGGCGACACTGGCGAGGAAAAGGTCAAATAATCGAACGGCAACTTTCTATTAAAGACTTTTTCAAAAGTAATTTTTCTTTTGTTTTATATTGTAAGCTACTGTTTTTATATTTTATGATTATGCATTACAGTATGTATAACTTAATTGTTGTACTGTACAGTTTTTGATAAATACAGTTAGTAACAACATTTTTAAAGTAACTCAAAGATTAAAGAATGTGTAAAAACAAACTAATTTCCTAGGGTACGGTTTGACAACTACTACAACAAGATGAGTTGGGTCTTAAATTATTCCTTAATTTTGTTGTTACCCATTTTCCTTTATATTTTATAGTGTAGCCTAAGACCTCAGGTAATTTATAGACTAACTCTGTGATTTAATTTAACTATACCAATGTCAAGACTCAAGAACATCGAGGATATGACAATAAAATCTCAATAAACTAAATAGTATTAAAGATGAATTGGACGTCACACTAAAAGGAAAAACACATAACCAAAAAAGTATCAACTGAAATTTAGATAACATTGATTTTTAGTTCTTATTAAGCTAAATTGTCGATCAATATCAAAGTTACACACATTTTAAAAATACTTAAAACTAATCTAATTTAACAGATCAGTAAATAAAAAATTACATAAAAGTTAGTGATTAATGTCTATACTACTAATTTTAGTAATTTAACATCTTACATACTGCGTGGACTGAAAAATTACAGTACAATTAAATGATACATTTTCTTTGAAACACCAAAGAAAACAACAAAAGATGGGACAAAGATGAGACATCGATACTAAAGGCACAAAACATACATATTTTTCGTACCTACCTTATACCAAAAGTCAACAAATGTACAACGACAAGACTATAGCTATTGCTTTTTAAGTTCAAGGAAAAAGGCCAAACTTTCCACTATCTAAAGGAGTGAAAGAGAGATATATTAATAAGGCCTATTAACATATGTATGCATTTGCTTAATAATATTTGTACTATTGAACATAATAATGTCTAAGCTTTGTCCCTTCTCTCTGTTATCAAAAATATGTCGGCATGTAAATTTTTACAACATTCAAACTGTAGTACCTCATATAGCCATCAAAGTATGCACATAAAGGATTTGTCAAGCAAATTTCATTTGATAAAGTACAAAACTAGAGATGGGTCGGTTCCAAAATTTTACCGGTTCTCGGTTCTGAGAAAAATCAATTCTCGGTGTTGTCGGTTTCAACTCAAGCCATATATCTAAATTTGCAAACTTTTCACTCTTTCATATATAGGGTATATACTCAAATCCAAGCCACACCTTTTTACCCTATTTTAGGCTCTAAAACAAGGGTGCGACTTAGACTCCCACATTTACGATGAAAAGTGAAACAATAAGTAAGTTTAAACAGCAGCTAAACAACACAAAAACATTTTCAAAAGAGGCAGCTGCACGATAAAAACAGGGTGAGCTCTCAAGGAGAGTGAATAAAGAAGAAACGAAGGAATGTCCGCAGAGAACAATATTTCTCTTTTCATATCAATTGGACTACAACATGTAAAGGGAAGAAATGTCATCGTAAGAGGGGGAAAGTACAAAAACAAAATGGAGACACTAGAATAGAACGAAGGTGGGGAAGAAATAACTAACTGATAATGGTTTCCAGTAGATTTCAAGTCAGTTCTGGAATTGGAATCAATTTTGCAGCATATCAGCTGTTATCAATTAATTTACTTGGTTCATATTTTAAAGCTAAAATCAATGTTTTCTGTGAAAATTGCCAAGTATAAAAGTATTTTATGATGCCGGTATTAATTAAAATAGGTGTTATATGAAACTGTAATTCAGTCGTCGTCGAGTTACAATTCTCATTACTCAATTCTCAGAGTTAAACGAATGACACATTTAGTTCAAAAGCTGAATATGAAAGTGAACAAGTGAACGAGATCTGTTTGTTGATTAACTGAACCATGCGACCGTTCAGTTCCCGCTCCAGCGAAGAAACGTTCCACTATAACAAGTTAAAACTATGCTAACAAGTCAACAACGTCTACACCGGTCCGCCATTACGAAGTACAGATAACATGTGCGTCGCAAAATTCACAGTTTATACCATAATTCGTCTGTGTTTTGAAAGTAGGCGAGGTCAGCGCATTCTGTGTGTGAATCTTAGAAACTTGTGAGGTTGCCGTAAAAACACACTGGAGAACACTGGCGCTTTCTGTTGGCTGCGGTCAGTGCATTCTATGCGTGAACTTTGGAAACTTGTGAGATTACCATATAAGCACATTGGAGAACACTAGCTTTCTGCTAGCTGAGTTGTCCTCAATTTGTCATTAGTTTTCACCTCGACCAGAACATCGTATTACACTGTGACCGACTGGCAGCCACAGAGTGCACAGGACACATCTCTTGCTCGCCATTTTGTGTACTTTGTCTAGGAGTGGGATCCGGTCGTATAAGTAGGCAAACAACGATGAGATTAACCATTATCATTGTCAATAATATGAAAACCAAGATTCATATATCTGGAACCGATATTGTCAATTTTCCGGTCTCGGATCCGGTATGTCCGAGAACCGATGGAACCGAGAACCGGAACCGAC
Organism: Matsumurasca onukii; assembly: GCA_018831715.1. Classification (NCBI taxonomy): domain Eukaryota; kingdom Metazoa; phylum Arthropoda; class Insecta; order Hemiptera; family Cicadellidae; genus Matsumurasca; species Matsumurasca onukii. The sequence goes on from CM032064.1 coordinate 32,889,253, forward strand.
TCATCCCTATACAAAACACAATCGTTGCAAAGACAACTATTGAGTTTAAGGCTTTTTAAATGTTCAACCCTTTGATAATATCCCAGGACGATGACACTAGAGGTATATTTATGCTTGTTTAAGGGTCTTCCTCTCATTTTTGTAAATCTACTAAAAGCCATTTGCAAGTTGAAGCTAACAATTATTGAAGCATAGTAAGTAATTTTTATTTGAATTTCATATAATATCTTAAAGTTAAAAGATCTCAGAGCTGTGCAGTAAAATCTCCCTCAAAATATCCCGCAATTTTGAAAACAACTCAAACATTTTAATAATAAATTTTCAAGCTGTGATCTATCAGCTGATGATATATCTCAAGGTACGGAACGACACTGGCTATGGTTCTCTAAAGTTCAACCCATATATTATACAGCTTAGTGTCTCTCAACTTGGAATACTGTCAAAGGGTTTATCAAATAAATACTTCAATAAACCTATAAGATATAGCAATGGAACGAGAATAAACTCTGTCAAATATACAGTGAAAAATAAACTGTAAATAGTGGTAAACTTATCAAACTATAAAAATAAAAATAATAGTTACATAACAACATAAGTAATGTTGTTATTTAACTTGAGTCTAATTGACAAATGTGTGCTGAAAGCAGCAACGATGGTTTTAGAATTGATTAAACAAGTTCAAAGACACTGTGGGTTTCTTTTACCCTTAAGTTCCTATTTGATTCCCCAGGCCAGATAGATATACTCGTACACCTGGTATTGTACTACTTCAGTAAGGTTCTAGTGCTAATTTCACAATCGAGCATTGGATACCAACCTAATGTCTTTCAAACACTTTCAGATAGCCACAACTCCTAACTGAACTTAAAGTATATAATTTATACCTAACACAGTTGTATATTACTTAAATTTGACAGTGAAATAAGTGAAATAACTTACAGTAAAATATATTTAAATATGTGAAAAACATGAAAATAATAGGAGAAATCACCTTCTACAAAGATCAGTTTAACAATTTCAAACCCTCCAAGTTCCTACTGTCAACCCTCTCTACTTTTGCTCACAACATATTAACTCTTACCTAGTGAAAACCTCTACTACTTACTGTTAAATGTACTTACTAAGACGTACTAAAATAAATACATAGTCTTGAACTTAACTGTTTTTGTACAACTACATGTAACGAACCTGCGTTACACTGCATGTTGAAAGAGTTCATTTAGAAGCTTGTACTACATGTTTCGAGTGCACTAGGTCCAGAGTGTCTGGCTAGATTGTGCCAGGGTGTCTTAGCTTGATATTGCTATTGACTTACATGTATCTCAAAGTCGTCTAGACCGTCCTCAGGTTTCAACAGTTGGAACACATGATGGTCAGTGATTTCCAGTCCTGGTTCCTGTTTGATCTGGAACAAGTCGTGTACATTTGATTCAACATATCATTCCTTCTCTCTCCCTCCTTAGTCCTCACATTAGCAACCTTATTGTGATTTATGATCATGTTGTGATTCATACTCTCAACTGTTTTTGTGATTTTTGGAGCTAAGTGGGTCAGTGTTATTCATTGTAAGTAATAGTTTTGATGTACTTTGAGAGTTTTAATTTTAAAACGGTTTTGTGTAGTGTAATCAGCACAACAATAGAGCCACAAACACACCAATTGATAAACAACATTATTTGATAGAAAAACTCAATTTGAGTTCATATTTCTTTATTAACAAAAAATTAGGGGTGTTGATAAATTTCGATTTTTAGTCGGTTCGAACTCATTCTGAACTTCGGCTCGAGCACGGTTTGCTTCGAAATTGATAATTTGCCGAAACGGTCCGGTTGTGATTTCACCGTGGCGTTACAGTCGAGAGATCGCCCATGCGAGTATCGGTCGTGATTTCAAGCGATCGTTAAGCGGGGAGTCAAGAAATCGCCGTATCGGTACCGGTTGTATTTCACCGCGTGAGTCAGAAATAAAGCATACGATATAGAAATCGTGATTTACCTTGGCGTTAGCGAGTAAAATGGCATGTACCAGTGCGTTCGTGAGAATTCACGCCTATGGTGTGATTTACGCGAGTCAGAAATCGCCTTGCGGTACCGATGTTGTGATTTCACATGGCGTTACGAGAGTCAAGAAATGCGCGAACGGTATTGAAGTATTGATTTACCGCTGAAGCGTTAAGCAGGGAGATTATAACGCATGCAGTTGTGATTTCCGCGTTACGATCAAAGCCCGCTCATATGCTCGAAATCGTGATTTACCGAGCTGGCGTTCAGTCAAAATAAAGCTAACGGTACGTCATTGCCAGTTGCGGGCGTTGAGAGTCAAGTCGCGATATTGAGTAGCGTTGAGCGTTAGCGAGTCAAGAAATCGCTAACAGTACGAAGTTGTGATTTCACCGAAGGCGTTACCGAGAGTCAAGAGATCAGCCATGAGCGGTATCTCTAAAAAGGTTTTAGAAACAATTACTGCTCTGGGATAAAGTGCAGAAAATATAACAGAAAGTTATAAAGTTAAGTCAATTTTCGTGGATTTAATTTATTTAATGTTTTATTTTGGTTTTGTTAGGTTTTACTGTTTGTTTAAATGTTAACAAAGTCTTTCTTTAATTTTGTTGTGTGGTTTTAATGTCATATAAATATAATATGTTCATATTTAATTAATTTAAACTCAATAATAAAATTTGTCAAGAAAATTCATAATGAGCTTGTTTTTAATACCTATAAGCTAATACTCAACTCGAAAGCTCAAGCTCTTTTAAAAAACTTCGACTACTCGACTCAAACTAAAAAATGGTACTTTCCACACCTACAAAAATAAATAAAATATGAAAATAATAATAGTATCGATCTTTAAAATTAATTACCTTACGGCTTTGCTACTGAGTCAGGTTTTTGCAAAATCTATAAGGCCAAAATTGCTCCACTGGCTCTAAAGATAACTTTAAAATTGAAGGGAATCAAGGGTCCAGCCAGTGTTTGCTCACTGTTTGTTCTATTACCATTCCGTTGTTGAATGAAACTCTATAGTTCTAGAGATCAAAAAAAAAACCGATTCAACCCATACCCAACAGTACTGCAGAAAGTTAGACTGAAATAATTACCGTTACTAACACTCAGTACGCTAACAGGGTCAATTTCTTCTTCTTCTTTAGGTTTCCGATTGGTCAATGAGCTTACACTTTCTGAATGCAGTCCTGATCTTATTGATATCATGTTTACCAGACCGGCGCAGTTCATGTGGAATTCCTGATTTAAACCTCCATCAGACTTTCAGCCCAATCCGCTATACACTGCAAACCAATCAATACCACATCACTTCTGTATACAGTGGATCCATTACCGAACTGGATCGTCGAATGGCCATTAATCACTTTTAGAAAGGAGTTACACAAGGTTTGCCTACGTGGTTGAAGGATGTTAGGAGCATTTCACCAACTTGTTGTTCAGTTACGATTCAAGAGTCATAATACACCTAGTGGCAGTGGCGGTACAAACACTACTAAGTATTATTAGCGGTGACTGTATTACATATACAGTCAGGTGAACACTTGATGACTGTGTCAATGTCTGTCTGTCTATTCTCACCTGCTTTTGTTTGTTTACTTAGTCAGTCAAAGGCCATTACGTGGCGTTGACTTACATCTGTGTGTACGTCTTGGAGTTTGCTGCATTAGTTTTTACAAATATGATTGGGTTCGCCTAGATCATCATATCCATATAGCTTCTAAGGGGAACGTGGGGTTTTGTCCTTAACGAATAAAATTAAGATTTTAGAACAATTAGATAAAGAAGTGGCGAGACGGAATTACAGTAGAAGTTCCAAACTGGGACAAGCTGCCAATTAAAGGGAAGTATTATTGCCTATTCACTTTTGTGAGTAAAGTCATGTCATATAAAGTCTGGAGACCGGTTTTGCGAAATACAGTTAAAATACAATAATTACTGCTAGGCGGTTATACCTCGCTTTGGAGAGTCATATGTGCTTTATTAACTGGGCTGAGACTTTGGATTTCCATTGCGTATCTTATTACAGTGGGGAAGTCCTATCACCCAGGGTATCTGGTGGCGGAGCTGTTGCTCGTTATGAACTAATTTATTGCTAATAGGATTAGAAGAACTGGCTGCAAAGTTTTCATAAGTTCTTAGCTGTCTTCTTTGTTAAAGTTGTGTCTTCATGCTTGAGTATTTCATATGGTTTATCTAATTTTCTTGGATATGTGTGGAAATTTTTCCAAGGCTCGGTTTGTCCAATTGATTCCATATTTGTCTTAAGCTGTTAATGCTATTTGCACTTTTCTATGTCTTCTTGTTTTAGGTGTGCGTGTTATTGTCTTGAAATTAGTTAGTACATAGATTAACTTGTTTTGTTCCTATATGGGCCCAGGCCACAACTGCAGATTGTCACCACTCAGGTTCAAGGTAGATGTATGCTCGGGTGTGGCAGTTCCTGATTTTGTTGGCCAGCTTGAATAGTTTCGATTTTTTCTTCAGTTCCATACCATCTAAATTCCCTTGTGGAATAGGCTGGATTTGATTGGAGCATTATTTGTATTTGTCTGGCGCACTTTGCCGGCGAGCCGTTCTTGCAATCTGTGGTTTCTAACCCTTGTTGATTTGATGTCTTGTTTAAATATTCTTGCAGTGATTTCCTGTAATATTTTCTTTTCTGGTGCTTCTGTCCTTATCTGATGTGGATGAAACAACTTTGTAAATTGTGTTCCAAAACCCGTTCTTCTGTGCTGGATGATGGTTGTCTTGGCGTTCAAGTATATATTTGTGTTATTGTGAAATTTCCACCAGATATTTAGAGTTCCATCTTAACTTGGTAAGAGCACTCAAAGCTAAAGCCCGATGAACCTTCAGCTTGGTAAACTTGATGTTGGTGAATGTCGTTATTGTTGAAGATTCTTCTAACATTTTCTTCCAGGAGACCACACAGCCCATATTGGAGTCTATTGTCTTAACTTACAAGGTTTAATGAAGCGTAGCGAAGAAGAGCCAAAACTATTTCACGATGCATTGAGATCCTCATCTTTCATTGAAAATCTGGTGGTTGATGCTCTAATCGAGCAGCCCTGAAACAATCACCATGTGGAAACCACTGTTAATACTAACTGAAAAACTCTTATTAACCAATCAACAACAATACCTACAGTAAAAAACTATCAGCATATATCACATATCATGTTACAGCGACCATCCTGTCGAGAGGGCACCAATATCCAGACTAGCATGAATAAACATATTAAGAGGTTATTTGTATCTTTACCGATTTATATGAAATGCTATTTTAACTGATCAAACTATACACTCTAAGAAAGGTAACATTCAATACAACCTTTAAAAAGGTAGAGGTAGAGAAGTGTGAACAGCCAGTTCAGAATCCATTAGACCAAATACCTCCACATAATAACACTGGGTATATAAGCCGTTCATCTCACGATGATTTCAGGCGGCAAACACTACTTTAAGAAGTCAATACTTCTTCTTAAAGGTTTGACCAGAATTTTCTGTTTTGGTGAAAGTCCCGATTATCGAATATTTCACTGGCAAATCCACTCCACTCCCGAGTGGATTTGTTGGGGTTCTACTACTACTCAATACATACTTGAATCAACATTATGAGAGGTTATTTTATACCATTATATATGTTTTCATTTTTAAAATTAATAAAACTCACACAATACAGTTTTAATACTATTTTAATATTGTAGAGCAGTGTGACCAGTGTTAAGAAAAAACCAAATTCCCACATTTTTCCAAGTAAATTTGGCTGATTTCCTGATATTTGGGCACAATATTATAATTATAGAGGGGTCAAATTCAAAACTCAAATTCCTTGGGATTTTTCGAAACAGGAGGGATTATTGGGGAATTTTCCGAGTGGGTGGGATATTTTGGCAAAAATGGAAGTTTGAAGGGAATTTTTGCAAATCTAATAATTTGAGAGAATTTCTAAACAATCTCATTTTTTGATTATTTGACTCTGATTGATAATTAGTTTTCTAGGTGAAAATTCCTCCAAGTACAAAACAAATACAAATGAAAATGTTAAAATGATGTTGAAGTATTTACATCTTTTCAAAGGACAAAAAAAGTATAGGAAAACTGTTTAGTAGATGCTAACTGGATCGTGGAGGTGTCAATTAGATGGAAATTCATCTGTAAAATATTCAAATTAGTGATTAAATTCAATGTTGTTGATACAGAGATTAATCAAAATGATATTTATAATCATCATGATTAATACCAAGATATGATTAATCATCATCATTTGGGCAAAACAAAACCAAACCAGAAGACACTTTGCTTCCACTAGCTGACTGACTCACCAGTAGGTTGTCTGCAAATAACAGCAGCGCAAAGTTCATCTTCTTCTTGCTCTGTGTCGTCCTCTGAGGAAATGCCTTCTGTCTTCTGTCTCTTCTCCTCTCCCAACTTTCTATTAGGCCTCCTGCTGTTCTTTTGTGCTCTTCTCACCTAAAAGTGAAAACCCACCGGATATATAGCTAATCATGATATGACACAACAAGGTTCAATTCAATTCAAAATATCTTTATTCATAAAAACAATATTATTGGATACAATAAATAGTGTCAAAGAATACATGCAAATAATAACATTACATTTACATGATTATATGAAATACAAAGCTTACATTTACATGATTTAATACATTATTAATAACAATATTCTTCAATAGAGTATAATAATATCTCTACCAATTAATTTTTTTAGTAATTTTTTAAAAGTTTTGAAACAATGTTCATTTTTAATGTCAGCAGGCAGATGTTTTATAAATAGCGATCCCTTTCAAGTAGGTTTCTTCTTATAAAGTTCTAGATTTTGCCGGAAGGTAACTATATCTTTTTTATGTCTAGTGTTATATGGATGATGTTCAACTGGTTCCATATTAGTTTCCCTCTCCCTCACTATACATATAGTTTCAAAAATGTATTGGCCATACACTGTCAAAATCTTTTGATTTGCAAATTGTGCCTTTACTGATGCATCAAATTTTAGATGTAAAATGATACGTAGGGCTCGTTTTTGTAATTAGATAATTGAAAAAACATGTTTCCAACAATACAATTTATTCTACCTTTCCATCAGCTTTGTTGTCAAGGGAAGTCCTCATTCTGGCCTTCTTGCTAGTACCAGAAGTGGAGGGACAGGTGTCATCTGACCATAGTTCTGTATACATACGCTTGGATCTTGCCACTCTCTCTTTCAGCAATTTGTTCATTGCCTCACTGTCGGTCTCACTCTCATACTTGAAAAAAGAAAACATTAGTTGAAGTTAAGATTGTGAAGTAAATATGAGCTGAATGTGGTGTTGTAATTTAAAGCAGGTTTTAGGCCATGACCTATTGTCAAACTTCTGAACAATTGTCAAATTTAGAGTTGACAGCAAGCATTGGGAAGAAAAGCCATGGCCCTGTTAAGACATTTATGGTTGCATATATCAAATCTTTTGCCGGTGAGTCTAGATGAAAAACAGTTACTAACCTCTTCTTCTTGAAAGCTGTTGTTACACATACTCTGAGGCTTGGTAGCTTGTAGAATTCTCCAAATCAGGTTAGTCTCATCCAGAGAAACTTCCATTAAGTCTCCTTCAGTCAGCAGTACCTCCAGTTTCTCAATAGCCTCCTGGCTTAGGGCCAGTGGAGGCTCCTCCAACAAGCGAGGAATAAGTGGTGACTTCCTTTTGTGCTTCTTAACCACTGGCTTTGATACTGCAAACCAATTTCATCAAGTCACAAAGTGTTTTCTCTATAAAGTGCAATCCCACTTAACTGACTCTCATGAAACCTAAGCCGAGTCAGATATGAAGATTAGTAGGTAAAACCAAACATTTCCTTTTAAATAAAGGTATTTCACAAAATTGCAAAAAATGGAGTATGCGGTAAAGAGTCTAACTGATTACAATTAATCAAAATACTAGGTTACTACACATGCCACCTGTTTTTGGTTGCCAGTAATGCTATTTTTTGGCTTGTTGGAAAGGAAGTGTCATATTACCTAAACGAGCGTTGGTTAATCTGTAGGGCAGATGACCCAGAGCCAGTGGACACTTAAAATTATTACAATAATCCATGACTAAGTCTTCTTAGCTTTTATTTAAATTGTTTAAATCAACACAAGTCGTGTTAACTTAAATGAAATAAACAATCTGAAAATACCTGCTGAGTAGGCATGTTCAATGCTTCTTAAGAAAGCGGGGTCTGAAGGAACTGCATTAGACGAATCTTCTGGACTGGAACATGAAGCATTTGAGGAAGGCCGCCCCACACATCAAAGGAAACATGTAAATTTACAACAAATGTTCTCCGTATATTTTAGTACAGTGTGATCATGAGGTCGAAACAAGGTTATGTTTTTGTTGCTGGGATTTTAACCCTTTAGGCGTTATGGACAAATTGTTCTTATTCATCTTAAGTCATATTGGATTATTTTTCTTTATCGCCCCAATATGTAGTCACATTTTTTTACCTCTTCTTATAACAAAATAAAACTTTTCAGGATAAAATAAAAATTTCACTTTCTAGAAAGTCTCCGTACTCACTGGTAAACGACTGATTCATCACATTGGCCACAAACTCATCAAAGTCTTCATCATTCGGATTTGCCATTGTAGGCCTACTAAAAGTAAATTGCTACTAAACACTAAATAACAGCTTACACTACAAAAAATAACACCTAATAACACTACAATAATTAACACTAAATAACTTCTAACACTATAATAAAGAGCGAAACGGAAAATGTGCGTATACGTCGACAAGCAGTAGCATACTGATCTGATGAGAGGGGCAGTGACGGGAACTCACGGCAATGCCGCTGGGAGGGGGCGGCGCCAGCGCACAATAGACTGCTTTTAGCCAATGAGAAGCTAAGGCGGCCGACATTATTACTGTTCTTGAGGTAGAGCAGTAGGTATCTAGGCAACGTAACTATCAGAACTATCTAGCGACTATATAATGTACTAACACAGCAGTTACTAAATAAAGAACGTGAAAACGCGGTTTCACGGCAATAACGTTTCGTGCTTGTCCTGGTCCTACGCAAATCCACGTCAATGACGCCCAAAAGGTTAACTCTCAACCAATTTGAGAGAGAAAAAAGGAGAATCAAGAACCGATGAAAAATTGAAATCAACCCATCTTAAGCTTAGCAATAAGCTTGAAAAGTAGAACAGACAGGCCTAGTTTTTAATAAAAATTAAAATTAGCCTAATTTTTGTAGAAATTTTAGTATTGGGAAATACTTGACTTGAAACTCCAGTTTTTAGTTACCTGCTCAATTAAACTCAAACTGGACAATTTTACTACCAGCTAGCACACCCCTAGATATGTTAACTTTTAACTTTGAGTGACAGCTGTGACCATATTGTAGCTCAAATGAAGAGTATGTGGTTATGATCCTGTAGTTCAAAGTAAAATTATAAATGATGCATTAATACTTGATAGCAACTTGACTTGATCTAGTGCGGGCTATTAGCCATGGATGAATTTTCAGGGAGTGTTACTAATGTCAAGAGCTGTTCTTGAACAATCAAACGGGGAAAAGAGAGGAAGAGCATTTATATTTTGTACCTGCCAGCCCATTGCTCTCTCAGTGAGACACTGCAAAGCGTCACCCTCTGGTACTCGTATGTTCAGGTTGTGCAGGGAGACCAGGAGTGAAAGGATGGCATCCATGCGCGGCCGGCGAGACCTCATACACAGCGGGCACAAGAACTTGATCGCATTCATGTACATCACAGTCTTAGTTTTCTCTCCACTTGAGTTCGAAGTTGGTACTTTAACTGCTCCTTTTGCCAACGGTACGCAATTCACTACAACACATGCACAATTCTCCTCAGATCACTCAATTGTAACATCTCCATCAAGTTTGCCAATGTGAAACTGTAATTAAAGTTGAATTTTTTACCAAAAAAGTCAATAATTATAAATTATTAAATTAATGAATCCAGTGTTATAAAAGATTAGACTAGATTAATGGGGAAAGTGGCTCAAGACCACGCGCACAACAACCCTTTGGTTTATTGTGCTGACCAAAGGGTTGACGTGCGCGAGTGTTATAAAAAGTTAGAACATACAGTGGAGTCCTACGAATTCAAACCCTGCTAATCCAAACTTTGTCAGGAATAAATATATTGCCAAAAAGACAAAAACTGTATTTTGCTAAGATCTGATAAAGGGTTTTCCACCAGGACTTTCCTCTTTCACTTTACAATTCAATTTTGACACTGAAATAAAATGTTCATTTTTAACTCATAAAAGTACAAGGCTGAGATTCTTAACCATAAATCTGATAAAAGTTGAATTACAGTACATCAGTAAAATAAAAATTCAACTAACATAAAATTTAACGGCCCTTGGCCTATAGCAGGGGGTCCAGCGTTACAGAAAACACACTTCCAGTATTTCCCGAGTAAATTCTGCTGATTTCCCGTATTTAGCTAAAACTTTTTGTTTGCTGAAATTTTCCATTTTTTGCAGAACAATTGATTACTCCTCTTGACTTCCCTCAATTCGTATTTTCCCAGATATATTTTGCTACCTTAATAGAGTCATAGTTACTCCTGCCCATATCGTTATGTTTTACAAAACCATGATTTTTCTACCGCCCACGACAAAATAACGACTTTTGTTACAGTTTGCAACGATCTATCGACTCCTGCTAGCACCTACGGCAAAATAACGACTACGGTACCGTTCGCGGCGATCTCCTGACTCCCTCTACAAAATCACGACTTTCGTTACCGTTAACGACAATCTGTTGACTCTCCATAGCGCCTGCGGCGAAATAACGACTACAATAATGTTCACGGCGATCTCCCGGCTCCCGTCACAAAATAACGACTTTCCTTACCGTTAACAACAATCTCTTGAATCCCGCTAGCGCCTGCGAAATAACGACTTTGACACCATTGGCGATTCTCGACAAAATCACGACTTTAATAATTAATACCATTTGCAACGGTATCTAGATTCAAGAGTGACATAATCACCACTTTCGCGATCCCTTTTGCAACATTTCCTGGTTAAGCGACAAAATTCCTGCATAATTCCCGGTTTTCCCAAAATTCCCGTATGCTGGACACCCTGTATAGTTGTTGAAAGGAAAATTCTTCTAGAGTTATAGAACAAAAACCAAACATTCATTAATCATTATTAAGTAGACTGAATAGAATTAAGTTGATAGTTGTTTTTCTCTACCCTGTTTGAGAGTTGGCCACTTTAGATCATTCACTCACCATGGAACCAGTCCTTGCATAGCGAACACTCGTTCATCGGACCCATGAGTGGTTTACGGCAGATGCAGTACTTTGCCTCTATTGAATTGATTCGCTTCTTTAGCTGATTCTCATCTCTGTGATTGAACATCGCATAAAGTTCACCAGCTTCTGCAGTCTGGAAGTCAAAGTTGCAACAATTATTGACAAAGAACATTTGCCAAAATAAAGAGTAATTTTGGCAGGTGCAGTAGCGCATCAGCCTGGAATTTAGACCAACGTCAATTCCCACTCATTACCTTAACAAATTGTTCAACAATTAACCCCATGGTTTAGAGGTAGTTTTGGTCGCCACTGTTTTTAATTTAATATGATTTTAACGTATGCACTTAAAATTAGACAGCACACTAATGTAAAGGGCGCCTATAAATATGTGGTAAAAGCCTTAAGCCCCTGTACTAACCACATCCTATTTTATGTACTGTCAACAATGATTTGAAGCAGTGACCGGCCGAGTCAACCAGTTGCTAGTAACCCGACAACGCAAATGGCTGTTGTTTTCAGAGGCTTATGAATCTGGATAATTTTAGTACTAATAATACCATCATTAGTAAAATAATAGTTCTACGTCCTAAATCAAACTACGTAGGCAGTTTGCACTTACCTTAAAAGCTCAACGACAACCGCTGGTTCAACAACGCCTTGCATTTTCACACCAGAAACACAGTAAGGGGAGATGGCCTCCTTAGGTGGTTTTTTCTTGTTCTTAAACATAGCCCAACCTAATTCTGAACGAGGTACCAAAACCTGAAACACAACACTCATTCAGGTTCACATAAATAATGGATTGACCCCAGATTTTTCATTTTCAACAGTCACATATGTACCGGGTGATTCAAAAAGGACTTTACAACTTTGAAAATTCATATACATTTTATTAAACAAGGTACAGAGCTGGTTTTGGTGTTGTTTTAAAGGAAAACACTTCAAGTTTTGACTCGCATAGTCCGCTAGTGCCTAATTGCGGCATACAAGCGCTAGTGACAGTTACGTTAAAGATGGCTGCCTTCACTGGACCCGAGCATTCTAGTTGTGTGTTTTGGTTTGAAGAATCGAAGTCTGCGACAAAAGTTCAGCGTAATTTTTGTACCAAGTTAGCACATAACCAACACACATAGGCTAACTATAGGATTTGGAGCAGTGAAAATCCACATGAAACATTACAACATGTTCGTGATAGCCCTAAAGAGAACGTTTTTTGTGCGTTGAGCAAGAGGGCGATGTTCGCGCCTTTTCCAAGAGAACCATCAATGGGATAGTTTACGTTGATATGTTGCAACAATTTCTCATACCACAGATCAATGAGGATGACCGAGATCGAAACGTTTTCTTTATGCAAGATGGTGTACCGCCACACTACCTGACACCGCTAGATTTTTTCTTCTGGGGTTTCATGAAAGATATGTTATGCGATACCTCCTTTGCCAGCCACTCGTTAACTTATAGCAAAATTTACGCGCTGCTGAACAAGTTACCCTAAAATGCTAGTGCGAGTCTGGGAAGAAATCTACTACCGATGGGATGTCTGCAGAATAACCAACGGAAGCCACATAGAACATCTTTAGTTTAAGGTAAAAAAACTTGAAGTGTTTTCCTTTAAAACAACACCAAAACCAGCTCTGTACCTTGTTTAATAAAATTTATATGTATTTTCAAAGTTGTAAAGTCCTTTTTGAATCATCTGGTATAAACTAATCACTTGTGTATTATTGAACAACAACAAAATTTTTATATTAAAAAATATTAATGTATGACTTCTTTTAGAAATTAAACAATATTTTTTTATTTTAATTGGTTGTCTTTAATGTGTATTGTATCCAGTTATTTATTTTGTTACAGGATACATCATAATAAGGCCTTTCATTCATTCCCCTTTTAATAGGGGTGGCTTTATATGACAAAAGAGCATACATTGTTCTTTGTCAACAACAAACTATGTAATAAATGCTGATTAAAACAAACTTGTAGCTCTAGAGAAAGTCTATGTTACCAAACATTTTTTTTAAGTGGAGTTCTACTGTACTTTAAGTTCTACTGTAACTAATTTTAATTTACCTCTATTAGGGAAAATGGAGAGTTGCGTCTGAGGAAAATTCTTCCGGCCTTTTCTTTCCACAAGTTAGCTGCTTTCAAAGTGTCATCCAGTTTATGCAAGAGAGAAGTCTTTACCATAAGCTGATTACCCTTGCTTATTAAGTCTTCTACCACATCCAGGTATGGGCTGATTCTAGCATTCTAGAAAACATACAAACTGTTAGAAACTTACTATATTCAAGTTCTTTGTTGTTCAGTTTGGAGTTTGGTTTTTTTACCCTAATTAATCTCGCTCTATTAGAGCTGTGCAGGATCCTGGATTTCCGGTACCGAGACGGGATTGAGATCATTTTCCGATCTCCTCCTTGGATCCTCCTAGTACTGATCCTCCTAGTACCAAAATTTTGAGAAGGGAAGAAAAACTGCTGATAAATCAAATGTTCCCCTCTAAAACGCTGAAAACATTAATTTTCCCACTGAAATTCATGTTTTGTACTTCCCATTATTGTTGTCATGAGTGTGTACTTCTGGTGGAGATAAGATAAGGAACTAGGGGCTGAGAAGTTCCAAGTAAACAACCCCACTCCCCCCTAAATCAATGCTGTGTGGAGTGCATTCATTCAATGGAGGACCCAAAATTCTGCTCCCGCTCAGCTCTACTTTTAAGTTTTAATATTGTGACTCTAACAGCTACATGTTGTTTGGTTGTGTTTGACTGGTCAGCTTATGCTGATTACTTTAGGCTAGCTCGTTTTCTAATGTTCTGTGTTATGTTTTAGGTTACTTTTCACCTGAAGACGGGATTAGATTGCAGATCCCGAAATGTTGTGATCATCTTGCTCACTTACGATGGAAAATGTCCGCAATAATAGTTTAAACTCTGAAATTCTTCCATCGTCAACAACAAACTTCAAAGAATTTTTCAGAACAATGGTTTTTACTATTTTTTGTTAAATAAATGTGCAACAGACTCGTGTTATATTCATACATTGAGCACAAACTATCCATATTACATTGTTACAATTGAATTACATTTAAAATACTTATACAGGACAAGAAAATGTGTAATTGATGATTGCTTTTCCGGCTCAATATGACCCTTGGGTGCTTTGTCACGTAGTCAACATAGGAATTGAGTGTTTTTTTAAAAAATCAGCTTTTGAGTTACACAGACTTTTGAGTTAGAGAAGTTTTACTGTAGTTCAATTTTGTAAACTCAAAGGTTTTCAGTAGAGCTGTGCGGGAGCAGAATTTTGAGTCCGGGAGGGATTTTGCAAAAAAATCCGGGAACGGGAATGGGAAAAGTTGGCAAATAGACATATTAAAGAAATATTAAATAAAATCGAGTTTTTTCAATCAAATTATTTTGTTTATGATACATGGCTTCATACCACTATGCAGTTTTAAAATAAAAATCTCAAAGTACATCATAACTATCACAGAACCCACTCATCCTCACCCATTTACAATGAATAGCATTGACTCACTTAGCCCAAACATTGCAAAAACAGTTGGAGAGAGTTGGTAAGGAGTGAGAGAGAAGGAATCAGACTGTCCAGCTACCAGTGCACAGAGATGAGGGGTGAAGGCAAAGAAAGAGATGACAGGTGGACAGGACAAGGGAAGAGAAGGAGATCAGAGAGGGGAAGACAACAGCTGCAGTGTGTGAGCAGGAGGGGGAAGGCAGGTGCCCAGGCTTGTTGTGCCAGACAGCTGTACCCTTATCAGTTGTCTACTATGTCATTAGCTGTTGCTAGGCAACCACATAGGGGTGGGCTGTTGCTAAGCAACCACATAGGGGCGGGGTTACATAGCTAATCAGAGCATTTTCTCTGTATGCTTGTGATATAGTGAGATCAAGCTTTGAGGAGAGGGTAGTGTGTGTTTGTTATTTCCTTATCTCATCTCCATTTACTCAATGATTAATTTCATTTCCCAAATAATGTTTTATACTAGGTTTGAATTACTGTACAGTCAAATGCAAAGGTTTTAGTACAATAAAAATAGATATTGCAAGCTAGAATTGGATCTAGTACAAGTACAAAATGGATGTTTGGTTCTGTCTGAGATCGTTATCAGCCATCCTGACAATGGCTGCCGGCCTCCATTGAAAATGCACTCAGAATGGAAGTAGGGGGGAGAGAGGTTGTTTGCTTAGAACTGCTCAGCTACTAGTTCCTTATCTTATCTTCACCAGAAGTACAGTACACACTCACAACAAAAAACACCAGTAGTTTTACTTCCTGTCCCGAAATTTCGGTACTAGGGCGAGGGGATCAGGAAATGACCTCAATCCCATCCCGGTACCGAAAATCCGGGATCCCGCACAGCTCTAGTTTTCAGTAACACCTTAAAATATTAATTGTTTTAAACTCAGCAAAATTCAAATTTGTTTTGTAAAAATTATTGTGAACATTAGCTTTGAGAAGGGATTCTGAGAAATCCAATAAAAGCATTTCCAATAAAAGCTGAATATTGGGCAGATAAAAAGAGTCAGGCTTGAGTATAAAGTGTCTATACTCATAGTGGAAAGTACATCTAAACTGCCATTTGAATATCATTGTAATTGAGTTTTCAATGCTGCTGTTTCAAAGAGAAACTGAGAGTGACAAAACAACTGTATGCTTCAAGTTTTTAGCAGAAAAATGTACATGCGACAACCACTCACCATAGCACTTTCAGCCTTAGAAACCCAGTCTTTGGCTTTTTTCAACAATTCTCGGACAGCAGCCTCACTTGGCAAATTGGCACTAATGGAATTTGCTTCATCCAATAACTCGACCCACTCCTTCATATCTTGAATATCCCTAAAACAAACGTTCCACTGAATACAGCCAACAAAAACTCCTAGAAGTTCTCAAACACGACGGACTATAGTAACAACTATTATATTAGGGCACATATTTTTGTTTTTATGGATGGATCAGTTCCAAGAGTCTTTTTCTGTTCTATCCCGGATTGGAATATATTGAGTTTGTTTTCCCAAAAACTAGTGATGGGTCGAATCTGACAAACTTGTCGCAATCAGACAGCTCCTATCCTAATAAAATTAACTGATAAATAAAAAACTAGGCCTATTAAAATTAAAGGAATATTCTAATCATATTGAACGTAGAATATTCTTGTACACAAACCCAATGTATACTTGTATGCTGAATATTTTGTCAAATGCGAATTTAGATATTCGACATGAACCGACCGAATCTCGAATTAGAAGTTTTACCCGAGATTCGGTAGATTCAGGATAAGAGATTTGAACTTGACCCATCATTACTGAAAACATATGGTCGATTTTCTGGATTTGGGATACAACACTTTTAAGCTTTGTTTTGTATTTAAATGTACCAATCCGTTGAAATGCTCAGTAGTATAAATAAACTATACTTATTGCTTATACTTACGTCTTTTTAAGTAAATACTTAGTTGTAGGTGAAACAAGTACCAGTAAATACTGAGCTTAAAGTTTTTACTTTTCTTTGAAGTAATTACTTAAAACATATGCATATGAAACATTTTTTTATTGAATAAATAAACCATTTTTATACATATAACTTTAGAATTAATCGGCCTGGTTTATTTCTTAGCATTGTAAAAAAAGACAGCTGATGTAACAAACAAGTATTTACTGATATTTAAGTAAAAGAAATGCTTTTACTGAAAGTTAACCGCACGGAATTTACTGAAAGTTATCAGTAATACCCTAACAGAAAAAGTAAAAGATTATTCACCTATTAATAAGTATTTACTAAACTTATTAAGTAATTACTTTACTTATAAGTAATAAGTATTGTTTATTCACATCACTGGCTATCTTAATAAAGCCAGAGTTAATCTGCCAAGGTTCTCCTCTCGTTAGCGCCCGTGTCATTTTCCACAACTTCGTTATCCTCCTAAGCAAAATTTCTCAGTTTAGGGACAAAATTACTGTGACATAATTCCTTATTTTTCCCCCACATAAATTTCCTGTATAATTCCCGCTCTTTCTGGAATTCTTGTATGTCGGATACGCTGTATAATTATGCAATATAATTAGCAAATTTAGCTTTTAACATCAAGAAATGTTGTTCTTACTGTGATTAGTGTGATCCAATAACCGCCTGTATTAGTTTTTCAGCCCGAGAGCCCTAAGGAAAACATGTGAAAAAATACTGTATGTGCTTTACAATTAAAAATTACTTTTAATCTATTTGAAAATTTCCCAGAAGTCAAACAAGTCAAGAAAAATTGTTTCTATCTCAATTTCCCACTTAAGGGAACAATCAATCCTGCCCAGCCCTATTAAGAACTAGCGGATCCTACCAACATTTTCAATTGTTTATAATAATCTTCTTGCAAGTAATTCGAAACCAACAATACCTAGATAATAAGAATCACACTTTTAGCACTAACCTGACTTCTAGGTACTTTTTAGCCTTTTCTTCCCAACATTCCATTTTCTTCAGTAACTCATTCAGCATAACAAGGTTCTCCTCTAACTTTGGGAAGGGAAGTATTGATTTTGAAGCCTCTATCAAATCCTTGATGGCTTTAATCGTCACATTTTCACTGTTTTTCATCAGTTCTACCACATCTTCATACCATTTCATCTGGTCTAATTTCTAAAAATATAAAACATAGACTTATCAATAATAGAAATTTGTATTTCATAATTTACCAACGCTTTCCTAGGGGTGTGCGAGTACTCGATTATCAAGTCGAGTCGATTTCGAGTATCGGTAAATACTCGACTCGACCTGATCGGTAAAGCTCAAAATTTGGTTGAGTAATTTGCCTTGGCTATAATGGTAATTTCTTAATGTTTTAAGCTGAATAATAATATAACAGTCAAAACTAATTTTAAAACTGAAATGCGTGTTTTATTTCCCCATTCCTGACTAATGAAAACAACAAATTATTCACTCGATCAAGAATATTATTTAACTCCACGTCTTTTGGCTACGCCATCTTGGGCCGGCCGCCGCAGACACAATCAACAACGTAGAGAACGAGTCATCCACTGCTTACTAAATAGTAGGCTATGGTCAAATAAATTATAAAATATTTGGTACAAGAAAATCCTTTTAAATTCACCATCCCTAACAATTTTATTTGATATAACTGATTTCAAATACAACACTCTGTGTTTGGTCGGATCGGCCATGATGAAACGAGGAATTTCAGTTATATATTTACTAGAGATGGGCCGATACCTGAATTTCTCGATACCGATACCGATTTTGATACCACATATGTACTCACGATACTCTTCGATATCGATACCTATCGTTCTTTTGTTTTATCATGGGTTTTATTATAGACTTAAACAAAATTGAGTTTGTATTTGAGATTGTTATTTAACATTTAAAACAACCAAGGTATAATTTAACATGACTTCTTACTAATGTGCGAATGGCGTACTAGATGAAGCGAGAATCAGCCAAAACTTGAATCAGATCAGACGTAAAATTTTAATTTTAAATATTTTTACAGTTTTCATACATAAGTAGTTTGCTTATTGTTATAGAATATAGTATTATTGTAATATTAAAAGTCTAATGTGTTTCATTTTTCCAGTGTTCTAATAGCTTGTACTGTACAAATAAACAAAATGTTTGTCCAGTTTTGATTAACAATAATAATTATTTTTATCATTATTTTTACATTGGAAACAGTGAAAAATATAATGTCAAGCTGTAGGCCTAAGCTAGGCCTAACCTAGACCACACAAACAGCAACAAAACTTAAAAACATTGCAACAAATTAAAAATTTAACTAACCTATACCTACCAGAAAAATTATTAAACTAAAATATTTGTTATGACATAAAGATTATTTCAGGTAATTGTTAGCCTTTCTTCCCAACATTCCATTTTCTTCAGTAACTCATTCAGCATAACAAGGTTCTCCTCTAACTTTGGGAAGGGAAGTATTTATTTTAGCCTCTATCAAATCCTTTGATGGCTTTTAATCGTCACATTTTCCTGTTTTTCATCAGTTCTATCACATCTTCATACCATTTCATCTGGTCTAATTTCTAAAAATATAAAACATAGACTTGACAATAATAATAGAAATACAAATTTGTATTTCATAATTCTACCAACTTTCCTAGTGTGCGAGTACCATTATCAAGTCGAACATTTCGTATCGGGAATACCGACCAACTTGATCGCAAAGCTCAAAATTTGGTCGAGTAATTTTGCCTTTGGGTATAATGGTAATTTCTTAATGTTTGCTGAATAATAATTATAACAGTCAAAATCCACCTTAAAACTGAAATGCGGTTTTATTTCCCATTCCTGACTAATGAAAACAACAATTATTCACTGGATAAGAATATTATTTAATCCCACGCCTTTTGGCTACGCATTCCTTACCATTCCGCCGCAGACACAATCAACAACGAGATCAAGTCATCCACTGCTTACTAAATAATAGGTCATGGTCAAATAAATTATGTACTTATTTGGTACAAGAAAATCCTTTTAAATTCACCATCCTTAACAATTTTATTTGATATAACTGATTTCAAATACAACACTTGTGTTTGGTCGGACGGCCATGATGAAACGAGGAATTTCAGTTATATATTTACTAGAGATGGACCGATACTCCAATTTCTATACCATACCCATTTTGATACCACATATGTACTCTGATACTCTTCGATATCGATACCTATCGTTCTTTTGTTTCTACTGCTGGTTTATAGACTTCTAAACAAAAATTGAAGTTTGTATTTGAGATTGTTACAAAAACATTGTAAATTTTTCTCATGTTAAAACAACATTTATATTTATATTGAAGTAATGTGTTTTTAACACCATCCACAATTAATAATATTATTGTTCTAGTTTATTTTGGTAGTTTTAATTTCAGTTGTTTGCATAGTATATATTTATTTGAAATTGTATGTAAATATTTCAATTGTTTTGTATATATATATAATTGTTAATATCTTTGTAATCTGATTATGGAAGAAACACTTTTTGGCCCCAACTGCCATGACAAAGACAATTTTCATTTATTATTTACTTCATTTCACATAAATTCCTTTGAATCTTCAGTTGGATGGCAATGTCTTCCACATACCATTAAAACAATAGTTTAATTTGAAAAATGATACCATTGTTATCAACAATAGTTATTATTTTTAATTTAGAAATCAAATAATTGTTATTAAACATTTAAAAGTCAAGGTATAATTTAACATGACTTACATGTAGAACAATATATATACTAGAGATAATGTCTGAATTAAGAAAACCAAACTAAAAAATTAAAGATATACAGAAACAGAATAAAATTATACAATACTTAACATATCAATTGGACTATAAAATGCATAGGGTGAAATGTCATCTTAAGAAGGGAAAAAGTTCAACACAAAAATGGATACACTAGAATATAACGAATGTGGGGAAGAAACAACCAACTGATAATGGCTTCCAGTAAATTTTAAGTCAATTATGGAATTCGAATCAATTTTGCAGCATATCTTGCGTAATTCATTAAATAACTTGCTTCATGTTTTTACTACTAAACACTAAAATCAATGTTTTTTATAAAATTCCAAGTATAAAAATATTTTGACGCCAGTATTAGACATATTAACTAAAATTGAGGCTAGTATTAGATATATTAGCTAAAATTTAGTTTCTTCAATCAAATTATTTTGTTAATAATCAACACTTGCTTGTGGTTTTATTGTCCTGTTGATCCACACAGTGCAGTTATAAAATAAAAAAATCACATAGTAAATCACAACAATTACATAGCTCCACTCACCCTCACCAATTTAATGAATAACACTGATTCACTTAGCTCCAAACATTGCAAAAACAGTGAGTAGATTCGGGAGTATGAATCACAATGAGGTTACTAATTAAAGGGGTGAGAGAGAAGGAATGAGACTGTAAGCTGCTATGTAAGCTCACACAGTGATGAGGGGTGAAAGCAGATAGATGGAAGAAGGAGAAGACAGATGCAAAGGACAAGGAAAGAGAAAGACAAGGTGGAGGGGGTTTGTGATGACAGAGAGGGGAAGACAACAGCTGTCCTGTGTTGGAAGGAGGGTAAGGCAGGTGTGTTGTCTGTGGGACAGCTGGCTACTGCGTCATTAGCTGTTGCTAGGCAACCACATAGGGTGGGTTGCCTAACCAATCACAGCTGTATGCATGTGATACAGAGGTATCTGGCTTTGAGGAGAGGGTAGTGTGTGATTGTTATTCCTTATCTCATCCCCATTTAATCAATGATGAATTTCAGTTGACAAATAATGTTTTTATAATAGTTTTGAATTATGGCAAATTGCAAAGGTTTTAGAACAATAAAAATACATATTGCAAGCTAGAAGGATCTAGTACAAAATGGATGTTTGGTTCTGCCTGAGATCGTTACTAACCAACCTGACAATGGCTGCCGGCCTTTACTGGAAATGCACTCAGAACGGAAGTAGGATGGGGTTGTTTACTTGGAACTGCTCGGCCAGTAGTTCCCTTTCTTATCTCCACCAGATGTACACACAGAGTACAATACACAATATTGACCCGGCCCGAATTAAAGCCCGTTAAATGATTGGCCCGGTCCGATAGCAGGCCATTAGCTAACCCGACCTGACCCGGAAATTTCGGGGCCCCATGCACCCCTAATGAAAAGATCGAACCCTTCAGATCCAGATAACGATATGGGTCCGGTCAAAGTCAAACTATCCTTTTAGTATATGTTCCCAAAGACCTCTGTACCTCTAAGATCATGGTGCCTCTGTACTGTAATAGGTGAAGTTGTCGTCAAACTTCACCCTATGATTTGGCGTTAGTGGGCCGCGGCAACCGAATCGTCATGTCAGTTGTCCTACCGGTATACTACATCATCGATCACCAGCTGATTTGACGCTAGTCAATTGCAATCTAGTCTAGCGAAACCCTAAAAGGCCCCCTTTCACGTCTGCTATAGGACACTTTCATCTTCAAGGCTTGAAAAAGGGAGAAAAAATGCAAAACATCATGCGCGTCAAATAATATCGATATCGAGACCTAAAACGGGAAGTATCCGGTATCATCGAAAAAATTAGAAAAAATGTTACCAGCGATATCGAGGCATATCAAGTATCGATGTCATCGTACACCGATACCGTGACCTATCGAGGTATCAGTATCGAGTATCATCATACCTCCGATATAGCGATACTCGAGGCATATCAAGGTATCGGTATCATCGATACCTGCGTACCAAGCGATATCGAGGCATATCAAGTATCGGTATCGCCGATACCTCCGATATAGCGATATCGAGGCATTTCAAGTATCGAGTATCATCGATACCTGCGATACCAGCGATATCGGGCATATCAGAGTATCGGTATCATCGATACCGCGATATAGCGATATCGGCATATCAGAGTATCGGTATCGATGCCTCGATACCAACGATATCGAGGCATATCAAGTATCGAGTATCATCGATACCTCGATACTAACGATATCGAGGCATTTCAAGTATCGAGTATCATCGATACCTCGATATACTTGATAATGGTTTGGTGGTATCGACCCATCCCTATTATTTACAATTGTGTGTTATATACAGTGCTAAGTTTATTGTAAACAAGAAAGATGTATATTATTAATTATTATTTTACCAATTTTTGCGCTTTTGTTGTATTTATTATTAATGCACCCGAGTTTTACATAGTCCTCACAATAAAGCGTACCGTATCTACAAACCTACAATATAGTAATCTGTGACATTCAGAACCGATGTGAAAAGTGTAGGTTTGTCTGCTTACTTTCTTAAATAGTACTCCTGGCAATACTAAAAACTGATGCATTAAATTAAATTTGGTTCAGAACTGTCATTTAGCTGTTATAAATTAAGTTGAAAATGGATTGTAGCGACAGCAAAAGTGAAATAGAAGACACTCCAGCACCAATAGAAGAAAATGATGCCGATTCCAACCCTATGGGTGTGGACACTGACGGTAGACCTAGTAAAAAGACTCCGGTTTGGATTTTATGCGATATAATTTATAAATGTTCATATTTAATTAATTTAAACTGAATAGTAAAACATGCCAAGAAAATTCCAAAATGAGCTTGTTTTTTAATGCCGATACAATAATACTCGACTCAAATCGAACCTCAAGCTTTTTTTAACAAACTCGATTTGACTCGTCTCGAACTAAAAAATGTGACTCGCACACCCTACTTTTTGCTATTTATAAGTAACAACTAAACTTATCTTAAAATGTTGTTCTGATAGAGATTTTTATTCAGATTCTGAAATGTTCCAACTGAAAACATTATTATATAGACATATATCCTAACAAAGCAAAGCTTGCAAGAATCCAAACTAATTGGAGGAATAAGAAGTTCCCCTATGGATAATCCTCATTCCAAAATCCACTGTAAGTTTCCGGATATGCCAGTTCCGTCCAGCACTAGTGTTTCTCTATTCTACGGCTATTCTTGTTTGTCGAGATTTTTACAAGAGGTGAGGGAGATCTTGAAATCGAGAAAAGCATTTCCTCTTTAAGATTTATTTCTCTTGGAAAAATTGAGATGAAAAACAATTACCACCTTTAATGCTGCCACTGCTTTTTTATAGA
Organism: Matsumurasca onukii; assembly: GCA_018831715.1. NCBI lineage: Eukaryota > Metazoa > Arthropoda > Insecta > Hemiptera > Cicadellidae > Matsumurasca > Matsumurasca onukii. The sequence continues at coordinate 32,913,170 of CM032064.1, forward strand.
GTTTACAATCAATATTTAACATTTGCACCACGGCTCTGGATGGAAGTTGATATGATGACTCCATAGCTGTTTTTCTAGACTTCTTATGGTAACGCGGGTTGCAGAATTAGCAAGAACTAAAATGAAATCTCAAACAAAGCAGTGATTATGTTTCTGGACAAACATGGTTCAGAAAAGTAAATAATAATGAAAATACAAACAATTTACCTCTTTCAAAACTAGTAGCTCTGGTAGTTCTACATTTAAAAAACTTCCATCGTGAATTAACGTTTTTAGTTTTTCAGATTTAACTATTTCTTGCTCTAAAAGTTCTTTCGCTTCATCTTGAAACTTTTTCGCATTTTTAAGTAGAGCTTCGATTACGTCCTCTTCTTTGATCCTGCAGGCTAACTCCTGTATCTGTTCATAGAACATGGTCACTTCTTCAACTGTCAGCTTGCATTTGACTTCTTGTGTTTTCCTATAAAAAATAATTGTAACAGAGGTAGAAAAGGGAAATTGTGAGGAAGATATTGGGCCCAATCAATACTAAACCAAAAACATAGACTTCATAAAACAGCCAAATAGAGGAAAACAATAGCATAAATATTCAGGCATTAAAAACAAAGATTACAGCATATAAAAAGAGCGCAGCAGTCTAGAATAACAAAGAAAATGTTAGAATTTTACTAAACTCGAATAAGGACAAATGTAGAAACAATTACCGGTAAATGGATTGGGGCAGTTAAAAAAATTGAGCGCCGCAAGCGCGAGTCCATAATAAATACAACCCTCCGTGTAACTCACTGATGTACATACAAATGTTAACCCACTTCTAGATAAGCTAGAAGCTTGAAATTCGGTTTGTAGGTACCTTTCACTAACTCACCGACAGAAAAATTGCCAAAACCCAAAATTTTAAATTTTAACCATCCTAAGACAAATAAAAACCAAAATGGCGGAAAACATGTTTTCCTAAAAAACATTTAGTGGGTGAACTGGTATTTTGTAGTCCAATTTCTCTGAAAAGGGAATTATTGTTCTCTACTGGCAATCCTCTTTTTCTTTGTTTATTCATTCTCCTTCAAAGCTCACACTTGTCGCTTTTTCTGGCTTCTTAGTTGACCTCTCCCTCACTCATCACAACATGCAACCCTGTTTTTATCGTGAACCTGCCTCTCCTGAACAGGTTTTTATATTGTTTTTCAGCTGTTGAAACTTACTTAGTGTTATCGATTTTCATCGGAAATGTGTGAGTCCAAGCCGCACCCGCATACAAGCCCTGTTTTAAATGCTAAAAAAGGTGTGGCTTAGATTTGAGTATATATGGTAGTTGTGGGTATGAGGAAGAAATAGAATCATTACCTTGTTCGCATTCTATTGCTATCCAACTGTCGAGCTATCCCTGCACACTTCTCCGCTTCCAAGATTGCTAGACCAAGTCCTTGGAGAAGATCAGAGTTCGGGAATCTCTTCAGCTCTGCCTCCTCCAACAGTTCCCTCAGCTCAGCAAACGCTGCAGATCAAAGTGCATTTGTTAATTTCACCAATACAATTTATACAAAAGAGTAAAAGAGTTCTATAGTAAACTTGAGTGAGAAACCCACTGTTATGTTACGCTGTAAAATTATTAACTGTAAAAAATACACCACAAATGAGGAAGATGAGGATTAGCTTACTGAAAACGTGAGGATGAGCTGCATCCAATGCTTGTCTGACCCTATCAGCCCATACATCAAACGATTCTGCTTTTAGTTTCAGTTTCTGGATCATGATTGGCAATTCATCCAAAGTGTAACGATACCTGTAACACAAAAAAACTATTATATATAGGTCTGTGCAGGTAGTGACTTTTTAGTTTATACAACAATTCTATGTTGCAATGTTGTTTTTTTTAATTCAGCAGTCTTTTCTTGTGTTAGTTAATTTGTTCTCATAAATAAAAATACTATACTATGAAAACACTTATTTTTTAGCAAAAAACTCATAATTTTCAAGTTTTAATTGTGAAATGTTGAACAGTTGATTAATTACTTTTCGAGGATCGATATTGTTATGTATTAATTGTTGCATGTATTGATCATTTGACGAACGGAAACATCGGTAATAAACTGTTACATATCACAAAATAGCTAAAACTCAAAATAGGCAAACTCTATACTCGAACTTCTCCAGTGCAACCCTTTTACTGACTGAATGTCACATTAAAGTGTTTGATGAGTTGTATTACAGGACTTTGTGATATAACCTTTTCCTGTGATAAAAGCTTTTTTATAATCATTAAAAGCTCTTGTTTGCCCTGGGTAAAGGCCCCAGTATTACAATCATCAAAACATTTACTAACAATTGCAGATGGTAATTAGACCAAGTTATCAGCAGAAAAAAGATATGTATATAATATTTTGGGCAGCCTAAACTAAACCAGTCTGTACTAAAAAGTCTTGAGTGTCACTTTAAAATTCACCCCCAAATAAAAAGTCTGTCCCATCAAAAATTACGTTTGAAGAAACAAATAACAACAATGATGAGAGAAAACTTTTAAAAAATAACAGAAACTAGGTAAGAGTGTTTAATTCAATACAATATTTAATTTTTAAATTATAACTATTAGTATAATGAAATTATCTCAAATTCTAATTCTACTTTTTAGTTTAAATACTTTCCTAAATTGTAAAATTACTGTTCTTGTTAACAGTTTATTTTCTTTTTTAAACCCCAAGCCCTGACTTTTTAACAGTAGAACTACACCTACGGTCTGACTTTTCCCAGCTGCTGGAGTTGTCAATCCATTTCTGATTTCACTATTACCCACGATCTCAACATATACACAATCATCCAATTATAACTTTACTAATTTATAACACTAACTAACAAATCATATTTGTTTACAAAACTAATTAAACAACTTAGTCAACACCGGTAAGATTCTATAAACACAAGTTATACAGCGCAACAGACTGAATTCGATCGTGAAACAAAACAGTTCAGTTTTGCTTTTATCCCTAGCTGGAATAGACAGAATGAAGGCGCAAGGACTGAAAAAGTCAAGAAATAATCGATACAACGTTCAGTAAAAGTTTCTATTCCAACAAGTTCTAAATAAATATGCTAGAAAGCAGCATCTACCGGGCTGACCTGGCGCGTTACTGTAACTGACTTGGTCCTATGCGAGCACACTAGCCGCGCGGTTACTATAATGCGGGTTTAATACGCTGAAGGGTTAAATACACTAATATGAGTTAACATAAATATATTTGATTAAGTCTTAGGCCTAAGCGGCCGGCGTCATTACTAACTAAATTAGTGTGGATCGTACATTGGTTATTTCTAACCCTACTGTGCCACAGTTTGGCTCATTTTCATGGAGCATCCTCAGTGGACTTGCTGAGACTCCTAAGCAAGTCCACTGAGGATGCTCTATTGGAAAATGAGCCAAACGTCTGGTGCAGTAGAAGTTAGAAATAGCCAATTGATGCTGAAGCTGCAGTACACAGCTACATACATAAATTATGTATTTGATACAATTTACATTGCAGTGACCTAAGAACATATCTACGATGTACAGAACTAACCGCATGACTTTGTTCTTGTTTGTCTGACAGCTACACAACTGGTCCAAGTGCTTGGGACACACCAGGATCTTCGGGTTACACGAGCAAGTGACTGCTGACAGGAAACAGGTTGTCTTGCAGAATTCACATTGCCTCTCATCATCAGGTAACAGTTCAAACGCTTCTCTCTCTGCCTTCACAACACCCTGCACAAACACATAACTTGTCGTCTTAGTCATTCAAATATATTTGAAAGTTTTTAACTAATGCAAATCCATTATATACGTTTGTACTTTTTTATTGTCAATGACACCTGCTGACATGTCATAAGGTAAGTTTATTTAGTCATCCTGCTTTTTCAAAGAATTACCTATTACAAGTTTTCACTTCAAGTAACCATTAATTTAAGGAAAAGTGCAATTGTAAGGTGCAACAATGACTTAGTTTCTTAACAACAGTAAAACTTACAGCTTCAAGCAAGTTTTTTCTAAGTTTCTTCTCTAGGTCGACCATAGTTAACATGTCGTAGTAAGTAGATGCTGCGATTCTCAGATCTAAGTTGTCTGGCTTCACTGCCATCTTGCAAACGAGTTCATCGTGAGAGAAAACACAATATCTGTGTAGTGTTGAATAGTGATTCACGCATTCTCGGCCCATCATTAGCTGGAATCACAAAATAATGCAAATTAAATTATATTTTCGATAGCCTATAAATTAGAGCTGTGCTGGATCTGAGATTTCAAGTACTGGGACAAGATTAACATCAATTCCAAATGCCCTCTCTCTAGTGCCGAAATTTTGGGATTGGAATTAAAAACTGAGGAATTAATATATTCTCTACTATTGAATTGTAATGGTTGCACAATTCACTTTCAAAGTGGTACCTACAAGGAAAGGGTATATTGTACAGTAGGAGTTGTAGGACATAGAGGAATAAAAATACAACTTGTTTTCTTTCAAACAAATTATTTATTATTGTACACTTCAAAAACACAATTTATGTTTAAAATTACAATCAAGAAAAATTAATGTGTTACTTACTGTATAGTATTTTGTGTTTATGTTAATGTTTTATTTATTATCAATGTTGGTACTCTGCCATGTGTTTTCCAATTTAAAAACATATGTTTCTTCTATTGTATTGTTTACAAACTAATGTGAATTAAAAGAATGAATGTTGTAAAAGTGCAAAAGTATTTCTCTTTTTAATCTTTTAATAATAACAAAATACCAGCTACAAAAAAGGTATAAATAATCTATTAAGTAATTTTCTCCCCTACACTTACCTTGTTCATATCTAGCAAAAAGCTCGGTTTATATTAACCCTTTGCGGTCTCATTTTATTATTAAATTTTCGTAAAAGGCCTCCCATATGGGTTGCTTCAGTCCCCTGTAAGCAAAATTTCAGCAAAACCGCTCTCTGGTACGGTGCATTACCAGTCATTGAACCACTCCTCAAGCTGCTGGGATTACCTCTAAGCTCAAAAAGTGCCACTCTCCACCAAATAACTTACCCAATCTGCCGGAGCAAAGTTGACTGCTTCTGCAAAGTTGTACCCTTGGTTGAAACCTGCATGGTATGCTCGAGGAAATGTGATGACAAACTCTCCAGCGTGCTGATCCGTTCGAAATACCGGAACCCCTGAAACATTACCAGTATATAAGGTACTTGTACTTAGATAGAACCCTCTAATATTTTCAGGCGTGGTTACTTGGGCAAAACTAAGTAACAGCCTCCAGAAAATATGGGTCCAAAACCCATCTGCCACTTTGCTTCTTTCACATTTCACCAACTGTTCCCATTGAATACAAGATTGTAGTGTCAGGCCTGTTTGGAATTATAATAGATACAGCTAGAACTTTCTTTAAGAGCCTGCAGGACTGATGGTATCAACATATAACATGACGTAGATTTCCCACCATAATCAAAAATAAGGATTTAAAGTGAGTATTATACTACATGTCTAGTAACTAGTAAGTACCTTTTTCCATGAGATAGTTGGGGTTCATGATGGTAACGAGCTGATGCAGCAGGTCTGGCTGGGACTGGAATAGTTCTGGTGCTGCGGCTTTCATGGTTTCCTCAAACATCTCTGCCTTAAATCCAGGTACACCATACCATGTCTTTGGTTCTCCCCTGAAACCAAATCCAAATTAAGTTCGAGAGTTTCGACTTTCGATCTATCGCAAACATTACTATGTGATCACATAATGCCATTTGTTGTCTGCCAGACTCAGATTAACAGTCCTTCATTTCGTCACTTGTCATGCTAAAAAAGCATCAAATACGATGTAGTTTATCAAGATTTTAGAATTACAATAAAGAAAATGGTTACAAAACAAGTTTTAAATAGTAACTGATCCAATTTTCAATAAAAAAAATGGAGGAACGCTTATTTGTTATTATGTTCAGAACCTAACCTCACAATATAGTTTGGGAAAAAACGTAAGCTCGACCTGTTGATTTACTCATTTTTAGTTATTTATTACAAGTTGTATTTCATCCACCTGAAATAGACATAACACATATTTTACTGCACTATCTATTTAAACTTAATAATTTGTCAATTTTAGGGATGGGCCGGTTCCAGTTCTTGCTGAAACCGATAACTGGTGAACAGCACGGCAAACATCGGTTCCTGGAACCTGGACCTTCTAGTTTCACTTGCGACTTTAGTGATTATCTGGTTTTATTTAGCAAAGAACTGATAAGCGGCAAAGTTTTGAGCCGACCCATTCCGAGTGGTTAGGGAGAGGAATTTCTTACTGTTTTTGGAAGAGAAGGGGAAAATTCACTCTTGATTTGCTAGCATACTATTTCCTCTTTCAAAGTACATATAAAGAAGAAACCACTCTTACTACTACCTTATAATCAAAGTGGTAGTAGAAGTGTCTGGTGCCTTTGGCCAGACCTCCCAATCCCTTTTCATCTTACCTATATTTTAGAATTGTACGATAGCTGCTTTGAATAGTATCAATTCCAAGTTGACATTCAAACATCAAGGCTAGAACTGGTACAGTTTGATTTGGATTAAGTTTAAGGCCCCTAGGCAGAACAAAACCCAATATTTCCTCAACTGTTGATTTTGTTAGAAAGAAAAATTTGCTGAGTAACAATAATTCAGTTACAAGACAAACAGGTTTGATGTTTAGCTTACAGGTCGATGGATGTGTCCTTTAACTTTTAAGACTAAAGAAAAGACTGCGTAGTGAACTTTACAGTTTACAGTGGTATATGTCTCTAATAAACCTTTGAAACACCACACTTAAAGTTGTCTTAGGGCCGGGTTCCCCAAATTCTCGTTGTCCCGGTTTACTTTGTACCTATCAAAAATGTATACCTCGGGTTTAAACTCCGAGGCGTTTCCCCAACTTTTTGACCGGCACAGCATAGATTAAACCTCGCATGTCTGTTTTCTGTTTGATTTCGGTAGAAACAGACAAAAAAAGTGTGTTCGATCAGAGTTGAGGTTATGTTTACTGACTCCCAATGTAAAGAAGATAGGCCTATTTTGTTTGATCGCAATTTCTATCTTATTCCCGTTTACTTTTCTACATTGGTAAGAAACGGGCTAGAGCATCAGACACTTGCTTAAAATGATTTTGCTAACGGAGGACTTGTGCATTCTGCCCAACTCCCCTACGTTGATAAAAAAGGACTGGAGGCATAAGAGACTCAATGCGCACTAAAATGTATCCGCATGTGACAAGGCTCGATTTTTGTTACTTGTGGATCTCAAAGAATAGGTTTTTGTTAAGAAAATTATTATGTATGACTTTGCCAATGCATTTAAATTGTTAATCTGGCTCAATAAAGCCTTTGAATCACTAATCAAACTAAGCAATAGCCAATAATCTTGCAATTTCCTTCCTCATTCGAAATATTTCAAAAACTTTTGCTTCTTCCCATTTCCCGAAATTATTAACTCTTTCCCTGATTCTCGTAATCCTCTTCCTCAACTTCTAATATTTGCTTTACAAATTTGAGGTTAGGTTTTTGTTTATTTCGACTAGTATAACTTTGTGTCAGCCGTTTAAACCACCTGCCGAGGCCAGTTAGTTTGTTCTGGCCAAATTGACGGTACAAATTTTGGAGAAACACCTCCTCGAGATTAACCGCGGTTTAAACGGCCAATCTCAGTTAACTGACGTTGGGGAAACCGGCCCTTAGAAGTATAAGTATGAGAAAAGAAAAGAAACAGGTAGGTACCAGTGTAAATAGTTGATTGAGTAGCTCCAATGATCCTCGTTGTGCCAGCAGAATGTGGCAAAGCACATCCCTACGTACATCCAGGGCACTTTCATGCCGGAAATATCAGCATTGATGTGGCCCAATACTGATCCTTCCAAAACTGGTAGGTTGTTTAGATTCCAGCTTGATTCAGCATATGTGTTGATATCACTTGGCTGTGAAACACAAAAACACAGTGAATATGTTAAATATTTTCAACTTAATTGTTTCATCGACAATAGGATGCCTCAACAACACAAATTAGATTACTCTATGTGAGTTGAATTCGAAGGGTCTTGGGTTTGATAGAGTAGCCTCCTTCAATGAGGGTGAAAATAAGCCAGCAGCTGTGAGGCAATTACCGGGATGCGCACAGGTGCACAAACCTGATTCTCTAGTAAAATTTTAAAAAAATTAAATCGGTAAAATTACAGTTCAAAATTAAAATGTTCAGATACTTAAAAAACAGGAACTTCCTGCACAAAACTGCTCTTGCCGAAGGAAAAAATTACTACTTCTTTCAAGATACAATAATAGAATTCTGTGGGTCGGTCAGCAAGTTTTGGTTCTTGACTCTTGAAGTGATGTTTTTAAAAATAATTTTTAGCTGAAACTTAGGTTGATCAAAAATGGGAAACTGATTTTAACTTATTTGTCTATTATCAAGTAACTTGCACTTACTGTGCTGTTTTCTAGTGTCTGCTTGGTTGGGAAACCTGAGCCATGGTCCATAGTGTGCAGATCAGCCCCGTATTCTACTGTTACATCCTCTTCAATTGATTGAACAATCCTCCAAAACTCTTTTTCAACAAGTGTTGTAGGAACTTTCTGTTAACCACATACAATTTTGCGCTCAATCGCATCGTCATTAGTACTTGTGTTACGAAATCATCAAATATAATGTAAATTGTTGCAATTTTGTAATCTTAATAAAGGAAAGTAGTTAAAACATTAACCAATCCAATTTTCTGTTACAACATCGACAAAATGCTACTTTATCAGTACGTTCAGAACCTAACCTCATAAACTATATGCAAGCTTCAATCGAATCAAAACGGAAGCATAGCCTGTTGATTTTTGTTATTCAAATGGGCTTTTCATCCAGCTAAAATAAATATTATGTATATTGTAATGCAATATCAAATATATTTAAATGTGTCATTTTATTACAGCCCAAAATTAGAACTCAGTGATTATCAGTTCCAAGCTAGGGTAGTAGTAAACATGGTGTTTTCATTATGTAACTGAAACTTATCGTGATAAGAGTGGAATAGGGAATAATTATCAATTACTTAAATATCTATTATGATTTCATATTAAAACTAATATTAAAAATAAAAATAAATTAGTTGAATATTACTGATAGGCCTAGGTTAATTTAACTTCTAACTTATTGGACTATGTTGCTGTAGCATGGCTCAAAGCCTGGGCCTAGCTTCCTGCACCTTAATAATTGGCTTACACACGGATATATACCTATGGGTTAAAGCTACGACAAAAATGTTGGACCTCATAGTTGCACAAGTGACTTTGGCAATCATCTGGTTTTATTTAACAAAGAACTGATGGAACCGGTAGAACTGATAACCGAAAAAACTGGAGAACCGATAACCGGCAAAATTTTGGAACCGACCCATCCCTAGTATCAACTTAAAAGTTCACCAATGTTTCTGAAGTATTGACAGTAGCATAATCCTTTTGTAATTCATTAATGAACTGAAATATCTTAATATGAACTTACATGAACAGGCATATTGAAATACTCAGATTTGAATTGGTCTGCCATTTCACCAAACTGTTGAAGGGTATACTCTCGTTTCGCTTGTTCGAAGCCAAAAGCTTCACTTGGTTTGCTGACTTCCTCCTTAACACATCTAGGGCACCTCCAGTCACCTAAACAAAATAAATAGCTAGAGAAACAATCACTTTAACCTAGACTTTACAGAAACCCTCATTGCAATCACTCTCAGTATCAGCTTTCTTAATGGTAATTCAGCTGGTTACCAATATTTGACTGCAATTAATGTCCAAGTAGTAATATTTCTTTACTTTGACAGCAAAAATGCCTTTATAAATTAGACAAGGTGTCTAATTATAAACAACATTAAAAATTATATTTACACTTTTTTCCTGCCTACCAGACTAATTTTATAGCCACAGTATATGTTCAAAGTTCAGGTTTTATCCCACGACTTTGATTTTACTCCTGCAATAATTTCCGAATGTATTAGTAGTCTCAATATACATTCTTAGAGCCGCTTTAGCCACAAAATACACAAACGCCATAACTCCAAAAGCCTTCCTATTCATGCAAATTCTAGCAGTGGGAGTAACTACTCTAGTAAGGTAGCTTGTTCCTGGCTTTATGCAGAAGTTTATGGCTTATTTCCTGTTCGATCACGTTTGGCTATATTCACAGCTTATTCATGGTTTCACAGTCGAGTAGATACCCTGTATCTAATGCAAAATTCCAACTTTTATGCCCTTGGGTAAAAACAATTGGGTTTCCCTGATTTGTCTTGAACATAAAATATTTTCCAACATTGTTTCGAGAACCTAGAGTCTAGTTGATCTTCTGTAAAATTAAGCCAGATTAGTAAAGGTTTATCCTAACAGTAGCCAACATGATTTCTTACTTAATAGTGGTTACAACTTAATCTCTAATACAAACTGCCATTTCATTCTTAATTTAGTGTTTTAAATCATATGTACTATGTAGTAAAAAAGAGCTAGAGGAGGAGCCACTGTTTGGAGTCTGCTAACCTCCGCCTTAGCTGTATATACCTGATGTAAATAAAAAATTATTAATAATGACACAGTCTATCCGAAGTTTTCGGTCAGCGACGCAGGATTCAAGTAAGTAAGTAGTAAATCCCACAGGTTGAATTTGTTCAGCTCTATTAAGATTTGACACTTTGCAAATCTGACTTTTCAACACATACTTATTTTTTTTTATTTTTTTTTTTTATTTAAACATAAAAAATACCTTTGGGTATTTCTAGAAGCGGTGGCAACAGACAAAAAGTGTGGTAACTATCATCACATCCGTCACAAAGCAACATGAACGCCTCTGCATCCCTCCGGGCGCATTTGTGACAAAGCGTGCCAAACTGTAAACACAATTCAGATTAGTCTATAATGTATTTGTGAATACAGACTTAAGTTACAAATTCAGGAGAGTCGATTTGTTATAATTGAGTTTCACATTGAGACACAAACTGTTAATTTTGTGGCTTAAGCAAATATAAAACTATAGGCCTACCTCATGTGATATCTAAGAAGACTTGATTATATATTTACAAAAGCTCTAGTAGCAATTGGCAGGCAATAAAATGTAATATTTTGAGATTTATTGAGATTTTATTTGAGTAATCTTCTAAAATATTTGTTCCTGAAATCCAGAAAACTAACTTATATTAAAACTTGAATAATCAAAAGACTATTTAAAATGATCCAGCTGCAAAATGCCTTTTAGTTCAAGCACGAACCGTTAGGCCTGTTATAGCAGTTAACAAACCAAACTTAATTTCAACCGATTTAATTAGTATTTAAGTTAATTTAGAAAAGACAAATATTCAAATAGTTACCGGGTCTTCGTCTAATGTGATCTCCTTCATTTTTTTACCCTTTGCTGGCTTATTTTCTTTGGGTTGGTAGCCTGCCATCTTGGCCCCTGTAAACTGCAACCATTACAATTAGTTATTTGTGTTGTAACGTTCTAAATTTTAGGGGGTAAATTTCAGCTATTCCGTTCGAGTTAACCGGCGACGATATAAACAACCCTTGAATGGAAAGAATCGCTGTGAGCGCCCGAGACGTCAACGATCAGCCGCAATTTATATGCAAGGCGTTTATACCTTAAGTTGCCGCTACCCGCAGATAACTCCACGGTAGATAGAGTGGTACTCTGTGTCACTTGTTTGACAGTTGTTGGTAAAATCAGCTGATTGCAGTGACACCATACGTCTAGCTCTGAGCCTCTGATGATGTAACGAGCGATAAGCGAGGTACGCGGGCTAGGGCTCTCGAAGTTTATAAAAGGAGGCCCAGAACTGCGGCATCCCTCTCTTGATCCCAACATCAAACCGAGCGGACGAATTCGGTTGTGCTCCCGACTTCTGGGCCAACCTAATCTCAACGTTCCCCGACAGACACCGATCAGGACAGTTGCCCCGAGATACGGTACCGTACGATATGCCTTATTAAACCACTTATATTGAGCACTAGCTGAGAGTACCCGCGCTTCGCCTCGGGGCTTTCTTAACATTGCTGTGTGTATATTTTAGTGAAACTGCAAATTTAAAGTAAACAAAAAAAAGTTTCCTATATGTACTTAGAAACCCATTTTGTTTGCCTGTTAGTTCACCATCATCTCCTTATAAGTGTTAACTACCTAATGAGGGTCATAGTTACTCCACTGTTCCAGCCGTTTTTAGGCCTTTTGCAATTTATTTTGAGGATGTTATATTGACATAAAATGTAGCTAAAGACACACTGTGTGTTCGCCACAGCTTCAGCCGATTTTGAGGTATAAGCAGTCCCATTCGTCTTGAAAACGTTACAGACAGATGGACATGATTTTTTCAGTCAGTAACGCCTCGCCAGTCGTGACTCGCCACCGCGGCCACGTGAGTGGAAGAGTGGGGGACTAATTTGCCGGACACACAGTAGAGTGTGCCTGTGGAAAAAAACCTTTTCAGAGCCCAATTTGGATTGGCTGGAGTTCCAAAATGGCTTAACCGGTTTACATACTTACCGGCAGGAATTTTTTTTAACGTCGGTTTTCATCTTTACAAAGTGCCCTGGGTGGGTTAGACCTGGCGCAGCCTATCCTGTAATCATGTTTCAATGAGCCTGCAATTAAAAATAGCCAATTTACCTTTCCTGCAGCACAATGGCGCTTGGTTCGCCGATCATTTTGTCCCTGGCCGGAAGGCTTGATGGCCTGTCGTGAAATTATTCCATGAGGTTTGTAGTCAGTGTTATCAAGCTGATCCTGGTCTGTTTCCATTTTCTGCAACATGTTTCATTCTAAGTTGATACTCAAGTGTGGTTTTTTATCAAACCTACTACTGTATCTACCCGACTATGTCTAATAATAACAAAATTTTCTACAAGCTTTTTTTTAAATTTTAGATTTTTAATCTGTAAAATGATAAAAACCTATTATAGCCTAATGTAAACATGCAATTTATATTTCATACTAAACTCCTAGTTACCTTATCAATACACAAGCAATCATAAAGTCACACTATAATCACAATTAGTTTTAAAATTATTATTCTCCTCTCCATGATTCTTGAGATTTTTTGTGATTCTTGCTTGATCTTGTCTCAACCTTAAAAACTAAAAACCTGCTCTCATTATAAGAGGAAAGTTGAAACATGGACGTTTTAAGTTTTAGACAAAGGCACGTATTTAAATGACTGCTCAATGCGTGACAAGTCGTATTATGAAATGCTCAGAAAGGGTTGACAAATAATGTGCCAACAAAGTGAATGTCCTGATATTAAAATTGTATACACAAAAAACACCCTTGGTAAAAATAATTTTTATACAGAATGTTTGTGACCTTATTTTTAGCTCTACCTGAAGACAAACTATTATTATTTTAGCATATGTTTAACCATTATTAATTTTACAAAATATTATTGTTTGTATGTTTAGATATTTTAGTGATCATGGCCTTAGTGTCCAAAACATGTCACTAAAAGTCTGGATAAAAATTATTTTTTACCAAGGGTGTTTTTTGTTTATTCAATTTTGATTTTATATATATCATCACAAAGATCAGTTTTTATAAATTTTAAATTAATATTCAACGACGGTTGCATAATGATAAAGCATCTAGTGTTTATTGATTGGTCATGCCGGACTGTGGAATTGGGGACAATGTGTAACAGATAGTTTACAAGACAGAGATGGACTTTGGATGTCACGTGTTAAGGTAGTGTACAGTGAAGTATGTCATAATGATGTATGATTCGGATGGCTTCGAATGGTACTCGGGGACTTCCGGAGTTGTGTGAGTGCAGTATAGGCTCTTTGGACACCTAAGGCTTTCTAAGATAGAGTATTATTTCAATTGTTTAAGCTTATTTATTAAGCTTTAATTTTACCTAATTGAGTTTCAATAGTATTTAATTTATTTGCGTATAAGGTTTGCGTTCACTCGCACGGTTTTCCTGAGAGGGTCTTTGGATGTTTAATTTCTAATAAACTTTCCTTATCTTTGTTTCATATTAACATTTTTTTTCAAAAATTACTCAGAAATAACAACACTAGATTACTTGTTTAATTCCTATCAAAATAATAATTTCCCTAATACGGTAATAAATTTTATTTGATTACCTAAAATGCACTGGTGTCAACCAGCGCTACGTCCCCGAAATAAAGGTTGACACCTTCATTAAATGGTTTACGCGCCAGGTATAACATCCCTTACTATCCCAAATTCTTTGAATAACCTGAGTTTAAACCTCAAGAGTGCCAATGTAGGTTATTAGGATGAAATTAATCTAAATTCTCTCTTGACACATCTCTCTTGACATTGAGGGCAGTGGGCGGCACCCTAGAAGCCTAGACATTTACTGCACTATGTAGGGATAAACTACTGAGCCTGAGCCACCTGTTCTGAACTTCTAACCCACCTGTTCATTGCTGACCATGTCATCGACAGTTTTCCCTTCCTGGAAGACATCGAAGGGATATAATATTCTCTCATAGTGATTCCTCAAAAGTGTGCCGAGGTTTTTTCCAGGAGGGAGGCCCAGCTTACTGGCAATTTTCGACCACTTTCTTTCCTTGGTAACTATATCTAATCCACCTATAAAAGAAAATTCAATTCGATCAGACAATATTTAGGGAAGTTCTTAAGTTGTCAATTAAAAGCGCTAAATTGTTGAAACTTCACATTAGGTTGAAACAGGTTTTGAACTTTACTAATTGACTTGTATACTTTTTTTATGTTTCTTAACTGAATAAGCTGTCTTGAAATCATCAAATAGAATGTACAGTACAGTCTCTATAATCCGGCCGTTCGCCACTCCAACACGTCCGGTAATCCGGCGCTGTGACGGCGTCAACTAACCACCTGCTTACAAGTATCTACTTGTCTGTAAAGCGCGTGACGTATGTCGTCTGTATCGATAACTTCAGTTCACTGCAGACAGCAGAGAAAAGTGTGATGTTTATTGCTAATTTGTGCTTCTGCCCAGTACGGGCTGTTACTTGTTACAAAAACGTAAACATAGTAATTTGACAATAGATAAAAAGTATGTGATTTGTTTGAAAGATTAGAAAGTGGTGATAAATTAGCTACAGCCTACTCTATCCAACGAATTTAACATCAGCATATCATAAACTCAAAGACATAAGGAAGAAAACAAATTAAATTGAATAATTTTTTAAGAGAAGTGAATCATCTTTTAACGTAAGAAAAATTATTCCTAGCAAATAGGTTCTTTTTAAGCAAACCTCCACTAATCCGGCCCTTTCCCTTCCGATTCCGATATAGGGCCGGATTAGTGAGATCGTACTGTAATTTGTTGAAATGTTTAAATTTCAAACAAGAATGTAAGTATTTTAAAGAAGACACGTCCAACAAGTTCATATACATTACCTTCATCCTGAACATGTCTGTGGAGAGTAAAGAGATCTAATGCTCGTCTTTCAACCATTGGTATTTTCAGAGACGAACCTTGAAGTTCCCAGAACTTTGCTATTTGATCCAGAAAGTTCAGTTTAATTCTTGTTGAAGCCTGAAAATGGGAAGAAATTAGTTATTCAATCATAAACATCTCATATATTTTAACAAATAAATTGGATTTGTTAACTAGGCTCCTAACTGACTTGTTTTGTATTAGAGGTCACACACTAACACAACTGATCACCACATAACAAGATTTCCACTGTATATCCAACGACTGATGTTCACACAGTTGTTTGCTTGCATCTTAACGGTTCCTGTTTCCTGGTTTTCTCCTTGTTTTAGTTCACTTCTATTTATAAACAGTGTTTCACCCTTTGGGGTCTCATTTGATGTTTAAATTTTCATTAAAAGCCGACCGTAAAGGTTGCCCCTGTTCCTGTAAGCAAAATTTCAGCAAAACCGTTCTCTCTGGTACTGTGCATTACCAGTCATATAACCACTGCTCTAAGCGTAGGAATTTAATGCCTCCCTAAGCTCAAAAACTGCCACTCTCCGCTTCACTGGATTTGATGAGCCATTTTCTCATGACTGTCAAACAAGCACTGACGCTTCATTGGATGTCCAGTAGTCACGTGATGTAGTTGGTGGAGCTTTACGCCGCCTCAGGGCCTCCATATTGAACCAGTTGGCGAACTTATTGGACAGACCTCGTAGGGTTGAATTCACTTCTCTGACATATCATGTTTTCATCATATTTTTTAATAAGACTTAATTTTACAAATTGATATTTAGTAGATAGATAACATAAAACAAAATTGTAAGGATTTACCTCCAACTCATTTAATCTCTGAACTCTGGGTACAAATTTAAAACGGTCCACATCAACTGCAAAGGGAGGCTGCCATGTCTGAAATGAGAGGAATAGTTTGTCACAAACATAATTATTATATACCTTTTAAAATCCAGATTGTTCCTAGTAGCAGTAAGAACACTTTGCACTTAATCAAATGAACAGCCACACACTGTACGGTTGACTCCGCTCCGGCCTTTAAATTTAGAGGCACTTAAATCTGAATGTTAATCCAAAACATGTGACTGTCAATAGCGACTTTAAATCAACAAGCTCGAAATAGTATAAGCTGAATTTAAATACTATGTCAGGTAAAATTACAGAACAGTGACTTTTGAACTTTTAGCACTTTTCTAAGTTCAAACCTTCCAAAAGGCCAAAAAACAATGTTTAAACTTCGGGAAAGTTGCGGAAACCATTAAAAACGATGTTTTTTACAAAAAGGAATAAACTAACTTAACTTAAACTAACCTAACTTCACGATAATACCTTATTCAGCCTTTAGGTTAATTTGAAGTGGGTGACAGACTGTCGCCTGCTACAGAGTGCTGCGGGCACCTCTTCCTTTAGTAAAATAGTCCCAACTTTAAAGCCACTTTTAAATCAGTTTAACACCCCAAAACCAATTTTATATGTTTAGGGGCCTCCTCCACATTGTGTTAAATCAGTTTTAGCTCATGAGATTAAAAGTCACTGTTCTGGACAAATACCCTATGTCAAATAACTTATTATAGCCTAGATATTAATTTGTATAAACGACAATAACATTTTTTCTTCCGATTTCTTTAATAATAAATTAGCTATTTAGCGTTTATACTTGTAGACATATTATGTTTGTCTCAATTATATAAAGTAAAGCTGGTCATTTTCACATTCTTCAAAAAAGGTCGGAACGGGCGGATTGGGCCGGTATAGTGTGCCGGTAAACGGAACAGGCCAGCCAGGGCGGTCAAGCAGTGCCTTTGCCTATAAGGTTCATCTTACGCGTTTTCATGCTAAAGGGCACATATAATGTCAAGTGCTCAATCATGCCTATGAGGCCAATATATGGAGTAGCCTACCACGCTATTTAACCTAAACCAAAGAAATTCAAAGAAAGAAATTCAAATTTATTTGGCCTTTAAGGTTTACAATTGGCTAAGTCATAATATAATACAATAATATAAAACACTTCTTTCTGTCCTTCTTTATTCATTGAGTCCAATATCAATTCATATTCATTGAGAAAGAAAACAAAAAAAAACAACAAAACACACCATGCATAACACACCATGCACAAAATGGAAAAGTGATACCACTAGGGTCTGATCAAACAACTATAACTTAATAGGTAGGAAACGGCCAAACCAAAAGGTAATGATTACTTAAGGTAGAAGAAAAGGCCTACAACTGGGAGAATAAAATTTTTTATATCTTCATTCGTTTAAATTAGTTTTACATTAATTCCAGCCACAGAAACTAGCTTTTACCCATAATTCAGAAAATTCATGCATTTTCTTGCCCTCAGTGGATCTTTTATCTGGATTAGCCTATTATTTTGTATCTCCATTATATTTCCATTATTATATTTATTTATTGCTATTATTATTAAAACCAATACACTCACAAAATATTATTTTAACACAATACATAATTACCATGGTAATGTATTTTAGTTTGTTTCTGTATTATTATTCATTTTAACTTAAAATTGGAAATGTATGTAATTTACTTTAGGGTGAAATTTCATAATGGAATCAGCATTTTAGGGTGGTTTTTAGTAAAGTTAAGAACCCTAAATGTTGAGACTTTTATATGCTTGGCATGTTGTTCTTAAAACCCATGTTCTTAAAAATTAGGAGCTATACACACTCTTAAGTGTAAGCAATATTATTCAAATGGGCTTTACTCACAACTTAGGTGGGCTACAGCTTGTAACCTATTGTGATTTTTAGACAAATATCGAGAGTAAATTATTTTAATTCCCATCTTTCTGGGTATACTATGTACAATAATAGCATAATATAAACAAATTCTCTGGAGACTGACAGTTATTTGTTAAAGATAAGATACAAGGTTAAATAGCAGTCCGGAAGCCAAAGATAAGAATAAGGAAGATTTTCTATTAACATTTTCTTGATCCTTGGTAAGAGATGAAAACCCACATGTGTTGAAAAAAGTTAAGTTTGTACCGCCATACACGTAAATGGCACCTAACAATGTTAATGAGTAAAAAATTTGCAAATACTGGGCCTATAGTAAGTTAGATCAAGTAGCCAGCAGTATTCTATAATAAAAGTACTTGGTTAATGCCATTACTGGCCTTGGACCTAAAATCGTTAATAGTGTTTAAATTATTACGAATAAACAAAAATCCAAGATTACCCCTTGTAGCCAAGGCAAAGTCTTTAATGGCTACACTGTGAGTATGGGTAGCCTTTACACAACTAACTTGGCACTAAGCTGCCAAGTAGAGAGCTGCACTGACAACAATCAAAGCTTCAGGTAGGATTCATCACTGGCAATACCCATCCCCCACCGATCAACGGTTGAGTCAAGTGTTGGACAATGTATGTTGGACAGCCTTTCATAACCCTCCAACTACCTCTGGTCATAGGTCCCTAAGTGAAACCGGCCCAAGCAGAGGCGGCTCGAGCATGCATGCGCCCTTGGGCAGACTGAACACGCAGCTCATAGGGTGTCAGGGGGTGTTTCCCCAGCCCAAAAGGGGGGGGTCTAAGGGCTCCCCCAGAAAATGTTTGAAATTTAAAACAAAATAATGTGTTTAACCCTCCAACTGCTGATTAGATCACTTTTAAATGCTAAGCGATTTTTGGGTGTTGTGTAGACGTTCAGTAAAAAAACCATAAAAAATACTAATTATGACCCAATTATGACAAATTATACATCAATACAATCAGAAAGAAACATAGAATCAATTAATACTAATTTCAGTATAATATTCTATGGTTTAAAAAAATTTGGTTCAACGTTCCCAACGGGGAAAAAAATTCAATTTTTTTTACTTAGTGCTGGAACAAAGGTTTTTTATAATAGGTTTATCAAAAATTCAAAATAAACAAATCGTGCAAAATGTTGCTACAAACACAGTGATATATAATAGTAGGCACTTTTCTTTGAAATCAAAATGAAAATCTCATAAAATTGGTTTTATGTCATTGCCGATGTCACCTTCACTATCGTCCGTATCACTCAAAGGTTCTTCTAAAGCGTCCCTAATTGCACTAACACTACTTAGTTCGCTCATAATTTCTAATACTAGTTACTAAAATCAAAACTAACAACTAAAAACAACATAAAAACCACTAAAATTGATGATAACTACGAAAGAAAATGCGTAAAACCATTAATTTTGTTTAACGCACTGTAATCCTACAAAACAGTGAAAACAAAATACGACAGCTGTCATAATTGTTTTTCTTCTGTTTTATTTTGCCCAATTTCGAGATGAAGGGCGATTATATATCGAAACTACAGTTCATTCCGCATTCAACTGTATAAGTTAGACCTCGATTGGTTGAACTTCAACCATTCCTGTAGCTTTTACTTAATCGCCTAGTGGTTAGACCGAAGCGCTGAGCTGGACCGAATCGTCTAGCTACTAGACGATAGCATTTGGAGGGTTAAAGCTTTTTAAAGTGGGCCTAGTGTTAACTCGACATAACAAAAATAACTGACTTCATTACCAGTAATATGAATAAATAGAAAGCATTACTTTATTATATAAAAATGTTTAAGGAAACCTTTTGACTAGCCCTATTTGGTTTAGAAAAGCTCATGTTACAGTATTGCCCTGCCCTATACATCTCCAGGCACCAACACATTTACACAAAACTCAAACGAATAATCATAGGTCAACTTTTAAGATAGAAAGAACATGTCACAAACAAAATCAGGAATTGTTTTTCGTGTTAACTTGAAGAGTAAACAGCTGATGAACCGTGGACGGAGGGGCGGTAAGGATAGGCGATAGGCCGGGCCTTTTGGCAGCATCTGCGAGTTATGTTTTGACTGAAGTCAGTGGCTGCACGCAATAACCCACCCTTTCGCATAGTTAATTAATAAAATATAATTCCCTTTTTGTTCTTGATATCGTTAATTCTCTAAAAGTCTTTTCCCTCTACTCTCTATAAGAATTCCTTTTTCAGCTGCATGCACCTAGCACCCCAAAAATGCCACCCTCCTTGTGCCCCTGGGCGGCCTCCCGGGTTGCCGGATCGTCCCTGGGCCCAAGAGCTAACTTGGCCAGGACCACATGACATTAAGGCATTAATGGCCAATCATGGTTCAATTAGCCCATCTGAAAGCAAATTCATGCACTATTTGAGCTATTAATTAATTACCTCTGTAGGGCTTGCCAAAATAAATTATGCTCATGCTAAAGACAAATACAGACCTAGGCTCCAGTAGCCCTGGCCCAAGCAACCTGAACATAAGTGCATAAGGTAAATTGCATACTTACAGGGGGAGGACGTATTTTGCAGATTCCATTTTTTTCTGCAAAAGGTCTTATCTTACTGATGTATGATAAAGGGTCTTGAAATTCTTCGAGAGATGGCTCAAACGTTGGTGCTTCGGGAGGAGGATGAAAAGTGGCAAATTTTCCAGCTTCATCGTATTTTATTTGTGCAAAGGGATCGCTGCTAATACATCCGTACCCGGAGTCATTAGACCCAACAGAACATTTACTTGAAAAATCTGTAAAACTCATGTTATTGCTTTTGAAAAGGCTGCGTCATAAGGCAAAATATCAAAATAACGAGTTTGTTATGAATACCTATACGAACTCAACACATAGCACTGATGCAACTAACATGCTGCATCTGTCATAACAAGTTGATCCGAACCGTACATAGTTTCATTTTGCACGAACACATAATGTTACAGAACCAGATGAATAACAAGTTGTAGTGTATAAAACATTACTAAACTATTGTGTCCAGCACATTCGAATAAACACATATAATTTATCACACGCAAGAACTACTAAGTACGAACAGGGTTACATTGGTACAACATTAACAGTAGGAGCAAGCAGGGTTGCCATTTGCCAATCCGTTCATTTTCCCTCTGCCACAGAGGTTGACCGAATTACCCACAACTACCCACGTCCAAAACCAAATCGCCCATAATACTTATCGTATTTAAAATTCTACATTTCCCATATTCCGTATTAATATAATTATATGTTTTATTAACATTCAATCGCAAATTTAATACCTTTTGCTAGAATCGAAAATCTGTCAAATTGGGTAAGATATTATAATAGTCCAACAAAAATAAGACAATCTCCTTGATACGCGACTCAATACAGCACAAACCTCAGTTACACTGGAAATATGTAAATGGTTTTAAGTTTTAAATCAGAATCATTTTGATTAAGCTACTTTACACATGTAATAATATACACTTCAAATATTAACACTAGGCTTTATTCTTATTACAGTTAATCAGTTATTCCTTCTTTTGAACGTATAAATTTGCAGTGTTAATATCTTCTAGCTAAAATATAAACACTATAGGAATTGTAACGTAGCTCATGCCTGTGCAAAGAATTAAAAGGGAAATGCCGCACATGTTTCAACACCATTTTGTGATAATTCTCCGAAAAGTAAGATTAGGTATAGCCACAATATATTTAACAAAGAAATATAACAAAATATTACAAAGCATTTTCGCTAAAAATCCAAGTTTTATAAATAAATTTAGCCCGATCTAGGCCTAAGTTGTTACTGTTAAAGAAAAGCGGTTAAAAATATTCCGGGGTCAACTGAATCAGTGCTAATTTTATGGTAACAATATTGGCGTGTTACCCTGCTGAAGTCATGCATTTTTAGACCACAGAAAGTGTGAAAACGTCAACCCGACTGAGAGTAGAAAATAGCGTTATACGGTAGAATTTGGGTAACGACGGCATCACAAATAATCTGATTTCATTGTTGTTCAAAAAACACTTAATACTCCTAAATACCCACCAAATTACCCACAGCACTTGTGATTACCCACCATTTGGCAACCCTTGGTAGGAGTGTTTTTGCATTAACTTTTAAAGCAATAGTTTTTGCCTGCTTCGGTTTCCTGGAAGGCACCAAATAATTTTATAATTGAACTCCCAACCTTTTACCAGGCTAGGATTAGGATCAGCTTTACTCCCCTCCCCTAAATGCAACTAACATTGCGAGTTACCTCACAATAAAGCTCCGAAAGTGAAAGGATATTTATATTTCAGCCCATATAATTACCATTTCTTCTTAGAATTCGGCGCACTAAGCAAGTTAATGTAGACTTACAACGTTACATTATAATTATCATCTGTCAAATACATTAAACCGCTTAACGCAATCAAATACAAAGTCTCATATAACCCCACCACTCCAAACAAAGCTGCTTCAGTTTTCACCATGTTTTCACTATGTCATGTAAATGTTTGAAACTATGTCAGAAAAAATGTATGTTCATTCGCAAATTTATAAACTCGGTGGTAGTACAGTATAGCAAAGCTGAAAGCAGCTATTTAACTCATTTTGTTATAACCTCTATGCAATAATGGTTTCTTGATTAACAAAACGTAAAATAAATTTAGAATCGAAAACAGTGAAATATGAAAGTGCAGGAAACGTGAAAGGAGTTGCAATAGTATGGACAAGATGTATTGATGAGAACACGGTAATAACTAATAAGACAACATGACAATTTCAAAGATTTAAGATAGGCCATTAGGAACATGTCTATTGTCACGTACACCATTGGAAGAGGTAGGGTAATCCAATCATGCTGAACCCTGTAATCCAATCGTGTTTTTCCACAATAGAAGTACCAACTTATTTATCCGTCAAAGTCTCGACCTAGTCTGAATCTGTGGTTGTGTGACGTCAGAGAGGGAAGTTTTCCCTCTTCTTTCCCTACTCTTGTGGGAATACTTATGGAAAAAAAGATCTTTAGAAAGGTCGGGGATTCAAGTCAAAATATTAAAGTATCATATACTTGATAAAGTACTGACTTAAACTGTACTATGATTTTAAATCATCTTTATTCTTAGTTTTAGTTCCTAAATTTGTGAGTTATGTTGCAAAACCTAAGTTTGCATGTTCATATCTATCCACCTCGATGAGCATATAGGTAATTTAAGTTTCAGATAAAGATAATTAACCATCTTAACGGTCGTTTTTAGTGGGTTTTGCATATAAAAAAGTCCCAGGTCGAATTGTTTAACTTCCTCCTTTCGTTGGAAATCGGTTAACAAGCCGTACCCAGAGTTGGACCCGCACCTCGCTCCATCTGGCCACTTCTGAAGGCAAGTTCGAGACATTGACTATACATTCAGAATCAATGTTCGAGAGCTTTTATGTTGTCCATGCCATTGACTTTAAATATCCATTTAAAATCAATGTCCATGCCTATCTAGCATTGGCTATAAATGTATGGTGCCATGAGAGTGTACCACTTATAGGCCTAATACAGTTTCGAATTTTATCATTATAGCCTACTACCTACGTGTAAAGTATTATGTTATACAACCATCATATGTTCATACGGTATTAAGGTTTTCAACTATAAACGAGAATCGAACACTTTTTAACATAGCTCCTATGGTTGGAGAAGGAGAGGTCTGTGCATAACTTTTAAACGTGACTATTGTTTTGAACACTGTTTGTATTTTTTTAGGGTCCTGATATTTCAAAAGAAGGCCGTTAGGCTCATCACCTCTTCTGGACATAGGGTCCACTGCAACCTCTGTTTCGACAAACTGGCATTCCTACCATCTATAGCCAATACTGTCTGAACTCCCTACTAGCCATTAGCAAGGACATTAACAAACTCTAAATGAGATGCAATATGCACAGCCACAATACCAGACACTGTCGAGATATTGACGTCCCTAGATGCAGGCTATCCAAAACCCAAAACAGTTTTCCAATTAGAGGAATCAGGCTGTACAACGCACTGCCAGCTAATCTCAGGATAAATGACTCCAACAAGATGGAAGTTGCTCTCAGGAAAATCTTCAGCGATAAACCTGTTTACACGCTGAATGAGGTTGACAGCAACTACTTCCTCTAGTCCATTGCCATCTTGTAAATCAAAATAAGAGAGTTAAAATATCAGTTTTAGTTTTGTTTTGATTTGACGCAGTCTATCTGGCATTAGCTGGGCATCGACAAAGATAACAAGTATCAAGTATCAAGTATTATTTCCATAGTGATAGATTAAACAAAGGTTTTGAATCAAAGAGAAGCACTTTTATTAAAAACAAGTAAACAATCTCCAAAACTCCTGTATATTTTTTGCATATTTCACGTCATAAAAGAACTATTCTGAGGAAAATGAGGGGTTGAATGACATTTTTACTATGTCAAATTAAGTTTTCAACAAAATGGCAGCCATGCATTCTTTGAGTCAAGGAGTTTTACCAAAAAGTAAAAAAATGTACTAGGTAGCTGTGATATTTGTTATGTTTGCTAAGGTATGATCACTTCTTGTCAAAAAACACAAATTTTTTTAGCATTTCATGTAAGTGTGAAAGCCTAAGAGACTTGTAATATATAAACCCGTTAATGATATAATTCTGAGCATACCTGAAATTGGTACAATAATTAAGGAAACGTATTTTACAGGCATTCACATTCTTTTTAGCTTTTGGACACCGTAACCAGACTGGCACGCAGCTAAGCGCTAAAGCGCCACTTGCATGAGTGAATCGAATTTCCTTTGCAATTTGTTACTCTTATTCGCTACGCTCAGAGCTCCGCTTCTCAGACTTACGTGTTCTTTTACTGCAGGTTTTGTGACTTTGAAAAAGATCGAATTAAAATGGCTTTAAAAAATATATCAAAATTGTAAACGGTTTAACAAAAATTAAACCGACTTCAAAAACTTACAGTAAAATTATCTAAAAGTTTGAAATAATTGGGTAATAGTGGGTAATAATGAGTTTCGATGTTTTACAGTGTACAGGCAATGATTATCCATTATACTACAGTAATTGATATTACAGCTGTACTCATTTCATGGTAACAAATATAAATATTAAGTCTCCAATACATATTAGAATACCACTCTATGCGCACACTATTTGCCACGTTAAAAACTTTAATTTGTGGGTTGTTATAATCTTTATTTACTTAAAAGAAATGTTGGAGTCAGTGCTGCTATTCCCTACTGCTTCCGCAGCACCAAGTCCAACACTCTTCTGAGGCGAACTCTAAGGCTTATATTTTGCTTAAGTCGCTCATGGGTCATGGGTGTTACTACGCGCTAAGAATTACTTCTATGTCATGTTTTTGAAAATTGGTTTAGGAAGTCATAAATAAAATGTAATTTTATTTGAAAAATATATTTTATGGTTTTTGAAAATTTTCTTACTTGCCACTCTGAAAATTTGCCATTCTAAACTCCAGCCTTTTCAGCCTATTTAGAAATACGACCCTAGTATTGACCATTTACAGATTCCACATCTTGGTTTGTTACACCCCGATAAATGTTGAGAGTTTTGAGAATTTGTAGAATGTGAATAAAATTAAGGTTTAACCAAGATGTTTTTTAAATTTGGAGGCATTTTGAAAATCACACAAGCTATATACATATGTGTTAAATCAATGCTCTGAACGTGTTCAGGGGTCAGGATCAGTGCTCATTTCATGGTTCCGAGCCATGGTCTTACCGTGCTGACGGCATGAATATCTCATTTTTCCGAAGGAAATTCGATAATAAAATGTCCAATATGATCATGTGGAATCGTGTACTACTTGTGTCTTTTTTTGCTGTAGATGCTAGTTTCGCAACGAAAAATAACAATAGTACCAGACGGTTCAAAATTCAATTTTCTGCAACATAATTTTCATAAAATAAAGCTTAGATAACAAAAATAAATTGCCTATGATTTTTCACTTAAAAACTTTTACCAAAAAAATTGAACCGACATCAAAACAAACTTTAGTAAAATGCTCTAAAAGGTTTGAAATAATTGGGTAAATGCAACTATGTATTGCTTTACATGCTACATTCATAAACAATGAGTTTCAAATGTTTTACATCGTACAGGCAGTAATTTATCCATTACACTACAGTAAGATATTACAGCTGTACTCATTTGATGGTAACCAATATGATAAAAATTAAGTTGTCAATACATATTAGATTACCACTATGTGCGCACACTATTTGCCATATGGCATATTGTGAACTTTGATTTGTGGATTGTTATAATCTATATTCACTTAACATTTTTTAAGTCGGCGCTGCCACTCCTTTGATAACATTGCTTTAAAAGCACCGACTCCAACAATTTTTTAAGTGAATAAAGATTATAACACCCCACAAATTAAAGTTCACGATATGGCAAATAGTGTGCTCTATAGTGGTAATCTAATATGTATTGGCAACTTAATTTTGATTATATTGGTTACCATCAAATGAGTACAGCTGTAATATCTTGTAGCGTATTGGATAAATTATTGCCTGTACGCTGTAAAACATTAGAAAACAGGTTTTATGAATGTAGCATGTAAATCAATACATAGTTGCATTTAATTGTTTCACCTAATTATTTCAAACCTTTTAGAGCATTTAACTGAAGTCTGTTTTTGTTTTTGAAGTTGGTTAAATTTTTTGGTAAAATGTTTTTATTTTACAATTTTTGACATATTTTCTAAAGCAATTTTTATTTCAATCTCTTGAAGCCAGTAAATTTTTGCTTAAGTTTCCAATCAGACAAATTTACAATAGGCTAGAATGTTAAAATTAAATACAACGTTCGCTTTTCTCATGGCAAGCTTGAAGGAAGTGCTTATTTCGCCATGTGGCGCTTTGGCCGAACGGGTATGGAGCATCCGCTTGGATCAGAGTGATGATTTGGCTTGTGCCTCATTGGTTTTAAGCTTGCAGGACCAGGTCCTTTCTATCGATGTAGTTTCGGTGCTTGGTCAAACTAAAAAAGACTAGGTGGTTTGCTCCACTCGCGTTGACGCTTCGTTGTTGCTGGCCTTTTGTTTGCTTATTGTCAGCTCACAAGATCATATACTGTTAGGTTTTGGTTCTTATCCTTATGACTTAGGGGTAATTTGCTCTTCTTTTTGCAAGTTTGTTATACAGGGTCATCGAAAAAGGTGTACGGGATTTGAAAGTGAAATAAAATGTTTAATATAATTAGAGGAATGTTGATTTTACATCAAAAGACACAGCAAATCTTAAATTTTTTATGTAATTTAAAAAGTTTCAATTTGAGCTCTCCCAGTTGCACGACAGACATCTAGCCGATAGTCAACCTCCCGCCAGATGTTTTGGAGCATTTCAGGAGTCACCGTTGAAATGGCTACGTTGATTCTTCTTCTCAGGTGCTGTAGATGAGTTAGATCACTTGTTTTCTCAGCATAAACTAAGTTTTTAATGTAACCCCAAAAACAGAAATCTAAAGGCGTCAAATCATGACTCCTAGGGGGCCACAAAAAAGGACCATTCCTCCCAATCCAACGATCAGGAAATCTGTTGTTGAGAGCTTCTTGGACGATTAGACTGTAGTGACATGGAGCTCCATCCTGCTGGAAAATGATATTAATGCCCTTTTCCGTTTCAATTTCTTCAACTTGAGGCAACAGATAAGAAGAAGAATCAACGTAGCTATTTCAACGGTACTGACTCCTGATATGCTCCAAAACACCTGGTGGGAGGTTGACTATCGGCTAGATGTCTGTCGTGCAACTGGGGGAGCTCACATTGAAACTTTTTAAATTACATTAAAAAAATTTAAGATTTGCTGTGTCTTATGATGTAAAAATCAACACTCTACCAATTATATTAAAATTTTTATTTCACTTTCAAATCCCGTACACCTTTTTCGATGACCCTGTATTGTAAACCGTTTACATTGCTAATAGTAAGTAACGCATCTTCTTTTAGGCTCGCTAATTGTTACTCTGGTTTTTTCTAATTTTACCTTTCCTTTAACTTAAAAGGTTTAAAACTATGTCAATTGAGCTATTTTCTGAAAATTTTATAAATTGACATATTTTGCGGTTATATAAATAGTTAATAATTTTGGAATTAACAGAAATGCAGTTCAAAATTTACGAGTAATTCACACTCACCGTCAAAATGTCTGATTGTTTTGAATTTTCCTCCAGAGTTATACGTATTTTTAGACATATTAGGGTTACTATTTTGCAGTCAGTTATGTTTTGGACATAACGGTACCATTATTATACATCCATCACATCAAAATAAAAACATCTTCAGCTTAAAATACGGGAATAAAAGCGTGCTTGCGTAAAATGTCTCAGATAATTTTTATACTTTTTTTAATTGTACTTAAAACATTTCATGGAAACAATGTTGTAGAAAATTTAATTTTGGTAAGTCCTTTACTATTTTTATAACCTTGCCGAAGCGGGATGTATACCACTAAGAACGCAAGAAGTACGTTTCGGCATGACATTTTGGACATTTTATTCCTTTTTACAGTATCTATGTAGTTTTAAAGTATGTAAATAAGTTTTTTGTTTAAAACATAGCTATGCACAGAAATATATCATTACCGGGAGTATTATACAGAAAGTAAAGTCTTTATGGCTTTCAAACTCATGAAATTCTAAAAATTACTTGTTTTTTAGCAAGAAGGAGGCCATAGCTCAGTAAATATGAATATAATTATATAAAATATATATGTATATATATTTTTTCTTAAAGAAAATTAAATTTGACCCTCACTTGGTTCCTTCAAAACCTCGATCAAATGTATAGTTCGGCGCCTATAACTCTGTAAATACAAACAAAGATATTTTTCAATTATTTTTAGACAAAAATATCTGTTTATTTCAGCAACACTCAAACATTCGAAGAACGTAAGGCCACCGTCTTGTTTGAAATTATATTTCCATCAAAATAGTGCTATTGAAGTCCTTTTTGGTTCGAAATAGTGTGTTTTCCACGCAAAATACGCAATAAGTACATAAGTTTTTGAGATTTTTTGGAGGTTTTAAATTTTTTATGTAGAAATATTAGTCCGATCAAAAAGATATTTATATGGGACACTATGGAGTTAAGATCTACCAATCAACGCAAACTGGGTGTATAACGATGGCCGCGTTCAAAAGTTATTCGTGAACAGACATAAAAAATAAAAAATTGCCACTGGACAACTTGTATAACCTCCTCGTTTCTCTGAAGTTGGTCGAAAAACCTGTACTACGCACTCATTAGTCAATTCTCTAAATTTAGAGAATTAACTATTCAATTCATCAACTTATTAATTCTCTATGTGCTGGTTCCACAATTAAGTGTTTTTATATACATTGTATATGATGGTTCAATGCATCAATTGAGGAGGTAGCTGAAAAAAACTACCTGAGACTTCTCAGGTCGTTTTTTGGGATATGGCTTCAATCGATTCGTCATCTCATCCTTTTCAAAACAGTCTTTGTCTCATAAAATGATCTCTGTTCTTCGTTGAGTTATGACGTTTTTTCTAAACACATGTTTAGGAAATCACTTATAATTTTGTTGTGGAGGGAAACAATATTGTTGAGATTAGTCGTTTTTACACACCATGCAATATAGAATGATAAGAATATTTTGAAGAAATTCTTGCGTATGAATTCCCATAGTAACCTTGTATGTAAGATAATTATAAAATAGTGTAAATGTTACCTAGTTTCATTAGTAACATTTCTGGCTTCATTATTACACCTGATAAATTAAAAATAATGATTTGATGAAAGGTTTACTTCAAAGAAACTTGTTATATGGAAAAACGACCTCTGACATGTCTCTCCTTTTTCGATCATATCTATCAAAGTAAAACGGGAATGAATATTTGGAATAAATATGCTTAAACTAGATGAATTAATCCTTCTAACAAATTTCTTTATACTATTGTAAAAAAATACAAAGTATAATACAATTATAAGTTTAACTTTCAAAGTTGATTATCTCAAAAGAGGTTTTTTGAACTCGGGTCGTTTTTTCAGCTACCTCCTCAACTACTGTTACTTTTTGGACTTACGTTATCACCACTAAAATATGTAATGTACTACAGTATGTACTGCTGTAGTTTATTGGATGTAATTAGTTTTACAGGATGTAAATTAAATAAACAGATGCTGAAAAATGGAAAAAATAACAAAAATTTAATTTGTAAAACATTACTAAAACTTATAAGATCAAAAAACTTTGAAATCACTTTGAAACTTTTGGTGTTTTACAAAAATTGTAATAACAAACAATTAAAACAGAGGCTGAAGTACAGGTTTTTGCCATATGCACAAATGCCATAACACAATCCTGCAAACTGGGTTGTCAATCAACTATTCCATCACAAGTTGTTTCCGTAAAAACTTAAAATTGTTGAAATTTAACGGCAATAATTTTGATTGAACGATTTCTCAGAAGTGTGGTTTGCAGCATTGTTTTTGTTGAGAACATATATTTCAACGATATGCAATGTCCTATAACCATCTGCAAAATCCGTCCTACCAACCCTCAGCGGGGCGCACCCCACTGGCTCCATCGGGCCAACAGCTACGTAAACAAGTTGTTCATAGTCCCTAAAAATGGTCTGTAAAGTTTGATGTGTTTACCCTACGCCGTTCAAAAGTTTTTAATCGCTTCCAGACTTAATTGACACCCTGTATAATAAGATTTGCAATCTAGGTCATCAAGATTAATAAAACTAGTCGACCGTCTAGCCGAGCTTCTGTTTAAAAAGGGCCCTTCTGGCTATCTCTTATCAAAATAAACCTAAGAGTAGTGATAATTATAACTGCCTCCCTAACTTTAGCACGAAATAGCACAGGGAACTCACAGCATGGTATTAATGACTCTAATCAAGCAACAGAGAAATTATCTCGACTAAGACCCCAATCTACTCCATTGGTTGTGCATAAGTAGTTCCCAGGACTATTGAGTTTCTCTGTTACAGTTGGTCAGCCTGATACTCACCTGTGATTGGTCGTCTGCTGATCCCAGCCAGCTAGCCAGTCAGTTGGTTGGTAGTTGTCACCGGCTGCGGACGTGTTGGGTTTCTCTGTTTATTTATAAATTTGTTTGACAGCTATAAATTATTTGGTTGTGTTTGATTACTTACGCTTACGCTGATTATTTTAAGCTAGCTCATGTTTTAATGTTTTAGGTTACTTTTCACTTGAAGCCGTCATTTTCTTCTAGTTCACTAACGATGGAAAATGTCCGCAAAAATATTTCAAATTGGTTAGCCAAAAAGAATTTCCAATAAATTTCCGTAGTGATCCAGTTCCCGATAAAAAAAGTAATCTGGACTATACAAAAACGTTTTCTAGACCTGTAAAAGTTCACGGCTGACCTCTAGGTCTCAATGCTGAGATTTCTTTATAAAGGAGGTCATTATGCCGCACCCGTCATAAGGGTTGTTTTTAAAAAGTTCTGTATGTAGGTGTTACTTCTTTCTTTAATATGTACAAGCCTACTGGGTAGCATCCAGATAATTTAAAACACATATCCAATAATTGCGGTGTTTTATCCACATTAAACAGTATTATGAGCTTCATGTTTTTATGTTTGGTTTCCGATGGTTCAGGTGTAGTAGGAATACTTGGTTTTGGGCTAACCAATTTGAAATATTTTGCACCGTTAGTGAACTAGAAGAAAATGACGTTGCTCATCTATGAGTGTCATCTCTCGAGCTACGTCTCTGAGCTCATCTTTTTGAGTCTGGGCTAGTCTCTGAGCCCTGAGCCTCATCTTTAGCTAACTTCTATAGAAATGTTATGAGAGCTATTCATTTTTCTCATCAAGAAGAAGGAAACGTCGTAGAATAAAACGGGTTTAACAAGGGAACTTTTTAATCTTCGGGTATTTAACAACCTTAATCATACCTCGTCACGCAACCCTTATTTGATATATCTTTTACCGGTTTCGGTACTTAAGTACCATCACCAGGAGTACCATCACCAATCTTGCAAGATGGTACTTTACCGAAGCAGGTAGAATATATATCTAATATGGATTGCTAACGAGGTATATATTATACTCGTACATTTAGTCAATCTCCAATCCTTGGGCTAAAATAAATCGTTGTATCAACCTTAATCCTTCCTAGGCTGTTTAACGTAAGGTTGTGTCAACAAATTTCACTGTAGGACCTAGAGATTAAATATAGGCCTACTGTTGTTAAGTTGAAGACATACTACAGTTGCACAACAATTACGAGTATAATTATGTGACGAAAACAATATTACGACACTTACTTGGCTATTGAAGTACAAGATATCCTACAAGTAGAGGTTTAGAGTATCAACACAGTAAATCAAGACAATTTGTTTACAACATTTATTTCGAAACATTGAATAATTTTTAATCATAATCCAAATTAAGCTTATTTGACATGCTTAGAGACATTTAGATAGACGTATAAAAATATTTTTTGGATGAAGTTACCCATTAAGTATGTTAAGCACAGGGTTAATATGTCTATATACTGACACTGATGAATTGTGAAAATGAGAGCTATGGACATCCTATAGTGCCAAAGTCAGTGGATCATATGATAGTAATTGACTGTGTTGGGAGTTGTAATAATTCTTACAGAAGTAAACAAATCTTACGCCACACTTAGTTTGTTTAGCAATAGTTCTGTAATAAACAAGTAAAACGTCTGTTGGTGAAAAGTAGGGAGCTCTTAGTTTTATCAGAACATTCGTACATTGCCACAGCTGATTTGCAGACAAGAGATAAACAGCTAGTTTAGAAACTGTATACAGATACAGCAGTTAACAATTATACTAATATGTGTATGTAATGGTCAGTTTCTCTGGGGGTTTGCCTCCTGTTGTTGTTTGTTCAGCTCATTTGTATGACTTCTAGTGAAGAAAGATTAGATTGGGTATTGTATATGGCCAAACTGTACTAGAGAGGTTGGTATTGCAGAATGTCATAATGTGATCTTGTTTTATCACAATACTAGGCACAATAAAATTGTTAGTCGTGACTCTACGCTCGGACCCCGAAATCAAGTCAAATAAAATAAAACCAGGAAACCGTTTCCTCAAAATAGCCACTAACCATATAAAATTGAATCTAACAGTATTATTTTTAAATGCACAGTAAACAATTACATTGTTTGCAAATTTACTTGATTTCAAAATTGTATGTAAAAAACGACAGTGAAATAACGGAAAACTAATCATGTCAATAACGAGTAGCTAAGAGGTGGGGCTTATTACACCCTGAAAATCAAAATGCACAATTTCGGAAACATGAATTCGTGGGCACTCCTGCTTTTAGATTTTCAAAGCAGATATATACCATTTTGGGTGTTATTTTCTTTCCTTAAACAAACTTAGCACCATGTTCAGAAGTAGCGTGCTGTCAAGAAAGATGACACACGTTTTTACGGATGTATGAGAACTGTTCTCTACATTGGAGCACACTACGCCACTGCCAGCATTTGGCTTTTGGACTTTATGAATATTTCATGGAGTCCATCATTCAGTTGAAGCCTAAAAGCTAAACTCTTCGAAGTGGTGTAGTGAGCTGCAATGTTACAGAACAGTTCTCATATATCCACAAAAACGTGTGCCATCATGCATACATGCCTACAGAATGCCACATAAATGGGGAGTGGCAGTACCTTTTCTTCCGACTTTCCTTTTGGGGAGTGATAGTAGTTATTCTGGAATTTTCTTGGGGCAGGTTAAATAAGTTTTAAAATTCAAGACTTTGTTTCATATTTAACTCGATGAAAAGCTTAGTTAATAGTGGGCTTGGGTCGTCTCGATGAAATGAATTTACAGTGGCCATTCGGGTCTGAGACAGGCACGAAATCAGAGCAAAACCGTGCTGAGCCCACAGGAGACAGGACCCAGGGCCACGAGTAGAAGAGTAAGTATTTAGTGTAGTGAGATATTAATATTTATTCAAGCTAGCACAACTTGAGAGAGCATATGTGTTAACACTAATCGAAGGTAACAGTTTGTAAATTGCCCAATACTATAAAATATATTGCATTCTGATACGTTTTTAGCAATCTTACAATTTGTTTATCTCATGTTTGATCTCATTCCTAAAATTTTCAAATAGCTCTGGCGTAATGAAGCAATAAGTTAAAAATGAAGCTATGATACATGGTGAACACATATTAATACATATACACAAATATTTACAAAACAATTGAAATAATACAAAACCGTAAACAAATCTAACATTAGAGGTAGTACTTATACTAGACACACAATAATACAACTACACCTTTACAACAACAACAATAATAAGAAGTAGTACAGAATGAAATAAATGAAAGTTGAGCACGAAAAATGAGCTTAGCTTATCTCATATCACTAAAGAACCATTACTCATTTTACAGCTGATAAGCTGATTCTAAATCAG
This sequence comes from Matsumurasca onukii, assembly GCA_018831715.1. Lineage (NCBI taxonomy): Eukaryota > Metazoa > Arthropoda > Insecta > Hemiptera > Cicadellidae > Matsumurasca > Matsumurasca onukii. The sequence goes on from CM032064.1 coordinate 32,947,783, forward strand.
AAAATATAAAGGACATTTCGTGTATAGGTAATGTTTAAAATGTTAGACGGCACACACAAAATACAACAACAGCTAATGTATTGTAAACAGTTAATAACTTAATATGTTGATGTTATACAGATTTAAACAGAAGAAATTGTATCAGAAAATATTTGTTTTTTAGAGTTTTCTTAACATCTATATTCAATCACTTTAACCAGACAATATAAAGGACATTTCTTGTTGAGGGTAATGTTTAAAATGTTAGACGGTACACAAAATACAACAACAGCTAATGTATTGTAAACAGTTAACATGTCAATATTATACAGATTTAAACAGGAGGGTTTGTATCAGTTAGTTGGTACTCGTATTTTGGAGTTGTTCTTACCATCCAAGTACAGTATAAAGGACATTTAGTGTTGAGGGTAATGTTTAAAATGTTAGAAGGTACACAAAATACAACAACAGCTAATCTTATGTAAACAGTTAACATGTTGATGTTATACACATTTAAACAGGAGGGATTGTATCAGTTAGTTAGTATTTTGCAGTTGTTCTTACAATCCAAGTACAATATAAAGGACATTTTGTGTTGAGGGTAGTGTTTAAAATGTTAGAAGGTACACAAAATACAACAACAGCAAATGTAATTTAAACAGTTATCATGTTGATATTATACAGATTTAAACAGGAGGGATTGTATCAGTTAGTTGATATTTTGGAGTTGTTCTTACAATCCAAGTACAATATAAAGAACATTTCGTGTTGAAGGTAGTGTTTAAAATGTTAGAAGGTACACAAAATACAACAACAGCTAATCTTATGTAAACAGTTAACATGTTGATATTATACAGATTTAAACAGGAGGGATTGTATCAGTTAGTTGGTATTTTGCAGTTGTTCTTACAATCCAAGTACAATATAAAGGACATTTCGTGTTGAGGGTAGTGTTTAAAATGTTAGAAGGTACACAAAATACAACAACAGCTAATCTTATGTAAACAGTTAACATGTTGATATTATACAGATTTAAACAGGAGGGATTGTATCAGTTAGTTGGTATTTTGGAGTTGTTCTTACAATCCAAGTACAATATAAAGGACATTTAGTGTTGAGGGTAATGTTTAAAATGTTAGAAGGTACAAAAATACAACAACAGCTAATCTTATGTAAACAGTTAACATGTTGATATTATACAGATTTAAACAGGAGGATTGTATCAGTTAGTTGGTATTTTGCAGTTGTTCTTACAATCCAAGTACAATATAAAGGACATTTTGTGTTGAGGGTAGTGTTTAAAATGTTAGAAGGTACACAAAATACAACAACAGCTAATGTTATGTAAACAGTTATCATGTTGATATTATACAGATTTAAACAGGAGGATTGTATCAGTTAGTTGATATTTTGCAGTTGTTCTTACAATCCAAGTACAATATAAGGACATTTCGTGTTGAGGGTAGTGTTTAAAATGTTAGAAGGTACACAAAATACAACAACAGCTAATCTTATGTAAACAGTTAACATGTTGATATTATACAGATTTAAACAGGAGGGATTGTATCAGTTAGTTGGTATTTTGCAGTTGTTCTTACAATCCAAGTACAATATAAAGGACATTTCGTGTTGAGGGTAGTGTTTAAAATGTTAGAAGGTACACAAAATACAACAACAGCTAATCTTATGTAAACAGTTAACATGTTGATATTATACAGATTTAAACAGGAGGGATTGTATCAGTTAGTTGATATTTTGAGTTGTTCTTACAATCCAAGTACAATATAAAGGACATTTCGTGTTGAGGTAGTGTTTAAAATGTTAGAAGGTACAAAATACAACAACAGCTAATCTTATGTAAACAGTTAACATGTTGATATTATACAGATTTAAACAGGAGGGATTGTATCAGTTAGTTAGTATTTTGCAGTTGTTCTTACAATCCAAGTACAATATAAAGGACATTTCTTGTTGAGGGTAATGTTTAAAATGTTAGAAGGTACACAAAATACAACAACAGCTAATCTTATGTAAACAGTTAACATGTTGATATTATACAGATTTAAACAGGAGGGATTGTATCAGTTAGTTGGTATTTTGGAGTTGTTCTTACAATCCAAGTACAATATAAATATACCCTTTGAAAATAATGGGAGTGTCAGGTTTATCGTTTATGTATAGAGTACATTTAAAATAGGAAGTAAAATTAGATGAGCTGAAGTAAACATTAAAGCGTTTGCTAAACTGCCTGGTCTAAATGTGTTACCCAAATAATGTATCACAATAATAATAACCTACCAGTTTACTGCCTTAAAATAATATCAACTCATATCAAAATAATCGAATAAGCCATCAAAATTGATAAAAATAAAATTGACATTTTAAACTATGAAAACTATAGGTTTTTTTTTACATAACGTTTAATCGAGAAAATAGCAGTCTGATAAACGTGTAATGCAAGCAACTAGAAACTACAGCATTAAACATCGAGATTGCAAACACTGTTATTGTTAATTTAATTTAAATACAGGCACATTTAAATAACAGTACACTTACATATTTACTCGTGTGTCAAAAATGAACTCGGAATTATATTTTGTGACTTTTTTTACATTTTGAGTATGGTTGATTTGGAAATAAATTATTACAACTATTGTTTGGGGTACAATACAATTATGTTGGAGATCTGTAGCAACATCATATATTAAAATGGTGCAATAAAGATTTAGTATGGGTGGATAGAGGCCATGCCTATACGTCCGGAAGAGAGAGAACTGTTGGTGCGATGAAGCATCTCATGAGTAGGTTGCCCAGCTGGTTTAAACTGGTGGAACGGCTCTGCATAGCTATGTCTGTATCTTGGAGATGTAGTTGGGACTGCAGACTCATCAGTAGGGCGAACTCTAGCCGTCTCCCTATCTAAGCCAGGATATCTCTCACGTTCATCTAGCTCCTGGTATCCCAACCCGTTGTCCATGTTAGGTCCAGGCTCTTGAAAAGATCTACGCTTAAATTCTTTTGCTAATTCGTGTGAATTTCTCCTTTGTTCATCTACGATAGATTCGTATGCTGATCGCCTTTTCATATCATTTTCAAATTGTGACCTAGAAGCAAAGTTTCTATGATCCTGATGCATCATTGCCCTGTAGTCTCTATGCTCATCTTCTTCGTCACTGTTGGGCGTAGGATACCTTTGTTGGTGTCTGGGTGATGGTCTAGGTGGTGGATTCATCCTTGTAGGAGACCTGTAACGCTCAAGTGGGATTTCGCTGTCACTTTCTGCTAATGGCACAGGATTTGTGTTTAAATAACGCCTGGGAACTTTGCCTTTGAATCTTTTCTTCAACTCGTCCAGTTGGCTCTGGCTTAGCGTTGGTAGTTTTCTTGGACTATGCCTTGGAGTATTGCCTTCCGTAGGACTAGTGCCGACTTCTAGTCTAGGCCTAACATCTGGGCTCAAATCTCTCCTTGGACGGAGTCGTGCTGCAGGAGCAACCTGGCGAATGTTCTCAGAAGGCATGCTACTGTAACCGGGACTATCTAAGTTACGCCTAGATGGACTAGCGTCAAACTGTCTTTGTTGCTCTTCTCGTCGAGAGTAGGGTGCATCCATTTTTTTATGCACTCTAACAGGGAAATCCTCAGAGTCCGGGGTACTTTCATGAGATTGACTTTGGAGGTATGATGGCTCTCTCCTTAGATTCTGATGATACCCTCTTTCATCATTACGCCTCGGTTGTCCATAACTCTCATCGTGCGCTGAGTATCCCTGTTGTTCATCCAAATCCTCCTCCGAGTCTCCACTTCTAGACCAACTTTTTCTCAATCTACTCCGCACGACCGCCACAACCGCCGGTGAAATAGGTTGCTCGATGGGTTGGTTGCTTCGCCTTCTTTCAACGAGTAAAGCCTTCTCTTGTCTTTCTTGCTCTTCTTGCTTTTCTTTTTCAAGAGAACGGAATTTTTCTTTTGCATCATTAAACCTGTCTCTCGGTGTCAAAGAGCCTGTAACGGACTTTGAGGTTGTAGGAGATGGAGATCGTTGTCTATCTTCCGCGTTTTTTCGTTTCCACAGATTAACCATTGTATTCGTTTCACTTTGGAGATTATCAACGTTAGGGAGTAGTCTCCTCGGCCTTTGAAAGTCCGGATACAAAGGTTGTTCCGGTTGCGGTTGTGGTGGATACTCTCGACTGCGACGATACTCTCGACCTGCCACATCTGCGTCGTTGACGTGGTTGACAGGACCTCTGCGTGCCGGACTTGTAGGAGTAGACCCGCTACTGTTGTAACTCTGGGCTCGGGGCAAAGAATGATCTCCACCACGGTTACTCCAGCTCCTTCCTCTCTGTCCACTGCCACTGCAGCCGGGCTGACCAATCACCGCGGGTCTCTTGTAAGGTTCTGCATTCCACTCTTCGTCTGCAACATAAAACATTTGTTGAGTAACATTGTCACAACTGTTATGGAATTAATATATTTTCGTTGCAACTTATTTGTTGTTAATCAATTTTATATAGTATTGTTGCTGCATATTTTATTTATTAGTCATTATTCAATATGTATAATATTTACAACTAGTATGTTTTCTTTTCAAGTCCATACTTAGGCCCCTATGTATATTTTTTCTCTTTGCACTGGTCTCCGCAATCAAGTTTTTTTTAAAATAAATTATATATATATAGTTTAATAAGTGTTATAATTTGTGTTAAGATATTATATATATATATTTTCTTCTATGTAAAATATCTAAAATGTCTTCTGTGAAACACTATTCCATAAATCTCAAAACTTCCACGTTAACTCGCTTTGAAATTGTTAAGAGCAAATTATGTCCCAGGAAAGTTTACGGAAACACCCTTTTACTCGAAGCTATATAATAAATACATTGACAAAAAATAATAAATACACTACATCATATAGCTTCAAAGTTTAAAGTTGAAAAAGAATATGAAAGGTCGGTACAGCGTGGGGTTCTAAAAATGTAAAGTGTTTTAAAGTAAATGACTGGCGATTCACTTGTCCACTTTGGCGGCTATTTAGGTGGACTATTCCCTAAACCAGCGTACCTAAATAGCAGCCAAAATCAAACTGTGTAATCGAATCAAAGAATGCAAAGTTTAACAGTTGAGTACGAACGGTGAACTTCAATTCGATTTCCATATATTTAAATAAGTTAAGATGCACGTAGGCTACATATTGTACACATTTATTCTAAATACAGTGTAGTTTGTAGAGAATACATATTTGGATTGAATTGAGTTTAAATCAGCGATGAATTAAATAAATACACGTGCTCACTTAAAATTATACTTAAATTGAAATACGTATAAAGCTAATTTTAAAATGGTCAACCCTAAAGCATTATAGTAAGGACTAAGTGCCCGCAGATAGATAATGGTGATCAGAACGTTTGATTGTAGATAAGACAGCAGTTTGTAGACCGAAGGCGCTTTAGATCATGCCACATAGTGGTCAGTGGATTAGACAGTAGGCCTATTAGGGCGCCTGAAGATAATATTGTTTAATATGCACATATATGATGCCAAAATGTGGTGAGAGGGATTCTATGTATATGAATTTGTTGTATTTATGGCAAGATTTAAACATTTAACGAAGGTTTCAAGCAATTTTCTTTAGTACTATCGGTTAGAGTTAACCCTTAACAGTTCTAAACTCTTCATTTCCACTGGCTTCACTCCGTATCGGGCCGAGTAGCAGGCGTTGTAAAACTGCAAAAATGTGGGCTAAAGGTAATACACAGCTGACAAAACACGATTTATAACTGTTCTATAGTGAATAGCCTTTGACTCTTTACGGTTTAAAGATGCAAAACCGGTTTGTCCTTGTATCTTCGCGTATCAATATGATCTCAGTCAGTAGTTTGGTGGCAAGGTGGTAGAGTGGTGAGGTGGCAAGGTGCTAGAGCCAGAGGTATAGAGGTGACCTAGGCAGAGCTACTTGCCGACCAGTGGAGGGAATAAGGCCAACACTTGTGGCCCCGAGGTGCCAAACAGGTCCCGTGACCCTTGCCTTGGCTTCTCTTTACTAGTAGTCTAGTGTCTACCTTGCTTAATCGCCGACACTTTGCATGAATCGCTGTATTTTATTCAGCATCAACCTTTATAATGTAATATTGTTTAAGCATTGATGCAACGCTCCCTTTAGTAAAGAATTACTACGGGTTTTATTTTTACTTGCACTGCTTTGGGGTCTTAAAGATTGCTTTGGAGTGTGATTAAAGACAAACTTTGGCACGTAAACTAAACGGTATATCGTGTAAAAATAATACAAACACGTTTGTGAACATTGCGTTGATGTTATGTTGCAAGCGAACAGTAAGCAGTTAGATATGGGCGGCGAGGGAGTAAGTAAGTGAGAAGCAAGAACAAGAGGCAAGACAGCACACGGCAGATTCAGTGCAGGAGTGCAGTAAGCACTACAGTAAGCAGTGAGCACTAAGCAGTAAGCAGTGAGCAGTATGCAGTGAGCACCAAGCAGTGAGAGAGGAGAGAGAGAGAGAGAGAGAGAGAGAGGAGAAGGTGTGAGGGAAGGAGCAAGAGGTAAGACAGCACACGGCAGATTCAGTGCAGGAGTGCAGTAAGCACTAAGCAGTAAGCAGTGAGCACTAAGCAGTAAGCAGTGAGCAGTATGCAGTGAGCAGTATGCAGTGAGCACCAAGCAGTGAGAGGAGAGAGAGAGAGAGAGAGTGAGAAGGTGTGAAGGAAGGAGCAAGAGGTAAGACAGCACACGGCAGATTCAGTGCAGGAGAGCAGTGAGAGCAAACCCTGCGCCGGTTCATCCTTCTCTTGCTGACCTTGTAATCATTTACAAGTCAAATCATTAATCATTACTGGAAATTAAATATTGAAACGCTGTCACTGTTTTTAGTTTACGGTGGACAGGCATGTTTGACTCGCAATATTAATCAACCGATGTACCAAAAGTTAGGAATCCCTTGCATATCTTTTAGCGCTGTAAATTTGTAGAATAAATTTTACACAACAATATTCATGAAACTAATCAACTTTTTCAAGTAGCTAACGGTAAACTACCCACAAACGGTCAGGCGGCCCACAAATGGTGAGAAGTCTTTGATGAAAGCATAGGTGACGATGCACATAAAATGAGTTTTCTGCAGGTAAAACGATGGTATACATTTCGTTATAAAAATTATTATAGTATAATTTTAACATACTACTTTTGTTAACTAGGCTAAATGCCGGGCGTTTATAGGTTTTGAAATTAGAACCCCTACCGTGTTGAATAGAGCCAACCTTTTAAGGTCGGGTTCCGGCGTTATTTTCACCTATAGAGATGAAAAGTGCCAAACCGTTGCAAAATATTTTGAGGATAAGTTTTGCCACGACGGTTTTGTTTTCAAACTTTAACAGAAACAATTTGTGCTCAAATATAACCTGTACACGTACACATAAACTAGGACTACTTGAAGTTTTTCTATCAATCATTACTGAAGTTATCAATCATTACATTTCTTGAAGTCTATCATGTTGCTTACGCTTAAATCTATATTCATTGTTAATAGCTTACTCTCTATATATCTCGTTCTCCATCTATAAGCGCACTATGATTATATTCCATTTACACTATCGCTATTATGTTATATACCATTTCTTTCGTGCATATGTATTGTAAAATGACACTGTCGTTGATAAATAAATAAAAGTTTTCTCTACCATTCAACCTCCACCCGGGTTTACCTAACGTTTCCGCAAAGACACTTGGTACAACTTAGTGGTGACTGCAGGGGCCGATACTGCGCCACTGGAGCCGTGAGCGGTACATCCCTCCATCAGACCGTTAAGATGTTTTAACTGTTATAATTGAAACCAGTAGTTAGTCCATAGACACAATATTATTAGGTAGAGACCGTTCAGAGAATTAGCAAGTGATGGTATAAGGTTAACATTGGGACGTAAACAGTGACTTGTCTGCGACAGTGTCTGTCGTTTGAAAAGCTGGCCCTACTAGTAGAATGGAAACTACAGTACGTAGCGGCGCGACTACTACAAGTAGAAATGGCTGTGTTAAGACGATTGTGCTGAGAAACGGTTACACAGGGAGAGTCTTGCTTTCTCTGCATCGTGAATGGAGCGATTGAAAAGTTATTCCAGTAATATTACCCAATTAAAACATATATGTGTTTATTTAAATTATTGTAAACATGAAAAGTTGATTAAAATCTATTTGTTTCTAAACAGAGTTAACACCTTTGAATGCATGGTTGCTAAATGTTTTGTTCTTTTACTTTAATCAAGTAAAATAAAAAAAAACGCATGAGGCAGTGCAGTTGCTTAAAAATGATGTAAACTGTGTGATTGTGCCGACTAAATCTTGGATTGCAGGCTCAGCTTTGAGGGAATGTACAGTGTACTGCAGATGTTGCACGTATAATGTTACTACTTGGGTAAACATCTACTACACTCCCACACATATATTACCGTTATACTCGTAATCACATAGAGGTAAACTGAAATCCTGCAGAGTTTACAGTTTGACTAATTTATACCTCCAAACACCTTTATCCTTGAATGTGATTAACCCTTTATAGTAGTGATTAATAAGCATGGTAAGGTTAGCTGACTACTACATAATTTTGAAGAAAACAATTGCCAAACGACCATTGGGACTAGTTGAACCCAGATCTATCACTTGCTGGGTGAGTCTGCTACCATTGGACCATCCGACCAAGGTATTCATACCTCTAAATTTAGAAACATTTAATCTCAATGTTTTGATTATCAACAGAGACTTGAACAATACGTGACAAACGTAATTAAATAGTATGTCAAATGCCTGATATAATGTATGTAAATGCCTAGGCTAATTACTAAAGACGTTTGAAGGCTAAACAGGGGTGGTGCATTGGTAGCAGAACCGCCCGGTTAGTAAAGGATCCGGGTTCAAGGTCCACAAGTTTGTTCTTCACATTTGTTTGGATACCATTGTTTAGATGTAAGAATGATTAAAGTTTTCTATAAACAATACTGGATAGCATTGACATTTAGCACATCTGAAAATACATCAAACTTCTTCACATTTAAAGTAAAATACAAACTTAAAGCACAGAAAATCCATTTTATGTTATCAGTGCATAAAATGCAGTGTTATGCTTAAAGGCATTATTGAATATTATTATAGGTATTTGTTATATTACGACAATATGGGTTATTTTAACTAAGATTTGGCATTCTCTCTAACATTGAGATCTCTTTCAAACATATACAAACATTCTATTCGTACAAAACTCTTTTCGGCGAATTTTTGAACTAAAGCCCACATTTAGTCTTAAGAAAAGACTTGAACTCTTCTAAAGTCTTTAACTCTTTGTGTAGTAGAATGTTTCTGCGGTCAAAACGACGAATTTGAAACGTCTTCAGTGTTGGGGTGGTCTCAATCGAATTTAGCGACATCGAATTATGTTTATTCGACCTATAACTTTTGTAACTTTAAGGCACAATTATCATTTATTGACTGCCAATAGCATTGTTTGCTAGTGAAAGTATGGTTTCTAACGAATTGGTTTTAATACAATTTAAAACGTGAGTTTGCCTTGTTCGTGAATTTGTTAACCTTTACATCTAAGCTTTCAATACTTTGTCGGGTGCTAAATCGGTTCTGTCTGATACGTAAAACGTCGAGAAATCTCACAATAATCATTAAAGCCAATATTCCGTGTAGTGCGTTATATGAACAGTGAATGAGACCCTACATGGCCCTAGTGTCTAGGACAAAGTAAACCTTCTATCTGGTATGCGTTAGACCGTCAAGATGAATTTGGCCCAAAACCATTAGTAGAAATAAATATGCCTTTGTTAAGCCACACTTTTCAACTAAGTTTTTTGGTTTACTTTACATGGCCATATGTGTATAAGTAAGTATTCACTGTGTAGAGGCTTTATTTTGATCTTGAAACTAAGAACATAGGGAAAGAAGGCTGGAATGTAAAGAGACATCAACGAGCGGTTAGTCAGAAGAACTGACTCTACAGTCTACACCATTGTTGTACTTCGTGAGAGCCTGAAAGGGGATTCACAAAAAGTCATAAGGTACTTATCTATTATTTTATCTACGCTATTTAGTTAACATTGTTTGGCATGAACATCCATATAAAGTTTCTTGTGAACAACCATAAACAATCTTTACGTCCTAACCGACCAGTGAAAAGATAAACGATGCTTTTGCCCTATTAAATTAATATACTATAAAGCTGTTTGGGTGACTGACTGGTGAACGAGAGAAATGTTTAGGTACTTCCTGTAAAGCTCCCCCCATCAACCATACATTCGTTTTAAAGGTCTTGGTGTGAAACCACCAGGAAAAATCTGAAAACTCGACTTTTTACCCCTGGCGCTGTAGCGGCCGTTAATGGCGTCGGTCGAAAATGGGGTTGTGCAGTGGTTTACTATTTTGACTGTAGCGGCTGAACTAGTGATCGGATCTTTGATTTGACGGAAAATCGTCAGTATGGAATGAAGTTTTCTCTACAACTTTTGTATTTAACAATTTATCCTATCTCCGATAGGTGATTAGCTATTTCGCTTTAAAGATAAACTGGTCAAAATGTACTTTTTTCGTGTGTTTGGGCTAATTTAAAGGGTACTTATATACCTCTTAGGACCACAAAAACCAACTTAAGTTAGAACGACTAAAAACACTGCAGAAAAAATGTAAACAAATTAAACTTTTGCCATAAAATATCTTATACTCGTATACGTACCCAAAGTGCGTACTTTCGTTAGATTTTGATGTTTTTACAGCGGCTATACCACCCGCGGTATAGGTCTTACATTGGCAAAGTCATGCTAAAAGATTCGTACATTTATGTTTTCAAATAATATAATTAATGAAAGTTGATAGAATTACTAGAAGTACTAAAGTATAAAAATAAATGATGTCGTGCTATAGCGTTTTAAGATGATTATTAACATTACAAATTGTCATAAATACAAACGATTAACGCCAACTTTTTTGAAGAACCTAGTGAGGCTGCAGGCCGAGCAACGCCATGAGCGCAGCGAATGGCGATATTCAGTAAGCTACCGTGAGCGAAGGGAACTATTTTACTAAGCGAGGCCGTAGGCCGAAGCGGGGGTCTGGGGGGCGTATCCCCCCAGCGAGCACGAAGGGCGAGTATACTATATACAATTCCATTTCCAGATCGGGTTTTAGCAACATTTCAAAACTTGCCGTTGCTACAACTATTTCAATGGGGTATTAGTGTTGACTTTTTGTTGGATAATACTTAACAATGTTGTATGTTTTGACATTTTATACTTAGAAAGAAAAGACCTTACATGATTTCATTTTTGTAACGCTTTCGTTCAAAAAAGGTGGCGAGACAAATGTCGATAGAATTTTATTTTAGGGCTCATTGTATTACGCAATGGGCCTTAGGTCTACCAGTGTAGTGTTTTTGGACTGAAACAAAACAATTTATACCTAATAAACTGTCAGATAAGGTGACAACCTTCTAAAGACAGAAGACTAGGATGTTCGCAGGAGAAACTGCGACGAGTGTGAAGTGTGAAAGGAAAGGAGTACGACTTAGATGGTAGTGTTGCTTAATGAAATCCGGGCTGCAAAACAAGACAATGATAATGAGGATGAGAATGAGAGGAATAAGTGGTGACTGCAAGGAGAAGGAGAAGGAGGGATGGGAAAGAAGATACGCGGCTGGAGAGTACAGAGGCGAGTGGAGCGAGCGGTCGGTGGTGAAATCGGGCGAGCAGACAAGCAGGCAAGAAGGTCGAGGAGCACGAGTAGGTCACGGCGTGATGCAACTATAATGGAGGCAGAGAACACTTCCCACCGACTTCGTCACTGGCATAGTCACAGAGGCTCAGGCTTCAGCATCAGTATCCACACTCACACTCAGCAAACAAACCAGTCATGTCTAAGAAATGGCAAATTTGTTCAAAGTTTTCTCCCTTCTACCATACTCTCTAAGAAAACGAGACTTAAAATGTGAAACACAAGCTGCTTAATTCTAACCCTTATTAGTAACAAGTCAATCAAACCACGAACAACCCTACTCAGGGTGTACGTTAGGTACAGTGCCAAAAGTCAGGAAATCATTCTATAGGTGGCAAAAATCTGCATACTTGCAGCAAGCTTTCTAGCAGAAAGCTCGCTAGCAACCACGTTTATTTTTACACATTATTTTGTATCTTCAATACAACTGGAATAGTTGGTTTATTTACGGTTTGCTTTTGTTTCTAAGTACTAAGCACGTACTGAGCAAGAGTTTTGTTTGTCTTTCGAATGCTTATTCCGAAGTGCTATAAGCCAGTGGGTGATCTTAAGTTATACAATAAGATCACAAATGAGTCAGTGGACTGTACTCGTCGTGTTTGAAAATAATATTTTAAAAATTAAATGAAACTTTTAATATACAGGGTCATCGAAAAGGTGTACGGGATTTGAAAGTGAATACAAATTTTAATATAACTGGTAGAATGTTTATTTTTACATTAAAAGACACAGCAAATCTTATATTTTTATGTAATTTAAAATGTTTCAATTTGAGCTCCCACCGTTGCACGACAGACATCTAGCCGATAGTCAACCTCCCGCCAGGTGGTTTGGAGCATTTCAGGAGTCACCGTTGAAATGGCTACGTTGATTCTTCTTCTCAGGTGCTGTAGATCACGTATTTTCTCAGCATAAACTAGGTTTGTAATGTAACCCCAAAAGAGGAAATCTGAGGGCGTCAAATCAGGACTCCTAGGTGGCCACAAAACAGGGCCATTCCTCCCAATCCAACTATCAGAAAATCTGTTATTGAGAACTCCTTGGACGGCTAGACTGTAATGACATGGAAAATGACATTCCTGCTGGAAAATGACATTAATGCCCTTTTCCCTTTCAATTTCTTCAAATTGAGGGAACAGATACATTTCTAACATGTCCAAATAATCAACGTAGACATGTCAACGGTGACTCCTGAAATGTTCCAAAACACCTGGCGGGAGGTTGACTATCGGCTAGATGTCTGTCGTGCAACGGGGAGAGCTCACGTTGAAACTTTTTAAATTACATAAAAAATTAAGATTTGTTGTGTCTTTGGATGCAAAACCAACATTCTACCAATTATATTAAAACTTTGATTTGACTTTCAAATCACGTACACCTTTTTCGATGACCCTGTATACATTTAAAAAATATATACCGGGTGCCTACGATGAAGTGTCCTGACCGGATTACAGGAGTATTATTAGAGCTAGAAAGATGGAACAAACTTTATTCTCTGGAAATCGTACTTGGAGATATCAGGAAAAATATTGTTAAGATTCTCACTATACAGAGTGTGTCAATACTGAACCTCATGGGGTCAAAACCGAGATTTTTAAATACAAAGGTTGGTCATATCGTACATAATTTTAAACAGAAGACTATTCTCGACATTTTGACGAAACAATTCTTTTTTATATTGCCTCGTTACAAAACTAGAGCTATAAACGTGTATCACGTAAGCTTTTACGGGACGCCCTGTAGTCAAACTACCAATTCGATTAAAAATTAGGAATTTACGTATTGTTTCTCAGAATTTGACGAGCTTTTCAACGGTAATAATTCAAAAACATTAAACAGTAAGATATAGCATGTTACATATCATTGTAAAGATAACTTTAATATGAATATTTATTGTATTAAGCATAATTTTGTATCTTTATTCGTTTAAGAGCTATAACAAAAAAAAAATTTCCACCTTAATTTTGCCTGTATTTTAGAAATAGTTTATACGGTCGTTTGACCTGCTTGGTACCTAAATTAAGAGCGAAAATTCTAATAAAGTAGTTCTTCTAGGCAAAAAGCTCGTAAAATTACAAAAAAACTAACAGCAATAAAAGTATAACAATAACGTAAATGTTTGAAGCTATGTTATTGCACACTTGGCAATATTTTATCTGCTGTCTTATATCAGCTTATTGATTTCTCCAGCTGTTGTATGAGTGTAATTCAAATATGTTTACATTGTTACCTGACAATTGCAGTGAATACTCATGGTCCCAAAAATATTCAAACCGATTTGAATTACAACAATTCAACAGCTGGAGAAATCATTCAGCTGATATAACACATAAGACAAAATATTGCAAAGTGCGCAATAACATAACCATGACAACTAGTTTTCTCTCCCAACTCTATTTTACAAAAACGACAAACAATAAATTGTTGTTTTCTTATTTTGTTAGTTTCTTTGCCATTATATGAGCTTTTAACAAGAAGAATAACTTTATTAGAACTTTGCTTTTAATTTAGATACCAAGCAGGTCAAACGACCGTATGGATATGATATACCTTATTGTGTAATGTTTTTGACTTATTCATGAATAAAGCAATTTCAATGTATGTTTACATCCATTTTGAGGTTGGAAATGTTTCTAATACATGGTTGTACGACATACAGTTGGGAAGCTCGTCAAATTTTGAGAAGCAATACGTAAACGCCATATTTTTAATTGAATTTACAATTTGACTACAGGGAGTCCCGTAAAAGCTTACGCGATTCACGTTTATAGCTATAGTTTTGTAACGGAGCACCATATCAAAAACATTGTTTCGTCAAAATTTCAAGAATTTTTTTTGTTTGTAATGATGTACATTATGACCCACCCACCTTTGCATTAAAAATCTCTAGTTTTGACCCTGTGAGTTTCAGTATTGATACACCCTGTATAATGAAAATCTTAAAAATATTTTTTCTAAAATCTCCATGTACGATTTCAGAGAATAAAGTTTGTTTCATCTTTCTAGCTGTAATAGTACCTCGTTTAATCCGTTTAGGACACTTTATCGTGGCCACCCGGTATATAAGCGCAAAATGTCTCAGAGTTAGTTAGTACTTGTTATCTGACGATTGAAAGATGTATGAAATCTTTATGGGTGATGGATACATTGTATGGAATATATTTATTTCAAATGCTTAGAAGCAAGAAAAAAGAATCTGTCAGACCGTTCTACACCATCACGAACATATTTTCATGTGCCCCAATAAAAGGCTATAGGGTAGATAGACATCTCAGCTGTGTATCCTTGGTATGCTGGTTATTCATTATTGTTAAGACGGGTTTGAATCAAAATATTTGATACGGGTGATAGGCTATACTGTATAAGTCCTAGAGGTACGTGTACGTATAAGGATTAAGCGCTTCATTGTGCCTTGCTATGCTCACAGCCTCAGGTTGGGTCTCTAACCTCGGCTATACGAGGCTGTTCGCTACGCTCTCAACATAGCTCCGTACTTTGCCTCAGGTTTTACGTTCTGTATTCAGGTTGTGTATTTTATTATATCCATTTTTAAAAGAATTATAATCTAGTTCTTCTGGTTCAAACCACGTCCAAACTTCTTAATTAGGTTGAGATATTTTGGCCTCGCTGTGTAGTACCATCTTTAGTCACTGATTGGCTGATTGGCTGACTACGCAGTACGCACACAACCAAAAACGTTTTTCATCCAAAAGGACGAAAAACTAGCATACCCATGGTGTAGTAATACTTATTACACCATGAGCATACCCATTCACAGTCATACAAGTTCCTAGATCTATCCACGAACAGATTTTACTCTGTATTTATTGTTTCAGTTTAGGCAGGCCGGGAGTTTCACCTATATTTAAAGTCCTTTATAGCTTCATTTAATCGAAATTGAGATGGATCGCAAAATCGGGTTATACCTAGCTACGTCTGGTTTTTATTAGCTTATACTCAGACAAGTGAAAAGTCAAGAACATGAGTTCCTATCAGTTAGTTCTCTAATTGAATTCACGACGACGCATTAGTATCATCTGCGCGTTGGGCGAGACACCCAAGTGTTACTGATGAACTAGTTGGATCAGGAATGGTAGTGGAATGTACTAACGGTTGTTAGTATGCACACGGGCAAGTCGGAAGCATATTGTTCAGCAGCCCAATAGGCCAGGGATAGCGCTAATCTGCATAATGTACTCGTACGTAGTTTTCGTGGTTAACAAATAATCATTAGATGTTATAATAAACGCACTATTATCGTTGACAGGAACCTTCAAAATAGCTATAGTAGTTGTTGTAGCCTCGCCCATCCCTCAAGGGACGGCGCTTTGTCACAGCTGTCAAACTGTCAGGACTCAGGAGTGTAAGCAAAACGGAGAGAGCGTAGGATCAGCAGGTGGGCTCCCGGAGCAGCCCGGACTGCGGACACCCCCCGGCCCCCTCACACACATGCAGGTGAGCGAGCACGGCAAGACAGCAGCAGCTCGCACAGCCTGAACCTGTTCATAACGGGCGTGTTGGTATGCGGAACCTGGGCTCAGGCTGCACCGCCTCGACTCAACTTGATCTCAGTCGACCTGTGCGGCTGTGCCTCTTGTCCACACTCACTGGCCACTGAGAATTGTGTCAAATTTTCACGAGGAAACAGGTCGACTCAGTGGCTGACCCTGAGGCGCTGCAGGTCCACTCCTACGAGCTACCCGCTACCTCCACTACCGTTTGTAATTGCTCGCAGTTCCCGGTTGCCGGTTCAGCGAGTTATTTAATACACCGAAATTACAGATTTCCATCAATTTGGTAGAATAAGTGTACTTTCGACCCGGCTGTCTTCCTTGTGGAGGTTGGTTTTGATAGGGTTTTAATTGAATCGAATTCCTCGACGAACGTTGATTCGATACCACTACCGACCGAAGTAATTACAGAGGTAAAACCGTGTTAGAGATGAACGTTCAAATCTAATCAGAGCTGAGCAATATCCATTGACAAACCTTTCCTTATTGCATGTAACATTTCCTCGTTTGTAATAACAAACTGAACAGTAATGCATTTATCCACTTGTATAAAACCACTTTCAGAGCCAAACAACAAATATTTTTATTTTTAGTATTTTAACAATTAGTTGGAACAAAAACAGTTGGACTTCATACAACTTGTAAAGTAAAACATTTTTACGTTTTCTATCTTTACCGAAAATATTTATTGATAACACAGATGAAAACCTAAGAAATCAATAAACAATATTTAAAACTAGGCAGTATGAAAGTCATGAATTAAGTTAATTTATTAGTAATTAAGTCGTAAAATATAAACAGATCATTAACAGTATTTTGAAAATACTGGAAGAGGAAAGGCAACCACACATTAAAGACTAAAATTTAACTTGAAATACCAAAGTTATCAACAGACTGTAGGAAGTCTTAACAGTGTTTTCTGGTTTCGATTGACGTAAACACCACTAACATGCATAGCACAAACATGTATAGTACAAACATGCATAGCACCCTCCCCCCCAATATGGGGAACAGTCGTCCCTAGTTTGTAACAACACTCCACCTAATCATTTATCAAAACACACATCACACTCACCATTCATCCTATATTTACCTTCTAGAAGTGGTCGGTGTCTTAAATCAAAGTATCAAAATATCACTGAGTGTGTTTCATTATACAGGGTGAGTTTTAAATGTCTCCCCCCTACCTTAAGTTTCGAAAACGGATATATCTTTTAAAACCCTTTAAGGAATGTTCTTATAGGATAATGAAGTTTGTTCTGACATACTTTGCGTCACCCATCCCACCCAAAATCCGGGGGGAGGGCCCCCAAAATTTTCAAATATAAAACCGCCTGGTGGCACTTCAAAAGAAAGAGAATTTCAACAAAAAAACAAGGACGCAATTTTTTCTCGACTCGTTTTCTGTTATATTAAATTTAAAGATGACACAAAATCAGATTTGAAATGCCACACTTTACAAACAATTTATTTCGAATGACACAATTGTTTTCAAAGTACTCTATGGGATTACGCTATATGATTGTGATGTTTCCCACAAAGTATTTTTAAGCCAATTTTGCTATTCAAAATAAATTGTATGTGAAATGTTTTATATTTAAATTTATGTAAAAAAAAAACGAGTCGAGATAAAAAATCTGTCTTTGCATCGTTGAATTTGAGTTAAAATTGCCTTTCTTTTGAGGTGCCACAAGGAGGTGGGATTTATATTTTTGTGGGGTTGTAGGTGGGGCCCTCCCGAATTTTGGATGGGGGTGGGTGCCAGATACGTCAAAACAAACTTCAAAACCCTATAAAAACATTCCTCAAAGGGTTTGAAAAAATATTTCTTTTTCAAAGGTTAAGGTGTGGGTGGGGACATTTAAAACTCACCCTGTATAGAGATTCTAGCTGAGTGAATCTAGCTAGCTTAAATTAAGTTACGCTCCCAAGCCCGTATACCCTGTGTAGCCTGTTTCCTAAGCCCACCAGTGCATCTATGAAATCTATCTCTAGAATCTAGATAGTTTACAAACGACAGCATAATGTGTCTATTTCATGCTAAGATTGACTGATTCAATTATAGTCCAGTATCTGTCTTTTGGGGATTTTCTGTAAAACATTAAACAAATGTTAAGGTTGTGGAACCAAAGTTATCGAATTAGAGTTAAAGCTATTTTTTACTTTAGAGTACAAAACCATATACTCGTCAAACAGCAAACATCACTTTCTCACTCCCTTGCTTGCTGCACCCTTTGGCTGCCTCTTATGAAAAATAAACTCAAGCACAGGAATAATAATAAGTTTCGTCCTAACTATCAGCAAATAGCACACAAATCTCATAGCATGGTACTAAGAACTCACAACAGGCTACATAATACCTAACTAGTTAAGACGTCCTATTATAAAATCCTACTCACGTATGAGTATGAGTTGCCAAAGATTCTAAACCTAACGATGAGCTTAGGCCTTTATCATTTTTGTGACTCACCAAGTACGGATTTTTCTAAAGTTGTGTTAGTCATTTTAACTACTTTGTTAGGAAAACCTGATTCATTCATCAAAGCTCTAAAAATTCCCCTCCCATTGACTGTGTATAATAAATATGTATTTTTGTGTTCTCTGTTCTGTGTTGGTCAGCCTGATTTACGGTTGTGATTGATAGCCCGCTGCTCCAAGCCAGCCAGTCAGTCAGTGTGTCAGTGTCAGTGTACGTGATTGCTTTCTTTATTTGTTTTTTTTATTTCGTAAAGCGTTTGTACACGTTATATTGTTTTTAAGCTAGCATTTATATAGTTTAATAAGTTAAAAGAAAACAGATTAAGGTTGTTAGGTGGTGGGTGACTGGTTAGCTTGCGCTGATTACTTTTAGGCTAGCTTATTTCCTACTGTTTTGCGTTAAGTTATAGTTAATCCTCCTTGGTTATAGGTTACCTTTTACCTGGATACGGAGTAGATTCAGATCCCGAAACGGCATGTACTTTTTGTTCACTCAAAAATGATGTAAAGAGTCCGTAATAATATTTTAACCTCTTATACTCGTAGTTGAATCAACAAAGCAACAGTGTTTTGTTATTACGTATGTTAATGTCAAATATTTCTAAACTCACAATCGATTTTTTCCTTAATATGTTTATAGCCTCAATCTATTATCGCTCATGGAATAATGTATATCTTGATTGTATTTATGTTGCTTGTAAAAATGGTGATTACCTTAAATAAATATGAATTTAATTGAAGGAAAACGAAAGAAAGGAAAAAAACGGAAGTATAATTTAAGAAAAGGTGAATCCTAGCGGTTTTATACTCACATACATTACACAGTCATACACTGTAGAAGCGTCGTATAGGGATTCAAACTGTAGAAATGTGATACAAACTAAAGATTTTAATTTGTTACACGTCTTAAGGCTAAATAATTACTGAAGAAGTTTAAAAAAATGTTTGAACCAAATCGGGAATTAAATCCCGCTGTTTCATTTGCCGGGCGAGAATGCAGACCACTACACCATCCGATCCCCTTATTTATGCCTTCATATTTAGAAATATTTAATCTAAAATGTTTGCTTTTAAACTTGCTTAACTGCTCTCTGCAGGCAGTATTTGGTTACTTAATTCAATGAACGATTGACATTAGTAGTAGTAAGAGATGTTGGATAGTATTTCGTATTTTCGTTAAAGATTAAGCTAAGTTTTACAAAATACTCGTACGTAAAATAAATTTAAACTATATCACAATTTATAGAACTATATTTTTGAATTCCAGTTTGTAAGGTATGCGGGCTACTCAACAATCAACTCAGGCTATTATTAAAGACTTCTCGTACCTTAACAGTGTAGCCTAATCTGACCAATCAGTGCAAAGGAAAGTACGAGGTAATGCTTGCCTCTATATCATGTTCTCATGTTCTCATGTTTTACAACGTTTTCAACTATTCTTTGAAAGTTAATCATTCCAAACTTACTTAGTTGTCGGTTTATGATATGTGTTTCTAATGTAAGGTTTCTAAAGGGTCTTTTTAGTAAACAATCAAGAACATGATTTACTTAAGTCAATTGATCGAGGTGGTTCATAATACTTGTATTTCAATCTACTGAAGCAACTAACTATGTAAAAAAGGTTCTCAACGCTTCACTGGGATAGCCATTTCTGTTTAAGAGTCACGAGCATAGTGAATGTATACAGTATTTAGTTATTTAGTATTTACCCTAACAACGGTTAAAAATAAACATTCCGCATTGTTTCTAAATATAGCACATCGCACTTAAAAAGATATAAACAGAAAGGTAAACTAGAAAGTATTTTTCCCGAGTCACCGAACTGTCTAAAGTCATAAAAGTACGATAAATTAAGGAGTGTAAGAGGCGTTGGTCTAGCGAAAGAGAAAGGGAAGGCTGAAAGAAGGTCGAGAAGGAACCTTCGACTATGAAGGCCGAATAACGGAAACCTACAGACAGTCGCTGTAGTGCTGTGTGCTGTAATACGCGGGACTCCAATTCTAGCTCTCGATGTACTCTAGTCAAGTGAATGATAAAAACAAGCGTCGTCCGTGTCTGGCAAAACCACCGCTATTCAATCAGTCAGCATCTGCGTCGCACGGCGCACCCGCCGGTCGCTGGCTGCTGCTGCTCGCCAGACTAGGAAGCTCTTTGAACATGTTCAGTTTAAATACTCGTAGTTTGGTTTCTTAACGTTGCGTATTCAGTGGAGTTAGCTAGAGTTCTTATCCAAACAGGACATCCGACATACCGGCATCGCTAGGATGACGACCGAAACCAGAGATGCAACTTAACATTACATGGCGGTCGTGTTTATAATTTGTGATCATCCAAAGCAAGATCTACCAAAACTAATAATATGGGAGGTGTACAAAATAGTTTTGTTTTACAACCACTGTGACAATACATCACATGCTTATCCGCCGTACTAATTTTATGTTTAAAAGTTTGACATGGATTTAATGATAAAGAATTTTATAAGGGCTCTGGCAGCTAAGTTACAAAGAATTAACAAATGTACACGGGTATTAAACATATATTTTTAAAGCAGTATTCTGGAGTATGAATGGCACCAGTTTTTGACCATTGGTGAAACAAGTTGCACTTTCGTCAGAAACCTCGACTATGTATGGTTCAATGCTAGAAACTTTGGCATTATCCCACAGTAAGTCGACTCTGGTGTCTGCACTGCACATCTGAAGAGAGTGGAGCGCGTGACGGGTGTCGTGGAAGCTGGATTACACCACTCTCCGAGTCTCCGGTCCCTTGTCAGCGCAGACCACCACGACCAGACATGCACCAGGGTTTCGCATTCGCGCAGCGCCCTGATGTGACAATCCTGCGGTCGCAAAGTTCAAGGGTACCTTTCACCGTGGTTATGTAGTCTCACTGCCGAGACAATGGCGTATGGCATCTGTACATCTCCCTCCTCGTCTCCCCGCTCCTGACTCTCACAGCTCACTCCCGACCTGTTGTGCATTTAGTATTGCCTCGTAGGCAACCTTGTGAAATGGGCATCCCTCCACAGAATTTCATATGTAACGCGGATTAAAGGCTACAATGCAAATATAAATTACTTTCGTGAGGCACAACGAATACATCAAATGTTGGTTCTTGGCTTGATAATCATTATCGCCGTGTGGTCAATACTGAAGAAATTATCGCTTGGATTCTTAAAAGGTTTAAGAACTGTTGTTTCTAATCATAACGTATAATAAAGTCAGAAGGAAGTTAAAAAAGAACTATTATTAACATAACTGTTTTTCTGTGGTATAACCACTCTAAGTTCGATTAGCAGTTTTCACCCATTTCATATTTTATGGCTTAGTTTGATTTGATGAAAGCGTGATTAGTTGTTTATGAAAAGCTTACAAAGCTGCCAAAATATTATCACATACGTGCTGAACAAGTGCTTAAAACGAACTTGTGTAGAAACTGTGTTTTTGTTAAATGCCAACATATTGATAAAATAATAACCTTACACTTACACCTCTTACACATATATTACCATTTTTATGTTTTATTATCATTATTATTTGCTCTGTACCCGTGCTTTGCCACTGGTCAAACATGTGAGAGATTTTATTATATCCTTTTTGATGTCTAAGAGATAATTTTAAGTTAAATATAGTATCCGGCAAAAACAGTCCTGAAACTTAATCAGCTAATGATCTCTAGTTGCCCCTTTCTTAGTCGATCAGCTGTGATTGTTGCTACTTTCTTAGTCGATCAGCTGTGATTGTTGCCACGTCTTTGTCGATCAGCTGTGATTGTTGCCACTTTCTTAGTCGATCAGCTGTGATTGTTGCCACGTCTTTGTGTTATTTGTTTCTGTCTTATTTGAGAATTGTTGGTGTTGACATGGTTCTTAGTATTGCAGAAAGGGTATTGATTGTAGACAACTACTCGTACTTTCGCTCATAAATACGGAATTGGTCGTGCGGGTGGGCCAAGTTTGTCACATACTAAATCATCTTTCCAGGAACAGATACACAAAAACTCACCACGTATAATCACCAAAAAGAAGCCTAATCCGAACATCTTTACAACTGAAGATATATGATAAGATACGGTAAGAACATTGTATTAAACAGGATGGAAACCACACTGGATATGTTGTTAAGACAGTGTTTATTGTTAAAACAATGGAATAAGCCTATAAGTAATAATTTAATAAAACTCTCATTTCCTTTATTATCCTTTAAACTCTTTAATCAAACTCACTTTAGTCTACTAAACTTCGCATAATCGTTAAATGCAGTATTTTAAAGGTTTGAAAGTGGAAAATGAGGGGAATTTTCTGCGGCCGATTCCTCTGAGCCAGCGCGCGGCGACCACGCTGTCCCAGTTCGGCGCGCTCTTGGCCCACAGGTTTCTTCACCGGAGAAATCTACGGCGAATTTGCATTTTTTGTGTGTCAGTGGATCCGCTCTGTATTTATATGGGTTCCACCTAATAATTAGCATTCGTTTGAAATCGACACCATTGGTGATGGACCCGTTCACCTCAACCTCTTCATTAAAAGATGAAAGTATTAGTAGTAGTAGTAGGGTTTGTAACTGTAATACAACTGTACTTTAATTTATGTTAATTGGTTCTTGACAAATAGGTTGACAAAATAAATCCCTATATTTAATACTGGAAATGAGACAGGACACGTGTATGGCTTTTGTTAGCTAATATTTTAAGGCTGTCATCTATATAAACAATAGCGGATGTACGAAATATTGCGAAAGCTAGGGAGGTTAAGGATGATTGGAGGATGGATTGGATGGATAATCTGTATTTTACTAGGACACGTCAAACATAGTTTGACCGCCATAGTTTTAGCCAATTTTGACTTATAAGTGGTCCGAAACGCCTAAAAACGTGTTCTGAGCCCACTTTGAACCCTCGCCATTTATTTTTGGATGATGTATGGGAATAAAATACAGCTAAAGACACACTGCGTAATGAGCTAAACCCTTAAAGGAAGTTTCCCGCCATAGGTTTGTCCCATTTTGAGTTATAAGCAGCCCATTATGCCCTAAAAACGTTACGACTGCAGACAGACAGGATTTTTGACACCAGTTTCGGTCTCCAAAGTATATAAACACCAAATAACCAAAACCGATGGATTCTTTGCAATGTACAGGCAAAAGTCCTATGAAAGTCATAGTAACTCCCGCCGCTCCGCCCGTTTTTTTTTTTGAGAATGTTATATGGACATAAAATATAGCTAAAGACACACTGAGTGATTAGCTGAACCCTCAAACAAAGTTTCATTGCCATAGTTTCAGTCGATTTTGACTTAAAAGCGGTCCAAAATGCCTAAACAATTTTACTTTGGTCCCTTGCCATTTATTTTGTGGGTGTTGTATGGATCTGCAATATAGCTAAAAACACACTACGTGATGGGCTTAACCCTTGAATGAAGTTTCACCGCCATAGCTTCAGTGGATTTCGAGTTATAAGCGGCCCAAGATGCCTTAAAACCGTTACAGACGACATACAGACAGACAGGATTTTTTGACACCAGTTTCGGTCTATGCAAAGTATATGAACACCAAATAACTAAAAACTGATGGATTCTTTGCAATGTACAGACAAAAGTCTTATTTTATTTATCTAAAGGCCTATATGTGTATCATATCTTCTGGTCGCATTTTCTGCCCGATTTTCACCAAATTAGATACACATATTTCCTTTGTAAACATCTTAGTCAAGTTTGTCAAACAGCAGAATCGGACCAGCAGAACCGGAACCCCGTTTGGGGGAAACTTGCCAAAAAAGGGGTTTTAATGATCTAAAACCATGAATTTCGTCAGATTTTTATTAACTTTGAAGTAAATTTGTATTGTTTTGTTATACATCGATATACAAATAATTCCGTCGTATCGTTCAAAAATGGCGACTAAAAAGTGATTTTCACTATAACAGCGGAATAAGTAGTCAGATGTTATCGAAATTTAAAATACGATTTCCTTTCATGATAAGTAGTATAACTTCTCAAAAACCATTAATCTGAGGCCGAAGGCCGAGGCGATGCTGTGGGCATAGTAAAATAACGACACGCAAGTTTATTAATGTTTTTCTGTTATCTTTTGTATTCACTTTAGGGCTGATCTATCCTGAAAACTTACATAATGGCTATCTTAAGCTTTAAAATATGTATTGACAGAGAAATCCACCCTTGTTATTGTTTGCGTACTTTGCCGGATTCTGGAGCAGACCAGGTGAGGTTATGCCATAAGTCGATTTGGCTTTTAACATCTAAATCCAAATACGTATGAATTTTGCATTAAACCAACCAAGAATTATTCATTACGACCTTTATGGTCTTAGCAAAACATAGTCGTACTCGGTTCATCGGTGTGCACCTCGTGGGTTTTATCCTATGCACACATTTTCCTAGAACTATTGTATATTTTATGTGGCGGAGAAACTGAAGGTGTTTAGCGCCGACAGGAGTATACTCGTACGTGCAAGTTTAATGTAAGCCGACAAGCTTAGAGATCATAGTGCGTCTCACAGATAGTAAAATGCTTGACACTCCTGTAAATAAATTATACCGTTTCGCTTGAACTACAAGACACTAGAAACCAAATCTCGCTATGTCCAACTGTTCAAAGAAGGGCTTGAAATTTGCATATACAATCTATGAATTATGCAAAATCATTCATAAAAATTGATGGTTTTAATATTCTGAACTAGTTAATGATGCACAGTTGCAAACGTCAAACACGCATCTCTATAATATACCGGGTGGCCACGATAAAGTGTCCTAAACGGATTACAGGAGTACTATTATAGCTAGAAAGATGAAACAAACTTTTCTATCTGGAATTTTTCTATGTAAACATTGAAGTTGCTATTTTCATGAATAAGTCAAAATATTAAATAGTAAGATATAGTATTTGCATATCATTGTAAAGAAAATTTAAATATGACATTATTTTTAAAACATATTTTATTTAATTGTTTAAGAGCTATAACAAAACATTTAACCTTGATTTGCTTATTTTAGTATTTATAATGAGGCTATACTATTTAAGAGCCACAATCTAATAAAATATATAGAATTGTACTTAAATAGGTACCAAGCAAGTCAAACTACCGTATAAACTACTAAAATACAGGCAAAATCAGGTTAAAATCGGTTTTGTTATAGTTCTTAAAGGAATTAAGATACAAAGTTATGTTTTTACAAAAATGTTCATATTTAAATTATCTTTACAATGATATGCAATAGGCTCTATCTTACTATTTAATATTTGACCTATTCATGAAAATAGCAACTTCAATGTTTACATAGATTTTGAGGTTAGAAATGTTTAGAAACATGCTTACTACATATACCATTACAAAGCTCGTCAAATTCTGAGAAATAATACGTAAATTCCATATTTTTAATCTAATTTATAGTTTAACTACAGGCGTCCTGTAAAAGCTACGCGACTCATTATAGCTCTAGCTTTGTAATGGCGCAACATATCAAAAAATTGTTTGGCCAAAATGTCGAGAATTGTCTTCTGATTAAAACTATGTACAATATGACCCACCTTTGTATTTAAAAATCTCGAGTTTGACCCGTAAGTTTCAGTATTGACACCCTGTACTGAGAATCTTAAAATATTCCTGAAATCTCCATGTACGATTTCCAGATAGAAAAGCATCTTTTGCTCTAATAGTACTCCTGTAATCCGTTTAGGACACTTTATCGTGGCCACCCGGTATAATTGAAAAGAAGAAATTCTTGAACTATGTTTACCACAAACTAACTAGCAATAACTACGGGAATGGCTACTTGGGTACTCGCACCAGTAGGCGAAATTGTCCATGATTCCAAGACTTAAAAATACTGGACTATATTCAAATGGGTTTATTTATGTTTTTCATTTAACCCCAATCGAATTACTAGAAACAGTGGTCAGGTAACTTCTCACTGTTCCATCTTTTACAATCTAAAGAAAATATTTGTTAACTTTCAGAAACATTTCATAACTTTCTATGGTCGTTATTTATTAATCTTTAAGAAATTAACTACAGTAAATTATAAAAGCAGTGTATAACGTTTGTATCAGCTATTTATTTACTAATATTTAATGTCTTTAAAATTAATAATTACTTAGAAGTAAATTTAATAATAACTTAGAACCGGTAGAAGTTCTTTGTTCTTGAGTTGACGGCTAAATAATGCACATTCATACAATACGAGTATAATACGCCTTTTCCCCGTATGTAATGAATCTCCATCCTCCTGCCGGTAACTTAAAACACTCGTCTATTAATATAACGTGAATAGCGACGTAAGGTGGGGCTAAATTTAACATCTATTCAGTGGCGATTTAAACATTAAACTTCACAGTTTTCCTTCTTAGATAGCACACACATTGTCTATCTCCAACTTCGTAAAAATTGTTAAAGATTAATCAAATTTGATTTTTTTTACAATTTGCATTACCGAGCCGTCAAAATCCAAATGACATAGGTTGTATTTGTTTGTACTTAAAACAGTATAATTTTGATACACCGCTATGGGTTCACCGTGTTTAACACTGGTTTTCCTGATAAAATAGACGCTGTTTTAAATTTACAAAGAGGTACATTGCGATACTGAATCAATTTAAATACAAAATATGTTTTATAAGTTTCTTGGTAGTATCACAAGTTTCAACTATCATATAAGTACGGTTTTGCTGCAAACTCCGATTCACTAATTCAAAATGAAACAGAAGGAACGATTTTGTTTCCTTATTATTAAGAACACTATTGTGTCTGATGCGCATATTTTCTGCAACAGGATCCATGGCATAATTTATGCACCGATTCATTGATGTCTTAATCCCTGAATACGAGTAGGCTACAATAGAAGCAGTTGCTGCTCAGGTTCGAAGCTCAGGTTTAGTCGTTGTTTTGTTATTTTTGCTCCTCTTCCATAGATCCATAAGATTTTGAAAACTAAAAATTTAAGTTTTTGAAACAGTTTTTCTCTGACGAATTGTTTAAAAGTTATGTGTTAAGAGCGTTTTTTACTTGTAGAGTAACGTTTCAGCTTTTTGCAAGTTTTGTCATAGGATATTTTTGGAATCTCAAATAGTTTCGGTTTCATACATCTTCAAGTATGTATTATTTTGGGTTTTCAACATCAGCTGAAATGTTGAACAACGTTCCGATATTGTTTTCAATGAAGCTTAAATATTTCGTTTGATATGTGTCCCTAGCAT
The DNA here is from genome assembly GCA_018831715.1 of Matsumurasca onukii. Lineage (NCBI taxonomy): Eukaryota > Metazoa > Arthropoda > Insecta > Hemiptera > Cicadellidae > Matsumurasca > Matsumurasca onukii. The sequence goes on from CM032064.1 coordinate 32,975,732, forward strand.
TTATACATGTGCAAAATCTCCTCGGTAGCATCTCCTCTAGCTCGGTCTGCATCTTGGCAGAAGCTATCCAATATTCCGTCCCTTGTTTTTTCAGCTTTGACCTAGCTAAGCGAAATCTCTGATTCAATTAGTCCTTCACGACTGGCTTGTTTGTATCACAGTTTTAGCCACTCATATGAACCAATTTGCTTGAAACTGTGAGCTTAAATACCTTTTATCAACTACGAGGGACGTTTAATAAGTAATGAGATAAATGTGTAAACAGTCAACAGGATTTATTATGCAGGGTGAGTTTTAAATACCACCAACCCACCGTAACCTTTGAAAAGGAAATAGTTTTTTAAATACCTTTGAGAAGATTTTTATAAAATTTCTTTTGAAATAAAAAGTTTGTTTTGACGTACTTTGCGTAAGCAAGCCCTCACCCAAAATCCGAGGGGAAGGCCTTCCTAAATCTTACAAACCCCCTTCCCTTGTGGCGCCTCAAAGAAAGCTAAATTTAACACAAATTCAACGACACAAAGAAAAACATTTTATCTCGACTCGTTTTTATGTTATACCAATTTAAAAGATTACACGAAATCAGGTTTAAAATGCTACGTTTCACATACAATTTATTTTGAATGACAAAATTGTCTTTTAAAATACTCTGGGGGAACATCACAACCCTCCATAATCCCATAGAGTATTATTTTGAAAAAATGTTGTCATTCAAAATAAATTGGATGTGAAATGTGGCATTTTATATCTGTTGCGAGTAATATTTAAATTGGTATAACAAAAAGGAGTCGAGGTAAAAAGTTGTTCTTTACGTCGTTGAATTTGTGTTAAAATCTCCTTTCCTTTGACGAGCCACAAGGGAGGGGCTTGTATTTAAATAATTTGGGGGCCCTCCTCCCGAATTTTGGGTAGGATGCAAAGTAAGTCAAAAGAAACTTCAGAATTTTATTAAAAAACATTCCCCAAAGGGCTTTTAAAATTATTTATTTTTTCAAAAGTTAAAGGGGGAAGGGACATTTAAAACTCACCCTGTATACAACTAAGACTTTTCCAACTTTTCAACGTAATCCCCTGCTACCTTTATACACCTCTCCCACTAATGTACCAGCGTTTTTGTGCCAACAGCGAAGAATTCAGTACCTTGACGCCCAAGCCGTACTTGCACCGCAGCTTTTACGTGTTTGTTACTCTCAAATATCTTTCCTCGAAGACCTTTTGCAATGGTCCAAACAAATGAAAATCACAAGGGCTGGATCAGGATTGCATGGAAGATGAGGTAAAAGTTCCCATTCCAAACTACCAATCGTATGCAGTGTTTCGGGAGCTTCACATGGGCGTGCGTTGTCTTGGAGAAAAAAAATACACCTTTATTCTGCAGTCAGGAGTTTTGGGACCCAACATGCGCATGTTTTTTCATATTTTAGCATATCATGGATAAAGTGTCTTATACTACAGATTATAGCTATTTGACTCACAGTAATTCTTCGATCTTCTTGTATAGGCTAAGCGCATCGATTCTAATTTTTCAAGAACGCATTTGACACCTGTACCGGCCGACCAAAACGCCGCAAATCTCTCACATTTATTTTCCGCATTTTGTACCGGTTTATACAACTTTTCCCGTATTGTTTTATCAACCTTGCGTAGATTCACGGTGGCTTTTCTCCTTCAGAAAACAAAGCCTGATGTCAACCCGTTTTTTTCTTAAACGAAATCTCACAAAGGACTAGCTATTTTAAACGCATTGCAAATGGTGAAAAATCATTTAATAATGACAATAAAACTGGTTTAATATATTCCCAGGGACGCCAACTAACATTGTTGATAGCTATAAAATCAAATAATTAGGCTAGACTAGTTTGTCTCTCTACTTATTGAATGTCCCTTTACTAAAATAAGTAACACAGTTTGCCTTCTGACTTATTTAGTCAAATTCACGAACACCTAACGGCTGTCGAATCCTATACAGTGGATCAGTAGAGTAAATTTTGCTCAGTTCCAACCAGAACGGTCAATCATGTGGCATCGCCACTACGAGCCTTGGTAGCATAAAAGGTTTACTCGAACCCACTAGTAGACGTTAGCAGTTTACTAGTTGAACAGGCATGAGACACGGTTACAGCTGTGGCCGGTGCCTCGTCACCGTCACATCTTGTGACTTGTAGCAGTGTAGGCGCACCTTGCCTCTCGTTCCTCTCGTCTCGTCGTTTCCCCCTCTCTGCCACTCTCCACAGCTTTCTACCACGACCTCTCTTTCTTCACGTCTTCTCTTCCACAACTTTTATTGTTAACAGGTTTATTGAGTAGGAAATTGTTTCCAGATGAAACGTGCCCCGTACTCAATCTGGATGATTGTTTAACAATCATCATCTAAATTTCACTTTCTTCACTGATATTGTAGATATTAGAGTGGAAAGAAGTGTGTTTCAAGTTTTGTCGTCATTTAATGATAACCAAACTCAACCCTCTTTCAATAAACAAAAACCAAGGAATATTTGTCTGGTTAAGAAAAAGGGAATATAAGTCAAATCATTATACAATAAATGTTTTTGTTTTACGGTTGTTTGAGTAGTTTTAAATTTTGGGATTAGACTGTCATGATATTTACAGGTTAATGCAATGAAAACTAGTTTCAAATAATTATAAAGGTTACAAATTCAAAAATAGTACAACGAAGTTACGCTTGGTTCATTTATGAAATGCAATGACCAGAACTTGCTACTTATGTAACTTCCCACGGATGTCAGTATTTTATTTAGACGTTTAGGCCCGATTGATAACGAAACTGAAGACAGATTTACAAACAAATATACAATTATGCAGTTCAAAGAATCAGCTTTTATTTCAAAACCAACTTATCTTTTAAATGAAAACTGATCTATTAAATAGCTGCAAATCTTAAACTCCAGACTTATGCATATTACTCTTACTTCTAAGTCAATATCTATACACATGCAAGTGTAACAATATTCCCTAACACTTAACAATCGCAGGGTAGCTAAACACATTAAATATAATTTATTCTTGAAAAGATTATCTTCGCTTGTTTTAAACCCTGGCAGTTTGAAATGCACTCGAGTGACACGGCGATGTGATTGTTTATAATGTTTGTGGCGTACGGCCATGGAGGTACGGAAAATAAAGAAACAAAATGAGTACGGCCGTGGTAGAGCCGGTATCGTACCTGGGTACTAGGTACGGGCTCATACCCTAGCATTACTCGGCCAATAACTGCCTCCTAGCCTTCAGAAGTAGTGCGCCGCGCGGAGGCTCTTCCACGCATTGTCCTCAAGTTGGCGTTTTCTTCTCTTTTCCCATTTCCAGCACGAAGATCCATGAGAGCCTGCAGTTGCAGAATCTGTGAAGCGTTGAGCAAAACGCAGATCCCACTGTGGCATTGTTCACCGGAATCACCGCTACTCAGACTGTCGCAATCCACTCGTACACACGCACGCGGCACGCTGGCAATGGCGTACAGTATGTTCGATTCGTAAATTATTACGAGATTTTATCCGTACCCTCGACTTCGCTACGGACTTAATGATTTTCGTCTGGTATTTTAACAGTAAGTTAGATTGGTGGTAGAATTCAAGGGATGGTTACTTTAGTTACTTGTAAAATACATTTTAAGCAATTAACTCTTAGGCTTTTGCGGCCGGTGTCACGACTAAAACCAGCTTTTCCGATTCACACGGCGTTCAAACTTCATAATTTTGTACACCATACAGGGAACTTATATGCAAAATCTCATAGTTCTAAGTTGTATAGTTCGAGGGTTAAATTGGAAATATACTCGTATATGTCAGTCAGTGATATTTCGCAAATGTATAATATTCTTTAAATGGGGAGAGAGAGGGGGTGAGTGAGAGAGGTGGAGAGAGAGAGAGGGAGAGAGAGAGAGAGCACAAAAGAAACTGTGTAAAGCTAATATTTCGGCTATAAAACTGACAAACTTCTACAACTTCTACGGAGCTGCACAAACAAGTAACAAATGTACAGAAACTAACTAATTATAATAGATTTTGAAATCATGTGGTTAAAACACTTTGACATTAAAAACCAGGCCGACACGCAGCTAAGCACTAAAGTGCCGCTGGCATGAGTGGATTCGAATAAACCTCGCCTTCGGCCTCAACTTGGCCTTATGTATGATCACGGGCTTTCGCTTCGTTCACAGCCTCACTACTGCCTTCGGCCTCAGCTTGGCCTCCTGCATTTATGATCACGAGCGAATTACGGGGCTTCGTATTGGTTATAGTATAAGTTATACTACATATCATGAATGGGAATCACATTTTAAATTTCAATGAAATCGTACAACTGATTCCACTGTGATAAGGAAAATAAATTTTTGGCCGCCATTTTCGGTATATTCATATATATATATATAAACAAAATATAATATAAACTATAATATTATATATAATAAAATGCATATTTACTTCAAATTTCATTAAAATCTAACGAAATTTACTGTTTTTAGGTCATTAAAACCCCATTTTAGGTGAAAAGTCCCCCCAAAAGGGGAATTCCTGTAGTTCGATTTTGCTAGTTAACGAACTTGACTGAGATATTAGCTGAAGGACCATTTGTACCAAGTTTGGTGAATATCGGACAAAAAGTGTGACCTGTAAAGATGATATAAAGTTTTAAAAATAACGCTCAAAACGTGTTCTAGGGGTCAGGGTCGGTGCTCAATTCATGGTCCCGGGCCTTGGTCTTGCCATGCTGACGGCTTAAATATCTCATTTTTCCAAAGGAAATTCGATAGTAAAAGGTTTATATGATTACCCAGTTGTAGGACCTTTGTTCAAAATCAACCCGTGAAACCGCGAGTGATATAGCAGTGTCATGTGCAAATAGTGTACGTTTTATGCTAATTAGTATGTATAGTGATTTTTGAAGACAAAAGAGCGCAGACGATGGCAAAATATATTTCCGCTCATAGACTCGGCGAAAAGTAGGATCTACGGGCAAAATACAAGATGGTCAAAAGTCAAAAGTATCGAAGTAAAAATATAAAACAAGATGTATACTATCTGATGTTAAGTTCATCAGGTAAACGAGCTTTTGAACTGAGTTGATATGCAATTTGTTTTCTTTTGATAGTGTGCAACTGCAGTGCATGTTTACCTTTGGGTTCTCTTCAGGTTCGAATTGACATATTCCTCGCAGTTCGTAACAATCTTCAATTGTAGTATTATTGCGAGATTTGAAGAAACAGGCCGGATGTTATTTTGATGAACAATGAAAACCATGGGCATTTATTTTTAGCCTCAATGGTATAATGGTTCTCCTACATAATCTTTGTCACAAATCCTACATTTCAATTGATGTAGTACATTTGTGTGTCACAATTTATACGTCTGTTGATGGGATAGTTTTGTCCTGTGGTACCACTTGTGAACACTTTAGTTTCTGCTATTAATTTGCAAGAACAACATCTTATTATGTTAGAAAGTTCGTATCCATTATTAGTCGAAAGGGAATTGTATTAATAATATACAATAGTTATAGGCCTGCCCTTTCACTGATCTAGTTTAGTATACCTGTTATTACAAGCCGAAATTTGACTTGACGCAGGGAAGGAATATCCATCAGAGGAAGGGACAATTATTCAGTCCAACAACACTGATCAACTTCTTCGCTCTCTGTCGGGACAGGCTGGTGTCAGCTTTCTTAATTCAATCCCAGATAGTAGGAAACTACTTACAAATATTTGCCCGTTTGAAATTCGCACTTCCTTGCGCAAAAGCTTTACTCGTACTACTCAGTTTGCTTGGGAGTTTCTAGATAGCCGTTCGTAAACAGTTTACCCATAACTTTAATGGATATAGATTAACGTGTGTGAATTGTGAATAAACGTCACATAATCTGCATGTATTCTGTATTTTCGAATATGAATCTCAAAGTGTGACGATGTTAGGATAAGGAGCATTGCCAAACGTTGTAACATTAACGGTTACAAGGTATTTATTCATACCTTTCCGTAAACTGTACAAGATCTCCTTCGATTGTTCCAAAAAGACATAATGAAAGGCACTGAACGTTATAAGTTGATACATTTGGCACTAGGAAAACTCAGCTGTTGACAATATAACATCACATAGGCTAGTTTTCAAATAACAATACTTGAACCCTGGAGGACCATTCTACCCTATGTTATAGGGGTATAGAATGTTGCTAAGGACATTCAAGAAGCGAGAAAAGAACTTACATAAACAGAGTTTAACGAAAACAAAAATAACAATCGATGAAGTGCTCTTGAAATTGCGGTAAAATCGATGTCCTACGTTCGTCCGTAGCTTTTGTTCAGCCACAGCTGGTACTTTAAAACTATCGGTGTCCACTGAACTATACTAAAAACTAAACTGTAAACAACCCCAATAATGCAATGCATGTTGAACTACAAATTTAGCGTACCCTTTTTGCAGTATTTGTGATAGTTATTCTTAAAATCGATAAATTGTGTTGATACATACGGTAAGCTAATGAAATTTAAACCGGCTTACTTGTGGGAGAAACATTAGTAAACCTAATGGTGTTAGTGTCTCCCTAAAGCAAGCACTATACTGTACTAGGATGCTCTCTATAATGATATATAATCCTAAAGGGATTATTTAAAGGTTATTATCCTTTGAACCGTATACCTCACATAGCTGTATTCAAACAAGCAACGTGTTCTATTGAACAAATAACAGGTATTGTAGGCTGAACAACTTTGCTTGCGTTGCTCAGATGACAGAGCAAGTCTTGGAGAAATAGTTTTGCGAATTAAAGGATATCGTGTCATCAGATCTAAGACCCGGCGTTTGTAAGTTATAAGGAATCGTGCATTTTACCTTTATACAGGGTGTTTTTTTAAACGCAACCCAATGTTCAAACTATAGTAAGTAATTTTCTACGAACGCTATATGGTCATAAATTGTATCATTGGTTTGTTCAGTTCAATATCTATCAGATGGTATGTATTGTTACAGTAATATAGTGGTTTTGGTTTCATAATTTGATGTTATTGTAAAATAAACGCAATCATGGTTTTAGCAAAGATCAAAGACGGTTTGTTGTTGAAGAATACTTAACCACAGGATAATTCTACCCTATGTTATAGGGTATAGAATGTTGCTAAGGACATTCAAGAAGCGAGAAAGAACTTACATAAACAGAGTTTAACGAAAACAAAAATAACAATCGATGAAGTGCTCTTGAAATTGGAAAATCGATGTCCTACGTTCGTCCGTAGCTTTTGTTCAGCCACAGCTGGTACTTTAAAACTATCGGTGTCCACTGAACTATACTAAAAACTAAACTGTAAACAACCCCAATAATGCAATGCATGTTGAACTACAAATTTAGCGTACCCTTTTGCAGTATTTGTGATAGTTATTCTTAAAATCGATAAATTGTGTTGATACATACGGTAAGCTAATGAAATTTAAACCGGCTTACTTGTGGGAGAAACATTAGTAAACCTAATGGTGTTAGTGTCTCCTAAAGCAAGCACTATACTGTACTAGGATGCTCTCTATAATGATATATAATCCTAAAGGGATTATTTAGGTTATTATCCTTTGAACCGTATACCTCACATAGCTGTATTCAAACAAGCAACGTGTTCTATTGAACAAATAACAGGTATTGTAGGCTGAAGGACTTTGCTTGCGTTGCTCAGATGACGGAGCAAGTCTTGGAGAAATAGTTGCGAATTAAAGGATATCGTGTCATCAGATCTAAGACCCGGCGTTTGTAAGTTATAAGGAATCGTGCATTTTACCTTTATACAGGGTGTTTTTAAACGCAACCCAATGTTCAAACTATAGTAAGTAATTTTCTACGAACGCTATATGGTCATAAATTGTATCATTGGTTTGTTCAGTTCAATATCTATCAGATGGTATGTATTGTTACAGTAATATAGTGGTTTTGGTTTCATAATTTGATGTTATTGTAAAATAAACGCAATCATGGGTTTTAGCAAAGATCAAAGACGGTTTGTTGTTGAAGAATACTTAACCACAGGATAATTCTTTTTTATGGAGAGGCGTTTGTAGTCAAGTTTACAGGTGTTAGTTTTCAAACAAATATAAAATTCACAGATTTGTTAAAAAGCTTAACGAAACAGATTGTGTAGGGAACACGAAGCATAACAGAGGGCGGACTGTACTGAATGAAGAAGTGATGGAGGATGTTAGGGTTAGTTAAGAAAATTCTCCTAAAAAACCTTTAACAATTTTAAAACAACATCAAAATAGTCTACACATGCCTGCAAACTTGGTCTCAAACGCCTCTTGACACAAAAGAAATTATCTTGCTCTTAAGTATTCTTTAACAATAAACACTCTTTGATCTTTGCGTCAAATTCTCACCAAATTTAGTTCAAACTTTTATTTCGTAAATATTTCGGACCAGCTCGTTAACCAGCAAAATCGGACTACCGGAGGGAGGGACTTTTCACCAAAAAAGAGGTTTTAATGATTGTGATTTCCTTTCATAATATGTAGTATAACCTCCAATAAAAAAATCCGTAAATCTGAGGCCGAAGGCCGAAGAGAGGCTGTGAGCACAATGAACTAGAGTAACAAATTGCAAAGGAGATTCGATTCACTCACGCCAGTGGTGCATTAGTGCTTAGCTGCGTGTTAGCCTGGTTTGTTATTATATCGCTCACTTAGTAATGTAAAAGGTTTTATTGGCCGCGTTTAATAAAAAATCCTTGGATTATCCGTTAAAAGCTACCAGATTGATTTCGCACATTTGCAATAGCTTGTCGTGCTACGTAAATAACAAGCTTCAAATGGTTAGAAATAAAACTTATTTCACTTTGCAGTAGCGTTCCATAAAATAACGTTTGCTCTAACAATTTCACAGACTTATGTATTGCACGTTTTTGATATTTTACAACCTCTCTAGCCCCCTCTACGATAAAATAACATTCAAACCACTTTTTATATTGCAAACGAAAAATTTCAATAGTACAGTGCATCTGCTTTTATAATGGTGCAGAAGAATTTGAGAACACAAACTACTACTTACAGAATCTTAATTCGTAGGCTTTCGTGGCCAGTATCTATAATCTAGTTCTTCCAGTTCACATGGCGTCAAAAAATCATAATAATTAGCTTGAGATATTTCAGTATCTCTGAGGAGTACCATCTCGATTCACTCATGCCAGCGGCGCTTCAGCGCTTAGCTGCTTGTCGGCCTGGTTATGATGTTTTGACGCAGTGTGAACCGGAAGAACTAGATTATACTTACAGAACCACTGGTTTCAGAAACACCACTAAAGCCTTTGTCTTAGTCGAGTGTATATCCACTGTATGTTTATCTCATGTACCTAGTTTATTTTATGATTATTTCTATATGGAAATCAACAATGATAATGAGAGACATGCAGCTTGTTATTTAAAAATACAATCAGCATTTTATTTCCAGTCAGATCAAGTGCAGTGCGTTTCTAAATTATCAAAGAATTATGACTTGATCTTTAAAAGAAAACTTTACGAGAATTGTTTGATTGGCCTAATAAAAATTGCCATTTAATTTTCAGTTGAATAGCAATTCAATGATTACTCCTTAGAAATAAGAGTTAACTGCTGATTGCTCAGAAATAGTGACTGATTAAACTGATACGAGTAAGGGAGTGAAGTTCTTCCCCCTAAGCATTGGAACATTCAGCGGTTAGAGTGTTAGACTATCACGGTTTAGTCTAGGTATGAATAGGTGTCAGGTGACCGCAGTGTGTGGTTGGACATTGTCTCGAGCTCATCTTAACTACAAATACTGCTCCTCTAAAGTAAATTCTAAAACCTGCAAAATTGATCCAAAAATGGTATTTTTTCGGCAGCGTTTCCGCAAAAATGGGAGTTTTATGCTCTAACACTGTAGTTATGATACGATTTTAATGAAATTTGGTATACACATTTTTGTCAACATGTATACCAAAAATCGACCTGTTTGTTTTTTACTCTTGTAGATTTTAGATACATAAATATTTAAAGTTTCATAGAAATCAGGTCACAAATCCAGATTTTAGAGAATAACCCCACTTGTTTTCAGAATATTATCCCGGCCTATTTATTGTAGCACTTGTGGCCACGCATCGGCTATGTTTCATTAAAAGCCTACATTTAAATTGATTTTTAATATTATTTCATTTAATTCCTATAACATTATTTATATTGTTGTCTTCGGCTGTATCTCGGATATTATTCTTCAGTTCGTACCAAAGAGCTTCACTTTAGACTTACTGATGAAGTACACTTTTAATGATGTATAAGCCGTTTTAAGAAAACCACCTCAGTGAAACTATGTCAGTTATCTTGTATACGTCCATTCATTGTAGTGCAAGTCAATATCTAGTACTCATTAGCTCAAGGAGAAGTGTTTATATAATAAGTCAAACTGTGTAGTTAGTCCTTGGAATTATTTATTAGATGTATTTCATCTATAGGTCCATTATATCAGTTTTTATCCAGTTGATCAAAGTTTGTAATATAAAGAAATCTAAAGAAAATTATGATTCAAACGCAGCCGTCTAACTTGTACTGTCTTGAAGAAACAGCTGCCGCACAGTCCAAAGGTCGTTGAAACCACTAATACCTTCAAAACGCATCGAAACAATCCAGTCATGCGTGCGTCAATAATAACCGACTTTAGAGTGGTACAACACAAATGTACAATTTGCTTTCAGTTAACTTTTTTACATGTGCATAAAATGCATTCACACCTTATAAAAAAGTAGTTTAGGTAGTTCAATATATTTTCCTTTCTTAATTTGTCCTACCTATTACGATTATCACGGTCTAGTTGACACGTTATAGCCTATTTCCAATGAAAACATTCTTTTGCGTGATTCAGCAGATACATTCAATGTCGAGCTTGTTGCAACAAATTCAGTTGGCAGCAAACCTCTGTGGGGCTTTACTAGTAGTGAGCTCACCACTCGGTATCAAGTGACGGGTTTGTGCACAATCACATGTAGACTGTAGAGAGACAAGGGCAATTTGCCGGTCACCGACTCGTCACGGATATGGTGTTCCTCACACCAGACTCTATCTCCAGAGTCCAGACCACTCGCCAGTAACCGGTAACCGGTAACCACCAACACCAACACCAACAACATCACCACAAACCCTGCATCCTTCGTCAACTGCAGCACTTCACCACACGAGGGCGCTGATCAGTACCACATCACCACAAACCCTGCATCCTTCGTCAACTGCAGCACTTCACCACACGAGGGCGCTGATCAGTACCACATCACCACAAACCCTGCATCCTTCGTCAACTGCAGCACTTCACCACACGAGGGCGCTGATCAGTACCACATCACCACAAACCCTGCATCCTTCGTCAACTGCAGCACTTCACCACACGAGGGCGCTGATCAGTACCACATCACCACAAACCCTGCATCCTTCGTCAACTGCAGCACTTCACCACACGAGGGCGCTGATCAGTACCACATCACCACAAACCCTGCATCCTTCGTCAACTGCAGCACTTCACCACACGAGGGCGCTGATCAGTACCACATCATCACCACAAACCCTGCATCCTTCGTCAACTGCAGCACTTCACCACACGAGGGCGCTGATCAGTACCACATCACCACAAACCCTGCATCCTTCGTCAACTGCAGCACTTCACCACACGAGGGCGCTGATCAGTACCACATCACCACAAACCCTGCATCCTTCGTCAACTGCAGCATCTTCACACGAGGGCGCTGATCAGTACCACATCACCACAAACCCTGCATCCTTCGTCAACTGCAGCACTTCACCACACGAGGGCGCTGATCAGTACCACATCACCACAAACCCTGCATCCTTCGTCAACTGCAGCACTTCACCACACGGGCGCTGATCAGTACCACATCACCACAAACCCTGCATCCTTCGTCAACTGCAGCACTTCACCACACGAGGGTGCTGATCAGTACCACATCACCACAAACCCTGCATCCTTCGTCAACTGCAGCACTTCACCACACGAGGGTGCTGATCAGTACCACATCACCACAAACCCTGCATCCTTCGTCAACTGCAGCACTTCACCACACGAGGTGCTGATCAGTACCACATCATACACGAACACGTCAACACTGTCAAGAGCTGTCAATCGTGTTCCAGAGAAAACTAGATTCACACACTAAAGAGTTTCTTGCCCGCATCGGCTGTGCATAAATATGTATTTTTCTGTTCCCCTTTACAGTTGGTCAGTCTTATACACACATCTTCGATTGGTCGTCCACTGCTCCCAGACAGTTAGTCGGTTAATTTTTTTAAATTTTAAACATTTCGTGCATGTAGTTTTTTCTAGTTTAGTTGTTAAAATTAAATAAATTTAACAAAAAGGAAAGGCAAATAAAAAACAGGTTGACACGCAGCTAAGCGAAAGCAGCTGGCATGAGTACTAAATTTCATGAAAATCGGACAAAAGTGCGACCTGCAGCAGGTACACACACATATACATATACAGTTTATAAAATAAAACTGTCGTTCGACTTAAAATAGTAAACAACAAACTTCAAAAATGCTCAATAAAACTCGGTATATTTTGGCAAAGTCTTTTTCAACTCTTTTAGGGTAGCTTGTTTCCTAATGTTTTGTGTTATGTTTTAAGTTTTTTCATCTGAAGATGGGATTAAGTTTCAGATCGCGAAACGTCGTGTTCTTCTTGTTCACCAAAACGATGGAACACGTTCGTAATAATGTTTCGACCTCAGTGATCGCTTAGATTCTCTAAAAAGGCTAGGGATGATTATACATATAGCTTGATCAAAATACCTGAACCAATTATCCGCAAAGACTAGGAAATAAATACTACAGCTGTATGATACAACTGGTATAACTGCTTAAAACCTATTCGAGAGGAAAATAAGTTAAAACATAATTATAATTCGAACTACCTTCTAGAAAGAAATACTCTCTAAATATGAAATTTCTGAAAGGTTACTACAATATCGATGACTATTGTTATGGTGAAAAACACAGATAATCCAAGCACTAAGATCCAACATCAAGAGAAGGTAAAAGGGTGGGTGGGTCGTATTACAGCTGTGTTTATTTACACTGCTTGCATTGGTATTGAAATCAACTATCCTATGTAATGACAAATAATTGGTATGCAAAGCATTTAACTAAGTTAGACGTACCGAAGGTAAAGTCAATTTCCCAGCAAAAATTAAATCTTAGGGATTTAAGAGCTCACACGCCTTTTTATGATTACAGTTTGAATGGCTATTTTTCTATTTTATGAGCAACTTCTGAGCGGAGAGAAAAAGGAAAAGGAGCGAGGGCTACCTTTGGATTCTTAAAGAATTTTATATATTTTGAAGATCTAAGTATATTCAACAGATACTGATATAATTTGGTTTCTGATGACATCTCAGATTGCACCACAGGAGAGCCACACAGTAAACATTGTGTCAAGATTGTGATACCATGAACCTATTTGACGCGGTTACCGTTGCGTTTGACAGAGCAATTATTTGCTGAATAGTCATGACATTGAGAGCTAAATAAACACAAAACCGGTCATCATCACTAAACCAATGGCCTTCATTCGGGGTTCTTACAATTCTATAAAGTATTAAAACCTCACGGTTTTTCTGAAAGTCGACAAAATATACAAAAATGTACTTGAAAAAGGAAACCCTTTATTCCTCGTTAAATGTGGTAACATATGATGATAAATCGAATGCCAATATGGTGTCGTGTAATTATTTCCAACGCAATTTTCGTCGGTAAGAACAAATCTCAATGATTTATTTCAAAATTAGTAAACTGAAAGTTAGTCTAGAGCAAACTACTCTTAAACCTGTAATTTCAATTGCAAATTCGATCATGCGTTTCAATTTTTATTATTAAAACAACAATAGCTTAGTAAATAAAATGTATACGCAATGAAAATGGACCTACTGATTTTATGAATATGTTAAAACATGGTATTATGACAAATTATATGAGTGTATTAAAATAATGGTTTCTCGAACTACAAATAGTTGGCAATGTCTTCGAAACACTATTAAAACAAAACAATAGTTTTATTACAAATTAATCACATTTTGTCTAATAATTTGACATATATATATAATACTACAGTATACTAATTCATTATTTGCCCCTTGGATATCAATTTGACATTAAATAGGTTTTAGTTACCTCCGTCAATATCCAAACACAACCCTCAACACAACTTGTAAACAAAAACACAGCAAAAAATACCGCTTCAAATTAGCACCGACGACATAATAAATTCTGATAACACAAGTTTGAAACTGACGGATCAGAAAGAACATTTTTGTAATCAGCCTTTATTATCAGACGTAACATAATCAATTTTAAATTCAACTATTGTTTTAATAGTTTTCGAAAACAATGTCAATAGTTTGAAGTTTACTAAACAATTATATGTGTTCATCATTTCCAAATAAACTGATGACAATGGTATGTTTGATTTGATCAGATAAAGTCATGTGTTTCAAATACCTGCATAAGCAACTGTCAAGTTCAATGTCGTACTGCTACAGCACGAGAAAACCATAATGCAGAACTCACCTGGAAAAGAGAACAAACCATAACATTAGCAGCTGACACACACATCACATTACTTGGTAGGTTAAATCGAATATTATAACAACCTTCATCACCAAGTTCCAAAGTGAAGCTTTCATATCAAGCTGTATACAACAAGTGTATATGAGTTTAACAGCCGAACAGAACTAATGCTAAAACCAAAGGTGATTTGCACTGATTCGACAATGTATAAACAACAAAACAACAACAATAACAAAGGAAATGCAACTCAGCCACATTAATTTGTACATGTGTCAAAACAGCTAGTATAAAAACATAACAAAAAACAAAATGCAATCTTTTAGGTTCTTAAAGCTATGGTTTCCTAGAAAAAAGTTCACCGCTAAATTACGGCCGTTATTGTAGCGGTGAACGTAACGGTGACGGTGGACGTAACACAATATTTAAACAGATGTAGACAAAAACAACTTTTGACATGTTGTTTTTAGTTGTCAAAGTTTATTTACGTATGTAGTAATGGAAAAGCTAGACTTTTGTTTACAAAACAAATGTGTCACCTGGTGAGAAAACCTTAACTAGTTTTCACCGCTAACTTTACGTCCACAGTTTTCTAGGAAACCACTCTCATCTGATTGTATTGAAAACAAAACTCACCGTCATATTACGGCCGTAATGTAGCGGTCACCGCTTTCTAGGAAACCATAGCTTAAGTGAAGCTTTTTCAAACCAGGCTTAACCGTAATCGTTCGGTAAGTAGTGCTCAAAATAAAACTTAAAGAATGAACAATACTTCATGTCATAATTGAATACTATGGATTCAATATACGAGTTCAATTACTTAGTTGTAGCTCTACATAAAAATACCAATCAATAAGCTAATTTTTCAACAAATAATGAACTGATTTTATTTTTTATAATGAACCAACGACTGGGTACATTAATTGAAAACATAGTTCAGATCATAAAACACAAATAACTCGTTGTAAAATTATCTCATCAAAATACTCGTAGATGTAAGATATAATTAAATAATACGGGGGCGAAAGCTTTTGTTGATTAATAATAAATATGATTATAATGAAATCAAAATATTGTATAACTAACAACAAGGCCAAAAATTTTGAAACAGATTTTTATTCCATAGGAGTTTCGTACGTAAGAAACATCATCGTCAGGCTTGCTACATAAATTAAAACCCATGCAATATTTCAAACTATTGCATTACTCTATCAATATTTCCTTTGAAGTATTAGTACGTAATCAGTTGAAATATTGTTTTCTAAATCTAATGGAACAACTTTCGTTTCTACTTAAACCTTTGGTCGTCCTATACTAAAGTTGTATTTTATCTCAATTTCCAAATAAACCAAGCAAACCAGCATGAACATATTGACAATAATTTCTTACTGGCATTATAAATGTATAATGAAAATAATGGAAATTCCTGTGGTAACTTCGATAGTGTAACGTGGTTTTATAATGGTCCATGGTGTGAATAGAGAAGACTATCTTTAGTTTCTTATGTTATCAGTATTTCGACTTGGGTTTATTCCAGAATATTTGGTTTGAAAGTTGAACACCAACCATTTTAGCTTAGCAATAAAAACAGACACAATCAAACCACATAAATAAGGACGTGCATACAAAATACATAACACGGTTAATGGAACCACCACTCCCTGGTTGTACAATGAGTTAACTCTTCAAAATTGAGTTGTGTCGTGTCAAAGAAACGTTGCTTGGAGACCAAACATATCGTTTTGCATCAAAGTTGATTTTACACACATTAATGGCCACAGCGTTCTCCTTAAGTATATTGGCATCTCTCGTAGCAATACTAGATACGAGTAGACTAAACAAGTTGTTTCTGAACTATAACGAGATAAATGAGTCTGAAAAGATCGTAATAATGGTAAAACCGTCGGAAAGTCGCACTAGTAGACAAGTTTTCCACGGTTGGGCAGTTAAAAATTAAGCAAACAGTTTTAAAATATTTATTCCTACTAACCGTACAGTTCAAATAGTAAAGTTAACTCTTCTGCATCGTTTAGTATTTCGATCTTGTCGTACCGTTAAGTGTTTTTTCGTCTAGCTCCTTTGACCGGTTTTGTTTTAAATACTTCAAACCCTCGGTATGTCATTTCATTTCAGAACAACGCTCGGCTAGTCTCCTCGAACGACTAAAATGTATCTTGACTTGTTTTGTACTTGTGGAACCCCGCAGTGACTTGTTGACGCTTTGATGTTTGGAGTGCACAGCGCACAGCTTGTCCAGTGTTAGCAAGTGTAACCGAGTTAGATGCCGGCTATACTCTATACTCTAAAACTGAAGAGCGATCGTAGCGAGTCGAGAGCAATGGCCTTGGCAGGAATACTCGCCCTGACTGCAATCGGCAAAAACAATCGGCACCGTTAGCACATCACATCAGCGTCTGAAATGACCGGCACCGATCATCGTCCCCTCCGCCACAGCCTCACACCTCACGCGCCACCGCCTATCCGGCCGAGTTTTGGAGAACTTCGTGCCGAATTCACTCTATTATCAGAATGTGGTGACACTGTGACAGCAGAAACAATCTGCACCTGCGCTACGTGCGTTCCGTTGGCAACTGGCATATAATAAATAAATGTAAATATAATTTGTTCGTCCGAAATATACTGCAATTTTTAGAAGTATTTTTAAAGTTTTGTAGATTCTTAAAAAGTCGAACGACAATTTTCATGTATTAATAAATAAATAGAAATAAATAAATGTTTCATTCTATAAACAATACATTCCATTGGAATCGTCAATTAGTTTGAAAGCTACAATTTTGGCACTCATACTTACATCGAGGTCTCATTCATACATACAATGTTTGCGATTCTCCCACTTAAGCCTCCGTAGGCCAGTAGCCATTTCTTAATAGGTCTCCCATTGATGTGCCGAGAACTCGTCTGAACTATAGAAAGTGTTCGCGGTCAAAACTGCTTTCAAACGAGACTTGAACGTTGGAGCACATTTTATCGAATTAATACGTTGTCAAAACGGGCTCCTGTCTGAGAAGGCAAACGTTCGTAAACCACCGTTCTGTGTCGCCCAGTCAGGTAGTTTTCCCTGCCTCTAGTTTCATAAGAGTGTATGTCTACACCTGTTATGGGATCGCATTTTGGTTTTGAAGAAAACTCACGTCTCAAGAATGTAGATACAGGGAAGTGTCAACAGATTGAGACTTTTGAACGCTGGTTCGTTTTCATAGTAGGCATTTGGGCCTTGCAGAATTTTTAACCTTATAAGCATTATCTGCATCATATGAAAATAGTTTTGTTTCAAATATTGAATTATGTAGAATCAGTATGAATTGTTTACCAGTACTCTCGTTAACACAGTATCGTTAGTTTGTTATTTGGAAGAGTGGTCAGTGTAATTCCAGATTGTTATCTTGTAATATGTTATAAATAATTTACTGTTCGAATAAATCATTATTTCTCACTTCAGCGCTCACTTTCTCGCTTTGGTTCAAATGAGGCGAAAATGTAAACATCGTAGTTACCAGACCTGTTTTGTAGATTTCGTATTAGGTTAATATTCGAATTGGTTGTTTGGCCCATGATGAGTGTCGTACATGAATCCAACTGTGTATATCGGTCAACTCGTTATTTTGAGTTAAGAAGTTTGAGGCAAGAATTGTAAATAGATTTTCGGCAATATTGTGCGTTCGACACCGTTCAGAGAATAAGTTAAAATTACATTTCCAGCTCCACGTTTGACAACGTTCGCTATACAAAGGTAAACTTATCTGTAAGGCTGTATCACAAGCCTGAAACAATATTATACACTGGATGTCGGTTCTAACAATATTAGCAAAATTAGAGTGCTTCCCGGGAGTGTCGAGCACATGCATACAAGAGGCTCTCTGAAGTGCGTAAATGTCCTGTTGGTGGGTAAATGCCATAATACCAGTTTGTACAAACAGTGTTTATTGTACAGTGGGTCCTAAAGTTGCACTACTTTAAACCATTTAAAACATTTACTCTAACACATACTCTACTTTTACAAACGCAGAACAATTTTCCGATTAAACACGTTTATCAAAATGTGTTTCTGACATCATTATTTCTGTTTGTGTGGTACCTTTTGAAAGTCTGTAAGTTCCAAAATCAATAGCGTTTTTATCGGTCATTCTTATTTCCTGGAGTGCTATATGTTATAAAGTGTCTCCATATGTTAAATTTCCCAAAGACTGTTTTGATTTTGTCTTGAGTTGGCCGAAGGACTTCAACTTCTCCTCATGGTTACTTTATAATACATGGTTGTTTATTGGTTATTCACATCTGTCCACCATAACTGATGGTACTTCCTTTATCTCACATGCCCAATACCTTGGGTAAGGGCTGCAACGTAGGTTTAATTAAAAGCCTAGTAATATGGACATTTAAAACAGGTTTATTGCCTTTATACAACTATACCAACCTAAGCTATTGCTAATTGTCATTTACCTCAAATATTGGTAGAGCTTCAATTTCGTATAACTTATGGCATCATTCTATGTACACTACCAGAAAAAACTACTAGTCGAAGTTGGCCAACCCGACTAATTGTTAAGCTAGTCGTTTCTAAAACTGAAAAGGTTTTGAGCGAATAACTTCCTAGACTCGTATTCATTGCGGTCTCATATCAACTTCTGGCAGTCTGGAATGATCGTTTAATACATTTTAAACTGGTTCCAACAGTCGTTGTAAAAATATACGAGATATTCTAGAAGAAACAGAAATCAAACTTGCATGTTGTGCTTATATTCAATCTTTGCTTTCCTTTGGAATTTTATTGTGGGGTGGCGCTTTCAACACGTATCTTCAACCTCGAAATGGTGCAAACAAATCTATCTTAAAGGTGGGCTATGGTAAGTATGGGAGGTATCCTTTGACGATATTTTTCAGAGAATGGTATTTTAAAATTCGCCATCTATATGTCAAAAGTCTTCTCGTTAATATTTTAAAGATTTTCACAATATCTTAACTCCAACTTCTCATGCTTATAGCACCAGATACTCTCGGCAGGTTGGCGTCAGTTTCATCTCTGTGGTAAAGTCGCATATGACCACTAACCCCTTCTATGTTTGTAATGTACTGTACAGAAACTTGTGTAAAAGCTTAAACATGTATATTTTCGATTCTGTGTCCTTAGATGCCTTCAAGCGTAGGGCTTCTAGTTGGTTGATTGACCTTGGTGTATCAGAGGTGGAAAGGCTTATCACAGCTGAGTACAGACAGGGACTGGTTAACAACATGACATAACGTGTACACATTTCACGTACCGACTATCTACTTTTACAGAAGTCAGCCAATACGTGGTTGCAGTGCGTTAGTAATACTGTATAAACCATAACCACTCTGAAATTCATTACCAACCACAATACAATTTAATTATTTAATGAAAATAAATTCGTATCCACTCCCACTACCTCATTCATTGTTAGTTAGCAACTTGAGTTTACACACAGGCTTCTAGCCTATGTAAGATCATTTCCAAAATTATAATTAGTTTTATTTCAATGGAGCTTCTTACTGCTAATTTGACCTATTTTTATCACTTTGTTTAGTTTGGTTTAGTGTGAGAATGTTACATGTAAGTGTTTATCGACCTTTATTATTTGTATGGTAATTAAAAATCTGTTAAAAATATGTAAGCTTCCGTTATTGATGTTTTTATCTGTATATGTACGTATTTTTGTTTTATGCGGAAATAAAGTGGATTTTAACATTGACTTTGACTTTATAAATTGTTGTCTATGTAAATCATCACTTACAGTAACAAGAAAATACTCGGTGATACTCGTCGCCTGAGGTCGTTAGCACCAAGCAACCTGTCACTTTCAACAGCTTTCTATTTTCTGGGAATAGCGTGGGTACGCTGGTACGCTGGATATTGAGCAATTAGTGAAAGTGGTGTGTATACTGTTAACAGTAATGATCGGCAGCACGATCGTGTATTACTAAAAACAAAAATACACTATTTATAAACAAATTACTAAAAACTACATAAAAGAAATATACTCGTACTTACATAAGCGTAACCTATCCTGATAGAAGCTAGCTAAAATACTTCCTTGAACGTTGTACAATTTAGTCCCTACGACGGCTTCAATGTTGTAATAGCATATTAGATTTATTATTCATTATTTAACGATTTTTGAAGGGGTGTGGAAGAATTTACATAGCGGTAGCTTCATGCTTTAACATTTGAACGTCGGTAATGGAAACATATATTAACAAACGACAACCTATTTGTATATTTTGTCTGCGACAGACGGTCTCAGATATTAGTCCAACAGTCATGGTGGACAATACTGAGATCGAAGAGGTCTACTCAACAAAATTCCTTGGGGTACACCTCGACCGAGGTTTGACCTGGGAATATCATGTAGACTGCAGTGTATGCTCAAAATTAGCCTCAGGCATTTATGTTTTAAGGAAATTGTCCGAATACTGCCCAATTCAGGTACTGATGACGGCGTATTACGGAGTAATCTACCCACACCTTTCCTACGGATTGGCTTTGTGGGGTGGATGCTCAAAATAAAGTTTTGACAGAGTTTTCATTCTGCAAAAAAAGCAGTCAGAACCATTGCAAAATTACAATGGAGAGAGTCGTGCAGGCCAGCATTCAAAAATTTGAAATTGTTGACACTACCTTGCCTCTATTTTTGGAAACTGGTCTTTTTTCAAATCTAAGTGCGGTCTCGTAAGAGGATGTGACATTCACTCTTACGAAACTAGAGGCAGGGAGAACTTCCGAACTGGGAGACACAGAACGGCAGTTCATGAACGTTTACCTTCTCAGGTAGGAGTTCAACTAGTCAACAGGTTGCCAAATTCTATTAAAAGTGCCCCAGAGCTTAAGGCTTTTAAAACTCGTTTGAAAAAGGTTTTGACCGCCGAAGCATTTTACAACACAGACGAGTTTATGGCACATGACTGGGAAAACACTAACTGACTACTGGATTGTAGTGGTATAATTCGAATGAATGAGAGAGAGTGAATGTCAAAAATGTATGTATGATTGGGATTTTGATGTTAGAATGTATGGAAAATTCTAGCTTTTCAACAGAATTGACGTTTGTATAACATGTAAATTGTTTTATTTATTTATATTGTCACTGGCACGTTGGAGTAGTACGCAATACCCACTATTCCCCAACACTCATCAGTGTATACTGTACAGTATAGATAATGAGAGAAAGTGTGAACCACTGCCCTGGTAAGTGACTAAGTGCTACTGTACTTCTTTGTTATTGTACTGTTGTGAACCTTCACTGATAATTCTGATGACTCGAATGTCAAATTTCATTGAATTTCTTTATGTTCATATTTTAGAGCAACCTCACCCAAGACACTCACTTTTGAATGTCTGTTTGATACAATAAAAATACAGGAACCTTTGCGTTGCTCAAACTTCAACATGTAGCTCACCAGTGTGGTGGTGAAGAAGGCCGTAAAAGCAACTGAGTTTATACAAACGGTATATCACACGAACCATTCTGTTAGTCATTAGGGTTAGGATGATTCAAAACTTTATTTTTGGGGCCAAATGGTCTTGCAAATATTTGGATTCGTCATTACACTTTTAAAAGTATTACCGTTTAAAGTACTTATTAGGATACTCAAGGCATTTCTCACATTTTTTACGCTCCATTATCCTGAATAGTATGCTTTTGTGGTCCAAATTAAAATTTAGAAGTTAAAAAACAAAATCAACACAACCTAGCTAGAAGTCACTATGATGACTATTGCATTAAAGGACTACCTTGAGGAAAATCACCAGCCACTCGTTGATAGGCCTACTGTGGTTTGTATTGTACTAAAGGACATTGGTCGAGTGTTGAGTGTCGGGTGATGGGGGGACGATGATGTGGTGACAGTGGCTTCTGCAGTTGACTGCCAAGTGCTAGCGATGTCTGTGTGGTGTTTGCAAAGTGATAGGCCCATTATCATGGGGTAACCTCGACACTAACCAGTGAGCACTTCCTGGTCCGGGTGCCGTGACACTTTCTCTCACCTATGTACTCTACAGTCTACACTCTACACTAGACCAGCGGTTGCTGAGCAAAACTCAAGAAAAAAATCAAAATAGTACGGTGTAAATAAATTGGTTTTCATGATGAAATATTAGTTTAAGCATTCTCTTCGATGTCCAAATATGTAAATGTTGGTTTATTTAATGTTTAAATTTATTCTTTTACCATTCCAATATTAGAGCTCATCCTTCAAGACTGATAGTGTAAGATAATCCAGTCAAATTGTATGGTTTTGCCAAACGGGGCAAGAGTTATATCTGGTATTCATACCGGGTTAACCGCCAGAGTTAAGGCAGCAGTTCCTTTTGTCAAATGGATACATAGCAGCATACACAGAGAAGCTCTTAAAAGTAAAGGTTTCGACGAGTGTCTGAAAAATCTTGAAGATTCAGTAAAAATTGTTAGTTTTATCAAAGCAAGGCAAAAAAACTCGAGATTGTCCGGTGTTTTGTGCGATAAAATGATCTTCAGGATCTCAAGTTAAGCTTTAAAACGATTCCAGCGATCCATTTTCGGATAAAAGTGAGAAAAAATATGCCACAAATTGGCGCAATTGCACTGCGGCAGTTGAAGGGATTTTCAACAACTTATCTGTTTGAAAGAGTCTTTTCTACTTTCGTTTATTTAGAAAAATAAGTATAGAAACAAGTTGAACATTGAGAGTGATTTGAGGCTGAAATTCTCAAGTTTTGATCCCAATATACATATACATAATTAAATATAATATATAATAAAATATGTATACATATACATATAATTATGTATTAGTTTGACAATAGTGAATACAAAATATTCCAAAATTAGAATATTTTCAACTTTAAGTTATTTATAATATTTATACAACCTTTTGGTGTCATTTAAAATGTATTTAAATATATGTAAAATCGGGATGGGCCTCGGAATTGAAGAACAAATATTACTGGGCTCGCAAGCTAAAAGGTTGCTCTAGACTATTCAACTGGAGTAAACCTCTGGGTCTGGAGTTCCCGCCTGTACAAGTAGCGGGGGTGTACGAGTACGAGTATCTCGTAGTTCGGGACCTGCATTATAACTCCAGCCCGATAGGAAGTTTAGAATATTATATTTCAATATTTTCAGGATCAACTGGGTAAATGACGGTTAAAAATGTTGTATAGAAACTTTCCGGGTCAATGATAATGTACTTTCTAAAACGCAAAATAATCAAAGTTAATAAATGGGGGGTTTCCTTACTTTAGTTAAACATTAGAAGTTGTCATGTATATACTGTAAATGCTTATTTTTGAAACTCCTCGTACATCATTGTCCCAGCAATCCCGGAAAATGATAACTCCCTCGTTTTCTTCACATTTTGTAGTTTCCAAAATACATGATAACATCTAGCAATTTATGATGAAACCAACTACAAAATGGAGTTGGCAGTTTTCGTATATAAAAACACGGAAAACACACGTATCACTTGCGTATAACAAGATATACGAGTACACTCACGGTTTAATACCGAAGCAGATAGATGTTACTCGTACATTCCAACACTGACTACCAACGGGATTATGTAATAAAAGATAATCCTTCATCTCACAAAGGGAAATACTAACTGTTGCAACAATAGGAACTATTGAGTAGCGCCTGAGAAAATGACGACTGAACTAATTTGCCCAATTTTTATATAGATTAGATTAGATTAAGAAGGGCTGGTAGTGAACCAATTGTACGTCAGCCAAAGGTTTATTGTACTGCCCCGGTTATCTTAGCCTGGGAGACCCACCCCCGTGGGACCTCGAAGCCTCAAGATGACTCCTCCAAGCTCAGACAAGTGAACTTCATCCCAATTACGTCCCTCTAGAAGACATCTTCTCCTAGTCTCCAGAGAGGGACATTCTAATAGGATGTGCCTAGCAGTTTCTACTGCCTGCTCGCAAAGTCTACATAGAGTATAATTATCATTATGCAATCCCAATTTCTGTAGATGATGCCTGAAGTGTCCATGTCCAGTTAAATATGATATTAAGAATCTGATGTCAGAGCGTTTTAGTTTTAAGATGCTACTGGAGAGCGCCCTGCTAGGCCCTTTTAGGAGCAGGTTGGCGATTGAGCTTCCTGAGAGACTTGTCCACTTTTGACAATGCGCCTCATAGGTACTATCCCCTAAGGACTTATAAACCAGAGCCGGACTTATCCCAACTGCCGGTTCCGGTCCATTAAAGGCGGACAGTGCTCCCCTCTTTGCAAGGAGGTCTGCCTTCTCGTTACCCAAGAAACCCTGATGTCCTGGGATCCATTCTAGATGAACATTATTTAATCTAGAAAGGGCGCAGAGGGCCTGAACACACTCCCAGACCAGCTTAGAGGCGAATTGGCTCATCTGGGAGTGTGTTCAGGCCATCTTTATATGACTTCACATTAAACCCGTAAATGAGATATTGAGTAACGTCCGTGCATTTAAGAGTGTTTTATAGTACAACCAGGTCACATGTGATCTTAAGTTGGTAAAAATGAACCTTTTTTCCTGAGCCACTAAGTTACCGAAACATCGCACTCCATGACAACATATCAATACGAGTACAATGCATCTAGGCTTGTTAAAAGTTTACTGCGATGTGGTACACTTGTTTCTTTGTAGGAGATCCAATACGATATGGAAACATTCTTATACGTACGCTTTTAACGAGTAGAATATATCATCCGGTTTCGTTATTAGAGTCACCTGACATTAAAACATTGCTGTAGGTTGAAAGATTTATATAATATTTCATACTTAACCCTATTTACCTCTCTGTACCCTTTACGCATTGTCGGTTACGCAATGAAGTTGTATTAAAAGAAATCGTGTCAAAGGAAATGTTTGAATTTTTTACGGGCGATATATCTGGTTGTCGTGAAAAGGTTCTAATAACTCCAATGATTTAAAAGTTAAACTCCGGTAAGCCCCGTAGTGCGAGGTTCGTCGTCCGAGTCTGGGTGAGATCCTTTCAACTAATAACTAGCTACCACATTTCTGTGTTTTTCAGCTATTTGGTTTTTTCAGCTATTTCTTTTATGTTAAGGCTAACATGTAGTTTGTATTCCTATAACGTGTCCTGATTTTACTTGTTTATATTTGTAATTGTAATTTTGACAAGCCATCAATTTTTATGATGTAGCGGTATTTTCAAATATTGGTTGGAATAGTGTTAGGTTAGATCTTAAGTCAAGATATTAATTAAATGTAGTTCCTAGATTAGTGTAGTCCTCTGAAGACGGTTGGAGTTTTTAACTAC
Source organism: Matsumurasca onukii (assembly GCA_018831715.1). Taxonomy (NCBI): domain Eukaryota; kingdom Metazoa; phylum Arthropoda; class Insecta; order Hemiptera; family Cicadellidae; genus Matsumurasca; species Matsumurasca onukii. The sequence continues at coordinate 33,001,571 of CM032064.1, forward strand.
TCGAAACGTTAGGAGTAGTTTTTCCTCCGGAAGTGACAGGAACAGTCCGTTCTTTTTACTAAAGTTAAACTCATTGCTTGACAGTTTATTTTGGTTTCAATCGAATTTCCTCCAAATGGCTTCAGCATCACTCCCTTGTCCTGTTTTCAGAAAACGACATTAGCACTCTTTGTGGAGTTCTCAGTATGTTACTAAGTTCTCAGTAGTCACTTGTTTGTAATTTGAATGTTTGCCTTAAAAGTATGTTTACGTTGATACTGAAGGAAATAACACCTTCGTGATTTAAAGCAAAAGAACCTTGCCTACAGTCAATACAACAATGAATGTCAGACATTATACATATAAGACAAACAACAAAACAAAGAATATTGATACTGAGAACTTCTTTAGTCTTCTGAAAACTGAAGGAAAGAAGTGTTTCCAGTTCACCACCTGTTTTGAAACATGTAAAGACATGGTGGATCCGTGGCGGATTGGTATCGCGCGCGACTCCAGAGCTCATCACTTTGGTGGCGCGGGATCGATCCTCGCAGTCACCACTTATATGTGTACTGTGTACTGTGACTATACCGTGGCATAAACAGTGGTAGAGACTAGAGAAGACTTTGCAGTCCTAACTTCACCTCGTTAAATGAGAGAAACTTTACTTTAAACTTTGCCTTTAAAGCAAAAGCAGGAACACAAACCAAAATTGTACATTGCGTTACGGATAATAGACAGAAGAAGAAAATAGTGTGGTGTAGATGTGTTTAGCTATCGATTAGTTTTATACACACAGCGATGCTTTGAAGCCAGGAGACTATCACACATTTGGTGCGTTGAGCAATGAGCGTACAGCCGAGAAGCTGAAATGACCTGGCCCATGCAATCCCAAGTCAGAACTGATTAAGTAACTCAGTAAAATGAATAAGGAAGTAATAAAAACAGTGTTTTTCAATTATTCACACAATTTGCGTTTCAACCCTTAAAATTGGAGTATAGGCCAACCAACAGCTATTAGTAACACTGTCCGATTCTTGCCTTAAACAGTCCAAAGTTATCAGTTATCTATCAGTGATATAGTGTGTACTTCTTGGTTCTATTTATTATAATAATATTTAAAGTAATTCACCCAATATATGAAAATGGTGTATATACTTTTGGTTTCTAAGTTGCATGTTTTCTTTGTATACAGCATTATTGACTGACAAATCTTCCATGCGAATGTTAAACTTATATTGTTTAAAGGAAAAGAATATAGTGCCGTAGTTTAAAGTGTATGTTGAGCTATAGCTGTAGTAGCAAATGATCCAGTTGATGTCTACCAATGATTACAAAATACAAATAAAGAGGCAGTAAATGAAAAATTACCAACGTAGTAGTACAAACCCCCTTATTTAATTTTGAATAACACTTTTGAGATTGACAACACTTAAAAGTGTTTAACTACACAAAACGTTTCGATTTATCACCATCAGTTACATACAATAGAATAAGGTAGATACAAACAATTATGTAAACGTAAGAAACAATTTCTTGAAACAAATTATAATTTAGATTTCAAAAAACCTTCTGTATTTTATTTAATAAAATATTGCAACCTTGACTCTTACAAAAGTTATTCTAGGGTTATAAACAAATCAATACAATTGCCTTTGGGGAAGGAACTAAAAGAAAACATTATGAAATTGCGTCACTCGAACACTTCAGCAAACAAATCATTAAATTGAATAATTGAAAAAAGCCGGTTCGAGTATAATGCGCGTAACGAACGAAAGATTGCAGCGCAGAAGCAAAGACCTGCTCAACGCTCAATTCCTTGAACACAAAGACTTAAGTTATGCAGAATTGCTATTTATAGCCAACAAGTATCCATCTTTAATGACGAGAATCGAACTCAAAATGTTTTGAAGATCAACTACTTACTGGAAAACAATTCCGTAAGTCTCTTCACTTAGCTTCTTTCTATGTTTCTTTTGAAAATTACACTGCTTTGTAATTTCTGTAAATTCTTTTATTTGAGAACGATAAAAGAACCCATTCTACTTGCTTAATTAGTACATTTCTTAGTATTTTAGACGACTACTACACATTGACGCCGTTCTGAGGCTCGTAAAGGGGTTTAAAATTAATATAATTACTATAACTTGTTTTCGAAAACGCAAGTAATACTCCAAAATTGGCCTTAATACTTTACATGGGCTTCTTAGTATTAAAACCACTAAAATCGTAGCCTATTTCATGTTTCTTTATTAATTCATGGTAGAAGTCAATTTAAATTAATTTGGTAATTTTCATTAGAACCGCACAATGGCAAAGTGACGTAGGAAATGTGAATATTAAAAGTGGCGTCTTAAATTTAAAAGATAAAAAGTAAAGAATGTCTTACTTTTTAGGACAAAGTTAAGACGATGTCCTCTCTACCATTTAATCCAAATTTACCTGCCTTTACTGTAATGCGACTTAGAATCAAGGTTACAGGTCACACTGATATTCGAACCCACATGTCAAACAGTTAAACAGTAATCAAAGGAGAAAAAGACTTGATTTAACTAAACAACTTAAATTAATTGGTATATTTAATTTGAACGAAGCAATTTTTCTTAGAACTTTGCCAACCACGTCGCCAGAAAAAGACCAAACCCACAGGATGAAACATGGTTTCCCTATCCACTTATCCCCGTATCCCATGTACGGTGGAAAACAGCCATACAGCACCAAGGCATTAACTGTTGATATTTGTTGCCCCCTTTCAAGCTGTGGTAATTTATCAGATTGTTTGTCATAAGTAAAATCACTTTGATGCATGATACATTTCTTGGAGACAATATTAAACAGTTTTAGTTTTCAGTAAATGTTACAGTAAATTATCAATAAGTCAATATATATGGCTTATTATTAAGATGACAAAACCCTAGGACATAATCAAGTGAGAGTGTAAAATGGCGTTTTTCGTGGACTTTTCACTTTCTTTACGTGAATCTTTGATTATAGTTGTCAAAACTGAAATATTTTCTGACGATGCTCTTTACTTCGTTGGAAACCATGTAGATTTCATTACTTGAGTAGTATACATGATGTGTAAATTTGGTTCGCACCGTAATAGTTCGGATTTAAGTATAAAATGGAGTATTTAAAAATACTTTAGGAATTAATTAATCCCAGTTTAAGTTCTTGTTAAGTACTATAAATATCTTACTAGCCTGTAAATCTCTACACATAGAATCTACAAGCTGACAAGCCTTGTATAAACATACTTATTATCAAACACATTCATACATATTGTAGAGTAGAGAGAGCCTCAATATTGGATTTATACATATAGAATTACACTATTTTAGTAATTTTAAAATTCAAAAACCAATATTTTAATAAGTTTTAAGTGGACGAGGCCTTTCAACGTCCAAGATGTTATCATCGGGTCCTCAACACAAATAAAAACAAAAATAACATATAAAACCTACAGTAAACATATTATACAAAGCCAGGCAAAAGTGTGGAAACGCCTTTATAACTTTCAACCAGTTTTTTCAGCGCAACCGAACTCAGTACATTTTATAAAGGGAAAGAAAAGTACCTTTTAATGCATACTGACACATTGCCCCAGTTTTCAAAATGGGGGATTGGGGGTTGCCAATTAATTTCATAATAATTAATTAATTTCATTAATTTCTATAATTTTCATAGGGAAGCCCCTTTGAGTGACACCTCATTTTGAAGCTCTTAGAAAATGTTGATGAATGCTAAAAACTAGACGTCTCTATCTTAACCCAGAAAGAAATGGCGTCGATTTTAGGTTACACAGACTTTTATTACGCAAAAGTGTGGACACGTTTTTATAACTTTTAGCCAGTTTTTCAGCGTAACCAAACTTAGTACATATTATTTAAGTTATCAAAAGTATCGTTTAATGCATACTGACATTTTGTCCCAGTTTCCAAAATGTAACTTAAAATCGACGCCATTTCTTTCTGGGTTAAGCTAGAGACTTCTAATTATCAACATTCATAAATATTTTCTAAGACCTTCAAAATGAGGTGTCACTCGATGGAGCTTCCCTATAAAATATGGGATACCCTATATCTCAGTTTGAAAACTGGGGCAAAGTGGCAGTATGGCATTAAAGGTACTTTTGGTTCCTCTAATAAAATGTACTGATTTCGGTTGCGCTGAAAAAACTGGTTAGGTTTAGGTTAACAAGTTGTAAAGGCGTTTCCACATTTTTGCATGACCCTGTATAACAAAGTTTAAAATAAACACATTTGGTTAGAATTACAAATTATAAGAAATATGTATAAAAATACAAATAAAAACAAAACAAAAACTTTATACAATTTCTTAATGACTCAATATTTTCTTTGTACTGTAATTCTCCTTTGTTGAAAATTAAGTTTGTCATATTATATCATATTTCTACTGTAAGTTATATATGTTTACTTTTCGTTTTTATTTGTGTTGATGACCCGATGATAACATTTTGTATGTTGAAAGGCCTCGTCCACTTACAACGTATTAAAATATCAGTTTTTTAATTTTAAAATTAGTTTATTTCTACATGTGAGTAAGACATGAGAGTTCTAAGATATGGGTTGAAAGAAACGTAGCTTTGTTGATGAGTGAGGCAGCGTGCAGCAAATGCGGTTTAGTGATAATGAGCCTCAGACCTCTACATTTGATTTGTGATAGTGGTGTGATAATCATTAAACTCTCATCACAATCATTTCACAAGTATGTTTCATAAATCAAAAGCATTTTGTTTGTACGAGCACATAAAACTGGATGCTTAAACAGTTGATATTTACTATATGATATTTCTTTATTGATATTATTGAACAGTCTAGTTTGAGAATGAGTACACTTAATTACTTATCCAAGCGAGAAACCTTATGCTTACTTACTTGTTTAATCGAATAACCATAATCATAACACCACACGTTCTAGTAAACTAGAGATATTGGAGTTATTGAAGCTATTTCTTGAATTTCGGTTGTTCTCGAGAAGAGTTAGTTTTGTAGAAATGATGAAGTCATTTCCAAAAAAATACACTTAACGTCGATTAACTAAAAACATTACCTCGGCTGACATTACCTATTGTATGAAACAGAAAAGAGATTATATTTCCAATTGGGATCACAATCGACCTTCAGACAACCAATTGTAACTCACGAATTGTGTTTGTTGTCTTAATTTCAAATAGTAGATATTGAACCATTTACTGAAAACTAGAACTCTTAAGCATTGTTTGTAATATTGTTAATATGCATCATGTGAGTGGCAAATGATACAAATCCTGTAGTTAGGTATAACCTAAAACCAAAGGCAACTTTTGATTCAAACATTCTATTTCTCATAATACTCAACACCGATACTTTTAAACTTGAATTAATCATTCTAAACTTACGTATAGTAGACCATCAATCCTAATAATAAGTTAAATGTTGACTTGTCGCCTCTCTCTTTTTAGTAGGAGATGTGAGAGAAAATTTCTTGGTCTACGAACAGTACGATCTACGGTAATCGTGCAAACTATTAAGGGTCTACCTCAGTGGTAACCTCAGAGAAACCCTGGATTCGTCCACCCAAGAAACACATGACACCGCGCACGTAAACCTGGCTAAACAAAAGGCTTTCTTTCAACTGATGCTGCCTAACTGTCAAACCAAGCGCTTGCAGGGGTTTACAGCGGCTCGTTTTTCGCCTTTCCAAATAGTTTTTCCATTAATGAACATGATAAAATTGGAAACTAGGGGAGTGTTCCGATACGTGTATGGAGACCGAGCTCTCATAAGTTGGTCATTCACAAATGAACTTTGAAATTTTCCTAGTTTTAGTGCTATTAATATCCATTTTGTACACTTAAAACGTATTATTTCGAAAAAACTCTCTATACGCGAGTTTGGTAACTCCTTTACTTTCCAAATAAGTCTTGTTTTAATGGGCCGCCGCTAAACTTTACATTGAAGCATTGAAGCGTCGCCGCACAGCTGACGCTTATGCTATCAACGGTATTGTGATAAGTAACCCCTAGCAGAGTTCCAACTAGTGAACTAGGCAAACCTGATGCTTGCAACTTTCAATAGTGTACCACTGCCTTCGCCGCTCTGATTCCCTCTCCATTCGTGGCGGCGTGCGGCGTGCGGCGTGACAGCCTCAGTTTTAATTATCAACAAGAAACGTTTTCCGAGATTCTATCTGCTTGCTGCACAATCAACACCTATTGTTGCCTTCAAGCTGCAACAAACGCTACGCCACAAGATATGACACACACTTGCCGTTCTATATGTGGCGTTTTACAAGCTTGCGAGTAGTTTATAGAGCGTGCAGATCACTGCACACAGCACACAGCACACCGCATAAAATTACACTAGAAAAGTGTTACGTCGAAAAGCCGCATAAAAGGTTTCCAGGCAATTTAATACTACCGTAAAAATATGTTCCAAATTTATAAATCTGTAGAGATATTTTTTTACAGTACTATACAGGTACTTTTTGACAATTCCCAGTACATTCGGTGTTATTTATTTAGGTTTATTTACGTGTGTTTTCGTTCAATGTTCTCTCAATTCACCCGGCAAGTTATGTGAATAGAGGTAAACATTAACCATCCACAGAGCTGTATGGAAGCTAATATAATTATGTAAAGTGAAAGTTCTAGTCACGCTCGTACGACCTTATAATCCGGCCTTTCAACGCGGGAAGAGCGTCGAAGCCAGGTTACTTGACCTAACTACTGTCGTCAGGTTCTACTTAGGAATCGTTGTTATTTTGATGGAGAACAAGAAAAGCAGCCCAGACAATAATGATCTGGCCAAGCTGTGACAACGGCCTGAAATCGCAACCGGAAAATCAAACCAGGCTTTGTAGCCAAGAACAATGAGTAGTAGTTGAAAGTGGGAATTTTCCTAACTTCCGGGTTAGATTTCGTCAGGGCTCAGGCGACAGGCCGACTATTGCTAAAACTACTTTCTTAGTACATCGACTGCTGACATGTAATCGACTTTTACTTGTTTGTCCAAACCTCCGTGTGGAAGTACAAGCTATCAACTATATTCTGACGATAAATGCAGTGAATACGAATTTCACAATGATGAGTGAAGACAGGCGCAGAGGTTACCATGAATGGTCAGGCAGTAAGTGAGTAAAGGTGTTGCATTTGTAAACAAAACACCAATTATGCATATGAATGCCCACGTCGCTCGTCACCGCCCATCGACATTCGGGATGCGTGGGACATCCCTGCCACGAGTATACTGTACACGTATTGTGTGTGGAACTGCATACCTCTCTCACCGCGGAGCATACTATAGGTTCAACATCACTGTCATCACTGTCACAGTGTCAGTCTGTGAGAAGCCACCGTCCGTAGGCGCCCATAGTCGGATACTGGTAGGTAGTGTGAACAGGGTTGGTAGGAGCGTTGAGTTGGTAAGCAGGCTGGGCTGTGGTGGGTGGAGGGAGCAGGATAGGCAGCCTGAGTAGCAAATTTTAGGCAAGTTGGGGATTATTGGGTGGTGGGCAAATGATAGGAAGGTGAACTGACGATCGTAAATACGCAGGTTGTGTAGTTAGACCTGGATAGGCATGTAAACTTAATAAACAGGAAGATTGGATCCAAGGGGTCTGGGTGGCGGATACAGGATAGGTAGGTAAAAGTATAGGGTAGACTGGGGACTGGGTAATGGGTATGGTTGATGGTCATGGTGAGATCAGTACAGTTAAGTGCTAGATAGTGTGAGTTCGGGATGGGCTTACTATCGGGTGTTAGAGGAAGAACTGTGATATATTTGAGTGGAGGGAGCTAATGAGTTGGTCCGAGTATTATGTCGGTGGGTATAATCCCATTGAAACGCTTGTATGAAGAACGGATAACGCAGCTAGTAGTAGACTCTTATTACATATCATATTGACATAGCAGAAATTATGGTTTTAATATATAATCCACCAAACAAAAATCTAATTATGTTCAACAACAACTACGTATATGCTATCAACTAGAAATTAAATCATCAAACAACACTTCAAAACCTACGAAACAAGTTAACGACGCATTTTAAATACTTGTTTCTTTCTTGTTAACCGATTACAATATTTAGAAATACATGGCACAATTTGTCTCTCAGTCTAACCTCAAAAGGTTTTATTCGTGAAATGAAGTAATGCTAAGCCTAAACATGAGAAACCACACTTAGAAATAATCTTCTTTAAATTATTCGTAAACTGCAGCTATTAAATACGCCAACAGGAACTAAAACAACAGAAATATCTATTCATGCTAAGGAGGAATAAAGCTTTTAAACATTTTAATATTTTACTTCTCACGAACTAATACAAGACAATATTATGTTCACGGTTTGGTGCTTTACATATTTTCACACAAAATATTCACTGCGAGAAACAACTCAAGATGAAACGTTGTCTAACTATTTTAAAATATTGTATTCATAGTACTGGAGTCACTCCACGATCTCAGTTTCTTCCTCACACCTTTTGTTGAATTTCAAGAGCTCGCGAACACAGACATAAACAAACATAATCCCAGTTAATGACGGGCTCCACAGGGGTTTCTTCATACACATTGCACTTTCAAATACTTTTTGCAATAAGAGTTATACTTTTATTTGTTTGTTCCATAACCGACACTAATGGCCAATCAGTAATCTGACAATACTCATTCTCCGTCATGCCCTCAGCTTAAAATATCTGTGAGAGCGTGCATTAAAGTATTAATTCCTGGGTTTGTTTCAAGCCCTTCTAATAAAGTTGTTCCGTCGACTAACCTGTGAAACTGCACACTGCACAGTCCTGCGTGCATTGTCCTGCAAGATGTACGATTTGTATTTCTGCAAGATGCTAGTTGCGTAGTAAGTTATGTATTATTTGCGTAACTACGGTATTTAACTTAATTTATTCAATAGGCGAAATAGTTCAAATAACCAGTGTACGAAAGGAATTTATTTCAAATAGTGATGAAAAGGTTAATAAATACTGATGGTTGGATTAATTGGACCTTACGCAGTAAATAAACGAAGGGTCGTGAGTATAGTTTAACGAGTAGCCACGTGCTTTGGTACATCAAATGAATGTAAAATGAGGTACTTTTTGAAAGGACTCAAGAATTAGCCACCCCTTTCCAAACAGAGGACGTAGAATACTAGTCATTATTACCCGCTAACCCTTTTGCGTGACCCTGAAAGTTCTAAACCTACGCTGCAGTTATTTTGGATAAGTCAAAACAAAAGCGCTGGCATATGTATGTTCTATTTCATTAGGTCTCTTTGTTTGAAGTTTGTAGCTGACGATGGTACAATTTCTGAGTTTTAAATATTATTACGGACGTTTTTCATAGTTTTTATTGAATAAAACGTATACGACGTTTCTGGATTTTAAATCTGACCCCGTCTGCAGGTGAAAAGTAACCTGAAACGTAACACAAAATATTAAGAAAAGATCCAGCAAAAAGGTTAGCACCACCAGCTAACCAGTCATCCACCACCAAATAACCTTAGTTTTTTTCCTTCAACTTGTTAATTTTAAAACAGCTAGAGAAGAAAACAGTACAACATATAAAATAAATAAAAAATGAAGAAAACAAAATACTAAAAACTACGAAATTAAAAAACAAATAGAGAAATCAAGCCAGTGACAGCTGCACACTGACTAACCACCAAACTGACTAAGCCCCATTGGCTGGCTCGGAGCAGTCAACGACCAAACAAAGCCGTGAATCAGACTGTCCAACCGTAACAGAGAACACGAAAAATACCCATTATATATAATATTTAATATATATAATACTTAATTGTTTTCATATTATTTCAGTTTTGTACATACCTATACACCATTTTCTTTTTTTGTTCTTTAATTGTTTGTACCTTTTTGAAAACGACTTCAGTCGAAATATAAGGGGTTTTGTATTATTCTTGAAGTGCTTTTCTTTATGAATGTATATATATTGGTTGTGCATTTATAGGTATTTTTAGTGTTCTCTGTTGGTTAGTAATATTGACAGCTTTGATTGGTCGTCCACTGGTCTTGGTTGACGTGTTTAATTTATCTATTTGTTTTTTAATTTCGTTAAGTTTTTGTATAAGTTGTAAAGGCTAGCTGTCATAAAGATTAACACGTTTAAGGAAAAAGGTTATTTGGTGGTGGGTGACTGGTCGCTTGTCTTGATTACCTTTAGGCTAGCTCCTTTCCTAAGGTTTTGTGTTATGTTTTAGGTTACCTTTCCCCTGACAGATTCCATATACCAAAACGTCACGTACTTTTAGTTCACTCAAAAATGGTGGAACACGTTTGTAATGATAATTTAACTTCATTAGGGCATCGTAAAAATGGTTTGATCGGTTTTGAATTTTCTTCAAATAATAACTCACTTGATATGGTTTCTTTTAAAACTACTTTAATCCTCCCTTCTATATCTCCCATTTAGGGATAGCTTTCTAAAATCATGCTTATATCATAAAGTAAACTTACGTTTGCCCAACGCTCTAAAGTGCGTTTAAATGTGTTCAGCTATTCTAAAGCTAAGGAGGTAGGACCTAATGTGTAAAAAAATCGTATAAACAAGAAAACGTATAAATTGTTTTGATATTGGTAAGTTTAACTATCCCAAAAGTTCTACGAAGCTTCTACGAAATACTCGTCCTGGTTGCCTTCACCTCCAAAATGCAAAGGACCATTGTGGGAGCATTCAGCGCAAAGTGAGTTGACACAGGAATAACCTTTGCTACTAACATCACGTATCCACATAGGATCGAATAAAAAGCGATCGTACAGTTTCTACGATATTAGGTTTTCACATATGTTAGTCCGTTGTAATCCTAAATCCATGACAATAAGAAATGGTTTATTCATACAATATAAGTGATTACAATAATATTTATTTATTTAATTAATTGACATGCTGTAAAACAGTTAATATCCAATTACATCACAGCAGTACATTCTAAAACAACATGGCATAATATGGTGAAAATAATGTAAGTCCAAAATATAACACTAATAATTGAACCATACATAAAAAACACGTAATTGTGGAGACTTGTGTAAATATTTAAAACAAATCATATAACAATACAGAAACAAAAGTATAGACAAAACCATACTAGTTTTACAGATTGTACATATTAAATAAAGACCAATTAAAACACATACAGAACAATAAACAACAAACATGCAGAACATGTATACGATATACGTACGAATCCTTTGGCAAAGGCCTGTGCGGGAGAAACGAGTCAGTCAGTTAATTGTAACAACTATAAATCTAAGTAACACTCTAATATAAGAAAGACATTTATACAACACAGAATACTAATACATTAACATGTAACCAATATATATATGTACTACAGTTAATACAATGAACCCACAGTCGCAAGAGCGAATCGCAATACTTCGGGGACATTTATGAGCCTGTTTATTGCTTTATTTGTAAGACTTTCAGGCTCAAAACATCACAAATGCGTTCCCGCAACTGCAAGTCACTAACTAGGTAAACTTCTAATTTAATTAATTCTAAACTCAGTCAAACTAAGTTGCTAAGTATTGTGCCGTAGTTCTAATACAAAAGAAAAGAACAACTGCCTCGAGGAAAGGAAATATAATACATTTAAACTTATGATTATGATTCAGTTATGCAATGTAGACAGATGTCAACCAATTGTCGATATTTTGACTATCAATATTAATTAAGAAGGAATTAACAATTGCACACCATGTTGTGCTATTATGTGTCTTATATCTTTCGTCAGAACTGGACTGTGATTGACATGAGACTTATCAAAACACCACGTCTTTCTTTCATTCTAATAGCAGAGGAACATCAATAATGGCTTTACTATAACACCATTGTATAGTGGTTTTCTTATCAATCGAATTTGAGGGAGTGACGGGACGATAGAACAGGATAGATGTTAGATGCCCCGTGGTGGCGCCTTCCACCATCCCTATATCGGGGTGAGTGGCAAACCCCTAAAATATGCCAAAAAGAACTTCAGTTGACCCTTAATACATACATACGCTAAAACACGTTGAAAATGTTCTTTCATTCAAAATTAAGGGGGTGGTCGGACTTTTTGGACACCCGGTATATCTTTAGATTTAAGACTTACAAAATTAAATATATCACACGTTGTGTTCCTAGGAGTGTACTGTGGGCTACCCTTGAAATATTACAAAAGAATTTGCCGCCCAAAGATGTGAATACGGAATCACAGGTCAAGCCCTATCTATCAAAGCAAATCAGGTGAAAAATAGACGAGTTCAAATGTTATGAGCATTAAAATTAGTATGCAGTACAGTTATTACGCGGTTCCACAGGAACATTCCTCGCATGCCTTTATAATGATACACTTTTATAAAATCTATCAATTTGATATTTTTGAAGAATATACAATTTGGCTTCCCGTGAGGAGCCTGAACACCTCAAGAAACCGTCTTGTTGAATTAACAAACTCAGAATAGTACACAACATTATACACATAGCTAATCAGTATAATGAATCACTTAGTTAAATTTAACTGATAAGAAAAGCTCAAAGGATTTCTGGGTACTTTTGTCGGAGATTTATTTAGTATGAATATGGAACCGTGGCTCGACATGCATAACGTACTACGTAGCCTTGTTTTGGAGTCGGCTAAAAGCCAGCATTATTCTGCATGCCTTAGTTGAGCTTATTAATGCACTTTAGCTAGGCTTGGATAGTTTCTACCTCGATGTGAATTCAGTTACAATGGTGGAATACACTAATGTACTGGTGAACAAACACGGCAGTTTGCTCAGAACTCAAACAACAATAGCACGATACAGGAGACTTAGTCGAAGAAAGTGATCGATAACAGTACGCCAAAACTGTTGAGAAAGTAAGTATATGAGTTTTAAGAGACTTATTGGTTGTTACAATAGAAAAAATGTACTGTTTATTTAGATGCCGTGGCTATAGAAAAATCAATAATATGATGTACAGGGTGAGTTTTATATGACCCCTCCACCTTAACTTTTGGAAAAGGAAAATTTTTGAAACCTTTGGGGAATGCTTTTATAGGATTATGAAGTTTGCTTTGACGTACTTGCGTCTGCTCCTCCCCACCAAAACCGGTGGGAAGGGCCCCTCCCCAAATTTGTAATATTGTTATATTGCCTTTGTGGTACCTCAAAAGAAAGGGAATTTCAATACAAATTCAACGACGTTAGGAAAAACCTTTTATCTCTACTGGTTTTTTTGTAATGCCTGGTCAAAGATTGCAAGAAATCAGCTTTAAAATGCCACATTTCACCTATATTTTTAAATAGCAAATGTTCCTCGAAAATCTTTTGAGGGAAACTTCACAACCCTATAACATAATCCTATAGGGTAGTTTGAAGAATAATTTGTTATAACACATTTTTTGTGATATTTAGCATTTTAAACCTGATTTCTTGCCACCTTTAAATGAATATTACAAAAATCGAGTGGAAATAAAAAATTTGCTTTGCGTTGTTGAATTTGTATTAATCCCTTTTTGAGCTCCAGTTCAATCAAAAAGGTTTGCGGGAGGGGCCTCCACCCCCCGGTTTTTGGGTGGTGGGTGGTTCACGCAGAGTACGTCAAAACAAACTTCAGAATCCTATAAAAACATTCCCCAAAGGGTTTCAAAAAATGTTTCCTTTTTTAAAAGTTAAGGTAGGAGGGGGACATATAAAACTCACTCTGTACTTTGTAACTTCTAACTTTTACTATGCCATTTAGCTGTAACTAAAGGAAAAGTTGAGGTTTTGTGATAAAGGAATTTATAATGTCTATATATGTTTGTATTTTACTCGTAATAGTGCCAGTACGAGTATGTGCGCAGCGTGTGGCGCGTCGTATGAAAGTAGCTCATATTAACATACATACATCACCAATAAAAGTGTTAGTTTCTCTCAAGTTCAAACTTTGACAAACTAAGAAGATCAGGTTTTAAAAGGAAACATTCAATTTGTATAACCAATTTAAACATGAATACGTGTGAAATCATTATAACAACTAATGACGCATATGATGATGATACTCGCATAAGGACTTTACTCCATACCGACAAAAGTATCTCTCCAAATGATGAGGGTAAAAATAGTGTTCCTCTTTCTTCTGCCAGAACCAATGCAGGAAAAGCATCTTACTCGATGCATAAATATCTTACTTTTGTGTTGCCAGATAGCTTCAATGATATGAAGACTTTAAACTAAAACATTTCCTTTTGTACTTTTATTATACTTTGTGATTTCATGTCACACGTGCGAGTGATATTTCCTCGTATTTAGTCAAATTCTGTTTCTAATTAACTGGGTTTTCCCACTAGGTTGAGCTGTTATGCAGTCTCATTCGCTGTTACGTGTAATATTTTGTCATGAACTTTTCAGCTTTTATAATTTCTTTCTTGCCCAAAAACAAACAAGAGTGTAACTACAGGGTGGTTCAAAAGACTCCGTACTCAAAGAACAATATGTATACAAGCATAGTATGTTTATAGGTATACACAATACACCTTTCTAAAACCAATCCGAGTACATTGTTTGACAAAACAAGTGCTCAAAATGTTTGCCGTCTATCTGAGACAAAAGTTAACTCTTTTACACAAACTAGAAATTGTGCGGTTTACCATTGAAGGTGTTATTTGTTCTATGGTTCTTTGGATGTTAATTTTCACGTCATTAAGTGTCGTTGGGTTATTTCGGTAATATTGTCCTTTCAAATAACCCCATAAAAAATTATCACAAGGGGTCAGATCTGGGGATCGTGGTGGCTTAAGTCCTTTCTTAATCATTCGTCATAAAATACCCACGACGCATTGAAACCTTTCTGTTGCAGCCAACACATCCTCTCACCCTCTTCAAAATAAGTGACAAACCGATGTATGGTTTCTAAACAAACTTTTAGGTTGCGAAAAGAAAATGGACAACTGGCGTAACTTTTATTCTCAAAATAGGTTTCAAGCAAATCAACTCGTTGATCTTGCGTCAAATACATATTTCCGTATGACAACATAACAATATGCCCACCCACCACCGAACAGCTGTTCATTGTTACCATATTCAGAAAAGATGCAGAACAGTAGTAGGAATCGATTTGATAACAAATTTGTATTTATATGAAAGTGTGGTTTTCTCCTATTGCTACTTGCGACTTGAGTACGGAGACTTTTGAATCACCCGTTACTATTTTCCGATGTTTCCGGGATCTGCAATCTGATCCCCGTCTTCGAATTCGAAATTAACTCAAGATATAACACGGAACATTAGAAAATGAGATGTGTTATGTTTTAGGTAAATTTTCACCTGGACGAATCGGGCCGAATCAAACTTTGAAGTATTATTGCGATTGTGTTCCATCGCTATTGAACAAAATATCTCAAACATAATATTTCAAACTCAAAGATTCTCCTGTCGTCAACAATAGTGTTCCAATTTCCATTTTCATCCAATAGTGTTGAATATATTTGGAGTCACTTATTTCAAAAACGTGCATTAAAAGAGTGAACACCAAATACGCGAGGACAGTAAATAGAACTCTCTCGCGGTAGCCGAGTGTTACTTGATCATTTGTTAGTTTTATAATACTAATATCTGAGTTATATTCGTGTGACCGCACGTTTGAACTTTGTCAGTATTGTGTTGTGTGTGTGAGAGAGAGACAGAGGTCGAGTTTGAAACGTTAACTGATACTGTGTGTACACTGTTGTGTGTAGTGTGAACTGTGTATGCCAGTTTTCTTTGAACGGAAAGTGAACACTGAGTACTCAGCTTTGTTTATTAACTCGTCTTGTACTCTCTTATGTCATAAAGCTAGGCTATGCTTCATATTCACTCTAATGCAGTTCGACACCACTCATCCGTACACCCTTACACTTTATTGAGAAAATCAAGCTTATGTTGAGCATATTAAGCTTTGATACGATTATATTCACTTGAATGAACACTCTGAATAAATCATAACACACATGCATTGGGAAATTATTAATATCACCTAATTCTGTCATAATATTGATACTTGTTTACCCTTGAATGATTTTTCTGTGATGAGCACCAGGACAATAAAAGACAATTTTCTATATTGTCACCTAACAATATAGACAGTTTTCCTTTATGGATAGGCAATAAAGGACAATAAAGAAAATTCCTAGAGAGCAGAAGGACAATAGAGTAACTTGGCTTAATATAATACTTGCAGTCGTTGTACCTTTCTTCAAGTGTAATCTCAAACAGGTTACACTTGATTTGAAAATCTTCATAATTATTAATGTACAACTAAATTTACAACTTCTAAATTTATTTATTTCCAATATACAAAATGGAATTTCACATAATGTATTTCCCAATTACAACTATCTGGATACAGCATGTGTATGTAGTGTGCTTTCATTTGTTTATTCTGACGTCTTGATTTTTAATTTATTAGAATGTTATCTGATAAATATCCACTATACTATCACCACAAGAATCAATATTCGTATCAACTTCTGTAAAAACTTTACTTAGTTGGTACTTATTTTTACTTCAAGATCATAAAACTGACTGGAAATAAAAGATCTATTAGGAAAACTCGGTTGAAAACAGGTAACTTTCCACCTAATTACCTCACTTTTTCCCCAGCTAGTGGGGAAAATGACCTAGTTTTCTGTACTAAGGTTGGAAAATATTTTCCAACACTGCGTACTGATTAAGGAAAGTACATTTCTTCCCTGTGTTCAACTTCAACAAGATTTCTTCGTGTTCACTTTCCCGTTCGGTACTTTTAACCCGTATTCTCTTAACCACATCAATCATCACCAATCACGGTAGATCTTATTAGGGAATTTCCGCATGAAACAGAACTTTTCATTTCTACCACGGTATACAACGAACCGTCGTAGAAAAACGGTACACCGTCGAATAGCAAACTTTATACATGCAGAGTGACTCGAAAAGCGTATACACAATATTAAAAAATGGGTTGTATCAAATATAACATGTGAGTGAATGGTAAACATGGTTTTAGTTGCTAACATTAATTAATGTTCAAATTGGTAACCATTAACGTTCATATGTTTAACACATCGGTCTGGTAAGATTGGCAAACTGACTGTACAGTGCTCAGAGTGATGTCATTGAATAAAGACAGCAAAGCTTCCAGCATGTTTTTCAGGCTAAATTAAATACGTACAACAATAAAAAATGTGTTAAGTGATCAGCTGGTGTAGTTAGGTACCTCCAATTGAAGTATAAATACATTTGTTGAGACATATATGTGTGACTGCTCTGCCGGTCGCCTTTTTGTCGAGGTTGTATAAAATAAATAAACCAATAAAATATAAACCAATAGTAGAAATAGGGCTATATATATATGGTTTTAAAATAAAAACACTGAATTGGCAATCAAAAGTGTGTATATCCACAATTCATGTTTCGGCTCATTTATAGTGGTAATTATGGCTTTTAATGAGCCGAAACATGTTGTGAATATACACACTTTTGATTGCTAATTCAGTGTTTTTTTTTAAATTATATATATATATTTTGTTGCAATCAGTTGTCGTTATGAATAATGTTCAAGAAAGCGTACAGTGCTAAAAACAATCATACAACAGTACAATATACGAGTTTCAGCTATATGACTGATAATGGGCAGTTTAATTATAATGTTTAACATAAATGGCTAAATTTTCCATATCTAATGGTCATATCTGTAAGTCATTGAATGTAGACCTAATACATACCTAGCATGTCTTGCATGCTATTTGTTTGTTTGCTACGCTTGCGACCTAACCTAACCTACCCGTGTTCAGTAACTAATACCGGTTTCACCATGCATAACGTGTAGGTCATTAAATAAAAAAATTGATACGTAAGATGTTTTCACATAAAAGGCTATTTTAATATAGTCATGAAGTATTGTTAAACAATCATATCATCAGTACTTACCAGATGAAGATTGGTTGCCTATGAATCGGGTGTCGTGGTGTTCATGGTCAGGGCTAGGAGCGTGGTCAGAGCCGATCCCACTGGACCCTCCACTGGAACCAAACTTTCCTTTGGCGTGAGCCGAGGGTTTGAGAGACGTCGCCCCTTCCAAATGGTTCGGAGTAGCATTTACGCCCACGATATGCGTGTTGAGACATCGTCTGGTATTGATATCCGAAAGGTTTCCTTTCTGCCTATGTACCGTGTCGTAGTCTCTGGGTGGCAAGAGGAGAGGCGCGGTACCTTGTAGGCTTCCTACCGGGGGACCTATCTTCTCCTTCAATTCTGAAGCTAAACTACTAATTAAAGTGCTCATCGTCGACTGCTCTGCAGAGGAAGCGCGGGAGGGATGGCCTACTGAAGAGCTTCCAGATGATTCCGATTCCCGCTTACTTCGAATCGTGCTATCGGGTCCTGTAGGAGCCGCTTGCTTCTTTTGGGAAGCCTGCACACACTTTTGGCTGCTCAGTTTACTCTCCATTTCAGCTACTTTCTTTTGGTTTTCAGGTCGCTCTATAAGGATGTTTAGCTGGCTGTGCAGGACATTAGCGGTTTTTACGGAATCACAGCGATAAGCTTGAACGGTCAGAGGACATTTATTGTGATTGTCGTAGATTAACATACAACCCACTACATCCACTTTTTGAAATACGCTACTTACTGCGTGGTGAGGGATGGATAGTTTCACTGCATTCGATTTCCCAGATTTATCGAAATGGTTGGGTGCTCCCGGCATGTTATGTATTATCTTCAGCCCCTTCGGGCTCACTTGAATAGTCATTTTAAACAGTTCACCAGTCTTGTGTTCTCGCTCGAGTAGGCCCCGTATCACGGAAGCTATGTACTCCGGTCCACGCAAGCCTCTGACCTCTCTTGCTCCCAGGAACCACACATAATAAGAGGACTTCTTAATTTCATTTAAATCGTCAACACTTTCGTCACCGGGCGAGTTCGAGGTACTGAGTGTACCAGTATTTGCGGTAGCGCCGCGCATCTTGACGTGGAGTCACTTTTCACTACACAGTCACTTTGTCATCCCTCTGTAATATAAACACACTACCTTAGCGCAAATGAATGCATTCGAAGCCCCTCAACACAGGTTAACTTTAAACTTGTATTATATCAATTTTCAAAACAAATTTAAACTAAGTTAGAGAGGATACATGCGTGTGTGCTGTAAATGGTTTACACCACATGCCTCCGACTAAAGGGTCCGAGTTAGAACAGATTGAAGGGTTAGTGTAGAGAGGCGAGCACTCATGGGCGCCAAGGCAGAAAGTGAGATTTCGTACCGGATACTGAATACTTTACTGACGGAGCTGACACGGGAGCGCGACGTGGACTGAGTGCGTCAGTGCGCGCCACGGAGGCCCTGAGTGTCCGGTGGAAGGTGGGTCGAGCCCCCACTCCTCCCAACAACCGTACCACCGTACCTCCATACCTCCATACCACCGTACCTCGTCACCAGGTAAGACAAGTCGGCCTCGATTTCACATCCACTCACCACTCGGTCCCTACAACGGGATTCGACGAATCCCTTTCAATTGAAATGGGCATTATAATCAGAGGTTTTGGGCTCGCCTACTCGTGTTTTTTAACCAGATCGTGGGTAATTTTATGACACGATGGAGTGAGTGAGTTCTCGTTAATGTTGACTGCACTTAAAATATAGCAAACATTTGGCATTAATAGCAAATGTATTTAGAAGTCCCGCCAAATCGCTTTACTAATACAATGCACTTGTAGTCTTCATCCGGTTTGTGTTTTAATTAGATATTGATATAATATTCTGGTTAAATTTGATACATTTAAATATATTTTTGGGAGTCAGAATCTGAGCCAAATGCTTACAGGATATTCCTAATCGTGTTTAAAAATGAGTCTTCTAGTTCTGCGCTCGAATTGTGGCCGTTAGGCACTACCCGCATCAGTGTTTGACAGTAGCATTGATTTTCTAGTATGATGAACCTTGGAATATCTTTAAGAAAATACATTGTTGACTAATATTGTTTAGTTTTATTTCTTTTCTTTTTTATAAATATAGCATGGATAAAATCGAGATGTACTTATGACAGGAGAGCTTGACGATATGTTCTTTTGCAAAAACCGTACTTTTGCAGACGATCAATTTTGGTTGTATAATCAGTGATATGAATGTACGAGGAAAAAAGTTAATGCAATAGTGAATATAGCAAATTGTAACAGACAAATATATTTTAAAACTGTTGAGCGAGCTTAACTGTAAGTAAAAATATATTTTGTACAAAGGTCAAACCACGCTTATGTGTGTATGTAAGGAATATTGTTATTAGCTTGTACAATAACAATACAAGATGTCGGACGTGTAATCCAAAGTGATGGGCGTATTTGTTCACTATGCGTTAGATCAAACCTTTCCCATCCACACGAGGTAAAATATTGAATTTTCTACGTTTGAGGTCTCGTTACTTGTCCGTAGTTTTGTGTGAAAAAGATTTTCTGATTTCCTAAAGCTGACACCTAGCACCTAGTACCTAGCTTTCAGGTAACTACCTATTAACTAGTGAGTAGCACTGTTAGCAGTTCCGTGGTGATATGGTACCGCGCGCCACTCCTGAACACATCACTCCGGTGGCGCGGGATCGAACCCCGCAGTCACCACTTACAATTTCTAAAGTGACTATACGGTGACGCTAGGTAAAGGTCGAGGTTGAGTAGTAGAGAGGACTTTGTTGGCCTAACTTAGCTTCGTTTAACAAGACAAACTGAACCTTTACCTGTTTAGCACTGGAGTACGCTCACCACGTAGGTACGGCGTTCGCATGCTCGCTCAACATGCTGATGGATAATTCTTTGAACTAATAAACAAGGAAACTATGACTGAAAGCAGGCAACTTAATAAGAATAAGAATACAGTTTATTCCACCAAAATACATGAGTAAATACATAAGTGAACATACGGAACAATATTGCTACCAAAAACTAGTTGTAAATGGAAAATACAAAAATAAAACAACAGATAACTGTACAGTCTTCTACTTTGCCGGTATTTATCTGGGGTTTTGCCACGGCTTCCTTGCAACTTGGTTGGTTCTCCATTTATTTCCAAAGCCTTGCCGTGAGTAGATAGCTAATAAAATTTGCTAAGAAACGTTGCTCTTTGGGGTCCGCCTCCGTGGACAGCTCAGAGAAACCCTAAAATTGTCCGAAGAAGGAAATACGTTACACTGAGCACGTAATAACTGATTAAACGGACTTTCTTTCAACATATGCGACCTATCTGTCGAAATAAGCGCTTGCAAGGGTTTACGCACGTATTTTCCACCCTTCATTTTTTCAACTAACAATAATTATGTGTTTAGAAACTGGAAGAGACTTTAGTGCCCTGTAATCAGCTTGATTTTTGATCAGTATTATACTGTTTCTACAAATAGACTTCTAAAAAGTTCAGTTCCCGTGTTTTTAGATTGAAGGCTTGGTATTTTCAATTTCAAGAAATGCGCTCTATACGCTTGTAGATTATTTCCTTGGCTGACCTTTACATCGGACGTCGCCGCGGCGCTATGGCGGACCCTTAACACTGTATTTCAACACCTCGCCGTTTATTCCCTCACTAAGGTACGTGTATATAATGCCAGAAAATATCATGAAATAGGCACAATTTTGAAATGGTAAGTGAAGTCATGGTGGTGGTACTTTTTCCACTGGTGGTACTTAGGTACCAAATTACATACCGGGTGAGTTTTAAATGTCCTCCCCTTAAGTTTTGAAAAATGAAATATTTTAAACCCCTTAAGGGAATGTTTTAAATAATTGTAAAGTTTGTTTTGACGTACTTTGCGTCATCCACCCCTCCCCAAAGGAGGGCCCCCCAAAGTTTTTAAATACAACCCCCCCCCCTTTGTGGCACCTCAAAAGAAAGGTAACATTAATACAAATTCAATGACGCAAAAAAGCTTTTATCTCGACTCGTATTTTGTTAGTAATATTTATTTAAATATTACAAGAAATCAGGTTTAAAATGCAACATTTCACATGTAAAAACTTTTATGAAAAACTTTCCTTCAAAATACTCTATGGGGTTATGTTATAGGGTTGTGATATTTCCCTCAAAACATTTTCAAGAAAGATTTGTCATTAAAAAAGTTGTATGTGAAATGTGGCATTTTAAAGCTGGTTTCTTGCAATATTTAAATAAGTATTACGAAAGACCGAGTTGAGATACAAATTGTTCCTTTGCGTTGTTTAACTTGTATTAAAATTCCCTATCTTTAGAGATGCCACAGGTTGTTTTTGGGGGGCCCTTCCCCCAGGCTTTTGGGGTGACGCAAAGTACGTCAAAACAAACTTCAGGATCCTATAAAAACCTTCCCTAAAGGGTTTTATGAAATATTTCCTTTTTCAAAAGTTAAGGTGGGGGACATTTAAAACTCACCCTGTATATTAAATTACAATATACAGCCAATACCAATTCCATAATTATTCTTAGGAATCTATTAGGCTTCGTCTGTTAGTTATAACATTTATACATTTATAAATGTTATTTCTACCAGACGAAGCCTAAAAAGTTCTTACTAATAATGATCATCTGTATGTACAAAACTTCAAATGTCTATCGATTTTATAAATTGTATAGGAGATAATAATAAATATTGAAAACAATGGTGGCTAAAAGGTAAATGAAGTATTTTTGAACTCATGATCACGAAACTTCTTTTAGTGTTTTGGAATAAGAAACCCCTCAGAAATGTGGTGCCCTACTATATTGACGTACAGTTTTACTTCCGATACTAGCATTAAAATACCATTCTCCAAAATGTATCTCTGTGATTAATTACTTCCCGAATTGATTAATTGGAATCAAATACCACTGTAGTTTAAAATTGAAACCAAACTTTGAAATAGTGTTGAAAGTCAGATCGTTTAAATAACAATGGTTGGTGATAGGGACAGGATAGGTATAAGTATAAAGGGTAGGGTGGTAAAGGTGATCTTAGTTAATAGGCAGCACAAAAGCCCACCTAATTGGGGTGTGCAGGACAGTGGGAAATGGTGGATGGAATGAGCAGGAAGGTAAGCAAGCTTAGTAGGTAGGACCAAAGAAAAATGGAATTTTCTGTGTTGAAAATATGTGTAAAGTTGTATAGAGTGAAATTGTATAGATGGTGGGGGATTAGAGTGTGGAAAGGTCGGGGTGTGTTGGGTGGTGGGAGTGCTAAATAATGGATGTAGAGTGTTAGTTCATCATCGGGTAGTATACAAGTAGAACATTAAGGAAATATTTGGTTGGAGGGGGCAGGATGGAGTTGGTGAAAGTTGTGGCAGAATTTATTCATTTTCAATTCCTTTTAAGTACGAGAAGTCAGCTATATTTTTTATCAAATTATAAAAGGCAGCAAAGCGATAATATATTTGAAATGTCTCAAGCACCATTAACTTGTTTAATAAGTTTCACAAGTTTTAAAATCATTTTAAGACCATTTTGAAAAACGTTGCAAGTTGAAATTAAAACTGGTTTTAAAATACGTTTAAACAAAGCTAGTGGCAAACTGATATTAAGAGGATCCAGACATCAAAAGATGAAAATTGAACAAAATTACGCTTTTAACTGTTTTATTTTGTGTTTTGGTAGTTTCTGAACAAGAACTGTATTGGTATCCGCAGGTGTTTCGTGTTTAAACATTATTTTCCTGAGATACTGCACGTCCACACAGGCAGGAGTTGAAGACTGATTAAAAACAATTAAAATAACTTTGATATTAGTTAAATTTTTCTTAACCTTTTCAATTAAAAGCTACACTAAAATAGAGCCAACAATGAGCAAAAAGCAAATACAAATAAAACAATGTATTGAAAAACTCATGAAAAATCTCGAAAACATATAATTATTTCAAAAACTAATCTGGAAAGAAATAGGTTTAATAATTGGTTTGAAATGTAATAGGTTTAAAAAGATATTGTCAACTTATTGGATGAGTGAAGATAATTAGTGCGAGTATATACCGTAAGTCTTGCTCGTGAGGATGGTTAGATGTTAGATTGAGGGGATCAAGTGGTCAGGGACTGGTTACCCTTATGCACGTCTGCCTCGTCTGTTGGGCATATTGCGCTACCACCGGAATGAAAGGAAGTCTGGATTCAGGAGAGGAATGGGACTGGGTTCGGCTGACCAGACAATCATGAGAGGGTGCGACAAGCAAGCCCGCTGACAACCACTTAGGGGACTCTAACCCCCAAGACATGGAGAGCCTTGCCAACACTCGGGGACCGTTCCCCCCAAGATTATGGCAAGCCTCTCCTGAAGTCGCGGTCTACCCTGCTGCCGCATCCCCCTAAAATGATATCTGATCCAACCTCCCCTGGTGGGGAACGGAGCGTGTTCAACATCTGGACAACTACAAAGCTGCCCAGTATTTTTGTGAACAACTCTTTTTTGATGTACCCCAGTATAAAGTAATCTGAGCAGGTACTAACCAGACAGATACTGACTGGGGTGGGAAAATTCGTGAGGACGGTACTTGTGTGTCAAGTTTAAGGAGTTTATTTAAGACGTTCCATTATTTTGATCCGTAACTTTGTTTCGTATCTGGTCTCCTTCACCCTTAGAGTTTGACTTCTTATCACCCCGGTAATTTGTTGAAGGTATTTAGCAATTTTACGAATAAGTCTCGTAAGTAACTGAGTTACCAACCCTACTGGATTGCATCCAGCAATACGCTTTCTCACTGTGTTCTTATTTAGATACTTTACGTGAAATAGAGAATTATCAATAGTAAATAAAAAAACTACTCCAAAACATTTTTAGCGTGGTCAAATTAATTAGAGCATCCGTCTATACAGGCTAGGGGGCGCGGGTTCAATACTGAATATGAGTAATCGCATTTGTGTTGCACTTTAAAATCTTTGTACAGAGTAACACACCGGAACCTGACGATTTTGACTAGCGCAGTACTTTGGTTCAGGTGAGGGTATAGAGAAGATTGATGCGTCTCTGAACTCAACATATGATGCCATTTTAGTAAAAGTCGAAGAGCGGGCTGTTGAGCATCACATCTTTGCGTATGACGCGTTTGTGAAAAGAACTTTGTGGCAACGCAGCAACCTTTTCGGGTGCATGATTCATTTAAATTTCTCATGGTTCTTCGAGTAATGGAGTACGTTTTAATTCAAATTGGGTAGTCAGGAAACAAAATCTACGGTACTGAGCAACTGAAGTCAAGTTCACGAAGGATCTAACAGCGTGTAATTGTTTGGCAGCTTCATTTGGCATTATCGAGCTCTATTTCTTTGAAAAGTAAAATGGTGCAAATGCTACGGTCGGCTCGTTACAAAATTTTCCTCTTTCAAAAGTTAAAGGGGTGTCTCCAGACTTTTAACTAACCCTGTATAACATAGGTTACGTACCTCAACGTTACAATTCCTTCAGTAAAACTAGGATGTTAATTAGTTTTGACTAACCAGTAGTCATTTTCAAAACAAGAACGTTGATAATCCGTCTTCATTGATTTCGTGAAACATAATAAATTAACGCAGTTCTTAACAATTTACACACTATTATTGTAGTGCGTATTATTGTATTTACACGTATTTACACGTTATTTACACACTTATTGCACCGCCAAGGGTAGGCTCACGGCCGCCCGTGCCAGCCGCACCACTGCATGAGGCACGTACGCGGAAGTCGTCTTCTGACACGGTACCGTAAGAATTAATTTCCATTTTTAACAAACTAAAAATGAACATTAATATCTTACATTATTATGTACTGTGTTAATTTATTATTTAAATGCGTTGTTTTTGTCTGTAGATCCTACTCTTAGATGAGTCTTGTTCGGCATCGTCGACGCTCTTCTGTCTCCAATAGTCACTATACACTAATTAACACAAATTATACAATATTTACACTATTTGTGTATAGTGTATTGTGTATAGTGACTGTGGTCTGGAAGATACTCGTAGAAGAACGCCGACGAAGGCGACAAGCGGGACGAACCAGCGTGAGAACCTTCAAGCCAGGAGACCAAGTTTGGGTAAAAATAGAAAAAGGCAAAATTCAAGCAGGTATCATACGAAGGAATATTGGGCAAGTCATGTATGATGTTGAAGAGAGTCGAGTCCAGAGAAGGCACGCTGATGCTTTAAAGAAGAGGGGGAGGAATGTCATATAATCAGCTGATACTGGTTTTTACTTAATAATACTTGTCAACATGTTATTGTTTTGTTTTTGAATTGTACACATACAAATGTTTAAACGCTATCTTTCGCATTATTTTACATTGGCGCTATCTGCTTGCAGACTCATCTAAAAGTAGGATCTCCAGGCAAAATACAAGGTTTTTAAATCATTTAAAAAATTCTTAAAACTGGGTATTCATATACACTTAGTTAATTTCTTATTTTTAACGAAATTGTTGAATATGGATTATCAACGTTCTTACGTTTTTTTTTAAATGACTACTTGCCAGTCGAAACTAGTAAACATCCAAGATTTACAAAAAAGAATTGTAACGTTGATAGGTACGTAACCTGGTATATATTCAAGTCCGATTCCAGAAGGCTAATCATCAAAATACCCTATATTTAATGACATCACATTCAAAACCTATAAAATGAAAGCAGCAAGCTTTAGTTGTAGGTTTTAAGCCAATCAGGGACTAACAATGTTACTCAAAGGAAACTAATTTTATAATTGATTTCAAATATTTCTTTCAGAAAATCATTTTAAATCAAAACGAAACTAGTATTCAATATAAGAATTCGTCAAGTACAACCAGTATGAATACAAGTTGAAATAAGTTTTATACCATTATTATTTGTTCATTTTGCCATACAGATAACGGTACTTGGGCGTTCACTAACAAATCAGATCTTTCGACGAGATGAAATTGGTATTTGCCACCTGAGCTTGTGTATATAACACGGTATTACATTTGTGTCTCATGCATGAGATGACATGATGTGAAACGTTGGGCAGACTGTCTGGTCAGAAGTGATGAGAAGCGATGTAACCATAGTGGTTACTATTAGATTGCATTTCTCATCAGCTGAAGTAGACAGTTCTATAATACAGTCGTCAGTTAGAAGAGTGAAGAGTATAGTAAGGTTACCACTCTTCTTTATAAATTTACTTTATTAGATTTTACTCTAAGTGGGAATTAATTAACGGTAATAAAAGAATTTTAATAAAAAAAGTGAACCGACTTCAAAAAAAGGTCGGATGAAAAGCTCTAAAAAGGGAAAAATAATTTTCAATACAAAATATCACATGTTAGTTTACTACAAATGTGTTTAGTTACTGCTACCAAACTTCAATAAATTATAAAATGGAACTTAAAATTTCTTGTTTATATAACGCATTGAAATTCCACCAATAATATTTAGTCTTAAACAAGCAGCTTGAATGTTTTCAAGATAGCTTACTATGCATTGAATGTTTAGGTTCAATGAGTGAAATATTGGACTGGATAAAGGCGTTAGACCAAGTTACTACTAGTCTAGGCAACGTTGATCCATACATTTTGAAGAAAATGTCATGTCAATTTGAAGTCGGCGCAGCCTTAGAAATTGTTTTTGGAGTATTTGCAGCGCGTTTGTACACGCATAACTTTTAAACGCGGCTACCATTTTAAACGCGGTTTGTTTTGTTTTGTAGAGGGTACCTACACAGTGGCCCCAAATAAAAATCTTTTGAATTGAATTCAACTTCCATATAAAACAGTAAAAACTAAAAAATCTCAAAACCCCTGTATTTGCTGCATATTTTGCGCCGTAAAAGCACTATTTCGAAGCAAATAAGTACTTAAACGACACTAAAAATGAAATGTTCAACAAAATTATAGCGTTAAATTCATGGAATCTTTGGTTTCGGCTGAGATAAAACATATTTTAGTCTAAAAATACATGACAACTTTTCTGAGTTTGTATTTATTGAGCTATAGAAGCCGAGCTATTGATCAACTCTTTATTGAGTTTTGAAGAAACCGAGCGAGGGTCAAATTTAATGGTCTTTTAGAAAATATAGTTAGTTAATATGATGTTCTTTATATTTACGGAGGTACGGCCTTCTTCTCTTAAAAAGAAACATAAGATTTAGCATTTCTATCAAGTTTTAAAGCCATAGGAACTATGTTTTCAATATATTAAACATGTTAGCATAATAATAACAATAACATGAAAGCATAAAATAATATCGTTCTGGTTATACCTAAATCTCATTTAAAAACATTTTGTATGTGTTTTAAAATTCTGTATAATCTTTGAACACGCTGATTAAACGTGCAAAATGTCATGTGGAGTCATGTACGTCTTGCGTGCTCTGTATTAGAAAACGAGATTTTAAGTTTTTACCAAAGTTTGGTGGAAATCAGTGCATTAGTTTTATTTTCATAATCATTTTAGTAAAAAACACATCCACACAGACAGACGGACAACGAAGCGCCGGAGACCCCTGTTTATATGGTAAAATATTATTGTTTTGACCCAAGGAACATGTCTACAAAGTATGTCCAGAGAGTTCACCGACACCCTGTAGAATTGTCATTTTACCTGTAAAATATTAATGGGATTATTTTTAACACTGGGCTTTCCACATTATCTACCTCAAACCAGTAGTGTGATAACAAACGCCACGTATAAATACACAGTTTTTGTTATTAGAGAAGATTCAAAACAACGTTGTAATGTTATCACAATCACAGAGTATTGATTAGATTATTGTGTTCTAACACAAGTTCTCTTCTCAGCTCCATTGTTGTCTGTCGATAACGCAGATTGCATTTATGAACGAAAGTTAGAAAACCGCCAACTATAACTGTGAACTAAACAGTCTCTCTAAATGGTTAAACTAGGCCAACACAAATTAGATGTTTTTAAACGTGTAAAGACTATAAAAGACAGTTTGAAAAGCTGGTTCTCGGTGGTAAGTCTGTAGTATGTTTTCTTTATAAAGCTTTGCAGTAATAGCTTTGCTCTTAGGTGGACCGATGCTTCTGGGTGTCAAACGCGGCAACGCACTTTAACCTTATGATTTCAAGTCTTGTAATGCCAACTAGTGGCCAAGTCAACTAGTGACTGTCTCAACAACCGTGTGACCCGTAGCGGCACACACCCCAAAATTTTTATGAACAAAGATTATTAGTTACTAGCTGAGAGTGTCTGCGGTTCGCCCGGGCTTCTTCTTATAATTGCTGTGTGTCTATTTTAATAAAAAACAAATTTAAAGTAAAATAATTTCCTATACCGTATATCCTTCGAAAACTCATTTAGTTTGCATGTTAATTCACCATCTTCCTCCTTATAAGTGTTGGCTACCTTGTAAGAGCGTCATATTACTCCGCTGTTCCGGCCTTTTTCAATTTATTTTGAGGATGTTATATTGATCAAATGTATTAACGGCACATTGGTGATTAGCTTAACCAAAACAAAGTTTCGCCGCTATAGTTGCATATGATTTTGACTTATAAGCCTGTTAGTTCACCATCTCCTCCTTCTTTGAAAGTGTTGCTACCTAGAGAGTCATAGTTACTCCGCCGTTCCGGCCGTTTTTAGGCCTTTTGAATTTATTTTGAGGATTTAAATTGACATCAAATGTAGCTAACGACACCTTGTGTGATTAGCTTAACCCTAAAACAAAGTTTCGCCATAATGATTTTGACTTATAAGGTCCAAAATGCCTAAAAACATTTTCAGAGTCCACTTTGGTCCCTTGCTATTTTTTTTAAGGATGTTGTATGAATATAATATATAGCTAAAGACACTGAGTAATGGGGCGAAGTTTCACCGCCATAGCTTCAGCCGATTTTGAGGTATAAGCAGTCCCATATGCCTTGAAAACGTTACAAACAGACAGACGGACAGGATTTTTTCCAGTCAGTCTCGCCACCGCGGCCACGTGAGTGAAGAGTGGGTACTAATTCGCCGGACACACCGCAGAGAGTGCCTGGAAAAAAACCTTTTCAGAGCCCATTTGAATAGGCTGGAGTTCAAAATGGTAAGTTTTACATACTTACAGACAGGAATTTTCTTAACGTCAGTTTTAGCACTTTACAAAGTGCAAGAAAACTTAATAACCAAACGTCGATAGATTCATTTCAATGTACAGACAAACTGAAACCAAATAAGTGTTTATCGATGTTTGACTACCCGTGAGAGTCGTAGTAATCCCGTCATTCCGACGTTTTCAGAGCTTAGTTTGGTTCCTCGCCATTTATTTTGTGTATGTTATATGGATACAAAATATAGCTAAATGCACACTGCGTAGTGGGTTAACCCCTTAAACGAAGTTTCACTACCATATCTTCAGCCGATTTTCAGTAAGCGGTCGAATATGCCGTAAAACATGTGCTACTTTGGTCCCTCGCCATTTATTTTGTGGTTGTTGTATGGATATAAAATATAGCTAAAACACACTGCTAATAGGTTTTACCCTTAAACGAATTTTCACCACCATAGTTTCAGCTGATTTTGAGTTATAAGCGGTCATTAAAACCATTTTATTAAACTAATTTAAATTAAAATTAAACTTCTGGTCGACCACAATAAAAACAATGTTTATTGTAATCTGGTTGACCCAAAGGTTTTATTTTAATTTACCATGACAAACCACATAAGTTTGAAGCCAAAATAAACTACTCTGGTTTAGTTTGAAAATAAAAAAATTACATGGCTAAAGTACATTTATTTCAAAATTGTATCATGACAAACCACATATGTTTTAAACCAAAATAAACTAATTTTGTTTAGTTGAGAATGGAAAATACATGGCTATAGTACAACACTCGCTGTAAAGCACGATAGTAAGTAATATGGTCAACAAACACTGTCGGTCAGACGTACTGACGCGCCGAGGAGGTACAACCCGTGGAAGTGCCGAGTTTGAGGTGCAGCGGCGCGCATCATGAGCCTGTTTTTCCACGCTGAAGCAAGTCGAGCAAAAGGTTGAAGACGACAACAAAAGTGCTCAGGACCATTTGTAGGAAATTAAAATTTAAAGCTTATATGTGCTGTCAAAATTAAATATCAGTTACGGTTTTTCTAGAATTTTAAATGACAGTTTTGAGTTATAAATTTACATGTAGTGAGGTCCTATTAATGACCGCCATCTAAAAAATAATTAAATTATCAAACATGTTAATAGCCTATATGTTAACCAGGTATATAAGCCACATTCCTGTAAAATTTCATTAAAATTGGTCCAGTGGTATTTGCGTGATTGAGGAACAGACAGACACAGACACACACCATCTCATTTTTATATATTAGTATAGATAACAACCCACAAATTAAAGTTCACGATATAGTAAATAGTAAAATAATCGCAATATAGTGGTATTCTAATATGTATTACAACTTAATATTTATTATATTGTTACCATGCAATAATTAGTCAAGCTGTATTATCTTACTGTAGTGTAATCGATAAATTATTGCCTGTACGCTGTAAAACATCAGAAACTCATTTTTCATAAATTTAGCACGAAAGAAATACATACAGCAATTGCATTCACCAAATTATTTCAAACTTTTAGAGCATTTACTGTAGGTTTATTTTTGAAGTCGGTTCAATTTTGTTAAAAAGGTTTTTATTTCACATTGTTTGATATAATTTTTAACTATTTTAAAAATTTTTTTGAATTTTATGTATAATTGGCTATATTATTAAAAACAAATGCAGTATCGTCAAAGAAAAATGTATTTCTTCTTTTGAAACTAATGAATGATTTTGTACTTAGTTTAATCTAATCATTATTTTGAACTTAGTAATTAATTCGTATGATCTTAAACTTAATCTTTGAATCATATAATATTCAACACCAAAAGCTTTCAGCCAGTTTGGAAGAGGGCAGCTCTCTAATCAGCCCCTAGGTTTAAGTCCTTCTTCCTCGGTATCTATCGCTGGTTTGGCGTGTTTTTTCTCCAGTACAGCTGTATTGAGTGTAGCTGTGAGAACAGCTCTTACAGGAAGAAAATTGGACCGCTGCACTCAAGTCACAAATCTCCCGCAAGGGGTTGGAGAGCATCGCCTGCATCAGGGCAACGCTTTGTCCTTTGGGCCGAAGGCTTTGTTTATGGTAACCTTGCAGAACATAGGCTGTTCGCTTTTTTAATGACAAGCTCAAAGGACATACGTGATTGGCTTTGCTCACGGTGACGCTTTGGCCAGATGGGTATAAGCCATCCCCTCGGATCAGGTTGACGATTTGGCTTGTGGCTCGTTGGTTACGATCCTTCGCCTTTTTGTAATAATAACCTCGCAGTTCCCTTCTGTCGATGTAGTTTCGGTGCTTGGTCAAGCTGAAAAAGACTAGGTGGTTCGCTCCACTCGCGTTGGCACTTCGTTGTTGCTGGCCTTCCGTTTGCTTATTCCCAGCTCACAAGATCATGTACAGTTAGTTTTCGCCCCCCCTTATCCTTATGAGTAGTTTGATCTTTTAGCTATGTTGGAAACCGTGAACATTGCTCATAGTAACGCGTCGTCCTTCGGGCTCGCAAATTAGAAGATATTCATTTCGCTAACTCTCACTTTTGTTATTTTTCCAATTTAGCTTTTAACTTAAAGGTTTTAAACTATGTCAGGCCAGCTATTTTCTGGAAATAATATAAACGAAAACCTTTTGTCCGGTTATATTCGGTAGTTCAATAATGTTGAATTACATTTAAAAATTTACGAGTAGTTCACCGTCAAACTGTTTGATTGTTTCGAATTTTCCTCCAGAGTTATACATATTTTAAACGTATCTGGGGTAACTATTTGCAGTAAGCTATGAATTGGACAGCGCGGTATTATTTATAATATACATCCATCACGTAAAAAAAAAAACTTCATCAGCTTAAATCATGGAGTAATATCGGTTTATGAAATGTCTCATAACATTTTATACGTTTCTTTAACAGCTTAAAATATTTTATGGCAATTATGTTGTAGAAAATTTAATTTTGATAATTCTTCTACCTTTACTACTTTTATAGCCTTGCTGAAGCGGGATCTATACCACTAAGCAGGCAAGAAGTACACGTTTCGGCATGAAGTTTTATTCCCGTTCACGAAATCTATAAAGAGTTTTAAAGCATGTAACTTACGTTTTTTGTTGAAAACCTAGATATGCACGGAATATATCATTACCAGGTTTATTATGTTGAAATAATGTCTCTATGCTGGCTTTCAAACCTACATGGAATGCTAAAATTTCGCGTTTTTAGCGAGACGGAGGCTGCAGCTCGGCAAATATGAGTACACTAGCTGACAATTAATACCCGTGATACGCTAGGGATTAAAGTATTGAATTTTGTGATTATATTTACCTAATTGTTTTAAAAAAAAAAATGTTTGTGTTGTTTGGTAAACTGTACTGTTTCCCATGAGTTCACCATTTTATAGCTTTAATAATACTGCAGGCCGACACATATGCGGCTTAGCGCTAAAGTGCCGCTGGAATGAATAAAACAAATTTTCTTTGCAATTTGTTACACTAAATCACTAATTTTAACTCTAATTTACTCCGCTTACTACCTCGCTTCAGCCTTTGGCCTTAGCTTTTGTGCTATATTACCACGGAGATTAAAGGCTTTTACCTACGCTCACAGCCATGCTTCGGCTTCAGACTTCAGATAAGCAAGTTCAGAGCCCACTATTTTATAACTGATTTCAAATATTTCTTCAGAAAGTCATTTTAAATCAAACGAACCTATACGAAAGTAGTATTCAATATAAGAATTCGTCAAGTACAACCAGTATGAATACAAGTTGAAATAAGTTTTATACCATTATTATTTGTTCATTTTGCCATACAGATAACGGTATTTAAGTTCACTAACAAATCAGATCTTTCGACGAGATGAAATTGGTATTTGCCACCTGAGCTTGTGTATATAACACGGTATTACATTTGTGTCTCATGCATGACATGATGTGAAACGTTGGGCAGACTGTCTGGTCAGAAGTGATATGAAGCGATGTAACCATAGTGGTTGCTATTAGATTGCATTTCTCATCAGCTGAAGTAGACAGTTCTATAATACAGTCGTCAGTTAGAAGAGTGAAGAGTAGTAAGGTTACCACTCTTCTTTATAAATTTACTTTATTAGATTTTACTCTAAGTGGGAATTAATTAACGGTAATAAAAGAATTTTAATAAAAGAACCGACTTCAAAAAAGGTCGGATGAAAAGCTCTAAAAGGGAAAAATAATTTTCAATACAAAATATCACATGTCTTAGTTTACTACAAATGTTTTGTTACTGCTACCAAACTTCAATAAATTATAAAATGGAACTTAAAATTTTTGTTTATATTTAAAATTGCTTATTTTTTTTTCTCTTGTTTACATTTAGGAATAACTTCTTGATAGCGAACTTGGGTTGTAAATGTCATTTAGACATACTAAAAAATAGTGACTACGGTTGTTTTAGATTATTTTGCCTCTTAAAGAACATGTGTCCCTCAAAAGGTTCTTAGACTTGTATTTTGCATTGTGAA
The DNA here is from genome assembly GCA_018831715.1 of Matsumurasca onukii. Lineage (NCBI taxonomy): Eukaryota > Metazoa > Arthropoda > Insecta > Hemiptera > Cicadellidae > Matsumurasca > Matsumurasca onukii. The sequence goes on from CM032064.1 coordinate 33,035,960, forward strand.
TAGTAGACTAACATGGTATTTATGTTGGGGGAACTTACCCTCACAAACTTAAACTTTGATAATGGTACAAAAGTTTTTTTGTAAGGTCAATTTTAAGAAAAAATAGGTATGAACCTTCATACCTTGCTTTTTTGTCATTAAAAAGTCTTCCACTTAAAGCTCTGTTTGTTTTCAAAGTCTTAAAAATCTATTTTGAAAAATTAGATTATATTCCGAATGAAAATACTTTATAAATTGAAATTACCACATGAACGTGTTGCGTGTTCAAACGAATCCAACCTTTACACAAAACGTTTCAATTCATAGCACCAAGGATCTATAACCAACTACAGTAGATTTAAGCATGCAAAAAACAATATAGTCACTTTCTAAATCTGTAAGAAATTGGTTACCTTTAGAGTGTAGAACATTTACTTGAAATTACAATTAAAATCAAATGTCTCTTAGCCAACCAAATGTTTGTAACCAAAAAACTCAGTACATTATTTAGTGATTATCGCTCAGATTAGCAGGCTGGTATTTGTTAACAAATGTATCATGTTTCATTTCTATGTAGGAAATTAGTTTTGTTTGTGCATTGTCCTAATAATGTTAATGTTTAGAAAGTCTGAGAACACAGTACAGTTTATATTTTTATTTATTGTTTACTTAGGGAGGACAATTTTACTCAATTGCTCCAGATCTTCGTTTATTCGTTTTTAGATAAGGATGAACCCATAAACGGACAATATAGTCCAGGGGTCCTTCCTATTTTTCTTTTGTGCACTAGGTCAGCCTGTGGTAAAGTGGAGTGAGTTTTCGCTGAGGAGGACAGTAATTATTTGAGCCAATTTCACCAATTTTACAAGTTAGAAAAATCATTAATTATCAAATTATCATCGTTTAAAGTTAAACAGTCTTGTCGTGTTGGTGAAACACGTTATAATAACCTTAAGATGCGTTTAAAAGGGGTTTAGACTACAAAAAGACAGTTTGAAAATGCTAGTTCTCGGGGGTAAGTGTGCGCATACATTCGAAATATATAGACTGCTGTGAGATGCAGCGTTTGGGTGGACCGATGCTTCTAGGTGTCAAACGCGGCAACGCAATTCAAGTCTTGACCAAGTCAAGCAACCAACTATGATCAATTGTAAATAGCATGAGAATCAATCGTGGTTTGGTTAATCAACAACCAACCACAACCCCAACCTCAGGAGCGGCCTTTGTTCACCTTTTGCCCGACGGACATCTTATTTATTATGACAACTTTTACACAACTATTTATTACTTGTTAAATTATTTTATGCTACGCTACGGATTTAAATGTTGAATTTTGTGAATATATTTACCTAAATGTTTCTAAGAAAGTCAATGTTTATGTTGTTTGGTAAATTGTACTGTTTCCCATGAGTTCACCATTTTATAGGTTTAATACATAACCAGGGCCGACACGCAGCATAGCGCTAAAGCGCCGTTGAAAGAATAAAACAAATTTTCTTTGCAAAATTTGTTACACTAAATCAATAATTTTAACTCTAATCTACCTGCTTACTACCTCACTTCAGCCTTGGCCTTAACCACAACAGCCTTTGGCCTTATTCTATTCTTAACTTTGTGCTCTATTACCACTGGAGATTAAAGGCATTTAGCGTTTCACAGCCATGCTTGCCTTCAGACTTTTTTATGTTGTATGTATTATTAAATATTCTATAGATGAAGACAAACTGTAAAATTTGTTTGAGCTGAATCCATAAATAAATTTGCAGCCGATCATTTCAGCTGATTTTTGTTAGTTATAAGAGTTCCAAAATGGCTTAAAAATCGTTACAGACAGACGATCCTCCCCCAATACAAATACCCCAGCCATATTAACTAAAACTGCGGCAAGTTTCATCTCGTTAAATAGGTATTTTTTACCAAAAACGATCCTGAAACTTAATTTTCAACAACTATTCCATCAAAAGTTATTGCCGTTAAACTTAAAATGTTTGACATTTTAAACGGCAATAACCTTGATTGGCCAATTTCCCAGAAATGCTGTTTGCGACGTTTGTGTAAAAAAAATTAATAGCTTTTCAACGATATGCCATATCCAATAGCCATCTGCAATAAGATATACGTTTACTAACCCCCAACTGGTTGCAACCCACTGGCGCCATCAGACCAACAACCATTAGAAAAGTAAGTAGTTTATAGATAATAAACAGCCCTAAAATTTGCGTTTATCCCATAACCGTTCAAAAGTATTTAATTTTACCCAGTGCCTTGAATGGAAGTGAGGAAATTTGCCCAGTGTCTGAATGTCTAAGTGAAGAAATTCCAGTGCTCTGAATGTCAAAGTGAAGAAATTCTGAGGTAGTTTTCCCAAAATTAAACCCCTACAAATTCACCTAAATTTTTCAATTAAAAACTTTCTTTGTGGGTACCCATATTGTAAATAGCTAAAGACACAGGAAATGTTTAAACATGTAGTGGGTTAAACCCTTAAACAAAGTTTCACCACCATAGCTTCAGCCGATTTTCAGTTATTGGTCCAGTATGCCGTAAAACGTGTTCAGTGCCCATTTGGTCCCTCACCATTTATTTTGTAGACGGTTTATGGATACAAAATACAACTAAAAACACACTGCGTAATGGGTTAAACCTTAAACGAAGTTTCACTACCATATTTTAGCCGATTTCCAGTTATAAGCGGTCCAATATACCTTAAACGTTTTGTGCCCAATTTGGTCCCTAACCATTTATTTTGTGGACGTTGTATGGGTATAAAATATAGCTAACGATACACTGCGTAATGGCTAAAATCTTAAACAAAGTTTCGCCCTTATAGCTTCAGCCGATTTTGAGTTATAAGCCGTCCAAGATGCCTTAAAACGTTACAGACAGACAGACAGGAATTTTGTTGACGCCAGTTTGGCTTTGCAAAGTATATAACCAGGCCAACACAAATTAGATGTTTTTAAACTAAAAGACAGTTTTAAAAAGCTGGTTCTCGGTGGTAAGTCTGCGAGTATGTTTTCTTTATAAGCTTTGCAGTAATAGCTTTGCTCTTAGGTGGACCGATGGTGTCAAACGCGGCAACGCACTTTAACCTTATGATTTCAAGTCTGACTCGTCGAGCCGTTACCAACTAGTGGCCAAGTCAACTAGTGACTGTTCAACAACCGTGTGACCCGTAGCGGCACACACCCCTTACACCATAGTAGCGGACTTTGTTCACCTTTTGCCCGACGAAATTGATACGGGCTTATACCGAGTGTCCCACTTAAAGAGGTTTAAACGTTTAATTTTATATTACGTGCCTATTCATGCACCGAACTTTTTTAATAAAAAAATATTTAATAAAAATATACCCTGGTATTTCAGCTCCCTCAACTCCTTGTAGAAACAAAATGGCGGCATGGACGGCCATTTGTTTGGTCAGGCTGAAAAGATTGGGTGGTCGCTCCCACTGCGTTGGCGCTCGTTGTTGCTGGCCTCCGTTTTGCTTATTCCCAGCTCACAAGATCATGTACAAAGTTAGTTTTCGCCCCTTATCCTTATGAATTATGAGTAGTTTGATCTTTTAGCGAGTTTGCTATGTTGGAAACCGTGAACATTGCTCATAGTAACGCGTCGTCCTTCGGGCTCGCAATTAGAAGATATTCATTTCGCTAACTCACTTTGTTATTTTTCAATTTAGCTTTTTAACTTAAAGGTTTTAAACTATGTCAGGCCAGCTATTTTCTGAAATATAAACGAAAACCTTTTGTCCGGTTATATTCGGTAGTTCAATAATGTTGGAATTAACACATTTAAAAAATTTACGAGTAGTTCACCGTCAAACTGTTTGATTGTTTCGAATTTTCCTCCAGAGTTATACATATTTTAAACGTATCTGGGGTAACTATTTGCAGTAAGCTATGAATTGGACAGCGCGGTATTATTTATAATATACATCCATCACATAAAAAAAAAACTTCATCAGCTTAAATCACGGGAGTAATATCGTGTTTGCGTGAAATGTCTCATAACATTTTTATACGTTTCTTTAACAGCTTAAAATATTTTATGGCAATTATGTTGTAGAAAATTTAATTTTGATAATTCTTCTACCTTTACTACTTTTATAGCCTTGCTGAAGCGGGATCTATACCACTAAGCAGGCAAGAAGTACACTTCGGCATGAAGTTTTATTCCCGTTCACGAAATCTATAAAGAGTTTTAAAGCATGTAACTTACGTTTTTGTTGAAAACCTAGATATGCACGGAATATATCATTACCAGGTTTATTATGTTGAAATAATGTCTCTATGCTGGCTTTCAAACCTACATGGAATGCTAAAAATTTCGCGTTTTTTAGCGAGACGGAGGCTGCAGCTCGGCAAATATGAGTACACTAGCTGACAATTAATACCCGTGATACGCTACGGGATTAAAGTATTGAATTTTTGTGATTATATTTACCTAATTGTTTCTAAAAAAATCAATGTTTGTGTTGTTTGGTAAACTGTACTGTTTCCCATGAGTTCACCATTTTATAGCTTTAATACATTACTGCAGGCCGACACATATGCGGCTTAGCGCTAAAGTGCCGCTGGAATGAATAAAACAAATTTTCTTTGCAATTTGTTACACTAAATCACTAATTTTAACTCTAATTTACTCCGCTTACTACCTCGCTTCAGCCTTTGGCCTTAGCTTTTTGTGCTATATTACCACGGGAGATTAAAGGCTTTTACCTACGCTCACAGCCATGCTTCGGCTTCAGACTTCAGATAAGCAAGTTCAGAGCCCACTATTTTTTAGATGTTGTATGTATTATTTTTGACATTTTAAACGGCTATAACCTTTGATTGGCCAATTTCCCTGAAACGTTGTTTGCGACATTGTTTATGTTACAAACAAATATTTTTCAACAATATGCCATGGCCTATAGCCATTTGCAAAATCCGATCTACTAACCCCCAACTGGTTGCACCCCAAGGGCGCCATCTGGCCAACAACTAATTAGAAAAGTTGTTTTAGACCATAAAAAGGTAAAAAATTTGGCCTTGTAATGGCTGAATGTCAAAGTGAAGAAATTCTGAGGTAGTTTGTCCCTAAATTAAACCCCAAAACTTAGAAAAATCCTTTCTTAGTGGGTACCCATATTGTAAATAGCTAAAGGTACACTGCGTAATGGGTTAAACCCTTAAAGGATTTTACGCGGGAGAAAATAATTCTCCAAAGGGGACCTAGTGTCCAGGAAAATCACACTACTGCTCGAAAAATCTCAGTCGAGCCGGGCCGTTCCAGGGTTTCAGGTCAAATTGGGTGTTCGACACGGTTGGTTTGGTTTTATTTTGAGGGACTCAGGCTAATAGAGGTCAGGCCCTCAAGCTCTCATCACCGTCCCTCGTAATTATTGTTGGGTTAGCGGCGAATTTGGAATAAAAACTAATTTATTCTTCGGTAGGAAGCCGCAATTTCCTACTCTGCAGCGTGAATTTAGAAAAGTAAAAGAATTTAAATATTTAGACGCTGCAGACACACGCTATAACGGGCTGAGAGTCGTGGAATTTGAGACTCACCCTGTAGAGACAGCATGGTGTGTACCATGATTCTACACCATGTAGAGACAGTAGAGACTCACCCTGTATAGTAATATACAGAGTGTCGTATAAGTAAAGTGCCAGACTCTAGAAACAGGTTTTATGGGTTAAAGTCAAGAGAAAATTAAAAATAAAACTGTTTTCGAAAACTAGATATTTGCCATTTTATTTGTCACTAATTATTTATTATCTCCCACACCACTAATCGGATTTGATTCAAACTTAGCATACATTTGTATCTAATTAAGACCGTTTATGGAAAAAATTAGCAGCTTGATCTAACTTATGATTTTAAACGGTGGCTATTTCATGGTATTTTTAGGGAATTTTTGGAGTACACCTTAAATAGTGAATAAACGGTAGGTTTTACGATAAAATGTAAAGAATCTTGTTTTGTAGCAAATTTTACTACTTTCTACTATTTTACTACTATCTACTGACACCAAGGTAAAAAAGATCAATTCATAATCAACAAAGTAACAGTGGAAACCGTGGCAAACGTCAAGATAATAAGGTGGAAAGTCGTCTGTTTTCATCCAGAGTTTCCCCTAAAGCTTCGTTGTTTCCTAATAGACTTTTATGTTATTGATGTCAATAGATAGGTAGTAAAATTCACTACAAAATGTTATTCTTTACATTTTATCGTAAAAACCACCGTTCCTTCGCTATTTAAGGTGTAACACCAAAAATCCCCTAAAATTACCATAAAATAGCCACCGTTTTAAAATGATATGTTAGTTCATACTGGTAATTTTTTCCAACAATGGTCTTACTTAGATACAAATTTATGTTAAGTTTGAGTCAAATACGATAAATGGTGTCGGAGATAACAAATAATTAGTGAACAATATAAAATGGCAAATATCTGGTTAACTAAGCATGTTTGTAAAAAACTTTAATTTTGATTTTCTCTTTATTTTGACCCATTTAACCTTTTCCCAGAGTCTGGAACTTTACTAATGGGACACTCTGTATAGAAAAATACCAATTGTGAATAAAATAATTGCGTCTAATTTAAACAACAAATGAAATCTAATTTTATTATTTGTAAATTCGCTAGGATTCACGTTAGCGCTAGTGGCTACGAGTCGGGTATGTTTTGTGATTAGAGTAGAGTCGGAATAAAGTGTGTATCACAATCACAGAGTGTTTATTATATTGTTGTATGTTCTAACACTAGTTCTTTCTTTACCCTTGACTGTAAGGATAATGTCGATAACAAAGATTTGCGCTAATTGCACCTTTACAAGTTAGAAAAATCATTAATTATCAAATTATCATCAGTATTTAAAGTTAAACAGTCTTGTCGTGTTGGTGAAACACGGTTAGCACACCTTAAGATGCGTTTAAAAGGGGTTTAGACTAAAAAGACAGTTTGAAAATGCTAGTTCTCGGGGGTAAGTGTGCGCATACATTCGAAATATATAGACTGCTGTGAGATGCAGCGTTTGGGTGGACCGATGCTTCTAGGTGTCAAACGCGGCAACGCAATTCAAGTCTTGACCAAGTCAAGCAACCAACTATGATCAATTGTAAATAGCATGAGAATCAATCGTGGTTTGGTTAATCAACAACCAACCACAACCCCTACACCTCAGGAGCGGCCTTTGTTCACCTTTTGCCCGACGGACATCTTATTTATTATGACAACTTTTTACACAACTATTTATTACTTGTTAAATTATTTTATGCTACGCTACGGGATTTAAATGTTGAATTTTTGTGAATATATTTACCTAAATGTTTCTAAGAAAGTCAATGTTTATGTTGTTTGGTAAATTGTACTGTTTCCCATGAGTTCACCATTTTATAGGTTTAATACATAACCAGGCCGACACGCAGCATAGCGCTAAAGCGCCGCTGGAAAGAATAAAACAAATTTTCTTTGCAAAATTTGTTACACTAAATCAATAATTTTAACTCTAATCTACTCCGCTTACTACCTCACTTCAGCCTTTGGCCTTAACCACAACAGCCTTTGGCCTTATTCTTATTCTTAACTTTTTGTGCTCTATTACCACGGGAGATTAAAGGCATTTAGCTACGCTCACAGCCATGCTTCGCCTTCAGACTTTTTTTATGTTGTATGTATTATTAAATATTCTATAGATGAAGACAAACTGTAAAATTTGTTTGAGCTGAATCCATAAATAAATTTGCAGCCGATCATTTCAGCTGATTTTGTTAGTTATAAGAGTTCCAAAATGGCTTAAAATCGTTACAGACAGACGATCCTCCCCCCAATACAAATACCCCAGCCATATTAACTAAAACTGCGGCAAGTTTCATCTCGTTAAATAGGTATTTTACCAAAAACGATCCTGAAACTTAATTTTCAACAAACTATTCCATCGTTATTGCCGTTAAAACTTAAAATGTTTGACATTTTAAACGGCAATAACCTTTGATTTGCCAATTCCCAGAAATGCTGTTTGCGACGTTTGAAAAAAAAATTAATAGCTTTTCAACGATATGCCATATCCAATAGCCATCTGCAATAAGATATACGTTTTACTAACCCCAACTGGTTGCAACCCACTGGCGCCATCAGACCAACAACTATTAGAAAAGTAGTTTATAGATAATAAAACAGGCCTATAAAATTTGGTGCGTTTATCCCACACCGTTCAAAAGTATTTAATTTTACCCAGTGCCTTGAATGTGGAAGTGAGGAAATTTGCCCAGTGCTCTGAATGTCTAAGTGAAGAAATTCCCAGTGCTCTGAATGTCAAAGTGAAGAAATTCTGAGGTAGTTTTCCCAAAATTAAACCCCTACAAATTCACCTAAATTTTTCAATTAAAAACTTTCTTTGTGGGTACCCATATTGTAAATAGCTAAAGACACGAAATGGGTTAAAATGGGTGTAGTGGGTTAAACCCTTAAACAAAGTTTCACCACCATAGCTTCAGCCGATTTTCAGTTATTAGCGGTCCAGTATGCCGTAAAACGTGTTCAGTGCCCATTTTGTCCCTCACCATTTATTTTGTAGATTTATGGATACAAAATACAACTAAAAAACACTGCGTAATGGGTTAAACCCTTAAACGAAGTTTCACTACCATATTTTTAGCCGATTTCCAGTTATAAGCGGTCCAATATACCTTAAAAACGTTTTAAGTGCCCAATTTGGTCCCTAACCATTTATTTTGTGGACGTTGTATGGGTATAAAATATAGCTAACGATACACTGCGTAATGGGCTAAAAACTTAAACAAAGTTTCGCCCTTATAGCTTCAGCCGATTTTGAGTTATAAGCCGTCCAAGATGCCTTAAAACGTTACAGACAGACAGACAGGAATTTTGTTGACGCCAGTTTCGGGCTTTGCAAAGTATATAACCACCAAATAACCAAAAACCGATGGATTCCTTGCAATGTACAGACAAAAGTCTTATTTTATTTGTATAGATTAGTGTAGGCTGGGCGCAAATGTTTATTTTTAAAACAAATTGTTCCACAAAACTATGGTTAGACCTAATAAATATATTAAATCTTTAAAAATCCCTAAAACTAAAACTAATTTTAAACTATTTGCTGTTGCCAATAAGCTGAATCGCAAGGTAATACTGGTATCTCGTCAAATAATAGCCTACGTTCTGCCGTAAAACTGTTTTACTTATATTCTTATGGACAATTTTATTAAACACTCGAGAATTAGACTTTTAAAATTTGACACCAGCATCCTTTACCTATGCTTATACTTTTAATTCAGCATGTAGAAATCACCAATAATCATTCATTCATTTGATACAACTTTAGAATTCTTAATTTGCCGTATTGAAGTACGGTACAGTTGCATTATTGAAGAACTCGAACCTATAACCATTCTAGAACAGTAATATAACGGTTTCAACATACCGGTCAGTATCTTAGTCTGAATAAATAAAGTATTCTGCAAGGCCTAAATAGTAGATTAACAGGACATCGTTATTTGAAATTTTACCTACACAGAGGCAGTAACTGGATAGAAGAGGGGGTCAATAAGGTGGGGTTGGCGCGGGGGAAACTGGGCCAATTGACCAGTTTTTTTACATTTTGCTCAATAACTCGTAAACTTAGAGAGATACAAAAAAAATTATTGAGATATAGAACTTGTAGATAATTTCATGCCACAATTACAATTTTCCATCAGATTGAAGATCGGATCACTTGTTTAGGCGCTAGCGGTCAAATAGTAAACACGTACACGACCCATTTTTTTCTTAATTTCAACCCCTCAAAAACAACCCTTAAAATCAAACTTTTACGAAACCGTTTCTTAGTGGGTGGTTTTGGGCTACAAAAAACAGGTGTGCAAAGTTTCAACTCTTTAGGCCTTGTAGTTTGGGCTCGACGATGATGAGTGAGTGAGTGAGTCAGTCAGTCAGGACAAAGCCTTTTATAAATTTAGATATAATCATAATAATAACAAGAGTATACTTTCATGTAATAGTGGTCTAAATACAAAGATATTTTCGTTAAGTTGTAATCATGTTATCAATAGAAACAAGTGTCATGTATCTCTTCATCTTTGAACATAAGTAGAACTTAATGCTCAGTTTAGTTTTATTTCCCCGAAATTAAATTCTGAATAGGACATTCAGTTTGGAATCTTATATCTCACAGCAAAGTTGCAGGGGTTATTTGATCAAATGATTGAATGATTGGCTGAAACCTCTCTCTCTTCCTCCATCAAACACCTTGCTGAATCTAAGAAACACTCGAACCTCTCCCCCCTCCCCCCCCCCCCTAACGCAACCACTACCTTGGCTAAATGTACACTTCACCGACCCGAGGTATTCTTTCTCCATTCATCTGTCTACTCTTTTATTTGCATTGCATATTGAGTTAAAACTTGGTAACGTTTAAATTGCGAACATGCAAGATTAATTCGTTCTGAAAAAACTCATAGTCTTTAATTTCTTAACTCTAATAGTTCTTCAACTACTTCATCTTTTTCATATTTTTTGTCATTTAATGTACATTATGTAGTGATGTTCTTTTAACACCATTAAAGTAATTATTCTATAATTTTCAATTTATTAAAGATATAAATTGTGTTTCTATATTTCCATTAGTAGTATCTTTGTATTGTTCTAACTTCGTCACCAATAAGGACGTGTTTCATTTCATTCCATTTCAAGACCGAACTGTATGACACAGGTTCTTGGTAGGGTCTGGACAAATCGCACTGTTTATGAAAACCGGCTTCACGTTTATGAAACCAGGTTATGAAAACAGGTTTCAGCGTCTCATGTTTATGAACACGTTTGAGCATATCACGGGAATAAGTTCTCCGTATGTCGCAAAACACGAGTCGTGAATAAGCAAGGAGTAGAAAATAGTAAAATATTTAATATCAAAATAAATAAAAGGAACATATGTTTCGTTGTATTGGTTGTATTTCAATATAAACTTGAATAACTATAAAATTGTTCTAGGGTTCTTGGTAAATGTCGCCAACATATGTGCAAGGATTCAAACACCTGTAGTAGAATAAACATTTGTCCTATTAGAGTTTCTCAAAGCTTTTTTCTGCAGCCATCTTGGTTTAATACGGTACCATTTTCGGTAGGTACCTGGTAAGTACGGTACAATAAATGTTTGTACCAAGATTAATCTAAATCGGATCATAAGTTTTAAAGCATAAAAACCCATTTTTTCGGGAAAAGGTCACTTTCGGTGAACCGTTTTGGCTCGTTATTGAAATTAAACTAGAGATACACAAAAAGGATCATATGTACCTAATTTCTTGAAAGTATGACAAAAATGCTACTTTTAGAGCAGTCACAAGGGCAATAAAAACTTTTTAACAACAAAATTGGACCGACTTCAAAAACCACCCTACAGTAAAATGCTCTAAAAAGTTTGAAATAATTTGGTAATTCAATTATGTATTGCTTTACATGCTACATTAATAAAAAATTAGTTTCTGATGTTTTATGCGAACACTAGCTGATAGTACCCGCACTTCGCCTCGGGGCTTTCTTAACATAGCTGTGTGTATATTTATTAAAACTGTAAATTTAAAGTTAACAAAAAAAGTTTCCTATATACCCTTAGAAAAACCATTTAGTTAGCCTGTTAGTTCACCATCTTCTCCTTATAATTGTTGGCTACCTTGTGTCATAGTAACTATGACTTACTTATGTCATTTACTTCCGCGCCGTTCCGGCCGTTTTCAGAGCCCAATTTGGTTTTTTGCAATTTATTTTGAGGATGTTACGATATGGACATCAAATGTAGCTAAAGACACACTGCGTGATTAGTTTTAGCCGATTTGGACTTATAAGCGGCCCAAAATGCCTTAACACATTTTCAGTGTCCCCTTTGGTCCCTTGCAATTTATTTTGTAGATGTTGTATGGATATGAAATACAGTACAGCTAAAGTCTGAAGACACTTTGAGTAATGAGCTAAACCCTTAAACGAAGGTTAACCGCCATAGCTTCAGCCGATTTTGAGTTATAAGCCGTCCCATATGCCTTAAAAACGTTACAGATAGACAGATACACAGGATTTTTTTCCGTCAGTTACGCCTCGCCAGTCTTCAACACCGCGGCCACGTGAGTGGAAGGGAGGGGGACTAGTTTGCCGGACACACCACAGAGAGTGCCGGTAAGGAAAAAATCTTTTCAGAGCCCACTTTGATCCCTCGCCAATTATTTTGTGGACGTTGTATAGATACAAAATGTAGCTAAAGACACGCTGTGTAATGGGTTGAACCCTTAAACAAAGTTTCACTATCATAGCTTCAGCCGATTTTCAGTTATTAGCGGTCCAGTATGCCATAAAAACGTGTTCAGTGCCCACTTTGGTCCCTCGCCATTTATATTATGGACATTGTATGGATACAAAATATAGCTAAAGACACACTGCGTAATGAGTTGAACCCTTAAACAAAGTTTCACTACCATAGCTTCAGCCGATTTTCAGTTATAAGCGGTCCAGTATGCCGTAAAAACGTGTTCAGTGCCCACTTTGGTCCCTCGCCATTTATATTATGGACGTTGTATGGATACAAAATATAGCTAAAGACACACTGCGTAATGGGTTGAACCCTTAAACAAAGTTTCACTACCATAGCTTCAGCCGATTTTCAGTTATAAGCGGTCCAGTAGGCCGTAAAAACGTGTTCAGTGCCCACTTTGGTCCCTCGCTATTTTTTTTATGGATACAAAATATAGCTAAAGGCACACTGCATAATGGGCTAAACTCTTAAACGAAGTTTTACACCCCATAGCTTCAGCCGATTTTCAGTTATAAGCGGTCCAGTATGCCGTAAAAACGTGTTCAGTGCCCACTTTGGTCCCTCGCCATTTATTTATGGACGTTGTATGGATACAAAATATAGCTAAAGACACACTGCGTAATGAGTTGAACCCTTAAACAAAGTTTCACTACCATAGTCAGCCGATTTTCAGTTATAAGCGGTCCAGTATGCCGTAAAACGTGTTCAGTGCCCACTTTGGTCCCCGCTATTTTTTTTTTATGGATACAAAATATATAAAAGGCACTGGCGCATGTATGGGCTAAACCTAAACGAAGTTTACCCCATAGCTTCAGCCGATTTTCAGTTATAAGCGGTCCAGTATGCCGTAAAACGTGTTCAGTGCCCACTTTGGTACCTCGCCATTTATTATGACGTTGTATGGATACAAAAATAAGCAAAGACACACTGCGTAATGAGTTGAACCCTTAAACAAAGTTTACCCCCAGCTTCAGCCGATTTTCAGTTATAAGCGGCCAGTATGCCGTAAAACGTGTTCAGTGCCCACTTTGGTCCCTCACTATTTTTTTATGGATACAATGTTTATAGCTAGCATGACTGCATAATGCTAAAGCCTAAACCCTTAAACGAAGTTTACCCCATAGCTTCAGCCGATTTTCAGTTATAAGCGGTCCAGTATGCCGTAAAAACGTGTCAGTGCCCACTTTTGGTCCCGCTATTTATTTTTGATAAAATATAGCTAAAGGCACACTGCATATTAAATAAAACCTTAAACGAAGTTTACCCCATAGCTTAGCCGATTTTCAGGATTGTCCAGTATGCCAAAACGTGTTCAGTGCCCACTTTGGTACCTCATTTATTTCATGGACGTTGTATGGATCAAATATAGCTAAAGACACATGCGTATTGGTTGAACCCCAACGAAGTTTTACCCATAGCTTCAGCCGATTTTAGATATAAGCGGTCCAAGACGTTCCAAAACGTTACAGACAGTTTGTTGACGCCAGTTTCATCTTTGCAAGTTACTGTATATTACCCAATTCAAATAACTAAAATTTCATTAGCATTGATAAAAAATACAATTTTTATTTACAATTTTAAAAAATGTACAATTTTATCAATGATTTAACAACTTTACCTCAAGAAGAAGACGAAATCCAATGATGAAGATTTTAAATATGACACATGAAAACGAATTCTTCCTAAGTCCCAACTGACGATGGAGTTTTCGATCTCGAAATCGATTTTGAGGACAAAATCAATAATTGATTGCTAAGGTGAGACTATAATATTTACAAATAACTAAAACCGATAGACGCATTGCAATGTACAGTCAAAAGTCTTGTTTTATTATATCGATTTGGTTAGGCTGGGCGCAAAATGTATATTTTTAAAGCTAATTTGTTCCACAAAACTAAGGTAAGATTTAAATATATTATGTCTTTGAAAATGTCTTAAAATTAAAACTAATTTTTAACTATTTGCTGTTGCCAATGAGCTGACTCGCAATGTAATACTCGTATCTCGTCAAATAATAGGGCCTACGTTCTGCCGTAAAACTGTTTTACTTTAATAGTCATCTTATGGACAATTTTATAAAACACTCAAGCATTAGACTTTTAAAATTTGACACCAGCATCCTTTACCCATGCGTATACTTTAAATTCAGCATGTAGAAATCACCAATGATTATTCGATACATCTTTAGAATTCATAATTTGCCGTATTGAAGTACAGTACAGTTGCAGTATTGAAGAATTCGAACTTATAACCATTCTAGAACAGTAATATAACTGTTTCAACATACAGGAATATCTGAATAAATAAAGTATTCTGCAAGGCCTGAATAGTAGATTAACAGGACATCGTTATCTGAAATTTTACCTACCAATAAGGCAGCAACTGGATATAAAAGAGGGGCTTCAATAAGGTTAAGTTATGGTTCTATAAAATTGTAGATAACTCATTTCACACTAACGATTGTCATCAGATTGAAGATCGGATCACTCGTTTAGGCGCTAGCGGTCAAATAGTAAAGACGTACACGACCCATTTTAATTTCACCCCTCAAAACCACCCTTAAAATCAAAATTTTACAAAACCGTTTCTTAGTGGGTGGTTTTGGGCCACAAACAGGTGTGCAAAGTTTCAACTCTTTAGGCCTTGTAGTTTTGGCTTGGCGATGATGAGTGAGTGAGTGGAGTCAGTCAGTCAGTCAGTTCAGGAAATATAGATATATATTTTCTTAAAGACAATTAAATTTGACCCTCACCTGGTTCATTCAAAACTATGATCAGATGTATAGTTTGGCGTCTATAAATTCAAACAAAGAAATGTTTTAGAGTATTTTTAGACGAAAATATCTATTTACCTCGGCAACACTAAAATATTTCGAAGATATAAGGCTACTATCTTGTTGGAAATTTAATTTTACATCAAGAAAGTGCTATTGAAGCCCTTTTTGGTTCGAAATAGTGTTGTTTCCGCCCAAAATACGCAACAAATACACGGGTTCTTGAGATTTGTTGAGGTTATGTAATATTTTTGTATAGAAATATTAGTCCGATCAAAAATATATTTAAATGGGACCACTATGGAGTTAACATCTATCAATCAACGCAAATTGGATGTAAAACGATGGCCGCGTTCAAAAGTAATTCGTGAACAGACATAAAAAATAAAAATCGCCGCAGGTCAACTTGTATAACCTCCTCGTTTCTCTGAAGTCGGCCAATATAAAGAGTGTATGCACTGACTAACTGTCCGGTCAGCACCAATGGCAGGCTCGGAGCAGTGAATAATAAACAGCCCTATTGGCTGTGCATAAATAGGTATTTTGTGTCTGATCTGTTACAGCTGGTCAGTCTGCTTCACGGCTGTGATTGGTCGTCCACTGCTCCGAACCAGCCAATGGGGCTGTTTAGCAGCTGGCCAGGCAGTCAGTCATTGTGCAGCTAAGACTGGCCGTGCTTGATTTCTTTATTTCGTAAAGTGTTTGTACATGTTGTATTGTTTTCTAGGCTAGCTCTTAAGGATATTAAGGACAAAATTAAGTTTATTGGGTAGTGGGTGACTGGTCAGCTCGCGGCGATTAATTTAAGGTAGCTATTTTCCTAATGTTTTGTGATATGTTTAGGTTACTTTCCACCTGACGAGGATGGACACGAATTCAGATCACGAAACGTCGTGTAATTTTTGTTCACTCAAAAACGATGGAAAACATAATCATATTTCAACTTCATTGCAATATTCAGCGTACTTGCCTCCAAATTGAAAATTATCAGCAGTTACCTGTGTGTTTGTATAGAATGTACTCGGACTAACTGGGAAAGATAAAACTAGGTTATAGTTTTAGTTATTTATTCAAACACAACAACACATTGATGTATAAATATTATCTGCATATAAAATAGTAATATAAATGTTTAAAAATAAATTATATACTCTTTCTATAAAAATATAATATGTATATGATCTTTTAGCTGTTCTAAATAAAAGTGTTCTACATGATAAGTTTTGTATTTTGTTGAAATGACCTGGTAGAAGTTATTATTTTTGCAATAACTTTTATGGGCAAAGTTCTCTATTCTTTTGACTTCTTTCAAGCCAAAGTTTGCCCTTCTAGATTTTAAGAATATACACAAATAATATAGTTCTTAGTTTAATAGTCTTGAAGCTAAAAAGGAGATTAGATTTGTTGGATTTGTAGTAACAAGTTGCAAGAGTTTCTAGAGAAAAGCTAGTGCTTACAACAGATGTTTACTTAAATAATAAAGGAATATACTGAACAAATCATACAATATATATGACTGAAAAGGTTTTAAGAGAAAGCATTCTTTTACATACACCATAGTTTTATTTTAAAACCTACAGTTGAAGTTTGTAACAATGTATTAATAATTTAACTTTTCAGACTACCACAAGGTAAAAAGGCAGAAAGCAAATCCTGTATAATATCAAACATAGTTTCTCACATTCTGGTTGGTGAGTTTCTACTCTTATCAAATCCTATGTTACCAAACCTCTCTTAACGTATTTGGAAAACTGTGGGTCAATATCAGTATAAGTGGATCAATCAGCTCAACTCTTAAGTTTTATTTCACATAGGTAGTGTGTCCATATTTACATATTCTTATTCTTGTTTAGTATTGAATTCATCCAGGTTAATCACAGTAAAAAACAGAAAACTCCTGTAATTATTCACTAAGTGAAAAATGACATTAAATATACAATAGGAAAATTTACAGAGTAGGTACAGTTTCTTTGAGGAGTTAACCTAGTTCTGCTAGAACAGAGTTAAGATCTTCTTGGAGTGCAAGGGACATTTCTCGTTGTCGATTGATGTCGTCTTGTAATCGGTCGATATTGGCTTTCAGCAGATAGTTTCCTTTCTTGAGTGTGCCTAGACGAGTTTCATGGTGTTTAGATCGGTCAGTTAAGTTTTTCCGTCTGTCATCCACTGGAGCATCTTCCGGCAGATCTCCGTCTGTAAGTTCCTCTTCTTCACTTTCTTCACTTTCGCTTTCACTTTCAGTTTCCTTGAAATTTAAAAAGTACATAAAAATAGACGTACGGTACAGTAAAAAATTGATAGTTTGAGTATCTGTGGACTGAAGGAATGGCAAACTATCCAATATACCACTAAATAGAATAGAATACTATACATTTTGAAAATCCCACAAAATACCGTTTAACCAATGAGTTAAATGTTACAAAGAAAAAAATACCAATTTTAATATATAACCTGGTTTGCGTACATCATTACTGCAGTGCAAAATGTTTTTAAATCTTTCTTTGCTTATACTTTTGTTATCATCAAGTCACCACGGAAAGTGTTGAGCTATCGAGTTCCTACTATATTATGTATTGACATTTTAAACCATGGGTTTCAGACGTACACTTATGATTTAAGTGGAAGGACAAGATTCAAGATTCAAAAGTTCTCTTGCCAGAAGTGGATACAGGATATTTCTGAGAGAGGGTGTGGCATAAGGTAGCAGTATGGTGTACTCCCTAAAAGCGGTTGGGGGAGGGGGTTGTAAAAAGAATGTAAATAAATCTCTCTAGATGTTTTAAGCTCTGTTTTAAGGCTTGTGTTAACGAAATGGATAACCCAAGTTTCCGAAAATATGGTCTCTGAGTAAGAGAGTACAGTATTAAAATTAATCTTGCTTGGAAGTTCTATATTATTGGAGAACTATAACAAAGTCATAATAAGCTTTCCTTAAAAAGGTTGCTTAACAATACTGATTATTTAGTTGATTAAAACTGGTTGAAGTTTTCTAACAAATTAGACTTTGTTGCGGATATTAATTCTCGCAATTTGATTGATTATTAATAGGGTTTTCCTTGCGCTATTTAGAACTGGAAAATACTTTTGTAGAATCTATTGCTAACGAAAGATTGCTGCAGATGTTATCAGTAGCCAAGAAATTTTCACCGACTTATCTGAAAATAAATATATGAATGATCATCCTACATTGACTTTTCTTAACAAGTAATAAGAAAACATTTGACACATGACGTCTTGTTTTTCCTTGTTCACGGTTCTACTGCTGAAAACTAATCTAATTGATATTATCATTAAAGTTTGTAATTTCTTAGGATTGTGTAACTAATTAATATGAACTTGATACAGTTTAAAGTTCAACTTAAATCATAGTAGAATGAAGGTGCTAGAAAAAAGAAGAGTGTATCATTTGAATTCATTAATTTCCTGTCCATTACATTTAGTTGATTTAAGAAAATTTGTTTAATAACTTTAGTAATAGTCTTCTAGTGGAAGAAAACTGGTAACTTTTAGATGCATTTTATGTTTTGATAAGGCCAATATGTTAAATAAAGAGTTTTCCATACAATAAAGGAAAGTAACTTAAGTTGTATAAAATCCCCTTGTTTATGTTAACATGTTTATGCACTAAAAAAGTTTAAAAACTTTAGGATTTCAAAAATTATCTTGCCATGTCTTATACAACAAAATAATATGTTTTCTGCTAAACTCATTAAAACTTTGTAGTATATTGAGCCACCATAGTTAGAAACTCTACTAGCTTTAAAACAATTAATCAGCAAATAAAAACATACCCAGATTTTTATCCTTACCTCTTCTTCCTCATCTTCCACGTCTTCTTCTGGCTTCTCTTCTTCTTCCTCCTCTTCAGCTTCTTCGTCATCCTTCATCAGTTTTGCCATTTTATCAACTTCTTTCTGCAGTGCTTTGTACTTCTTCTTCTCATCCTTTAATGTCTTCTGCTGTTTTCGCAGCTGTTCTCGAAGACTGTGTCGTTCTCTTAACGCTGATGCTTGTTTCTCTTTATAAGATCTCAGTTTGGTTGCTAAGAGTTTCAGTTCTCTTGCAATTCTTTTTTCTTGTAAAGCTGCTGCATTGGATTCATTTTCTTCCTCTTCTATTAAAAACAAAAATCAACATTAGATTAATACACCAGATTATTATACAAAGAAGAAAGAAATATTTAATTGAAAATTATATTGCATATAAGGTTATGCAATATAATTTTTGTGAACAAAGAGGTGCAGTATACATCGATCTTTATGTACATATTCGCATGTAGTCCTCTAATATTTACCATATGCCTTTATTTTTCCAATCTAATACATATTTGCAGTTGATTTATATTGTATTTTATTTCTTAAACTAAACTATTCCAGCTTAGAGTAGAGTAAACAAAATACAACGGTTTAGTTATAGATACATAATATGTTGTGACAAATCAAAACAATATTCTAAAAACAAATATTTTATTTGGGAACTTTTTAATGTTATTAGGATTTTATTTAGATGTTTTGTGTCTTCCATGCTTTTGAATAAAATAATAAAGAGCAAGTGCATTTAATATTAATTCTCAAAAGATGTTATTACATATGATTTGGTAGAATATGTTATGAAATATCTGCGATTTAAAATATATTTAGTTGTTTTTTTAACTAATTGAAGTCAAACTAGCTGATACTATTTTCAAACCTTTTACCTAACAGTTAGTTACTCCACCAATCTATATTATCTTTGATTTTCGTTAAGGGGAAATGGTGTCAAAACTATCGCTTATAAGGTAAAGATAAATGGTGTAATTCAAATTATAAACAAAATAATAATACACATTTACCAGACTCAGTTTCCGTTTCAGTCTCATCAGTGTAATCCGAATCCTCCTCCGATTCCATAGGTGCCCCTTTACCATTAGGTACGTTAGTTGAGGACGCAGCTAGTTTCTTAGCACTTGGCTGTTTCGAGATGGGCAAATTGCTGCGAGCTCCTGACTTAAGTTCCATTTCCAACTGTTGGTTTTTCAGCCACGCTTTCTCCAGTTTGGCTCTGGTAGCGTCCAGTTCTTCAGCGGTGTACTTATACTTGTCCTCCATCTCTTTTGCCACCCTGTGAGAATCTGATGCTTCTTCTTTCAACTGCTGGACTAGCTGCTCAACAATATTTCATATTTATAGGGTAAAACTGTCTTACAAAACATTTCAATAAATAACATTATTTAAGCTCAGAGAACCATAGAACTATCTTTTAATAGCATTAACTATTAGGACATTGGGCAAACTTTTGATGACTTTCCTTTTGACAGAGACTAAAAAGCTCATTCCTAAATATCTTGAACAGCTAACTCGAGTTTTCACAGTTACCAAAACCCCCTTAAAAGTAAAGCTGCTGTAACCCAATCTCAAACAGAAATGACAGCGCTTTAAAGCTTTAAATTCTCAAACATTTACCCCGCCACTTTGTTATTATAAAGTCAACCTTTTTAAATGTGGTTTCCAATTGCGATGTAGCTTTAAGTAAAATAAAATCAACAAGGCAAAATTAAGACATGCGACTCTATTATAGCCTTTCTAAAAGAAAAAAATTGTTACATTCTAATTGCTGATGGTGCATACAAAAGGTAGCTTGCCATGTAAAGTTTGACCCGGTCTGACAGTTAGAAAGCTGGTGTCAGACTTGTGTGTCAACTGTATACTATAATAAAATTAATTTTGCGTGATTAATAAGAACCCCTTAGTGGTATATTTACAGTTTGGTACAGTATGCATTTGGCCAAATGTGTACTAAACTTCTTTTGATACAAAGTAGTCAACTTGTGGTGTAAATTTCTAGATTCAAGCATAATACCTTTAGACTACCTTGCCCTTTTTAAATATTAAATTTGAAATTTATTTTTATAGTGGTCTAGATAATGTGAGCTAATTAGAACTGATAGTAGGCCTACCTTGGATTAAAAATACTCAGTTCACTTGAAAAACTGTGGAAAAGCACTTTTTAACCTTCCAGGTGTGTCATGGATTAAAAACATGAAAGGTGACACACGGAGGTTTCCTCCAGGTTATGAAATAAAAGAGTGTATTTATTAACTACAACTACCAATAAAAAAACATTATTAAAAATAACATAATAGTTTAAGGTCAAATATAAATGGTATCAAGAAGAAAAACTTTGAAAAAACTCACAAAAGTTATAATATGATCAAAGTTGCATTAGTTTCATTTGAATTATTATTATTTTAAACAACATATACTTATAATTATGTAGGAACAAAAAATTGACAATAAAGCTAATTACTGTAAAAGTTAAGTAACCCAAATCACTAGAGGTATCACACAGAATTAAACTCCGGGATTACTGTTGAAAGACCAGTGAGACACAGTGGAATTTGGAAACCTCCGTGCCGCGGCAGACTTATAGACTCTGACTGAGGGTGTGGATGAGGGATGAGGGTGAAAGTTAGTGAGTGAGTTTCTAGAAAGAGGTGCGTAAGGTATCTCAGCTCTCGACACTGCCGGAACACATGAACATGTCTTTATATAAACAAACAAATATATATCTGGAGGAAACCTATGTGGTGATACCTCTGGAAGGTTAACACAATTTAAAGCTCAATTGAATTTAACACTAAATGTAATCAACGTATAAATTGGTAATCTTGTTGTACAGAAATAGTTTAGCACTGAAAAACTTAATCTTATTGCATCAAAATTTAGCAACACTTTGTAGCATAGATTGTTCCTTGTCAACCTATGGATTAAGCACCTTGGATTGCATGGAACCTCAGATTACCAAGACTTGAAGTATCACAACTCTAATGTAGTATTTTCATAATTTCATAGTTAAGTTTAATTAAAGCATTTACCTTCTCGTCTGCTTCAGACCTTGTATGCATTACTGTTCCTTGTTCCGTGTTTATATTTTTAGTGTTCTTCTCTTTTTCAAGTTCCACTTCCAGGTTGAGGAGTCTTGCCATAAGCCTTTTGTTTTCCCTCTCCAAGGCTTCTTTGTTTCTGAGTTCCAACGCCAACATCTGCTTAGTGGATTGCAAGTCATCTCTCACTTTGTCTATGTCGTCCAGTTCATCAGGCTCAGCTGCCACAGCCACCACATCGGCCATCGACATCGACTTCTGGATTTGCTCTTCTATTGTCATTTGTCGACGGAACTTTCGCAAACCTGAGAATCATTATACACTATTTAAACTGTTATTGTTCTCAATACAGTTAGTTAAGTAACTGTCATTAGAAAGCTAGTGACTTTAATGTTGAATATTTTAAGTTTTAGTAAACCCTATTACTACCCCTCTGTAGTCTACACAATAAAAACCTTTACACTTAAGAGGTGAAATGAAGCTTACCATCTAATATGGGTTTGCTCCTGTCATTGCATTTTACTCTTTTCAGTTTCACTCCTTGTGCGATTTGGTTGAGTAATTGTTTGTGAGGGTCTCTCTTGTTCTCCTTCTCTGATTCGTAAACAAACTATAAAGAAAACAAAACTTAATTATTGAAATGACAAATATAACAAACTTAGATACTTTTACTTTACTTTGATACTTTGCTTTGCGACACCAACCAGTCTTAGAGGGTATTTTAAGGTGAATATGAAATGATGGTGAGCGTGATGAGTGTTTTGATGGATGATGAGGTGAAGTCTTGTTACAAACTAGGACCGACTGTTACCCAGATTGGGTCATTAATTAATAGCCCAACAAACAATGGAATGGACCAATGGCTTAGCGTAACTTCCGGACCACGTTGAACACCTGTGTGGAGGACTTCTGAATGATGTTACGAGTATATTCCATGAATAAAAATGGCACACCTTTTCAAATGTTTTGGTTATTAATACAATTTTTAAATGTTATTTATTACACTTTTGATTGACTTTGAAAACGGTCAGGTTTTTTGGCCATCCGGTACTATTGAGTTTATTCTTAAAATCCTAACTCTTCTCAACTTTAGCGGATCTGTAATGGTTTGATATGGACCGCGACTCCGGAGCTCATCACTCTGGTGACGTGGGTTCGATCCCTGCAGTCTCCACTTACACTTTGTAAAGTGCATGCACAGTTTTAATCTAGGCACTTTGTCACAGCACATAGAAAATATATTTCATAATAACTTCAATCCATTTATGTTGACATATATAATTTCAAACTTTATCATAAAGTATATCTCACTAACATCCTAACCCACAAAGAATATAAAAGTTGGCAACACTAAATAATATGTTTGTAATCAGAAAAACTTTGTCCGAAACTACACATACGTTTCCAATGCTGTCACTTGAAAGTAGAAAGTAAAACAAAAAAATAGCTCCATTCACAACAGAACAGTAACATAGACTGCTATCTATCAGAAGGAGTGGGGAAACTGTCCTCTTCTTGGAGCCAAATAGGACAATTAATTGTAAACTTAGATTTTATTTTCATCGTTAAGAGGTGGAAACTATGTATGTGAGTCGATTATATTGAGGAGGCAATACCAATTTAACTCAAGTCTCAAGGTTGTTTAATTCCACTTTGCCAATTGTTATTTTGAGAACAGTTCATGTACGTAAGGTTGTTGTGATACATAGATAATAATAGAATTAGAGTAAAAATGTCACACCAGAGCATAAGAATAGTCAGCTCACTTAAAGACACTGTTCCACAGTAGATTAAGTTGTAGCTGTGATATGGGTTCCTTGGTCCAGAGAGGTGAGCTCAGAGGGGTGTTAAGGATGGGCAATATGTATGAGGCTTATCTGGTTGTTATCTAAGCTAGTCTATTTGTTTTAATGTTGTAAATATATTTGAATTAAATTAAATGAAAAAAGTGCTTTGTTTTACTATTATTTTTAATGTACAACAAACAATAACACTTCGCTAAACATGGTCAAGACTACCGTCTGTTTGGTTGGCATAGTACTAAAATAACTATTGCATTCAAATCAAATACGATTAATACTTAGTGAAATTTTTAAACCAAAGGGTAATACATTTAAAAATGTTACTAAATATTAATTGTATTTGATTTGAATGCAATAATTGTTATTTTAGTATTTTGCCAACCAAACAGACGGTCATCCTGACCATGTTTAGTGAAGTGTTATTGTTTGTTGTACATTGAAAATAATGTAAACATATTTATTATATTTGTAACTTATTTACATATTTATATACGACTATGGCAATTAATATGCTCTACAATTGACACTGTCTATGTATATTACCAAATGGCAAATAAATGCATATTACTATTATATAAATCTGAATTATCTTTATTTTTCTTCATACTTGCACATTTACATCGCACAATTGGATGACGTGCCAATCTACTAACTCGGCATCATCCCAGTTTTAAAGTTTAATTAGTGTTACATAGTCCATCTGAAGTTTCAGTCAAACACGAAGCATTTAACTAAGTATAACAAATCTTTAATTTGCTGACAAGCAAGATGTAATTGGTTACAAACTTATAAATGGTCAAAATATCAACTGCAAAAGAATTGTTTGTGTAGTGTGCAAGACTTGGTTTACAAATAGTTGTAAAAGAAAAAAGGTATTATTGAGAACTATGTACAACATTATGCTTTTATTTCTCACTAGTTTTACTCATATATTTACCTGTTGTAAAATTAACTGAGCCAATTCCCATAACAGTGCTTCAATTTTGCCTTTATGAAGCTTAGATTTTTGTTTTCTTAAATGGTGTTAGCATCAATGATGTTTTTAGTATGAGGCTTCTGTCCTCTTAAAAGTCAGCAGATGTTTGAATTATTAACTTCTTACCTGGCCTTTAGCTTTTGCTTGTGGTAGTATGGGAGCACTACGATCATTGCACTGTATGTGTCTAAGTTTTATTCCACTTTCAACTTCCTTCATCATGTCAGTCCAGTCTGGTCTCCTCCTGGGCCGGCTTCGCAAAGCCTCTAGCTTTACAGCCTTTTGTGGAGTCATTTCAGTTTCTGGAAAACATTATTTTATGTTAAACACCAATTTTGTAAATTTGAATACCTACTGATGCTTATTTAATAGCAAATATCAAACTGTACTCAGCTTTGTTCTGATGAGACTCAAATACAGTAGCAAGCTTCTTTTTTACTCAATTCTGGAATATTCTACAAAGGACAAAATAATATTATTAAGTCAATAATCACCACCTTTAGAGTTGAGTTTACATTACTTTTAATGCTTGAATATAATATTAATTATACTGTTGTATGAACTTTTGTTCCATAAAGAATTAAATTAAAGTGTTTTAATTTTCTCATCCTTAACAAATGATCCATTGATAAAAAATACAATGAGTCATGAAATAACTACTTGATTCAAATATTTTACAAACAACTATGAAATATGAATTACCACCAACTGTACGGCAAAATGTTCAATCTCGTACAATTATGATAGTAGCATAGTATTTCCATATTTGTTCTTAAATCGTTAGAGATCGTTAGAGATCCCTCCAAACAAGTTATTTTCAATTGTTACATGCTACATTAATAAAAAATTAGTTTCTGATGTTTTACAGTGTTCAGACAGTAGTATATCCTTTACACTACAGTAAGATATTACAGCTGTACTCATTTCATGGTAACCATATAATAAATATAA
This sequence comes from Matsumurasca onukii, assembly GCA_018831715.1. Taxonomy (NCBI): domain Eukaryota; kingdom Metazoa; phylum Arthropoda; class Insecta; order Hemiptera; family Cicadellidae; genus Matsumurasca; species Matsumurasca onukii. The sequence goes on from CM032064.1 coordinate 33,061,604, forward strand.
GTTGCCAATAAATATTAAAATACCATGACATGCATACACTATTGACCATGTTGTGAACTTTAATTTGTGGGTTGTTATAATCTTTAATCACTTAAAAATTGTAGGAGTTGGTCCTGCTGAAGCACTTTAGTGTAATAAAGTATTGCCTGTATGCTGTAAAACATCAGAAACTCATTTTTATGAATGTAGCATGTAAAGCAATACATAACTGCATAACCCAATTATTTCAAACTTTTTATAGCATTTTTAGAGTAGGTTTAGTTTTGAAGCTGGATCAATTGTTTTGCTAAACAGTTTTTTTAAATGTTTGAATTTTTTAATAAATTTTTATTTTAATCTTTTTTGAAGTCAGTTTTTTTTGCTAAGGTTTTGCAATCAGATAAATTTATAATAGACGAGATTTTTTTTAAATGAATACAGTAATTTCAAAAAAAATTGGTTTATCCGTTTGTTTTTGTTTTGTCTTTTGAAGCTGACGAATGATTTTGTACTTAGTGCAAACTAATCATATTCTTTTGAACTTAGTAGTTATGTCATAAGAGCTTGAACTTAGAAGTTGAATCATATTATATTCAATACAAAAAGCTTTAAGCCAGTTTGGGAGAGAGGCAGCTCTCTAATCGGCCCCTAGGTTTGAGTCCTTCATCCTCGGTATCTATCGCTGGTTTGACGTGATTTTTCTTCAGTACAGCTATATTGAGTATAGCTGTGTGTACAGCTTTTCCAGGTAAATCTGACCACTGCACTCCTTACAAATCTGCCGCACGGTTTGGGGAGAATCCCATGGATCAGGGTAACACTTCGTCCTTTGGCCTTGAGGGCTTGGCTTTTAATAACCTTGCAGAATATTTGCCGTTCGCTTTTCCCATGGCAAGTTCAGGGATTGTGCTTGGCTTTCCCTCATGCCACGCTTTGGTCGGACGGTATGGGGCATCCGCTCAAATTTGGGTGACGATTTGGCTTGTAAGCTCGCAGAACTAGTTCCCTTCTATCGATGTAGTTTCGGTGCTTGGTCAAGCTAAAAAGACTAGATTGTTTGCTCCACTCGCTTTGACGCACCGTCCTTTAGGCTTACAAATTAGTAAATATTTATTTCCCTAATTGTCACTTGTTTTTCTAAATGTTGCCTTCCTTTAACTTAAAGTATTTTAAACTATGTCCTGAAGCTATTTTCTAAAAGTGTTATTAATTAAAACATTTTGTGCGGTTGTATAAATAGTTTAATAATGTTGAAATTAACACAAATGCAGTTCAAAATTTACAAGTAGGTTGCGATTCATTACCGTCAAAATGTCTGATTGTTTTGAATTTTTCTCCAGAGTTATACGTATATTTACTCATCAGGGCTACCATTTTGCAGTAAGTCATGTTTTGGAAAGAACGGTACCATTATATTATACATCCATCAGATCGAAACGAAAACTTCATTAGCTTAAACTACGGGAGTAAAAGTATAAAACCGTGTTTGCGTAAAAGAACATATTTATACGTTTTTCAACAGTACCTAAAAGATTTTATGCAAACTATGTTGTAGAAAATTTAATTTTGATTAGTCTTGTACCTTTACTAATTTTATAGCCTTGCTGAAGCGGGATCAATATGATATAAGCTTGCAAGTTTCCACAGGAAATTGCGAACATTTCATTACTGTTTACAGAATCTAGGCCTGTATCAAGCATTTTAAAGCATGTAAAATACGGTTTTTGTTGAAAATTTAGCTCTGCAAAGAATTATATTATTATCCGGTTAGTTATATTGAAAATAAAGTCTCTATGGCTTTCAAACTTACATGAAATGGTAAAAACTACATGAATTTTAGCAAGAAGAAGGCCATAGCTCGGTAATTATGAATATAATTATTATATTAAAAATATATATGTTCTTAAGGAAAATTAAGTTTGACCCTCACTTGGTTCCTTCAAAACTTTGATCAAATGTATAGTTTGACGTCTATAACTTTACAAATAAGAGTACAGTACAAACAAAGAAAGTGTGTCTAGTATTTTTAGATGAAAAAATCTGTTTCATCTCGGCAGCACTCAAATATTCGAAGAACTTAAGGCTACCATCTTGTTGGAAATTTAGCTTTACATTAAAATAGTGCTATTGAAGTTTCTTTTCGGTTCAAAACAGTGCTTTTACCTTGTGAAATACACAACAAGTACATGGTTTTTTCAGGTTTTATACTTTTTATATAGAAATATTAGTCAGATTAAAAAGATATTTAAATGGGACCACTATGGATTTAAGATCTATCAATCAACGCAAACTGGGTGTAAAACGATGGACGCGTTCAAAAGTCAATCTTTATGGTCCTGTGGTTAAATACTCATAAATATTTATTCAGTTAAAAGTTAAAAAGGGTTTTTGTTATTAGAGGTTTTACTGTGTTAGTTTCTAGAATAATTATGTTTTGAATTTTACCGATTAATGGTTTCTGTGGTGGAGGGGGAGGCGGCATGGGTGGAGCCATTGGTGGTGCTGGTGGTGGCGGTGGTTTGGGCACAGAAGATACTGAAGACTTTGATGGATCCTTAAGGATGGACTTTGGTTGTTCAATGGGTTTTGAAGTTGGTTTTGAAGTCTCAGTCACAGGCTCTTTCTTTATCTGAACAATAGACTCTTTTCTTCTTCCTTGAGGAGCAGAATCAGTTGACTCTTTACGCTTGGATTCAACTTTGATTGGTACAGCTCTGTCTGTTGATTCTTTTCTCTTGGATTCAACTGCAATCGGAATAGTAGTTGTTGATTCCCTACGCTGCCCTTCTTTACCCCCTGAACCAGTTTGCTGTCCTGCGTTTTCCTGTTTCATCAAACAGATTATTAATTTACTTCAAATTTGCATATTATTTCTTTCTCAATCTGCTTTCAAAAGAAGGTACCATACATTTCATACAATTTGTAACTTACATGCATTGATGTCTGAAGAGAAATTATTAAATATAATCATACAGCGGTTGGTATTTTATTCCCAATTCAATGAGCCATTAGTGTTTTGCTTAAAATATTTTTAAAAACACACAGAAAATAAAAATCTGTATTGAAAAAGGATCTAAAAAATGAATGAATATTAATGTATGGGACATTTTAGAGTTTAACCAAAACTACTTGAATATAAAAATCAATGATCTTCATACATGACAAATTTTAAAAATACCTGTATGAATTTATTGAACATTATCAAAAGGAGTGCATATTTTATGAACATGCACTGTAATGTGTGTAACAAATTACTTGCAATATACAATTTAAGTAATATATAAAAACTAGCCCAACACTGGTTTCCAGTTGTAATTGTTTTCTTCAACCCGGCAAAAGCAATAGCACCAAATATGGCAGTCATGTTAATATTGTGAAAGTTTAAAGGGTATTCACAAATACAGAGCATACATAAAAAATTGCATAGAAAAAAGCATACATAGCTGTTAAGTTAAAATAGATCAACATAAAAACCCATGAGGTAGTGTCAAACTTGAGTGATGAAACAGAATAGTTGTTCAATCTCTAAGTAGTAAGTACATACCTTATGTTGAACAAATGCAGAGGGTCTTTTTGCAGTAAACAGAGCATCAGAGACAACATTTGTGTCAAGCTACAGCACAAAAAGCCAAGAATGTATAGACAACACAATAAGCTAGAAACTACAAAACAACAATTGAACGGCTCCCGCCTGGAAAGTTGTAATCGTCAATATTGGGTGATTGTTTACTGTTTGACTCCAAATGTTGTCAGATATGCAAAAGTTCAAAATATTTGAAGTTTTGATTGGGAAGGAGTTTGATGCAAAGACCCAAGCAACAGTCTGCTTTTTGACAAAAAATACTTTGTTATGGGCAAAAACACTGAAAGGGACATTAAATTTGAAGCTGTGCACATTTTATAACAATAACAAGGGACTATATTGTTAAATAAAAGTTTTACAAAGGCAAAGTTAGGGCTTTAGAGCCTTCTCTACTTAACTTTTATGTTTTAGCTTTTATCCCCAAAAAGTACTGTGCTAGGATAAAGTAATCTTCACATTCAAGATACGGTAACATAACAAAGCACGGGTAAACAGTTAGTACACTTGTTCAAAGTAACATTTCCTGAAAATGTTTGAAAATGGCAACTACAAAGGTCTTGGCGGAAGGAATTCAATTTTGTTTTTAAGTCTAATCTACTTCACATGCAGTATAGCGTTTTTAGAAGTGCTTTTAACAAAATGTTTTTAGTACTTCTTTTATAGCAAACATAGTTTGCAACTTTTATTTGTATTGAATCAGAACTATAGACAATAATAAATCTGTAGATTCAACATTTAGTTTTATAAACATTTAATAAACCTAACCTCGTATTAGTATACAGAAATAAAATCCACACTACACCTACAATAGAAGGCACCGTCTCTTTTGAATTTCATCCCCTCAGTAAAACTTGTAATAACTACACAATGTGTTGTATCTAAAAGTGTTTTATATGTTAGTACCTCTAATTAAAAATATAGCACATACCAATTTCAATATGAGCTTTATTAGTGGCTCTTAAAGAATCCTTCTTATGACTCAAATGAGTTCTTTTGATTTCAAATGTTGGTTTCTTTCAATTGATTTCAAATGTTAATTTCTTTCAAGTTATCAGTTAGCAGTAAACTAATGTTGTCTCCCAAATGTTTTACCATTGGCATCCTTAACATTTAAGCAGTTAATTGATGTTGCTTGGATAGTGTTATTTCCTTTTCTATTTTATTTATATACATTAATTATACTTTTATCTTGAGATGTACAGAAATATTTCTTACTTTATGTTGATCTATAAAACAAAGAGTGCTGTAATCTGAATTTTATAATTATTTAGTCTCGAATAATGACTTTTTTTATTCTTCATAACGTTCTTTTAACAAATAAATAAAGTATAGTACCTTTTCTTTCTTTTGTTTTGGGGTTGGCTTCAGGATGGCTTGACTGAATATTTCCTATCAAACACAATATAATTCTACTAGAAAGCAAAGAAAAATACATAAGCATATTGAGATATTCAAAACACCAACTTATATTAGCACAGCAATTAGATAATAATAATAATACCATTTATTAACAGACAAACAAGTTTGCATGGACAAATTAACAATAATAAAACAAAAATATAAATATCAAAATTAATCAACCACATAAATATTGAATTCTGTCTAAAGTCCTCCTCTTCGAAAAAAGTCTTCAGTTGTATAATATGTTTTTTTAACTATTGTTTTAATACTTTTTAAAATTTGTTCAGATTTTTTTCCTCTTGTGTGGAATTTGGTAAAAGATTATAAAAATATGTTGTATAAAGATTTTTTTAAAATAACTAAATAATAATATTGTCATTAGGAATTTTTAATTGACTGTGTGTTCTTAATTTAAATATATTATTATCATCCAAAAGTGATTGCAGGTTGTTTTAGAAAATATTGAACATTCATACAAGAATAAAAAGTCAACATTTGGTTTTCTTTAAAGATATTATTATAAGAATAGCATTGTGGTTTTTGGAATATTGCTTGAAGTCAGTTTTTTCAAGTATAAAGAGATTCTTTGCCAATGTAGATTTCCCCCAGATTAAAATTCTCTAGGTGAGGTAAGGAATAATCATACTGTGGTGTATAGTCCATAGAGTTTTTGTTTTACAGTATGATGACATCTATCTTATGACAAAGATAGCTCTTGAAATTTTGCAACTAATAGAATTTATATGCAAGTGAAATGATAGGCATTGGTCCAACTTCAGTTGCTATTTCTATAAATTTTACATTCATTTCGATGGTAGGTTCTCCTTCATCTTTTAGGTTAAGGCGATTTGTAAATTGAATAAATTTAGATTTGGAATGATTAATAGATAATCCGTTCTTTGAAACCTTTGAAATAAAATATTTAAATCAATGAATGAGTCGATTTCTAAATTTTAGAACTGGACATAAATGAACCACTTATTATAAATAGAGAGGCGTCATCTGTGAATTGAGTTTCGAATTAAGGGGTTCCAAGACTATTCTATTAAAGTATATTAAAAATAACAGGCCATTTAGGAAAAGATAGGGTGACATATTTATTTGATGTATTATAGTACATATTACTATAGGGTTTTCTGTTTTGTAAACATTCCATGCACTAACCAGAAAATCTTAAGCTCTAATCTCTAAAATCACAAAACACCAAACGGGGAAACTTATTTTAAAAGGACTACCTACTAGGCTATTACCAGTGATTATGATACAGTGACAGTGACGCTTCAGGGGGAGGCATGGGGGCATAAATATCTTGTTGATCGTGTAAGAAATGATAATCTGTTATTTTCATTGGTTAATTAATTTTGGTCATTTTGTTGTAAGTATGAGGTAAAACTTACAAGGCAGCCGGAGATGTAAGTTATGTCTATCAATCAAACTAGTCATTGCATTTCAAACTACTGTTTCTCATCATGCATAGAAGAATCCAATAACACCCTTACCTTGTCTTCAGAAGGCAGAGTTTGTATTTTGGGAGTAATTTAGTGAAATAGAACACTTTAAAAGCAACATACTATATCCATTCCACTTAAAGAATTCAATTAAATGTTGAATTCCACCGTGACAAAAATTCCTTTTTACAGATACATGAAATTGCCATCTTAAATGAAGCGCTCGTATATGTAGAAATGAAATGTAGATAATACAGGGTCCACCAGTCAAACCTGACGGTTTTTAAAATGGTATAAATCAAAAAGTTGTTGAGATAATTTAAAAATTATCTTTTTATTGTAAATAGGAGAATTGGAAATTTAATATTCATAATAAAAAAATACAAAATAACTTATGTAGCAAAAATTATGTCACTTAAATAATGACCACCATTTTCTGTACACTGTACGAGTCTCTTGGAAAAGTTAGTCATGACTCTCTCCAATGTTTACCCACCAGTTCTCCGCCGAATGGCGGTTTTTGAGTGGGGATAGGTAGTGGTGGGGACGTCTGGTCAGGTGGGGATGGTTGCTATTCTGTTCACCTTGAGCAAAAGTTCCGCGATGGAGTGTTGGACCGCTGAACACCGTGCGTATGTAGTTGAGACTTTTTTTTGAAATAAGTTCTGTGATTCTAACACAAAAGAGTTTTTGTTCAGTTATTATTTCGTGCATCACGTCTCTAAACACAATTCTTCTACCCTTTTGAAACTTTCAGAACAATGCTTTTGGGACAACAAGAAGGAGAGGAGGATCACCTCAAACGGTTAGAACACCTGCTAATATTGAAGCTGTTCGACATGCTTTTGAACGGAGCCCTTGTCACTCTGCCGTTCTTCACTCCCAAGCTCTTCGGATCTCAGACCGGTCTATAAGACGTATTCTTCATGAAGACCTAAGCTTCCATCCTTACAAGATTGCTATTGTTCAAAAGTCACAAGCACAGGACTTCGAAAGAAAATTGAATTTTGCTGAAACCATGTTAAGGATGATCGATGAAGACCCTAGAATCATTGTTTTGACTTCATACGAGGCTCATTTCCATCTCAACGGATGTGGCAACAAACAAAACTTTTGATATTGGGCTCCAAATAACCCTCAGGAACTTCACCAGCGGCCTCTTCACTGTGAAAGAGTAACTGTCTGGGCTGCAGTGTGTAATCATTATTTCTAAAAAGGTCTCGACTACATACGCACGGTGTTCAGCGGTCCAACGCTCCATTGCTACTGAAGTACTGAACTTCCGCTCAAGGTGAATAGAATAGTAACCATCCCCACCCGACCAGACGTCCCCACTACCTATCCCCACTCAAAAACCTTCATTCGGCGAGAACTCGGAGATCCAGCCAAACATTAGAGAGAGTCATGGCTAACTTCTCCAAGAGACTCGTACAGTGTATAGAAAATGAAGGTTATCATTTAAGTGACATAACATTTGCTAAACAGTATAAGTTATTTTTGTGCTTTTTATCATAAATATTAAATTCCCAACTCTCCTCTTTACAAAAAAAATAATTTTTAAAATATCTCAACAAATTTTGTATTTGTACCATTTTAAAAATCGTCAGGTTTGACTGCCGGACCCTGTAGTACTATACTTGCTATTTTTTGCTTGTAACTGAGAATATTTCAATTTTATTTTTTGATAATACTTAGTTAAACCAAATTGGCACATTTATGGATGTACTTAACCCAGTGAGTGTTTAACAGAACTTAAAAAGAGCTTGTTTGCTAAAACGCTTAAGAAATATTTAAAGCTGAAAGCACATGGCAAATAAGCAGTATGTTTAGATGCCATTGCTGTATTGGTAGGTTTAATACATATCTGTGAAAATCCATTTCAGTATTAGGAGCAAAGCTCAGCAGTGACATTGTCCACTATCTACATTAAGATAATAAAACAACTTCAATAAGCATATCAGTACGAAAGGTTATAATTATTATTTATAGTTAATAATCATTTCGGCACTTATTTGTTTCAACATTCTCTAGACTATGTATGCACATGCAATAACAATGTTAAATTTGTTTATAAAGCATATAAAACAAAACAGATAATTCTTCAAGCTCAAGTGAGAAAATTAACTTTGCAGGAGATCTAAAGTTATTTGAAATAAACACTTATATAAGTTATTATTATCAAAGCAATAAATTTGCTAATAAATTAAATGAATCATGTCACATGTCTAATGTAAATTAAGAAAATATATTAGTCAGTTAATTAATGTAAATACAATCTGTTAAAACAATTATAAGTACAAACTGCAAGGTATCAATGTCTTGGTAAGAAACCACCAGTTTGAACCTCACCCGTTTAATAAGGTTTTACTACTGAGAATACTTGTTTCAATTTAAATAATTTAATTTAGTTTTACTCTACACAATGTTGCTTTTTGTTGTACATACTTCTAATACTCAGAGGCGGCTCAAGGGACAGGTGCTGAGGATAGCAGTTGACTGAAGGAGGTGGCGGTCACCACCCCAATTGCTAGTACAGTATTATAACTTTACCTCTAGGTTAAAATCAATATTTAAACACTTTTATAGTATGGACAAAATTAATAATGGTCCAAATATTAATAATTACAAAGACTCCTTTAGAGTGGATCACTATAATACGGATACAACCAATCCAGACTACGCCGTCTTATTAAAGTAAAGAGTAGTATTTACTGCAAATAATATGAATTCAAATGTATAAATAACAATCTAGAAACTCATAGCCCTTATCTTGGGTCTAGTTTTAATGGTTCTTGTGGTACAGAAAGTGAGTAATGATTAAACTCACAGGCATCTGGACTTTTGAAAGTCCAGACTACCTTTCTAGTTTCTTCCACATTGGTCTTTTCAAGTGGGAGTCTACTGTAGCTAGCTAAAAGTAATAAAAAGGACCAAAACAAGTAGCTAGTTACGCATGCCAGTTTAGAGGTCATTTTAGAAAGGAGTCTGCAAAAATATTAGTTTTGATGATCTTTTACTCTCTATTATATGATCTAGGGATAAAAAGATAATATTGAACTATCATTGAAAACCAGTGTAACAGCTTTTTCTTATGGAGTGTATAAACTAGACTATTTAGTTTAAAAGTCAAAGCATTGTTTATTTTGCTTTTTCTTGCATTAAAAACTTAAATTAATTCATATCTTGTTTATTTATTAACATTATTTGTATAGTGACAAAAAGATGCATGTTCATCACTCATTCCAAAAGTGTCTTAATTTTCCTTTCTAATTTAACATCCTCAGCTGCTCTTTGGGCTTTAAACTTGAGTTTGTAACAAATAACTTCTCTTTAGACCCTAGTGATGAGATATACAATTTATCTGTCTGATGTAAGTCATTGGTCTGTAAAAAGTTTTGAAAGAAAGGATTTTTTAAAACTTATTACTTCTTTTCAAACCAGATATTTTTATGTGTAATTATTCAGAACTTAATTCCTGGCCTCAAAACACATAAAACACAATTACAATGTTGACATTTTCCAGGGTATAACTCTAACACCCAGACCCCTCAATAGCCAATTCAGATTTTTGTCCGAGGTGACAAAAATGCTTGAGCCGCCCCTGTCAATAATTTAAATCATGCCACTAAGTAAATCTACTGCAAACCCAAAACATCATCTGTTTTATCATTCGCAGGGTTAGGAATTGAAACGGTTTATCTTACTGATATTTTTATATTAGTTTATTTACCTTCTCTACTGGTAATGCTTTTGGGTTCCATTTTAAATTTGCTTGAGAGATGAAATCCTGCTAAGCAAAATTAAAAAGTGTAAGCTGACAAGTATTATTACAGTTTTATTTGTCAAAGTTCTAATATATTAAGCCAAAATAAGTATATCAAAACTAAACTATTACAAACAATAATAATATTCCTGTTTTAGATTAAGTTTTAAAGTACGCTTGGTGTGTACCATACATAATTTAAACCGCTAGAGAGAAATACTTTTATTAAAACACATAATATAATTCACAGATCATGTTGGCTTTATGATTTATAGTTACTTTATGTTCAATTTGGTGTATGGCAACTAAATGACCAGAAACTGTTACAATTATTAGTAAAAGATTGGCATGAGAATAGCTGAACAACAAGAGATATGCTTTTCAAACTGAAATTACAGAAGTATTACAAGAAAAGCCCAGTGAAATGCACTTTTTAGCTTGAAGAAGACATCGGAAAGCTACACAGTTCACAATTGCAGTAAAAAGCCAATAACGGTTATGTACAAAACACGTAAAATAGAACTGATTAGAAATATGAAAGAATGTCAAGACTGTTATGGTAAATATATCATCACCATAATCAGTGACACTAGAAAATTAGACAAGTATGATAAATAATTGAATCCCTTTATTTGAATGCATTGAATATTTAAATCTAAAAAATATTGTGGAAAGGTAGTTCTTTGACTATATTTTATAACTGAGTATTTCAGGAGAAATGGCATAGTCCATGATGTTCAAACGGAAGTTATTAAAAGTTTGTAGGCTGTAGCTTCTAAACTATTATGATTATGAAACAAAAAATCAAGAGTATAAAGGTCTTTAAATTTTGCAGGAATTCCTAAAGTACCATTGTATTTGGGGTGTCTATAATAATTGTTCTTATGTTATTTCAAGTTTAGAGTATTTATTTTAAATGTGGGGGCAAAATAAGGTGAAGCACCCGTTAAAACATTTCTGCTCGATTTAGAATCTAAGATACCAATGAAGTGGAGTTATAATTAAAATGAATATCTTGTATTGGCCTGATCAGTACACTTCATTAATTACCGTAATTATTATTTAAGGGGGTTACAAAACCAATATAACATAGGGTTTGATAGTTTAAATATCTGTATAAGAGTGTAACCATAGGCGTGAGGAGGGTTAAAAAATATTTAGTTGGGGGTGCCAGACATGCCGACAACCACCCACTCTAACAAAGGGGTGCTTCCTCCTGAAGAAAATTCAAGATAAATATTCTAAATGGTGATTTTATGGACACTTTCTATGGTATTTTTTCCTTGAAGAGTACACTTAACAAAAGGCTGTCTTCTTAAGTCTCTATTGATTTTTCATACCCATCATAGATCTGATATGCTGTAGAGAAGGAAGGCACTTGTTTTCGTGGGTGTATGAGAAATGAGAATTGCTCTTTACCATCTTACAGCTCATCACACCACTTTTGTGAGTTTAGCTTTTAGGTGTCTATTGTGTGCAGACGATAAAAGTCCAATAGTAAAACCCCCGCAGTGCCGCACTGAGCTGCAACGGCAGAGAATTCTCATGCACCCACAAAAACGTGTGTCATCCTTCCATATAGCATGCCAGATCAAAGGCCTGTTTGATAATACCAATCAAGCAATACACTACATACACAGCTTTTTGTAATTTGCTCCCTTATTATCTCAATGGAACCTTCATAGACTGTTGAGTGTCGGTAGTAAAAGAGGAACATTAAAAAACAACCACTGCGAGCACGACGACAAGTACAAAATAATGATAATATTAAACTGTCCGCAGTACAGTTGAAACATACCTGACCCGGTTTTCATTTGGCTGAGAAGGAATTATTGTAACTTTACTTAGTTTTCTTGGTGCTGGTTTGTCTGCCTGTAACAAAACATGATCTTATCTAGGAAAAGGATCACATATCAAAGGATTCAATGAAAACTCAACCTGATCACTTAAGTAGAGTGGAATAGTTTTTAAGTTCCTATAGTGATATCAAGTTGTAGACATCATGTACAATTTTTTTTGTAAAACTTACGGTACATTCTATAAGTGCTTTGCATGTAAAGATTAATATACAAAGCAATTTTATGAGAAAACATAGCTAATGCATAGTTATAAGTTCTACCCTCAATCCTAGCGAATTCCCAGTAAGCGAACTTAAAAGCCCCTATGAGGGATGATTTACCGGTACCCAAAAACAGGGTTTATTTTCTAAAAACTTCATTTATGATCCGCTGTTGATAAAACTTGTTTCTTAATTGTAGTTAGCAAAACTTGGTTGGACAAAAAATGGCTTCTATTACTCCAGAACTAAAATATGTTGAATTTTGGATCCATGGTAATTAGTTTCTGGCTATTCAGATCAAAATGTACCTAAACAGTTGTTACAAATACAGGTTTTATTAACGATTAAAACTATTAATAATAAGTACTCTGCAGCAAACTTTTTTATACAGTATATATATAATTAAAACAAAAATCAGGATTATATTTTTGTTATGATGATTATATTGTACAGTGGTATTATGATTATTATGTTAGGGATTTAATTGTTGTTGATTTACTTTTTAAATAATTTTATACCTAAGTAAGATAAGATGAAGAAACTTTGAGTTTGTATCTCAAAATATTGCTCTAAGTTACTGTTACGATAATTTATACAATTTTATTTTATTTCTACTGTTCATTGCTTAAGACACTATTCATTGTGCAATATGTACATTTATTGAATAAAGGATATTTTAAATTCAAATTTGAACTGCATTTTAATTCATCAAAACCAGTTTTAAACTAATTTATTATTTAAAAATCATATACTGAATCTTTTTATACTATTCTGCAGACAAAATATTTGCACACTACATGGAAATGATTCAACCTAGAGTTTCCAACTGATATTATTAACAAAAATTTGCGAACACTTCTATAACTATAAAAATACAGTACAATAGCTATTTTCAATAACAATTAAGAAAACAATAGGAAGTATAACTACTCATTTTTTAACCACTACTATTATAGTATTTTGGGCTGCATGCGGTAGGTTACCTCAAAGAAAGTGCTCTTTGTTGTACTATGCATACATGTATTTGTACATTATATAATATGATTTTGTATTCTGTGAATGTATGAATGAACTTTGAGGAATGTTATTAAATACTAAGTTTTGCAATATATTGCATGTTAATATGTCTGGAAGTTAAACTGCAATTTCTTACTCACTTTGTTTGTAGACTGCTGTTCAGGCTGAGGCTGAGATTCTCTGGCTCTAGCAGTCCAAGGAGCCGAGGGCATTGGCAATGGAGTTGGTCCTTCTTTTACCCAAGGAGGTCGAAAAGATGTTCTTTGCGGCCCTGTCCCCTGCTGGCTAGCATTGTTGGGGTTCACTGCTGGCATCGTGTAAATAAAAACTGGAGGCCTGAAAAAAAACCAGTTTTCACACTTTCTGCTTAAGCAAAACATTGATATTTTTAAAACTACTCTAAGCTGGCATATAGACTTATAAAAAGTTGAGAACTATCTAAGGTTAGGGTAGCAACCTCCAAGCTGTTAAGAACTTTGGATGTCTAATTTAGCTCAGCAAATATTATCACAGTCGTACTCGATCGCTAAAACGACTCCACACACTCAGTACCTACACCCACGCCTTGAATTAGCATTCAAGAAGTGGCTGAAAGCTCCCTAAAAGTCCTTGGAATTCACTTGGAAACTTTGAAATTTCGCCATCAGTTGGCTTTTGATGTGGTTTTGATACAAATTAATGCATTCACTGCATCAGGCGTATTCGTAATCAAAACTACTACACAGGATTAAATCTGATTTTTATGTTTTAACATGACTACTGCAGTGAATGTGTTAACTTGTTAACCAAACCCACAAAATTGTATTACTTTTTAAGTGCCTTTCTGAGTTGTATCCAGAGCTCCTCAACTCTCATTGCGTGGAGTGCAGGTTCTCAGTGGCGTAGATAGACTTTTATGAAGGGGGGGATACAATTACAGTACCGGGGGGTTGGGGGTATGGAATGGGGGTCAAGGGGAAAAATATGAAAATTCACATCATCTGAAGTGTATTTTAGGGCTCTTTGGGTCAATAGTTTTCACTGAAGAATAATAAATGTTTCCCGTCACAAACTTAAAATTTACCGAAAATGATAAGTATTTTACTCAAAAGTATTACGATTGTTTAAGAGTCTTAACTAAGACAATCTTAAGCAATGTATAACTGAACATCAGAATTGAAATTAGTCTGCGGCAGACTGTCTGTTCTGTGACTCGTGTCTCCACTGGCGCATCTGACATTTGAAATGCACGTCTGAATGTGTATATACAGGGAAGTTGACAACGGCATGTATAAAGCAAGTTGCTGCTCCATTGGTTTTGCAGACGTTGAAATTTCGTTCAACCATTGCAGCAATTCGTTGCTCATTAGTTTTGGCCTTTACTTGAAGTAAGAATTTTTATTTGACAACTGAAATGTCTTAAGAAAGCTGCAGAACTTTATTGAAGAATTTCTTAACCTACTGCAAGGGCCAAACACACTATTATATAATATACATGCATTTTTTACTTAGTCATCAACTATACGACCGCAATTCAACATATTGTATAAGTGCACACTGAGCGTATTCGGATCGTTGAATCCTTTTTGAATGTATGTGTTAATCTTCTTTACCATTCATTATTTTTCCTTTCTTTTCAAATTACAAAATTGTTACATTGTCTTCTATGCCTTTGTAACTTCAATGACTTTTGTCCAGGATATGGCTAGACTTGTCGACAAGGCTAGACTTCATGGATGCTACGTTATTTGACTCGACAGCCAGAACATGTTCCCAAAATCTAGACAGAAAACATCTACTTTTTCGACCAACATAATAACTTGCGCCAGTGCCCAACACAGTCACAGTCTTGGGACAAAATTGGAATACAGTGAAAACCCATCTGAAGTGGAGTACATTAATGCATTTGAACAACTTGAAGAGGACTTCCAAAGGAAACCTCAACACCCTAATTTGCTGACCAATGGGATGTGTTCGTGATTTTATTGAGACCAAACACTGCCACCCCTGTCCTTGGCCAACTTCTAATTCACCTTCACCTATAAACTCCCACTAAACCTTTTTGTCTCATCTAAGTCGAATACACTTTAAATGTAAATAGCTCCTCCAGAAAGGTAGTTTATTAGTAAATAAATTAAAATTTAAAACAAATCCATTAAAATATTCAACATTTGAGTTTTGATAAAAATGTTTATGAAATCAAATCAGACATTTTTATTCTTTCTGAAAATAATTTACAAGATATAGAGATTAATTATGCAACTATAATAATTAACTATACAGATAAATCATATTATTGCCGTAAAGTTTCTAGAGGTGGAGGAGTATGAGTTTAAGTAAAGATCAGTGCTGGATGTTTTATCAAAAGATATGGAAAGCCCTCAAATAGAAGATTTAGTTGTAGAAAAAGAATTTGAGTACTGTTCGGTAGAAGGGAGAGTAGGGAAATTTTTGCTAATCATAGCTGGGTTGTACAAAACACCCGGGGTACAAAATTTATGACCATGTATTTTTGAATAAACTCAACTAGCTTTAGGAATTTTTTGTATAAATTATGATTATGTAATACTTGCGGGAGTTATCAATATATGTATACGTTTCAAAACAAATAATAATAATATATTGCAATATACTTAATACTTTAATATATACTGTAAGTAGTACTATACTACTGAAGCAATATATACTGTAATATATTGCAAGATACTTTGACTCAACACAGTTTTCAATATCTTGTTAACTTTCCAACAAAGTTATCTATGGAATCTCAAAGTGTGACTGACAATATCTTAACTAATACCATCCAGTCACAATTGACTATTTCTGGTGTAACTACTGAGCTATCTTACCATTAGCTCAGCTGGTTCAGGGTGAGGAATAGTTTTCCAATTAGAGAACAAAGTAAGCCAATTATACAACCAAAATAAAAACTAACCAAACAAAATTTATTTACTAAAAAATTACAAGCGAAACGTAGTTTGATCTGTATTACCGGTAGATCAGAAATTTGATATCTTTTACAGTACAGTACATTTTAATGTGTCTTTTCCTTTAGTAAAATCTAAATCTAATATGAACAATAAGAAAAACTGAGAAAAGATAAATACTGTATGAATTAATCAGTTTTGAGTTCAAAGATACAGCTAACTAAAGATCAAGTTTTTAAACTAATGCAAAAGTTGGAGAAATTATCAAATAAAGCCTAAAGGATCCACATTCCAAAAAGAATACCTGAGTAGACAAATTACAAATTCTGATAATGTCTGTAAGTCTACATGACTTATAATAAATAATGAAATAAAACGAAATTTGAACAATGTTAGTGAGATCAATTCAGTCTTAAACTAATTTTTAATACTGTATACCAAACACTGAAAAATCCTCAAATTCTGGTCTGTCATAATCATGTGTTTAATTGCACTGTGTTTGTGCAGTTTTATAATGACATTTTGGATGACATCTTAGTAATGTATTAAATAATTTACAAAAAATAACTTTTTTGTTATAAGTAATTTTTGAAGTGTAACTTGTATGAAAATGAGATTTCTTGTTTTAAATTTTTCTAAAATAAGTTCTCAAAGTATATCTAAAATGCAAGTGGGTTAACTAATAAATATCTTCACACTGTTATACTAATAGTAAACAAATAAAAAGAAATTGATTACATTTATAATGTTATAAACTAGTTGATTGTTGACAGTAAAGAAAGCTGGCTAGTTAAGAATTTATGAGGAATGAGAGCTAGTTGATCTAGGCCATTCTAAGCTCCCTGGCTAAAAATATCTCACCCAGATTGAGTAGCTTTCAGCGTCATTCTATTGATAAACACTCCACACACCATTTCTTATAGATGACAAACTCAGAACTATGAATTTTTGCTAAAATCAATGTTTTTGATGAAAACTGCCAAGTATAAAAGTATTTTGGCGCTAGAATTAGATAGATTAACAAAAACTGAGTTTCTTCAATCAAATTATTTTGTTTATTGTCAATTGCTTGTGGTTATATTGTCCTGTGTTGATCCTCACAACACAGTGCAGTTTTAAAATAAAAAATCTCAAAATACATCACAACTATTACATAACCCACTCACCCTCACCTATTTACAATGAAAAACACTGACCACTTGCAAAAACAGTTGGGGAGAGTTGGGAGTATGAATCGCAAAAGATCGTAAATCACAATGAGGTTGCTAATGTAAGCAGTGAGAGAGAAGGAATGAGACTGTTGAGCTACCAGTGCAGAGATGAGGGGTTGAGGCAAGAAAGAGAAGACAGATAGAAAGGACAAGGAAAGAGAAAGACAAGTTTGAGGGGTTTGTGGTGACAGAGAGGGGAAGACAGCAGCTGCAGTGTTTGGGCAGGAGAGGAAAGCAGGTGTGTTGTGTCAGAGTGGGACATCTGCACCCTTGTCAGCTGTCTACTACTGTCACTCTTCAAATAAACAGGCAAAGCAATACGCATCCCTGTTGTGGTTCCTGTGTTTCCTACCTCTCTCGTGGCCTATCTGTTAGTGTTTGTCGATGTTTTGAGTGTTTTTGTAACTCTTCAAATGAATTCAATATTTTCATCCCATTGTGCGAGTCTAAGGCGCACCCGCATATAAGACGCACCCTTATTTTGAGCCTAAAATATGGTAAATAAAGTGTGCTTTAGATTCGAGTATATATGGTAGTTCCTTATCTTATCTCCACCAGAAGTACACACTCACGACAACAATACTTGGAAGTGCAAAACACAAATGTTGGTGGAAAAATTAATGTGTTCAGTGTATTAGAACACAATATTGACCCGGCCCGAATTAAAGCCCGTTACATTATCGGACCGGTCCGATAACGAAATTTCGGGGCCCCGTGCACCCCTAATCAGAATCTAAATACTATATGAGTACATAGCTATTTTTAATGAAATCATTTGAATTAACAGTGCAACTTAATTATTAATACATGAAAACAAACAACTAACTAGGCTATCAAGGTATTTCCCAAGATTTTTCAATAACAAACTCAAACCATATGAAGATTACAGAATTGAGTTAAAGCACCTCAATTTACCCATACATAGTAGAGTATTGCATAAAGGTCATAGTTGGGAAACAAGACAGAGTAAACATACATAAGATCTCAATATTCAGATTTCATCTTTGAGCACAGGCGAGATTATGTTTGGAGGCTATAGAGAGAGCATGCGAAGATAGTTTTCAGTTTTATGGTCTAGCGGGTTGTCCCGTCTATTTCTGGCCCAATGTTGTGCTTCTCAGTTTGTTTCTCATGACTAAATTATATGAACAGCTGGTTGGATTTGAGCTTTGACACTCACTTGTTGTGAATAAAATTAAATATTGAAAATGTGCACTTTTGGAAGTGACACTAAAGTTATTGTAAATTGAGATTGTAACTATTTAGTTTAAACCTTTGACTTAAATAATATTGTATCCACCGAGTTAAAACATTCAAGGAACAGTAAGCAATATTGTAAGACATTAAAACTACCCGCTTTAGATGAAATATTATTAATGAAATCTTAATGCATAATGAACAGGGTTCTCAACCATGCTATATGAAAAGGTTCATGAGAGAAGATCACAATACGTATGAGGATTAACGATACATTTTTAGAACCAACCAATTGGTTTTCAGTGAACGGATTGATGCCAAATATAAATGGAACAAAACTGTTAAATTTTCAAACAAAATTTTAAAGAGACTAAAATAGAAATTAAAGATAACAACTGCAATATAGTTGAAAGTGCCGTAGTACTTGGTATCACAATTGATCAAAAACTTAATTGGAATAAGAATATAGAAAATCTTTCAAACAAGCTAAATTCAGTCTGTTATAGAATTTTGACAAATTGTGTCAGTCCTGAAACTCTAAAAACAACATACTTCTCTTATTTTCAAAGCGTGTTAAGCTACTGTTTACCTGTATGGTTTCAATCATCAAAGGAACATTTTCAGTCCAAAAAACAGCGGTTAGGATTAAATTAACAAGGAAAAATCAAGAGAGCCCACTTATGAGCTATTTAAACAATCACAAATACAAACCATATTCAATCTATTTGTAATTGAGCACATGAAACATAAAGAAGAGATACTTGAAAATAAATTAAATAATAGTTACAATACAAAAAGAAAAGAAATTATAAAATATCCTGCCCATACTATGAAAATGTTTCAAAACACCCTGTCCTAGATGACTAGTAAAATTATAAATACATTAAAAAGAAATATAAAATTGTTATAGAAAAATATAAGGATATACAATTGTTAAAAATAAATTACTACTTGCTCCACTTCTAAGTTTGGACAAATTTTTGGAAGTGGAAATTACGGTGTTAAGAAAGAGTGCATCAAGACAAAATAATGAAATTGGGCTTTGCCATTAAAAGATTGTTCATGGAAGTTTTATTATATTGATTTTTAAATCTTACTTATCGGTTATTATTTTTTTTACATTTGTTTTATTGTTTTAACTAATTATTTATTTATTTTACTTGTTTTATTGTTCTATCCATATTATTTTTATACATATATTAAGTGTTTTGTACTTGCCTACAGGTTGGTTTTTGGCAATAAAAGTTACGGTACTGATTACTGAATCATGTTTTCAACCATTTATTTCAATTTGTAAAGCTGGTGAATGTTGTTGGAAACAAATAAATAAACAAGAAATTAATTTTAGGTATGATTTGCAGTTGAAGTTTGGTTGCACAGAGCAGGTAGGTGCAGGCTAAACTAAGACACTGACCATTGTATATCAAAACCACTTTTCCCTTTTTGGATTTTATTTTATCCTAAAATTTTCTTATAAACCTTTTTAATAAATCATGTTAAACACAAGGTTAGTCTAGTTACAAAAAAAGAAGATGAAAACCCTTATATGCTGCTACAGAGCTTGAAAATATTTTTTTAAGGAGTTCTTCTTTGTAAGGACACAACCCCAAAATTGTATTCAGAGATTTGAGTCAATGTGCACGGAAATCTACGTTTTAAGGGGGAAAAGCAATAAAACAAGAAAACAGACAAGACTAGGGTTGCACAGTGGGCTGGGGGCAAGGGCCAGGGGGTTGAAACGTAGACAATCACATGGTGTTTTAGGTGTGCTCACAGCTCACGATACTGACCATGCTGATGATACCCGGAGTACAATCAGTGAGATATTGATTACAAGCTCAGCGCTAAGCAGCTGAGGTAGTCTCCTACCTCGACAAGGTTGGGTATTTCCGAGCAGAGACCAGTGCCAGCTCACAGTGCGCAAGTAGACATTTACTCCTACAAATATTCACTTCCTAGCTTCTCCTTCTCCGCACTACCGTTTATTTACCTTCCTAAACTGACCTACGGTGTGTAAATGATTTGTAAAAGTGCTTGTATGGGTAATTTTTGAAAACAATAATTTTCCCAAGAGAATTTTAATACCTTCAAAAACAAGATATATTTATAGGGAATGTAACTCGTCAAAAAAATTAAATTTATGTGCTTCAAACTATTAAATAAAACATCAACAAGTTCTAGAAAGTAAAAATATTTTGAGAATAAATTACTTCAATGAGCTGATATATAAACTTACTATTCCATGGAAAAATAAGCAGAAAAACTCAAAACTAATTTAGAACTCTAAGAAATACGCATATTGTTTGTACATTCAAAATAAAATGTAATTGATATTTTTTTTCATAAAACATATCTGTTACCTGGGAAATGTACATATTGGCTAGAATTTGTAAAGACATTTGGCTATAATCCATCAAACCATTTGGCTGAGACAATGAAACAAAGAATTATTTTCTCCTTCCGTAGAGCACTTTACCGAAGCAATAATCATTAAGAAGAACGTCATACAGAGGGTTACTCATACTCTAATTTTAACTTTTTGAATTCTACTTCATGAACTATAAATGGATTAGAGTGATATGGTTCAGCACTTAAATATACATTTGTCATTTGGCATTAGGTCCCAAGTACACGAGCTTCATAAAGGTTGTTTGTTGCTTTATGATAAGAGTACAGCCTCTTTTATCTCAAGTAATAGAGGTTGAGTAATTTCGGTTAAGCTAGTTGAGAATCTAAGATTCTCACGAGGGAGGACCAAATTACTAGCCACCCCTGAGCCTAAATTATAAATCTGACATTTATACTCCTATGGAAAATGTTAAAAATTAAAGTGTGAATGGGCTCTCTTTTAGATTGTTTCAAACGCATAAGAAACAGGAGATTAGTAGTCAAAAAAGTGGTTAGTCTGAGAAGAATTTTGATTTAACAATGAGGGGTTTTTGGGGATCACTGCTTTCCACAATGGATGAAATGTGACTAGCTCAGACCAACATTAATTACTTGAAATTAGATGGCTCCATCTTGGATCCCCACAGCAGGTGTTATGTGAGGTTGTGAGTTGTTAACATTAAAAGCTTTTACACAGTACCTACGTTATGTGAAATCTATTGAACTTTTAACAAACACTTATCGTGGGAACAATTAGTTTTATTTTATCTCATTTTTTAATAAAGCAATTTTCTATTACATCCAACTTATAACTCTATACAGAGTGTTTTCTTTTTTTAACAAAACCCAATTTTCAAATATAGTAAGTCATTTTTTACAAGCACTGTATGGTCATGAATTGTATCATTGGTTTGTTCACTGCGATATCTATCAGATCGTATATGTATTGTAATTTGTTGCAGTAATATAGTGGTTTTGATCGCAATCATGGCTTTTAAGTTTTAGCAAAGATCAAAGAGTGTTTATTGTTTGAGAATACCAAAGAGCAAGATTTTTTTTCAAGAGGCGTTTGATATCAAGTTTGCAGGCGTGCGAAGGCAATTTGCTTTTGTTGTTTCAAAACCCTTAAAAGGTTTGTTAGGAGAATTTTCTAATTCAACCCTAAAATCCTCAATCACTTCTTCTTTCAGTACAGTCTGCCTTCTGTTCTGTTTTCTGTTCCCCACAGAACCTGTTTCGTTAAACTTTTTAACAATTCTGTTTTAGATTTGTTTGGAATACGAACACCTGTAAACTTGACCCCAAACGCCTCTTGACACAAAAATTTATCTTATTCTTCAACAATAAACACGCTTTGATCTTTGCTAAAAACCATGATTGGGTTTATTTCACAATAACATCAAATTAGGAAATCAAAACCACTATATTACTGCAACAATACATACCGTCTGATAGATATTGAAGTGAACAAACAAATGATGAGTGATACAATTTATGACCAAATAGCACTTGTAAAGAATGACTTACTAATGTTTGAAAATTGGGTTGCGTGTTTAAAAACACCCTGTATAATGCAATTTTAAGACAAAGTATTTATATTTTCTTGGTCTGTTTCATATTACATCAGAGTGTGTTGGATACAATTCACGAAATCTTTCAATATTTTTTACAGCCTTTCTAATTTTCAAGGTTCTTTTTTCTAGCAGCGATTTGACCCAGCGGTGGTGACTCTGGCCCTTCAGAGATTCTAAAATTGATAAGTTAATTGGATAAGGAAACCCAATGTTTAAATTTAAAATACTCAGTGGCTGGGGCTGCCACAACTCTAGAACTATTGATGTCATTAAAAAGTACTTTTAATGTTGTTAAATGTATAATGTTTTTTATTACTGGCTGTTTGCTAGCTTGGGCTCTGTACTTTTAACTCCAAATCGAGCAAACTAACTATAATACCAGTAATTAATGTTGTATTGACATCTACAGGCAAGTATTAAGTACTAACTAAAATTAAAATTCCATTCCACCTTAAAATCAAAAGTAAAATTTTAATAGAGGAAATGATAATTAGTCAAACTTTTTCAAAGCTTTACTGACTGACTAAATAATTATTTATAATGTCAAATACAACAGAATGTGCATAAGTAATAGATAGTAGAAAACAAGTTATAACTGAACTTGAGCATTCGAAAATTGAAATTTGTCCTTCATTGTTTTAAAATGCTATCAGCATATAGATCATAGAAAGTACAACAGAGTCTGGTTAGGGACAAGTGGCAGAGAGGAAGCTGAGAGTTCCATGTTAGAAAGTGGGTTTAAAATAGATTTATCATACTGTACTTGTGTACTCTACTGCGTGGCGCACTACTTGAGCATTTACAGTATGTTACCCAAGTTTCAACTTCGCGTGGAGTAACCATAGGTCCATAGCACGTGTTGTATATAGTGTTCAACTAAAGATTGTCTTTTATAACAGAAACACTACCCAACTCTTAAATTTTTATGGAGAGGTTGTTATTTCTCAACATATTTATATCTGATGGACCCATTATAGTCCTTTTTACTGAAATATGAAAAATTCTTCATTTGTAGGAGGGCATGTAGGAAGGTTGAGTGTAAAAGTTGTGTTGGGGATCTGAATAGTTTCAATCATTTCAAACCACTGTTGAAAATAGTGATATACTCGTATTATTAGTTATAGTTATATAAATTTAAAAATACTAAAAGGTTATATATAAAAAAGGTATGTAACATTATAAATTAACTCTATTAATGTATAAAGTTAATTTGCAACAGTGAGTTATTTATCTATTTATTTATAGTAATAGTAATTTTAGTAATATCTGTAATAGTTATTAATTTAAAAATGTGTATAGGTACTTTATATGAGCTAGTATGAACACCATGGAATATAATATATTTTGGGGAAAACAATACTACACAAAGAGTAATTTTTCCTCTAAACTGAAACCAAATTAACAGCTTTAAAACAGTATAACTTGATACTGATAGCTAGACTTTTACGCCACTAAATGATAGACAACAAATAAATAACATAATCAAATAAATTAAAAACGAGTTTGAAGAAGAATTGAATAATTGTTGAAACACAGACAATAAACCTTTTGAGATTGAAACATAATCAATTTTCACACATTTACTGAAGTATAAATACAGTAAATATAATAAATTTGTATTGCATACAAAAATAAACAGTTTATCACAATAAACAATGTTGACATCTAAAACCTTTTATTATTCATATTTACAATTTGTTTGAAAAAAGGCAATTTTTATTCAAATATTCAAATTATCCCTTGCCAGCCCCAGTTGTTTGTTTGGCTTTGTCAAGTTCTGCCAGTTGTGTCCCCTCATGACAAAGAAAGCCCTAGTTAAAATATATACCAGTCTCTAATATAGTAATACTCATATTCTTTTATTTGTAACAAGCTGTGAACTCGT
The DNA here is from genome assembly GCA_018831715.1 of Matsumurasca onukii. Taxonomy (NCBI): domain Eukaryota; kingdom Metazoa; phylum Arthropoda; class Insecta; order Hemiptera; family Cicadellidae; genus Matsumurasca; species Matsumurasca onukii. The sequence goes on from CM032064.1 coordinate 33,086,015, forward strand.
GCTTCCCCACGGATGAAATATTTTAGTCTATATAAAAACATAAAACGAAATGTTTTTAGTGTGAATTGTTATATTAGATGATTAATTGAAAATCTTAGTTGGAATTCTCATATAGAAAATGCTTCGAAGAAATTTGCTCCTGAAGTTTGTGTACTGTATAAAACATGGTACAGCATGTGAGTTTGACATTTTAAAATGGTTTATTTCGCATAAATTCAATGAAATACGAGTAGTTTACTTTGTAAATGTTGATATATTTGCTAGTTACTATTAATTTTTGGCTAGTAATATTTGGTTTTACACAAAATGTTTTAGTTGGCTATATTATGTTCGTTCTTATACACTTTAAATGTGCAAAAACCTCGATTTTTAATAAAACCGAAACTTATTAAAACCCCTTCTATTTTTATTCAATACACATCCTATTATTTGTACTCAAATAATAAGAGTGTACAGTACCTGTCAGCTATTTTGTTTTTTGTCTCATAAGACCAATGTAAAATCAAGCACTTTCTTAAGACACTTCACCTACAATTTAATCAGAACTTTTTGAAATGAGTTTTATTTGAAAAATAACAATTAATTGCAGTGGCTCCGCTGACCACATTTTTTAAAATGTTATCAGTTCACTAGTGAAAGCAGGAAATTCAAATACAAAGTTTCTTCAATTTTAGGATTTAAGCCACGGTTGTATAAAGGAAAAATTGGAAGTTCGGCTCAGCGAGTCACAATATCATTTATTACACTTTAAAACAAAGTTTATTTCGTTCAAATCCGACAAAAACTGTAGGCGTTAAGTGTCCTGAGAAAATGCATGTTTTACATTGCTCTTATGGGACAAAATTCAAGGTCACAGCCTCTACTGTCAGACACTACACAGGCTAGGGGTGTTTTGAAAAATCATCATTTACTATAAGGAGAAATACTTCTGTTTTCACAGCTCTTTGCGTTTGTTAGTGTTCTTACAGTAGTAGCATACCATTGTAAAATTGGTACTAGGCTAAGAGAACGCTTTTTTCGTAAAGGTTAGGTTTTAGTAAGTAAAAAATAAATTAAAGCCATTTCCAAAAAGCAAGCAAACAACTTACATGATCGTTAATATTGTAAAATGTTAGAAGCGAAAGAAGCAGAGGAATTTAAAAATAGACGTGGAAAGCAGATCTTCACAGTAGTGGCGTAGAAGCTGAAAGCAAACAACATTATGTATGAGGATTATGGGTTTTGTAAAGATAAAAATATGAGTAAAAAAGACAACATTTTGCAGCAAAAAAGCTTGAAAGTGAAGGTCTTATATTTGATAAGTGCTGGGGACAAGGTAAAAGTACAATGTGGAACCAGCAGTTGAAAGCGTATGGCACATACAAACGCAATACGATGTATTTATTTACCCAATAATATTAATGATTGGTTGAAAAAGTAGTCCTACTATGAAAAAATTTAAAATTTAAATAGCAGTTAAATTTGTTTTTAATGTCTAGTAAAATGTTTGGGAAATCCAAGGAAAGAAGAAATAACGGTCACTGTCATATTTTTATTTTCTTTAGTAGAATCAACACGCGTACACAGTGATTTAAAACTAATGATCTACATTTCAAACATAAACAGTATCCAGATTTGAAACCTCCCTAAGCCTTTAGCTGCATGGGACCTTAACTATTGTATAATATGTGTTGTTTTGCTCTTATATAAGACATTATGTGTTTGGTGGTGGTTATTCTGTGAAACCACTGTGCATGAACTGTTTTGGAGGTACATTTTCACCAAAACCACCGTTCTTTAATGTTTGAAACAACGTGAGAGAACTGTTATTTTTGACAAATCGAATAATTGACAAGTACCGTATAATTATATTTGATCATTTATGACACAAATCTTGAAAGGCACATGAAAAGCGAAATAAGTGAGTTATTGTACTAAATTGAAATAGAAAGGTAAAGGATATAAATTATTTACGAGAAAGACCCTGTTGTTTTTATTTTGTGGGATACCAAAAAAATATGGCTATGATAACCACCTAAACTTCCCACGGAGGAGGCTACACAATTCATACTGGAACTTTTTTTGTTGTGACAGATTTTAGTTACTGTTCCATCTACATTACAATGTACAACGCTTTCAAACTAATATTGGAAACTATTAGAGTACAAAACCAGTGTCTTGTATCTCTCATTTATAACATCCCTAAACAGAGTCACACCAAACCCAATAATGGTCAAGCCTATAGGATCAAAGTTTTAAAATATGGACACACTTATTTTTTATGTAGTCAAATTTTTTAATCAAGGCAATATGTTTACTATTGGATTATAATGTGTATGGTTTTGACTTTTGAACAACATGATAGTATACAGTACCGACTGTACTTACAAAATGTTATATGTTACACTATAAGTTCAATAATAATCTGTGTGTTCTGGAGTTATTTTGAAAATTGTTTGCAAAAAAGCCTCAGGACCAAATGTTGGCTCAAGGATAAAACAAAACAAAAGCATAAATTCAAGTTTAATTTACACAATTCTTATTCAGTAATTTAAATTATAGTAAGCTCCTTTTGCTACTGTGCTAGAAAACTACAGTATTTAGAAAAATATTTGAGCTAAATTTCATTTTTTCCTTTATTGAACATCTTTTGGGACAGTAGGGATTATTTGGGAAAGTAGAAAAGACTTGTGAGTACTTAGGTTTATTACGGTTATTACAGTTTAATAATAATGTACATAAAACAACCAAGAATAAAATAAAGACAAAAAGAGCTTAGAGATCTGGAATCTAATAGTTAACCCACAGGCCAAAATCTAGGTAATTCACATCATATAATTTGATTATAATCAATTAAGATGGCTGAGGAATATGATTGTAATGAAATATTCAATGGAATAGATAGATTTTCTATGGGATATGAATAGTTGAGATTGAATGTATTTTCATATAAAATACTGGCTGTTATACTCAATACACATTAGTGGGACTTACAATTAATATGTATTGATAAATATCAATCTGTATACATTCTGGTTAATACCCTGTTTGGATTATTCATTAGTATAAATGTTGATATTTCTTTCAAAATGTAATTTACTCTTAAATCGTTTTATCAACTCTAAACAAAATCACAAAAATTTAGATCTGTACTCTATAGTAGAATATAGCTTCACACATTATTACACACTTATCATTATCACATTTTTAAGCAACCTAAGGTTCAAAATGTGTGAACAGACTATTCATCCTCTCGGACCAGGTAATAAACACAAACAAAAACATATAGAAAATAAAAGTTGACAGGTCATACCTGAGAGTTGTATCCAGAGATGCTGAATATCGGTGAATGTGTCAGAAATGGTGCCACCCACAGTGCTACTAGCAGGGCTGTAAACATAAGTCTTGGCCATCGGCCATCAGCCACTACTACTCATTCAGCAGAAGTTTTGCAAACTGGACTCTGGAAAAATGCCATGCGTTACTATTACGTGTGGCAAATATGTGACCACCACAACTACTAGTCAATTTGCTAATGTTGGTCTCTATAATATTCATTCACTCATTTCAATGTACTAATACTTTGTGAATGACTAATCATAGAACGACCAACGATTGAAAACATAGACGCCACTAGAAAATTCTGCCAGGGGAGCAAGAGGAATAGAACCGAGGGGGGAATAGAGCAAGGGGGTTATCACAAGAACAAAAGAGGTCAGATGAGTTTTCCTCAAAAAACGTTGCATACTTCTAAAGCAAAAGAGTAAGTTTTTGGGCTATCTGATCATAGGAATCACTATCTGATAATTTTCTATGGAAACATTTGATAATTTTATGTTAAAACATTCAAATGTATTCTTCAAGTTGGATTTCATGATTTTTTCTTATACTTGAATCTTGCAAAAGTCCTTCTCCACATCATTCTCTGTGAGCCTAGGAGCGATGAACGTCTATTAAATCTTACTAACTGAATGCATGCTATGGGAATACAATATCAAAGTTTTATTTTTGTGGCGAAGTTAGGACTATTAAGTCCTCTCTTTCACTTAACCATGGACCTTGGTTCATTTTCAGTGAAAACTGTGAAATTCCCGAATAAAAAGGACATCATAATACAGCAAATATATTTATTTTGTAAATATCTATGTACAAAATATTTACCAAGCGTGTTTTCCATTTTATATATTAATTATAGCAAACCAATATTAATAATATTTCTCCTCCCTTTCTCAATTACCATAACTGAAGATTTTCCTCAAATGTTATTTAGGTACCCTTGAGGTATTCAAAAGCCTCTAACCCTTCCCCCTACGAGATCAGTTATGAGAATCCTTCTATCTGACTGCTCAATTAAGTATTAACATAATCTTTGATTCAAATAATTGCTAGCTTTACTAAAACCCACTTTTTCCCAGGAAGAGCGTGGCCACTGTTGCTCCCTGACTGCGCCCTTGGTTGAAAATTAGTATAATAAAACAATTGTCTTTGTTAAATTCTTGATAAAACTGTTTAGGATTCAAATAATAATTAATTTTTAAAAGTTTCATATAGTTTAATTTTAAAATGCTTTTGCCAGTTAAGACATTATCGTTTTTTATTTTTGTTAAAATTAAACTATATGAAACTTTTAAACATGAATAATAATTTAAAACAATTGTAATTTAAACATATTTTCAACACAAGGGTTTAAAGAGCACAGGGCTGATCCAGGACTTTCTAAGGTTTGGGGGAGGAAGTGGAACACCCTCGGAATATTGTTTTAATTTACCGATCAAAAACACACTGTAATATATAAAAATTAAATAAGACTTTTGTCTGTACATTGCAAAGAATCCATCAGATTTTGGTTATTTGGTGTTCATATACTTTGCATGGACCGAAACTGGCCTCAAAAAATTCCTGTCGGTCTGTCTGTCTGTAACGTTTTTTGAGGCATCTTGGACCGCTGATAACTCAGAATCGATTGAAGCTATGGCGGTGAAACTTTGTTTATGGGTTAAGCCTATTATGCAGTGTGTCTTTAGCTATATTTGAGTCTATATAACATCCTGAAAATCAAAGCGAGTTGTAAAAACGTGTGGAACGGGAGTAACTATGACTCTAACAAGGTAGCTAACATTTATCTATATAAATAAAATGAAAATTTGTCTGTACATTAAAAGGGTCCATCGGTTTTGGTTATTTGGTGTTTATACTTTGCATAGACCGAAACTGGCACCAAAAAAATTCCTGTCTGTCTGTAACGGCGTCTTGGACCGCTTATAACTCAGAATCGACTGAAGCTATGGGGGTGAAACTTCGTTTAAGGGTTTAGCTCATTACGCAGTGTGTCTTTAGCTGTATTTTATACCCATACATCATCAAAAAAATAATTGGCGAGGGACGAAAGTGGGCACTGAACACGTTTTTTTTGGCCTTTTGGACCACTTATAAGTCAAAATTGGCTAAAACTATGGCGGTCAAACTATGTTTAAGGGTTAACCCCATCAAGCAGTGTATCTTTAGCTATATTTCATATCCATACATTATCCACGAAATAAATGACAACACTTATAAGGAGAAGATGATGAACTAACAGGCAAACTAAATAATTTTCTAAGGATGTATAGGAAACTATTCTTTTGTTTATTTTAAATTTAAATTTCCTTAAAATATACCCACAGCTATGTTTATAACGCCCCGAGGTGAACCGCGGTACTCTCAGCTATTTATAATCTAAAGTTCTTACTCTTCACACCACATCAAAACACTATAGTAATTATTCAAATAATATTATAAACTTTCGATTTGACAAAAGAGTTCATTATTCTCTTCGTAGAAATGGGAGAAAGAGTAGAAAATAGTGTAAAGAAATTAGTTCAAAGAATTACCATAATTTTCGTGATGTTGTTACTATACAACTTTTCATGCAATATGTTTGTTTCTTAAAATATACGAGTATATTAGAACTGTTGGTTGTAAAGGCCACAGGAAAAAGAAAATAGAACAGAATTGTCAGAATAGTGGCAATTGGGTTTTAAGAGATTAAATATATCTTGAACCATATAGTAGTTGAATCAAACATCAATTATAATTGTCAATTGTAAATATCTCGGTGATCGGGCTACTAGAACCCCCCTTTTGGGAATGAGTTTTGGTCAATAAAGGAGTTTTAATTATCTAAAAACAGTAAATTTCACCTGATTTCTATGAAATATTAAACAAATGTATAGTTTGACAGTACCTTGAGAACTTACGTCCTTACTCAACCATGAACATCTACATGAACATTCGCTGCCGGGAGAGTTGCAAGCTCTTCAATATACCCGGTCGAGGGAATTTTTACTGAGGAAGCCTTTACACTCACTGCAGGAGCTAAATGACGAGCGCATTTCCGAATAACTGTTTCATTTCATTGCCCAGCCATGATTTTAGCCATTGGTGCTAACACTGCTTGTAAAATAGTGTCTACAGTTTTAATTTACGCTGACTACACTATTTACTTTAGAAATAATATAAAAATATAATAATATATTCAATAAATAATGCATCCTACTGCACGCTCTGCAACGTATACGTTCTCTTTCAAAGAGAGAGAGAATCAGGGGATAGACGCGGAAAACGCTACGATATATTTATTTATTCATTTACGGCAATACACCTATTTACAATGCTTTTTAAGATATGTTCTGTTGGCTGATTAAAATAACGATTTATAAATTAATAACAAGAATATACATCTATAATAAGACTAAATATTGTTTATATATTTCATATTTGAAGAAATAAACGAGTGTTGTTTGGACAATTGGCCCCATTGGATTTAAGATCATAAGCTTTACAATTAAACCCCTTTGTTCGATTTCAAACCAAGTTAGCACAGACATTAAAAAACAGCATGTGAGATATACAGCAACGTATGTACAGAATTTACAGAAACAGATATTTTTTAAACAATAATCTTGGTTTTTTACAATTTGGAGTAGCTCGAAGACTTGGCAAGGTCTTTAGTTTTGCGCGACCGTCAGTATTGACCCCGCGAGGGTCAATTTATGTTTTTCACTTGCCCCAACAAACCTACTCAAAACCATTGAACTTTACGACGGCGCTGAAGGGGAATCAAATCTTTATAAAATCTCAACACCGAGAATCCATGGCCTATAGAATAATTAAAGTCACTGTCAAAGCTCTTACTGGGCAAACAACAAACAAGAAAATCTCATTTGTTATAATCAATCGAATGGTGCTATTTGTATTCTACTTTGAACATACGAAACAGTTGCCTGCACTGAAATATGTAAGTAAATAAACAACAAGAACATATTTACATAAGAAAAATGGAAACAGTCGTGTTGTGGTCATTCATATTAATTAAGTAATTAAACACAACAATAAACACCAAGAGCGAGTTGTTTTAATTACCGATGTCTTTTGTTACAACAATATACTTTTTTTACTGATCGATAAAACTAACTAATTTGTTTATTGCAATGAAGACTATCGAGGGTAAAGTGGTTGTCTTGGGAGCTCAAGGTACTAATTTGCTGCATCTTAACCTAAAACATAGATTATGTAACCTGCCACCGAAATCTACACAATTTACCCTGGCCGTTATCTTTATTTGAAGGCTATAGGCTTACTTAAAATAGTTTTATAAGTTTAGCCTAGGTTTTATTGGTACAAGATTTGACAGGTCCTCCAAAACGTTATACTTTGAGGACTGTTTTTAGGTAGTTCTATTTCTTCACGTAGCATCTATTTTGCCTAAAGTGCATGGTCTAGACCATGGGTGCTCCTCTTTCTAATAAAATCGTAAAGTAGGGAGCACAACCACACTTACAGAGTCACGGCTTGCAAAGCGTAAGGTCGCTGGTCGATTCGAGCATGAGCCGCGAGTGAACAAAAAACAACAAACCCAAGAACATAGACTCCGGTAACAGTTCCTAAAGTACCCGTTTATTACTTGCTTACTTGTAGTTAGCCCATTAGAAGCAAGTTTGCTATTTAGTAAAAAGAAGAAACAGACTTTTCTAGCCACTTCTGGAAAAAAACTACTTAGGCCTATAGTTTAGGTTTTAGCTGGTTAGTGCGTGGCTCCTGTAGTGGGAGGTTCGTCAGTCTGAGTTTGGGTGAGATCCTTTCAATTATTATTTACCTACCACATTTCTGTGTTTTCACCTATTTGTTTTATGTTAAGCTTGCAGGAGTAGTTCCATTCTGAAGATGTAGTTTAGGTTGCTTGGTCAAGCTAAAAAGGACTAGATGGTTCGCTCTACTCACATTGGCTTAGTTGTTGCTGGCCTTTCATTTGCTTATTGGCAGCTCACAAGATCATGTACAGTTAGGTTTCGGTTTGTATCCTTATGACTTATGAGTAGTTTGCTCTTCTTTTAGCAAGTTTGCTATATTAGGAGCCGTTAACATTGCTCATAGTAACACGATCCTTTAGGCATAAATTAGTAGAGAATTATTTTGCTAACCTAACCTAACTGTCACTTTTGTGTTTTCTAACTTTGGCTTTCATTTAAATTAAAAGATTTTAAACTATGTTGGGCGAGCTATTTTCTGAACAATGTATAAGTTAAAGTTGTTTGTACGGTTATGAAAATAGTTTATTAATGTTGAAATTAATACAAATGAGATTCAAATTTACGAGTAGTTCATGCTTACCCTCAAAATGTCTGATTGTTTTGAATTTTTCTCCAGAAATATGTGTTTTTAAGCGTATCAGAATGCGTTTGTGGAGTAAGTTATGTTCTGGACAGAAACGGTACCATTATCATATACTTCCACCACATGAAATGAAAACATCATCAGCTTAAAACATGGGAACAAAACCGTGTTTGGTAAAATGTATCAGAAGGTTTTATCGTTTTTAACAGTACTTAAAATGTTTCATGGAAACCATGTTTTAGAAATTGAATTTTGTATTGTACTTTAGGCGGACCTATACCACTAAGCGCGCAAGGAGTACACATTTTACTCTGGTTTACAGAATCTATAAAGAATTTTAAAGGTTGTAAAATATGTTTTTTTGTTGAGAACTTAGCTATGCACAGAATGTTATCACTACCGGGTATATTATGTTGAAAATAAAGTTTCTATGGCTATCAAACTTATGTGCTAAGTGTGCATTGTTTTACCCATAAGGAGGCCACAGCTCGGTAAATACGAGTATAATCACATTAAAAATATATATTTTCTTAAAGACAATTAAATTTGACCCGCACTTGGTTCCTTCAAAATTTTGATCAGATGTATAGTTTGGTGTCTCTATAAATACAAACAAAGAAATGTTTTGAGTATTTTAGACAAAAATAGCTGTTTATCTCAAACACTCAAATATTTGAATGACATAAGGTTACTATCTAGATGGAAATTACATTTTATCGAAATAGTGCTATTGAAGTCCTATTTTAGTTCAAAATAGTGTTTTTACCACATAAAATCATAACAAGTACACAGGTTTTGAGATTTTTTCAAGGTTTTACTTTTTTTTTATATAGAAATATTAGTTTGATCAAAACTATATTTAAATGGGACCACTATGGAGTTAAGATCTATCATTCAGCATAAACTGGCGTAAAACTTTGGCCACGTTCAAAAGTTATTGGTGAACAGACATAAAAATAAAATCTCACAGGTCCTTAGACAAGATGTACGTAGCCATGATACGAGAACTAAGTATGAGCTAGAGTTACCTAGTGTAAGGCTTAAGAAAACCCAAAGCAGCCGCTATTACATGAATAGAGCTTTGTTTAATAAAATACCTAAAGAATGTTGGCATTTGGATATAAATAAATTTTAATAAGTTCTCAAAGTTTGGTTTGAAGTATAATCTCGGTTATGACATAAAAGAGTACATGACATGTGATACAAGTTTTTTTAAAGATGTATGTAACCAAGTTTAGTGTCAAATGTAAATGTTAAAGGATTTTGTTTACTGTGATAATGATGCCTATTGTAACTATTGTTATTTAATGGCTAATAAAGATCTTGATTCTTGCTCTCCGCCACTGTTATGAACTTTCAAACTAAAATTTGCCATGGTGGTCAAAGATTTAAGTTTCTTACATCACTCATCCAGACATTCTTTAAGGTTATGATGTGCCTTTTTTTGTAGGTAGTATTTTAGATTTCTTCTAAATTTGTCCAAACTTACGAGAGTCTACTGTATGTGTATAAGTAGGTTGACACTTATAATGAAAAACTATGATACAAACTTATAATATACTGTAAACTCAAAATCTATAATATAAAAATGAATTGCAAAATGTGTTGCTAAGTGCATAACTCAACAACGCCAGGACGAATTTGGCCAATTTTTTTTTTAAATGTTTGTTGGAGTTCAAGGATGGTTTTTACGGCGAGACAAATTCGAATAATTGCCGGAAACCCCTTAAATCAGCCCTTTTCTTTTCCCATACAAACGTTTTCTAACTAAAAGCGTAGTCAATTTGAGCTTCATTGCTATTCGTTGCCAGCTGATATCCCTATTTTACAGATATAAAACATATGTACAAAACAAAAAACTGCCACATTACAAATCTTTTTGACAGGACGAAGTCTGTTGGGTCCGCTAGTTCATAAATAAAGATGAGTTTCAACATGCAGTTGCTATTGTGTCAGCACTCAACATATAATTCTGCAAAATATCCTACTTAAAAAATCAATTTAACTCTTTTTTTTAGGTGTTGGAAAGACTAGCATGGTAGTACGGTATATAGGGAAAATGTTCAGCCATCATATCAGCCCAACCATTGGAGCATCTTTCTTCACCTGCAAGATCAACATTGAAGATACAAGAATCAAATTACAGGTATGTGCTCTTAAAACTAAGGCCTATGGGTAGGTTAAGAAATAAATTTTGCATTCTTGTTTTCTGAATTGTGCAATCTCTTCCCTCAAACTACAAGGTACAGTGTTTATCGGTAATAATTTGAATTTGAAGTCTATGAGATCTACAATTATAAATGTACGTTTAGCGTTAAAGCAGTCTCTTAGGCCTGCCATAGTATTTATGCTATGCACTAGAAAATAAGTAATGCACTGATTAAAAATTATGAACAAAGAGGTCAACAAACCATATGTTTGTTTCATGGTGAAAAATTAATTTTATGCTTCTGAGAAAGTGGTCTATGAGACCTCACAGTTATTACTTGTAAACGTTAAAATTCCGGTTTGTAAAAATATTTACTAGCTCTACTGTGTAATGAATCTGTTTTAAAGTCACATTTTCACTTTAAATATCCAACCCTATGTTTCTCATGGTATTGCTGTATATGGGGGAACATCAAACCTAAATTTAAATAAAATACTAAAAGTCAAAAGAGGTTTGAGAGCAATGTTAAAAATGACAGATGAACAATCAGTTAAACATCATTTCACAGATTTTAGAATCTTTACAGTGTATAGTTTATACATATTAGAACGTGTGATGTGTGTAAAACCAATGCTGTCAGTTTTACAAAAAAATAGTGATCATCATAACTATAATACTCGAAATAAAAACAAATACATTACTCCAGCTCATAATTTAGAATATTTAAAAAAGAACTTCTTATGCAGGCATGACTTTTTCTAAATACATCCCAAATACAATCAATGGGTATAAATGATATAAAAAAGTTTAGATCAAAGGTGAAAGATTTTCTTATTAAACATGCTTTTCATTCACTAGAAGAATTTTATTCTCATGTCAACTGAAGCTAAGGCTATATATTATAATTAGATGTACTTATAATATAATAATTATGTAATTATAATTGAGAGTGTAAAATGACTATGACACTTTTTTATTGTATAAAAATGAATAAAGATATTTTTAATTTGAATTACTATGACCACCAGAATTTTCTTTGTCCCACAGAGAAGTAGGAAAATAAAGCTGAAATAGCAGCTAAAGAAGTCAAGAAACACCAGCCTGATTGGCTGTAATATTGCATTGTTATTGCCAACATTTCAGTATTATTTTATTTCTTCACTTATTTATATTAAAATAGTCTAGCAAATAACTCAGTTTTACTAAGAAACTGAGAAGAAAGAAAGAAGTTACTTGATAAGAAAGACATACGAGGGGGTACCCAAAAATAACGGGAATTTCACTATAAAAACCATATTTTATTATTTATTTTTACTAATTTACATGTATACCTTCAGTATACTCCCCATTTAGTGTAATGCATTTGTTCATTTGATGCTCCCATGTTTTAAGCACCCCTATACCCCTTAGTCTAAATGTCTGCACGCTCCATCCTCGTTTGTCTTTTCACTCCTTAATTTTCGTCATAACGGTGATATTTTGTGTAATTCTTTCATTTTGTGGAACATAAAAAAGTCGCGTGGGACAAGGTTTGGCGAGTATGGGTTGTGAGGAAGGGTAGTCATCTGGAATTGGCCAAAAGCTGGCGCACTGAGATGGCTACATGGGCAGGCACATTGTCATGATGAAAGAACCAGTCTCCATATCGCCAAAATTTAGGTCTGGAGTGTGTTGAAATTCGCTAAACTGAACTTTAACACACTCCAGACAGCAAAGAAGCATTCCCAATGGTCCTCCGACGGTCTTCTTGCAATATTGACGGTTTTTCTGAACAATTTCACCAATCCGAGAATTTGAAGGTCGTCCAGGACGAGGCTTGTCTTCAATCGACATGGCGCCATCTTGAATTTGGGAAAAATACTCTTTTCTTTCTGGTTTTGCTCAAAACATCGTCTTTGCAAGCTTTTTTAATATTTGCAACCGTTTCTGGCCGTTTTACGAGAAAAAGCGAAAAACTCACTGCTGATCTGTCCATTTAATTAAACCACCAAAACAAAACGAGGCATAACAAAAACTACTTTTAAAAAAACGCACACAGCTCCTCTTCACAGCCTCTCAGACTGGCCACAACGAGTGCTCTGAACTCAGGAAAAGTTACGCTTTCATCCCATATCGGCCAAAATGTGAACTATGCGCTCCCCACCTCACCATCGACCAATTCCCGATACTTTTGGGTACCCCCTTGTATACAAGAATTAAGAATATACAAATGATCTAAAAATATGTAAGATTGTAAGTTTATAGTCACGTTTTAAAGTGTTCGACCTATGTCACACAAGAACATTTTATTGAGATTTAGCTATTGATTAAAACCAATTGTTAGTTTCTCTCGAAATATTCAAGGTTTGTCACTAAAGCAAACTTTAAAGTCGGCTACACACTTTCAGACTTTTCCACAACCCAGACCTATGTGCGAGCAGGAAGCTTGTCTGATAGTGTGTACAGCCTCCGGACCATGAACCTGACGTTGGAACAGACGACACCACGAGCAGGGAGAAGAGTGGTCTTAAGGCGGAACAGTGCGCACCCTGTCACCCTGGGAAAATTATATTAGATTCTATATTTTAATTATTTTTTCTATGCAATGCTGTATTTTCATTTTCCTTGTTTAGGTCTGGGACACTGCTGGCCAAGAGAGGTTTCGTTCAATGGCTCCTATGTACTACCGCAACGCCAATGCAGCTCTTCTAGTCTTTGATATTACACATTACTATACGTTTACATCCGTCAAGTCTTGGGTAAAAGGTTGGTTCTAAATGTTCTCTTGTGCTTTTTGAGTATGTTTAGAGATTTTCATAGAATACTAGCTGAGAGTAGCCGCGCTTGTCTTGGGGCTTTGTTAACATAGCTGTGTGTATATTTTAAAAAAATGCACATTTTAAGTAAAAAAAAGTAGTTTCCTATGTATCCTTAGAAAAACAGTATAGTTTGCCTGTTGGTTAATTTAGTTTCCTTACTAAGAAGAGGGCTATCCAGTATTTATTTATCGTATGGTTTTTTTTCATACCATGCTTGAATAAAAAAAGTATAAAATACAAGGGAACCCCTCAAATCCGAACTCATTGGGGCTGTGGCCTGTTCGGATTTTGATTTGTTCGGATTTGCCGAATTAAATCTAAAATTACGAAAAAACACGGTAAAATTAATACTGCATACGAATGCAGTCCATGTTATTGCAATTAAATCGGGATCAAAATATATGTGTAGTATGTATCCACAACACAGTACAGTACTGTAGTAACACTGCGCATTAGCACAGTGCAGTACGAGGGTGACTCACTACGTGAGTGAGGCGCGGCAGTGAGGGGTGAGTGACCTTGCACGGAAACTCTGTGCCGATGAGCTATAAATAGACCACTCGATCGCAAGTGAGGGACGAATGTCCGCCCTTCGTCAAAAGAAGATAACAGATTTCATCTAATTTGAAATATGTACTGTATTTCAAGTGTGTACTGTATTTTTAGTATGTAAACTGTAAATAAAAATGTTGAAATGCTCCTGAAATTGTATTTTTAACAACACTTTTCACTCAAAGCCTGTTCGGATTTGCGAGGTTCCGGTTCGAGGGGTTCCACTGTATAAGTAATTTACATTATATTAAATATTACATAAAAACAATAATATTATTAAATAATGAAAATAATAACAAATATAAAAAATAAATGATAATAATATCTAAATTGGTAAATTGAGCTTGTCATCAATCGACATGTTGAGCCATCTTGATTTTGGAAACCATTCGTACACTCTGGTTTTGCCCAAAACATCGTCCTTATAACTGTTTTGATCATTGCAATAGTTTCTGTCACGTTCCTACCGAGAAGAAAGCAAAACTTCCTGCTACACGTTGTTCATTTAATGAAACCATCAAAACAAAACAAAGTAGAAAAAAAACTTCTTTTAGAAAAACGCACGCAACTCCTCTTCACGACCTCTCAGATTGATCACACTGAGTGCTCTGAACTCAGGAAGAATTGCGCTTTCATCCTCTAATAGCTGTAATGCAAACTATGCTCTCACCACCTCACCACTGACGATTCCCGTTGCTTTTGGGTACCCCCTTGTACATTTACAACTACATTAAGTATATTAAAAACTATAGCTTAAACATTGTAAACTGTAAGGTTTATTTATTTATTCACACGGCAATACATCATTTTACTATATAATACTTACGTTTATAATACGATATACTTATAGACACAACAAGGAGATATGGTGCATACTTAATGCGTAATTAGAAAGATATCTATAAAAACAACTAAACCTAAATAACATTGAACTAAACATACATGCACGATCACTATTGCTAAAGTAATTGACAGTGGCACGAAAAAGCCTAATGACAATATATGATTAAATGCTTTTTTTACATTTAAATTACAATGGACTTTTGATTGTCAGAAATGAAACCCCAGCACTTTTCTTGTGTGGCCCTTTAGAGACACCACCAAAATCTGGAACTCGCCTGCAAGTAAACCACTTAACGCACTGAAAATTAAAGTTGCTCCGACGCCCAGGAAAACGTAGCTCTCTTGAATTGTTGAAAAGAGGATCTGAAGAAATCATCTTCAACAGCGTTTCCAAAACGAAGCATACGAGGGACGGGGCTGTAGTAGGCATAGTTGGTTGGTTGGTGATGCTTGGCGAAAGTCTGGTTCAGCCGGGCTCTAGCAGGGACATGCAGGTCGATGAGCTCTAAGAGTTCAGGGCAGTCCATCAGGCCATTGACAACTTTGTACAGGAACAACAAGTCAAAGACCATTCTTCTTGATTTGAAGGAAAGCACATGGTGTTGAGAAGCCATTTCTTCCGGATCAACGTTGATGTAGTCCGTGCCAGATCTAACACCCAGGAGGCGAAGGAAAGCCTCTGAACCATGTTAAGTGAGTTGCAGTGGCATATTTGATGGGGACACCAAACAGTTGAAGCGTATTTGAATACAAGACGGACCAATACCTCATACAGGGACTTCACAGAAGAAGGGAAAATGAACGCTTGTTGAAGCGAGCAATGAGCCTTAGTAAAGAATTGGCTTTGGAGCATATCTTCTGATAATTACCTCCTTCTTTATCTTTGACCAGCTCTGCTGGATTGATTGAGTCAAAAGTTAGTTACTAGTTAATGTTATAGATCGCGACTGTCTTGGCTCAAAGATTGGAAGAACTCCTCTATAGGTGGTCTGGAGAGGAGCCAAGTGTTTGGACTCTAAGGTCTTCCAATCATCGGGCAAGGCATTGTACATTTTTATTGCCAGTACAGGGCAGCTGTTCTTCTTCATACTTAGCCTACAACACGGAACGTTAAGCAGGCCCTTGCCTCGAACATTGTAGCTGTGGAGGTTCTCTCGTTTCTCAAACGTGGGCAAGTTACTCCTGACGAACTGGACACTTTGGTAAATATACTGCCCATAAACAGTCAGTATCCTCAGCCTTTTGAAGAGAGGCTTACAATGTTCTAGAAAGCCTTCCGAATCGTAGATCATCAATGATATGATTCTTACAATATTTTTTTGAAGAATAAGAATAATTTCTTGGCTATGTGCAAACACGGATCCAAGCTAGGTAACATGAAAACATCGAGATCCTTGTCCTCATGTACCCTCTCAGGACACTTTCTTGAAGGTAGTAGGTGTAGGTTGACACAGTTTTGATTCTACTGAACGTCATCACCTGGCTCTCGCCAGCTGCTTGACATTGTCAGCGCACCATTTCACAATGCTAAAGAAACTGTTGGTTTTATCTCAAAGAATTTGTACAGCCTGTATAAGGGATTATGTAACAGACAGCCAGTTATAATATTTTGTTAGAAGTACATTTTGGTCATATTTATTAAATATATCAACTAAGTAAATGGTTGTACTCTTTCAATGGTATTACAGTGTGTCTACTAGTAGCATACACCTGCCTACTCCATAGAAGTCTACTGTTAATCATTATTTCTTGTGATCAAGGTGATAAATTATAATATCAGTTTTGATCTTCATTTTGGGGATAACTCTAAATCCCTCATTTTTTCCAATTGACACTTACATAGAGCCTTTGATCAGACTTAATGCAGCTATTTTTCATTAACGGTTTTTATAATTTTCACCCTGAAGCTTGTGCTTTTTAAGGAGTGTTGTTGGGTTTTCTCCAGGTGCTGTAGTTTTGTAACTACAAGTACGTGACATCAGCATGTATGGTTTTATGATTTATGGTTTTAAATTACCACTTGAAAAAAATAAAATTTAAAATTTTGTTTCCAGAGTTACAAAGAAATGTAGAAGAACCACTAGTGCTCTGTGTTGTTGGAAACAAGACGGATCTTGAGCACCAGAGAAAAGTACCTAAAGAAGAGGCCTTAAAATATACTCAATCAATCGGAGGAACTTACTTTGAAGTAACGGCGCTACATGATCAAGGTACCTCTATCAAGTAGTTCAAGATTTAAAGCCATATTATAGTATCTAAAAAATTAGAAAACCTATTCTATTTTGACCATTAAATCAACTATTCATGGTAGGTATGTTATACATTACCAACTGTAAATTCCCAAACTGGCGTAAGCTAGCTTTTCTTCTTTAAATACAAATTTAAAACGAAAAGTCAAATTTATTACCATTTCAATGTTATTAATTTATTGAAAAACTATATTTTTATCATCCTAATAACGTAACATTACACAGGCTGAAACTTATTAACAACCATCAGAATCAAAGAGCTTTATTTCATATTGTACAATACATACAAAAATAGTGTCAAGTCAAATGCTATTGGAAAAAAAACAATGGAAGAACATATCCTAGATTTTAAACTAAGAATAGGCTTTTTACTTTAACTAGAAACAAGGTATTCATCTAGAGTGTAATGACTTTTTTGTAAAAGATATTTCTTAACCAAATTTCTAAAACATTTTTTCTCCACATTACTGTTTATTAATTGTGGCAAAAGGTTAAAGAACTTTGATCCCATATGAAATGCTTTTTTAGTGTAAAAAGTCAGATGGTGTTGAGGAATGTCTATTAAATTTCTATTTCTTGTAATATAAAAGTGACTGTCACCTTTAAGATCAAATTTGTGTAACTGATCTGATATACAAATAATGCACTAATATATATTGATCATATACCATAAAAATGTTCAAATCAGAGAAGGTTTTCTTAACTGACTCTATCCTCCTTAGGTTTAACAAAATTCTCAACGCTTTCTTTTGCATTACTAGTAATCTCAACGCATTGAGTTCTATTTGACAAATAGGACTTAAACCAGTTCAATGAAATATTAGGTACACCCGAAAGGTTAAGTTTATCCAAAAGAATGTTATGGGAAATACTGTCAAAGGCTTTAGACAGATCCATAAATATTCCAACAACCTTTTCCCCCTATCAATCAAATTTATTATAGATTCTGAAAAGTCCAACAAAGTTGTAGTTATTTACTTTCCCTTTCGAAAGCCATGTTGCTGGTCATCGAACAAATTATTATTCAGTAAGTGATCAACTAATCGCTTGTACATCACTTGTTTGTAAATCTTTGATAAGGATGGTAATACTGATACAGGTCGGTAATTATTAATTTTGGTTCTTTCCCCTTTTTTTAAAATTGGAACAACCTTAGAAACTTTTAGACTGTCAGGAAACTTTTGTAATATCCCAGATATTAGAGAATTATTTATTAAATGAGTTAAGATGTTTAACAATGATTTCCTTACATATTTAATTAGTTTCAGAGGAACCTCATTATGCCTTTTGATGTTAATGGATGTAATATAGGAGTTTGGGTCCACTAAGTGAGAGCTTTGAATTGTTCAAAGAATATTTCATATAATTATTTAGCCATCAACTTAACACTGTCCCCGTGTCTTGCATACTGATACTCTGAGCTCTAACTCATAATCAAATGTAATTTTCATGTTTTAACATGCTGATCCTAGTGAATGCATTAAATCATTCAATATGAATGACCTCCTAACTGTAGGGATCATTACTTAGTCTGCGTGTGTACACCAAAGAGACTTGGAATGTGGAGTTTAGTTCATTTTCAAATTTCAAACATGTCTCTTTACATTTCTAAATATGAGAGCTATTCACAAGTAAGGAACATTATACGAGGGTCATCCATAAAGTAAAAGACGATTAGCATCACCGCTGCGCACACTACCACTCGCGGCGTGCAGCTGCTGGCTATTCTTCCTCTTCACTTTGAGTGTAGGTTCGTTGCTGTGTGATTACGTGTCACGTGTCCACAGTGATTAATAATGTCATCAACAATTGAAAATCGCTAAGGTTAAAGTTTGAAATTTAAACACTTTCGAAATGTCATGGCAACTTTTTTGGGATCAAAAGGCTTAATCCATGTGAATTTATGCCAAGAAAAGCGTAACTCAGAAGCCTACTGTGAAACCCTCCAACAACTTTGGCCACAATCAAAACAAGAGCGAAAATTTTGTCAAAAAATTGTTGCTGATGCTCGACCTCATGCACCTGCAAGAACGTCCACGAACCTCAACGTCTCGTTGGGAATTTTTGTCATCCATGCCACAGCCCTGCCTTGGTGCGGTGATTATCACTTATTCCCAAAGCTTAAGCATTTTTGGGTAAAACAGTTTGCTAACGATAAGGAACTCAAAGAAGCTAAGAAATCCTGGCTCATGTTTTTGGCGTGAATGAGAAGAACATGGGTATGGAAAAACTGGTCCCACGTTAAAACCAGTGTCTTGAAATCCATGCGACTGCGTGAAAAGTAGAAAGGTTCTATGCATTTGTAAATAAAGTTTTGTGTTGATATCTTTATTTTTTATTTGACCATGCCAAAACGTTCTTTTCTTTCTGGATGACCCTCGTATAATGTCGCCAAGTGAGCGTCAAGTGTGTACATTTTGCCGTGTGTATGCTCTTCATCTCAGTCAGCATTCAGCTGTGACAAGAGGAACATTTTCAGGCTGCCCGGTTTTCACAGTGATACGGTGTTTGTCGGTCAAGCACTACACCGATAGAAATGTATTGTCAAGAGTGTGCAGTGTACAGAAACAATGTAATAAATGGAAGTTCTGTCCAGAAATAGTACATTTAATTTATAATTTTAAAACTTACCAAACAAACGTTCATGGCAAAAAAGAAGAGCTCGTGCCCAGAGTTTTTCGAAGAGTTTTACAGGCTTGTTCCAAATGATCAGTGTTCTATACTCCAGAAAAGATTGAAAACAATAAGCATACTCAAGACGTGTTTATTACTAATTTCTTCGAACATGATGAAATTTCTGAACAGAGAAATAAAACTAAACAGAGAAATTCCAAGACCCAAGATGACACTCAGATTGCCATTTCTTGCTACTGGCTAACCATAAACCTATTCTTAACTGGGGTTTTTATTGAAACGGTCGATCTTAAAATTTTGTTGGTCTTAAATTGAAACTGCTCAATCTCCTTAACAAGTTTAGTTTGGCATGTTTCTGAAGTGCTTTTCTTGAAATACTGATCTGTATGATTTTTCAGGCATAGAAGAAGTATTTTTGAATATTGCAATGGGTTTGATGAACCTTAGCAAGGA
Source organism: Matsumurasca onukii (assembly GCA_018831715.1). Taxonomy (NCBI): domain Eukaryota; kingdom Metazoa; phylum Arthropoda; class Insecta; order Hemiptera; family Cicadellidae; genus Matsumurasca; species Matsumurasca onukii. The sequence goes on from CM032064.1 coordinate 33,106,324, forward strand.
CTCGTTGGTGACAAGCCTGAGAGTCTACGACTCGACAGAGAGAGCAGAACACTCGCCCCTCGCAGCAAGTCAAGGTCCGATTGTGAGAGGAGGCTACCCAAGCATAACACTACCCGCCGCCCCTGCCAAGTCTTCCTTCTGCTGCTAGCTTTGCTCAACAGTTAGGAGACAGGTTAAAAGCAGATCATTTCAAAGCTGATTTCTGACAAAAAATGTTGGGACCTTATAAGTAAGTGCAATACTGTATCACCTTAGAGTTGATGAATCCCCATCATTCTGGAAGGATTTTCATTTTTATCTAGCAAAAATACAATTCATTGTTTTATTACACGTTACGCTATAGGTTATTTTTGGAGTGGGTTTATAAGTGTATTTTAAATTCAAACTTAATTGTTGTAATAGTTTTTAGTAGTCAATAATAATTTATCATTAAAATAATACAAAATCAGCTACAATAGAGAATTCCCACTCTAGGAATTCTATTCCTAAATTACTTACTAACTTTAAAAACAGTAGAACCTTGACTACTATACACAGTCAAACGACCTTTATTTCTCATGTTATTGTCCCTATTTTAAGATTTTACCAGATTTTTACCAGTTGAGCCAAGAGACTCCTGTGTCTCTAAAAGCAGGCCTGGTTTTGCAGTAATTTCTGGTTTGCCAATAACAATGTAATTGTACCAACTCTAAGGTGTACATTGTGCATTAAAATTCCTGTTTTAAGACAGGAAGTAATTACTAAAAGTATAATTGTTTATGTAGTAAGTACATATTTTATCTTTTATTGAGCTCTCTACTTACATACGATTTTGAAAGGCCAGAGGCCTGCTATTTTTGTAGTGTTGATATTTGTGTATACAAATAGTGTATACATACCTAATGTTTTACAAATTGAGGCCTTTTGGTATATTGGTAGTGTGTATCATGTATTCAGTTGGTTTTTCCAACCATACTTATATTAAATAATATGTACAGTAGAATCTCGATTATCCGAGTCTCGGTCAACCGAGCCTCCGGGTTAACCGAGCTAGTAGTTAGAAAAAAAAAGCTATTTCCAGGGTGGCCACAGATCGGGAAACCCGGGAAATATGCGTGAATTCTGAGTGTAACCGGGAAAAATCGGTCCTTATATTGTGTCGTGGCGTAGTTAGATCCTCGGGGCCTACCGCGGGTATGAAGCGACCGTCAAAAAGCGTATTGCGAGGCGTATCACGGTGGTTTATAGCGTACCCACGGGTCTGAAACATCTCGATGCGTATGGGTGTAAAAGCGTCGGAAAGTGTAGCGGTAATAAACGGCTCGGAAAGTATCGTGGGGTTTAAAAGCGATGGAACATACCGCATCGCGTAAAAGAGCGTCGATATGTATGGCGAGCGTAAATAGGCGATATGTATTAGCGATACGCTTGGCGTCAAAAGCGATTGGGACAAACCGGGTCGCGACTCCGGAGCGATACAGCGGTGGAAAACAACGATCGGGAATGGTCGCAGACTGTAAACCAGGATTGGTACTGACTTTGGGCATAAAACTGTCCTCTGGAACAGTGGAAGTGAACCGGGAAAATGTGTATATTGCCGGGAAAAACCGGAAAATATGCGTGAATTTTACCAAGCTACTTCTGTGGCCACCCTGAATTATTAATTATTTATGAGTTATACGGTATGAAGATACCTGTCATTTCTGTACCTGCACAAGTGATTGCAATGCTATCTGACAGCTATACTAAATCAACCAAATCAAGCTACATAAACACGACTCATGCTATACGCACTTGCAACCTGCAACTAGCGAGTATTGTTTCTCTATCACTGGCTGCTACGTCGAGGTCGAGCCAACATCACTCATAAGTTTGTGTAAAACTCTTTTTGTTCGGTTTTGTCAGTCTGAGGTTTGGTACTGTGTTGCTTGGTTGTTTGTATACCCAGGTGCACATGTGCTTTTGACCTACTTGTATTGTATTTCAGTGTTTTACGGCGTAGATTGTGTTTTATTTTGTGTCCGTGCTGAAATGTCTGGGAAACAAAAAATAGTTGTTTCTCTTTTTGGTACAGTACTCACAACAGTATGAAAATGTGTTTAAGTTGTTCGTTTTACTTTTCACATAGTAAAAAATACGTTTTTTTTTACTTTTGTCACTTTTTCTGGTAGTATCACTTAACCTCCGTATTATCCGGTGGTCTTGGTCCCAATTACCTCGGATAATCGAGATTCTACTGTATTTACTTTAAGCGACGATTCCGTCCAAATGATAGACAACGGCCATGAATGTACCTGGTGTTTAAGTATTAGTTTGTGTTTAGTGCCAGAAAGCTGGTAGCGATTTGATAGTGAACAGAATAGGCTCATTGTAAATAAATAATAAGTATAGAATATATTTATGTGTGGAATTTCACTTGGCCAAACACTTATTTTATAGGATATAATATACCCCTGTTATACGTATTGAATACAAGTTATTTAAGTGAAATCTCTGAGAAGTAACTGACATCGGGTTGATAAGAGACCATTAACTTGTCGACTAGGAGATTAACGCGGTAACTGACAAGTGAACAGTTATTAACACCCCTTAACTTTTTGTTTGTTGAGATATTTTGAGGCACCTGTGTTTTAAAGGTTGCAGCTGATTTTCCACATATCACAGTCTGTCTACTTAAAAGTGTTCACAAAAATGAAACACTAAAAATCTTTTGAAGAAGATGTTTTTCCAAAGCATTTAAAAGTTATACCTATCTATAAAGAAGACAACACTCCTAATGTGTGAAGTTACCAAACAATATCATGTTGGGTGTTTTTAGCAAAGTTATAGAATAAATTATTCTTTAATAGATTAGTAAATTTCTTTGAATGCCACAAAGTAGTTTTACCTGATGAATTTGGATTTAGAAACTTGGAATTAAAATAATTGATACAATTGATGATTTTGTTGAAACAATTACCAAAAATCTTGGACGAGAAAAATAAAACACTAGGTATATTTTTGAACTTAACAAAAGCATTTGATTGTGTAAATTAGGTAGACAAATTTCTTTTAAGTGGTTGAGTTCCTAAGTTAGCAAACCCATTAAAATTTAGAACAATCTATCCTATCCGGCTTTTGTAGACTTAAGTGTATCTCCAGGGTCCTTCTTAGAAGGTAACTTTTTCCCATATTTTGAAGTGCGAGTGTAACACCTGGACATGTACAGTGGATATCTAGGTACACTGTATACGCGGTACAGCATTAGGTGAGTACAACATAAACAGTTAAACCTGAAAAAGTTATAACTCTACAGTATATAGTTACACAGCCAGTGAAAGGCAGACAATAAGTACTTTCTCAAAGCTTTTGCCAACAAATGTTCATGTTTATAACATTTTTTGATTTGGTTACCCCAAAGACAATGATAGCTGTTTAAAACTTTCGAGTACTAAACTTTTGAGACACTACCAGGCTTAGCTTAGGGCTCAAATTTGAAAACTGTGAAACAAGAAAAATCAGCTTCTACCTCCAAAACACAATGGTGAAAACTGCATAGAATATAACACAGCCAAGGGGGTTGTAACTTGTAAACTAGTTTTCAGCCACCCTGTTGTTGAAAAGTGTTGCCACTTTTATGAATATGATATACAAAGTCAAAGACATTCCTTTTAATATTTTATTACATTTAAATTATAGTTTTCATGTTTACGTAATAAACTTTACATACAGTAATAAAGTTGATTGATGTTGAACTGATGTTTTAAGTCATAGCTCGGTTAGTTTTTTCAATAATTAACTTTTATTGGTCTTAAACTAAAAAATAAGGGGGATTTTTTAGTTTAATGTTCATGTTTTGAAAATAATAACGTGCATATGACGTCCATTTGATTCAATGCATTTTCTACTTTTCAGCGAAGCTTCTTGCGTGTTCAACATTTTCCAGGTAAAAGGTAAAGGTAAAGTTTGTCTTGTTTAACGAGGCGAAGTTAGGACTACAAAGTCCTCTCTACCACTCAACCTCGACCTTTACCTAGCGCCACCGTATAGTCACATTACAAATTGTAAGTGGTGACGGGGGATTGAACACCACCAGAGTGATGAGCTCGAGTCGTACGATACCAATCCACCACAAATCCGCTATCAGGTCATCTGATTTGAGGCCTCCCGATCTATCTCCTTGCAATTTTTTCTTATGGGGATATCTAAAAGGAAGAGTATACAAGGAAAAACCACGTAATCTAAGAGAATTAAAACAGACAATTAATTCAGAATTTAACCAAATTTCTTAAGAAATGTTGAACAGCGCAAGATGAAGCTTTGCTGAAAAATTAGAAAAATGTATTGAATCAAATAGATGTTATATACATAATGTAGTTTCCAAATACACTAGAGTCCCGCTAATCCGAACTAATTGGGACCGGACCCTGTTCAGATCAGCGAAAATTCGGATTAAGCGGATTTTCGGCGTACATTGATTATACAACCAGCATTTATTGTATATTGATCTTATAAGGTCATATATTGACTTTGAGCAACTAATATTTTGTATTTAAATGTAAGAAATTATGTATGTATGTTCTGTAGTATTCTGCAGTAATAAACAGCGTGGAATTATAAATGCAGATATGACGATGACGGGCAGTACACAGATGGCTGTGGCAGTAGGGCTTACGTGCGTAACAGCAGGACACTGACCTTTCCACCCCAACCCCCGTGTTCAGGCCAGTATGCTCATCCGTTCTAAAAACAAATGATGACTCACCGTTTCGTACTGTCAGTGTGTCGTGTCGCTTGCCACTCCACCGAGTGGATGTGTTTTGTTCAAAGCTATTGTTTGAGCGCATTTATGCGAGTATAGTGCCATTGTGAGTGCTGGTTGGTAATTAAACACATAAAGTATGACATAACTTAGAAAACTAGTTTTATTTTTGGTATTTACTCAAAAATTTTATAAATTTTACCCCAACAGTGTTTGGATTAGGCGGATTTTCAGATTAACAGGGTTCGGATTAGCGGGCTCTATTGTATGAACATTATATAAAAATCCCCCTTTTGGTCTTTATTTTAAGACCAATAAATGTTAATTATCTAAAAAATTAACCAAGCTATGGTTTTTGTCAAAAACATCAAAGTTCACTGGATGACCCTGTACTAACAGTTTTGTTGAACAGAACAGGTTTCCTCTGAGGTACGGTACATGGCTTACTAGTTACTACTTAATCTTGGTGCGGTGGAACTCCACCTTTACTGACACTGTTTAGTGTTAATCCCGACTATCCAGATCAACTTTCGGTAAAAAAGGTTCTATGGTTATTAACATGAAAAATGTACTTTTGAGACTCTCTAATAAATATAAAAACCAAATTACAATCACTATAATTATTAGTTTTTAGTTCGTTACTAAACGATGCAAGTGTGTTAATTTCGTGTTTTGTTCTGTCCTCCAACAAAACAGATAAGTTAAGGTTTTTTTCTACTGTTACTTATTTTAAGTTTTAACAGTGATTATTGATACAGTCTCCTTGCAAAGAATCTCAACTATTTATTATATTCTGAATTTAAACTTAAATTAGCTTGTTTTCCTAGCATCACTCAAATTTGTTACCCTGATGAGATGAAATTTTTATTTATGCAGAAGTTGTCAGAAAAATAGAATCTGTTACCAAAAATTGTGAAGTGCACTTAATAGGTAGTAAAGTATTGTATTATGTATAGTTGATCATTTTGAGAATACTCTTGTATTGATATTAGAATTGTAACTCCTTGTTTGTAACAACATTTTGAGAATACTCTTGTATTGGTGTTAGAATTGTAACAACATTTTGAGAATACTCTTGTATTGGTATTAGAATTGTAACAACATTTTGAGAATACTCTTGTATTGGTATTAGAATTGTTACAACATTTTGAGAATACTCTTGTATTAGTATTAGAATAGTAACAACATTTTGAGAATACTCTTTTATTGATATTAGAATTATTACTGCTAGCTTGTAACTATATTCAATGTTCAAAATTTAATATTTTATCTCTTGATCAAATGCGGTGCTTGGAAGATTGTTTGAAGCAAACTAAGAAAAGAAAGCACTTAGCTTGACTACACTAGTAAATTTTAACTTGAGTTCTAAGTCAATTTTGATGAAACCATTATACATTTCTTAGACCTCTATAATTTATAAACAATTGCACTGGTGCACGCCTTGAGGTAAAAGAAATTATTGTACAGTGAACACCAAATTTCCTTTTTCCTAATCTTTGAAATATAGCAGTTTAGTAAAAAAGTAGATGGAAAGGCCCATTTCAAGTAGGCTCGGCCCTTAGAAGCAGATCAGCAGTCTTCTTGCTGACAAGTAAAGTAACAGTCAAACTCAACCACCAACTGCAGGGTGCACTGCGCAGGCAGCCAGGCACACACACCACCCTGCCCTGACGCCACGTCGGTTGTGCAATACCTACCGCTACTCACACTACGGACCTAACCTATTTCTAATTTGTTTCACAGATGTCTTTGTATCTTGTTAGCGACTCGTCAGCTGGCGTGGTGTCGCCTCCATGGCTTAGTTACGCCACTAATCCCATCAAGTGATTTAAGCACATTTTATCCTAACCATTCAATTTCAGATAATTTTGGTAATTGAAAGTAGAAGAAATTTTGTTCTTTCCAAAAGTGTTGGTCTTTTATGTCTGCCTCTCTGATATTTTTATTTATTTATTACTTTTAAAGCGTCTACTATGCTTAACAGATAATTTGGGTGTTCACTGCAATGTTTATTTAGTATTGAATGCTTACTAGCATAAAACGGTTATGCCTTCTACCTTATGACACCATTTACACTTTTGTCCCAAGAAAAAAACAATTTCATATAAAATTTATTTTAAAACCATGAAATATTCTTACAGAGACTGAGCATTTATTTCTTAAATTTGGCCAGTTCAGAAATTTGAGTAATTTAATTTAAACATTATTTTTATAGTACTCTGTAGTTTTCTCTTTAAATTGATATATTATACATGCCACAACATAATTGGTAACCATTTTTAATAAGTTATTTAGAAAGGCTTGCAACTCATTTTGGCCTTTGGACAAGGTGCTACTTGGTGGTGCAAAACTATGCTACTATCGAGGGTTTTCTTGATTCCCCGAAAAATGTGTTTTTAGAACTTTGGGTACCCGTAAATAAAAAACTGTTGGGCCAAACTTTATCAAATTGTTACTCAATATTAAATATACTTAAACTTATTAAAAAGTCCAAATACTTTAAAAAATGTAGTTTTCTAATATTTTTTAAGTTTAAAACCCTATATAAGGAACTAACTTACAAGGTATTAAAAAAAGAGAAAAGTGTGTACTCCTACTTGATGCCAATCATTTGATATTGGAAGTCGGACTGCCCTTAAATCATTCACTCAATCAGGATCATTAAAATCCAACTAAATGCACAACATTTTTTTATATCCTGGTAATTGATACCCTTATCCACCTAAACCAGTCGCCTCCAAACTGCATCACAGAGGTCTTTTAGATCCAACCCTGAGATAACCTATAATATTCACTCTTCAGAGTCTCTTTCTGCCAATTGCCTTACAAGAGTGAACCTTGTTTACCTCCAGTTAGTCCTCTCTCTCGGCCCATTGAAAGGAAATGTACTGAGTAGCCAAAAGCCTACCCAGCTTTAGACAAGATCTCTTCTTGCTGTGACCTAGTATCAGGTTATCTGCACAGGAGAAATTCCATTATAATTCCTACTGGGATGAGTGTAACATTAATTTCGTATTTCCGTTTGAAAATACACGTTCATCGACCGTTAACCCGGACCCTCCAAGCGAAGCTACTTTGAACATATCTACCAAAAGCTACAGCATAAAGCATGACATAAAATAGTTAAAACAAATTAGACTCAAATTATAAGTGTAAATTTACCACATTTTACACGTCAAACATACGTAAAATCAAGCACTTGTTATGTAGTAAGTGGTCGTCTGCTGTTCATAGGGGAAGACCTACAACCAGTCAGTAGCAAATGTTTAGTCAGATCTTACATCGTATTATTCTCTAGTAGTCAGCTGAAGAGAACTTATGAGCTTGTAAAATCGTAATGAGGATTTTCCCGACAGTTTGCTTCATAAAGAACAACTCTGAACCTTTGATGATTACGAAGAAAACAAGCAAATCTATGAACAAAGTTATGTTTACAAGACCAGTACACAATCACGAGTAATATCATTGAAACATTTAGACTAATAACTGGGTCCAGGGGAACGATAACTAAATTGTTAAGTACCATCTGGAGAAAACAATTATATTGGTATAAATTATATTCCGTTTAGGTACTACTATGGAAATTATAAAACATCTAATGTGCTTTTATTTATCTAAAATGGAAAGCAAAGTGGGGTTTTTTTCTTCCTAGGCTTACAATGATGCATCTCTATCAAACGCACTTAGACAGTTTAAAACGTATTTTACCGCCATTGATGTAATTTCTATAATTCCTGAATAAAACGCATAAGACATTTTCTTACTGTCTTAGAAGAATTTAATACAGATACCAATTGAGTTGGTAGTAAATTTACAAAAATAAAACACCACAAAACGGTATTAAGCCACTACATGGTTTTGCACTTACAACAAACTATGATATTTGCAATGTTTGGAATAAATGCTCTGAACTGAAATTAATTTCCGGATGAACGGCAGGTGAGATGTTGACCGTTTTGCGACATCATCGCTGCGCAACGGAGCAGGTATACCTGCGCTGAGACATGTAGATGATTCCTAGAATCAATAGCGTTGGCAATTACACGGTGGCAAGTGGAACGACACCGCCAGCGTATAAGTACTTATATGCATGTACCTACACTTTTGACTTGGCGGGGTGAAAGAGTACGAGAGCTCGGCATTGGGTCCTCTAGAATTTAGATGTGTCAAATAGAAAGCTCTCACTTTAAACAGTATGTTATTAATTTACGGTTGCCAATACAATTAACAACCGACGGAACACAAGTTTATTTATTTACTTGAGTTTTAATTTTTATGGAAATGTCTCCTAAAGGGACGTGGTGGGATAAGTTCACTTTCTGAGTTGGGAGTCATCTTGACTTGGTCCCCTCAGGGTGGGTCTCCCAGGCTAACCGAGATAGCCAGGGCAGTACAATAAACCTTTGGTTGACGTACAATTGTTCACATCAACCCTACTTAATTTAATCCGCTTAACCGACGGAACACAAGTTTAATTTATTTACGAGTTTTAATCTTTTATGGAACCATCGTAAGAAACTGTCCAAATGAAAACTCTGATGAATGAATTGGTACACAGAGTACCATTGAGTGGTCACCAAGATATCCTGATTTAACATTGATTGATTGATAGATTTTTCAGCATGGAGAACTCTCAAAAATGAAGTTTACTTTGTCAATATTCCTGATGTTGAACATTTAAAGGGAGGAATCCAATCGGAATTTGAAAACCTACAATGACGGAACATTAGACTACGTACGGTCTATGTTGATCAAGTCTTGTCTCACACTAGACACCGTACCAATGTTTTCCGGTCCGGCAATGTGCCATGTGGGAATAGTTGTTGTGAGTAAAGTCGCAAGTCGGTTGTTATCACTGGCAGAGGCAGCTACAGCACCTGAGTCGAGCACCTGAGTGAGCGTGAGTGTGACTCACTGTCAACTCACCTCAACTCACTCCACAGTCACTTCACACCTCACACTCACACACACTACAGTGTATACTGTATAGTCTACTGCACTTGCTCAACTTCTTAATCTACAAGCGTCACCAACCACTAAGCCACGGCGACGTTTGCTTGTAAGTTGCATTTTATTCATTTAGCATTTAATTGACTGCAATACTTTTCCATTTAACTTACGCCACGCCAGAACTAGTTTACAGTAAATAATACAATATGCTGTGTGTATAATGTTTTGGATGTGTACTGATTATTTGCGTTTAGATCAATACTCTAAATTATGAGTGTTAAAGTTGTGATTATAATAAAATAACCATCGTATTACGATGTGTCACCTCAACTGTGCGGACCCGTGGCGGGTTGGAATCGTGCGTGTCTCCGGAGCTCATCCCTCCGCTGGGGTTCGATCCCCGCAGTCACCAATATTTACATTATTTTGTACATTATTTAAATGACAGACGTGAAGGAGAAAGAATATAGAAGCAGCAAAGTCAAGATTTGTGCTTCAAAATCAATCTTTTTTATTAAACCTACTTTGGAAGATGTTTGTGAAAATAATTGTATACGGTACCCATGTACTCATTATTTACTTTCAAGACAGTTAACAGCAAATGCTAGATGTGTACTTAAAAAAATCTGTAATACGTTTGTTATATATTTTTTAAATAGATTACCAATGGATGTTTTATCGATAAATTTACCTAATTTTGTTTAGTTCTCAAAACAGAATTTCTTGACATCTTCATTAATTATCAAATATAACTATATTCTCGGAGATAATAAGTATTATGTCTTAGCCACCAACTACGACCAGTAGATCTGGGGCTTGGTACGATTGAATGGCCTCCAGGCTTCAAGGTCTTCTAAGTTTAAGGTGTAGTGGAAATGACCTCTGATAACAACCATTACCATTTTACGTTCAGTGCTACATTACAAGAACAAGGTAAAATGCTGGTGAAGCCAGACGGGCGCGATAGTTATAGTAGTTCATGTTTTGCTTGTCGCAGTTTTGTTATCAGTTGGTTCGTTTAGCTTCGGTATCAAGATATTGGAAAACTGGTAGCACGTTTTCGGTTCCAGTAGCAGGTTAGTTGATGGGTATTGTAAACAATAAAAAGTATGGCGCATGCTTTTTCTAAAAGTATAAATTGCGATGAGTACAGTAAAAATTATTCCATCACTGGTTCCAAAAGACACTTTTAGGACAAGTAGCAAACTATAAGGTTTGTTGTTTTAAATACAGAAGTCTGGTTGACTGTACAGTGTTTATTTAAAGACAGCTGTTTATCTGTTGCTGTTACACTAGTTGATCGATTGGGATTAGAAAGTGTCAAATATCGATATTTTATCGACTATTTCCTGGATCGTAAGCCAAACACAATGCAGGTTCATAGTGATTCATTCAATCATTTGTATGCAATTATATGATTGAAAAATCCATGTGCTGTTCATTGGTGAAGATAAAAAAGTCAAGTCTTGATATGGATAGTAACAACCGTTGTGTCGACTATATACAAACTGTAAGGGCAGTCTGACATGAAAAAACTCAATTTTTAGTTTTTTTTTGTCTTTAGTGTTTATAGTTTTCTGTAGTTTTTCTTTAAATTGATATATTATACATGCCACAACACAATTGGTAACATTTTTAATAAGTTATTTAGAAGGCTTGCAACTCATTTGGTGCTACTTGGTGGTGCAAAATTGTACTACCTCGGGGTTTCTTGATTCCCCGAAAATGTGTTTTTTGAACTTTGGGTACCTGTAGATAAAAAAACTGTTGGGCCAAACTTTATCAAATTGTTACTCAATATTAAATATACTTTGCTTATTAAAAAGTCCAAATACTTTTAAAAAATGTAGTTTTCTAATATTTTTAAGTTTAAAACCTATATAAGGAACTAACACAAGGTATTTAAAGAAAAGTGTGTACTCCTACCGGTGCCAATCATTTGATATTGGAGATCGGACTGCCCTTAAATCATTCACTCAATCAGGATCATTAAAATCCAACTAAATGCACAACATTTTTTATATCCTGGTAGGTGATACCCATATATCCACCTAAACCAGTCGCCTCCAAACTGCATCACAGGGTGCTTTAGATCCAACCCTGAGATAACCTATAATATTCACTCTTCACTCTTCAGAGTCTCTTTCTGCCAATTGCCTGAGTGAACCTTGTTTACCTCCAGTTAGTCACTCTCTCTCGGCCCATTGAAGGAAATGTACTGAGTAGCCAAAAGCCTACCCACAGCTTTAGACAAGATCTTCTTGCTGTGACCTGAGTATCAGGTTATCTGCACAGGAGAAATTCCATTATAATTCCTACTGGGATAGTGTAACATTAATTTCGTATTTCCGTTTGAAAAGCACGTTCATCGACCGTTAACGGACCCTCAAGCGAAGCTACTGAACATATCTACCAAAGCTACAGCATAAAGCATGACGCAAAATAGTTAAAACCAATTTATAACATAGTCACGGAACAGCGCATTAGACTCAAATTATAAGTGTAAATTTACCACATTTTACACGTCAAACATACGTAAAATCAAGCACTTGTTATGTAGTAAGTGGTCGTCTGCTGTTCATAGGGGAAGACCTACAACCAGTCAGTAGCAAATGTTTAGTCAGATCTTACATCGTATTATTCTCTAATAGTCAGCTGAAGAGAACTTATGATGTTTTAAAATTATATATTATTGCATATTAATCCCCATATTTCTTATGGAGTCTCTTTTGTGGGAAACTGCTATGAAAACCCAAAGAGTTTGTTTTGTATCAAAAGTCAGCAATGAGAACACTATCTCGTCTAATGATCGTGATTCTGCAAGGAATCATTTAAACTTTATCAGTTTTACCTTACCGTCTCAATACATTTTTGACACGGTATTGTTCTTTTATCCAAATTATACATACAATATTAGAAACCAATTAATTATGCCAAATTACACAGAACTATGTTTATGATGAGCTTCTTATCAAAGCCGGCCGAAAACTATACAATAAATTACTAAGATCACTGGTTTACACGCGTCACAGTTGAAATACAATAACCGGCAAATTTTAGCTAAATTTTAACCAATATTTTAGCCATTTTTAGCCAAATTATTAGCAAATATGTTTTCTGACAGCAGCAAATTTTGCTTGCCAAAGTAATTTGACAACTGTTAATACATTATTGTAATGCTTAAGAAAGACTGCTCGAGACTGGATTGGCTGGCCGTGCTCTTATATACCCCAGTGGGGGGTCCTGTCACCTGATTACTGAAGTAGGGCGGAGCCTGCTACTCGTTGTCGAACTGGATTGGCTGGCTTCAATAGGACTTCTGAAGAACTGGCTGCCATGTTTGATAATTTAAGGATACCTTCTTTGTTAAAGTTGTCTTCATGTTTGATTATTTCTATGGTTTCTCTAATTCACTCAGCCAATCAGGTGACAGGACCCCAAACTGGGGTATATGGGCGAAGACGCCACTGCCGGCCAATCCAGTCTCAGACATCAACAAGCTACTGAGGATGACTCTCCACAGCGAGGTCAAAACGTCTAGCAAGTTATTGTATTTGAACCAGACGCGGTAAAACCGGAAGCCTTAGATCTTAGTGATGACACCGGCCGCGAAAGCCTAAGAGTTAAGAATAAATTACCTGACAAAAAAAGAACTGTGTTGTAGGTACGTTCTCAAAATAACCTTAAAAAAATGTATTTAATTCAATAATCGTTTTATAGCATACAAGAATTTTTGAATAGCTCATTAAGTTATTGAAACCACCTCCCTTGGTCTTACCAGTGGTCATAGAAGATCTTGTTACCTAGTTTTGTCTTTGTTGTTTCGTTTAACTCTCTTTGCATAGTCATAGAAACAATTTATATAGTAAAAATGTCACAATCAATGTATTGTATTACTATACAAGGATTGACTGACGTTTTTTAGGAGATAAGTCAATTTAATTCTCCAGTTCAAACTAACTGACCTAGCGTAAGCGTAGGTCTCTGTTTAAACACGACCGCTCGGCACTTTGTCTGTATGTAGGCCTAACACAGTTTTGATCGCAATTATTTTACCGATTTTCTAGAAATTTGGCACAAATACCGAGCTAAGTGTACGTCCAAGGAATTTCGAAATTGTATTACAAGATGCAGGGTATTTAACTCCAGTTTGGCTATACCAAATTTTGACCTACACAATTGAAATCAGTAATCTGAATGAACTCCAGACACCTCAATAAACTGTGTTCCCGATTTGATAACCCAACCATTCCAGGGAACACCTCGCACTCCAAAGCCTTCCAAACTTGTTGCAGAGTGTTGTATGATTATCACGATCGAATGCCTTGAAAAGATCACAAAAAAAACACCAAGGGCTGTTTCCGTCGATCAGACTATTGACGACCCTGTTTGTAAATCTAAGATGGCATCTCTGGTGGATTAACCAACCCTAAACCAAACTGATTTGGAATAAGAATGTGAAACCTGTCTAAATGTTGTAATAGTTTCTTATTGATGATCTTTTCCAATTCCTTCGACAATGCCACAAAAGATATATTGGTCGTTTTACGTCACTTCTATCTCCTTTCAAAAAATGGAAACTAGTTTAGCTGTTTGTAAACATCAGGAATATACCAGAAGATAGTGTCTCATTGAACAGAAGAAGCAACGGATAAAATATGTTGTAAAATTGTTTTAGTAAAAAACTAGAGATACCATCAGTGCCAGAAATAAAGAATAGTTTGTTCTAATTCCGTTGAGGTGACGGGTAAACAAGAACAAAGACCCAACAGGATTTTGATTGTGATTGATAACCTCGGAGTAGATGAGTTGTTAGCAAGTGAATTATTTGAAAACCATTATTAAAGTGGTTAGCTACTTGCTGAGTTGAAGGAGCTGAAACATCACCACACTTATTGGTGGACTAATGTAGTTTTGCTGATTCTTGAGTTTCTTCGCAACCACGTTCCAGTCTTCTCCACAGTCAGAGCGCTGAAGCTCATTAGAAATTTTGACCTTTTCGGCTTAAAAGTTTGCGAAACTGTTTCTGACGTTAAAATAGTTTTCAGATTTGGATCATTTTTATCGTGAGCTATGATCGCAAGACGTGGTTATTATTCGCAACAGCTTTAAGTTCTTGGCTTAGTTGAATTTGTTTCTCCTGGGTTTGAGAGAGACTAACTTTTCCGGGAAACATATCGAAAAAGGATGATTAATTAATGAGGAGAAACGTTCAAATTTAGAGTTCAAGCTAGATTGTTCGTTCAGAAAGTTCCAATATGTCTGAAACAACAGATCATTAAATTTAGAGATGTTAACATGAGAAAAAGACCTTTTTTAAAATTACTTGCTGTACATTTAGGCATGTAATAGTTTATTTTAACCAATTCCGCATCGTGATCAGATAGAAGCTGAAAAAAGAATCACATGATATAACATTAGCAGGTACATTTGCAGGTACGTTATCTAAGAGAGAACTGCTTTTAGAAGTGACTCTGGTTGGTTGCGTGACAAGCTCAAGAAGATTAAAGCAGGAAATACCTTAGTAGAGGAATACCTTAGTAATTAAATCCTTGGTTATTCGTAAGTCAGAAAAACTCCTTGTTAAATCATCGGTCCCAAGACTAAGCCTTAAGGGAATTAGGCGGTGATTGCGTTGTTAGCAAATTCAACCGAAGCATCGGCTATATTTTTCCTCTTACAAAACGGTATTGTTCTCAACACAATAATTTATGTTGAAAATAAAAATTGAGTAATCTAGCTGCGAAAACGTGCTTGTATATCTTGGAAGTGGAAGACACGCAGATGCGATGAATCGGTCGATAGTTTGCCGATCTACTTGTGTCTCCATCTTTGTGCACGAGACACACGACGGCCTGTTTTATTTTCTACGGAATGAAACCTCCTGTCAATGATAAGTTATAGACGCCTGAGAGAGGTGCACAATTCTGATTTGTAACGGGTGAGCAAAAAAAAGGGAACATTTTTTAAATGAAACAAGTCAATACCAAAAAATAGTTTGATATTAGTAATCACACTAAAAAAACACATTGTATTGCCATTTTCATTTATGGAAGATAATGTCTCCCAAGGGACGCCCTCCCTCACTCACGCAGGCCTCCCATCTTTTTTTGCCTACCTGATGCAATGCAACAAAATTGAGGAATCGCAGCGATTTCGCGTCTTATGCAGTGCTTCAATTCAGCAACGGTCTGGGGCTTTGAAACTAACACTTGACTCTTTAGAAAGCCCCACAGCAAGAGGAGTGTTCCGAATTAGAATGGCACCGTGAAGGCCGATTTTGAAATTAGCTCGAAACTGACGTGGAGCAGAAAAACGTTTTATTACACTTAAAACATGTTTCTATTACAAATACACGATGATGCGCTAACCAGTGATGAGTTATGGTAACCAACCTCTAAATGGCAATAAATGAACATTCATTTGCCACATCAATGGAATCACCAGCCGCCATAATAGCTGATAAATAACAGATTAAAATTGTCCCTGTTTTTTTGGCTCACCCAGTACAATGATGAATTGCTTTATGTGCGATGCCATCGTATCCGGAAGCGAATTGATTTACTCTTTAAGCTGACCGATTATTGAATAAGGTGTCAAACATATCTATACAAGTACAATAATAATCCGCGGCTGGACCACACGACTGGTGTCACAGTGTTGATTCCATGTTGGTTACCAGAATACGCTACTAGGGGTAGCTACTCACTTGCTTTACGCAGCTGAGTGAACTGCGAGGTTAATCTTGAGGTGAAAACCAAAAACTTTGAAAGAAATTTGAACCCTCAATTACATGCTCTGGAGTCCAGCGGCATAGTCACTAGACCACCGGGACCCTAAATATACATATATAATATGTTTGAAATTTATTAAAATACAAATATACCGTTTAAATTGTATTATACTAGCTGCCCTACCCGTGCTTCGCTAAGGGGCGAGAACTAAGTATAGTGATAAAAAACTGTTTCTGCAGAGCATTTGAAAACTGTATTGCAAACAAAACCCGAAATTTCGGGATTTGCACAAATAGAATAAAAATAATTTCCTCTTAATATCTGATCCAAAAATAACCTAAATGCCGTTAAGACTTTTCCTTATGTATTTCTTATAGGCATTCTTTCGTACTTTAACCCCCTTAAAACACCCCTAAAAATAAAAAATTTCCAAATACTTTCATAGTGCGCGTCTAGAGCCTAAAAGTAATGTGTGTAAAATTTTCAAGACAATCGGCCAAGTATTTTGGGCTGTGGGCTGATGAGTGAGTCAGTGAGTGGTATTTGGCTTTTATATACAGTATATAAATTATACTTAGTTCGTTATACCACTTCTTGCATATTTAAAATTTCACCTCGCACATCACATTTTATGATTTTTATCGTTGTGCATGTTGTGAAATCGGCGTACACCGTTGGAAACAAATTAATAATTTACATCACAACAATTCTATGACCTCCGCGTTGTCAATTGCATCGTCAAAGTAAGAGTGCAATCTAACGTTACTGTCAACTGATAAACCTTATGCAAGGGAGCAAGGACGTATGGAAACAAACACACGTTTCTCCGATACACCTGAACAAACATCAGTTGCCACTTCCCTATTGTTTACCATTAAGATAACCCGAGCTACGAGCAGTGCCCACGGCAGTGCCGCAGTGGTGATCGTGTCAGTGGTGTAGTGCTTACTATAGTAGTGCGTATAGTGCGTAGGGGAGTTTCACGCGCTAGTGTCGACTGTCAACACTCTGCTATACTAAGTGGCAAAACAGAGTCGTCAAAATATATAGGACATTGAGTTGTTCATTTCGGGTGTCTGGGCCCTGGGGTCTGCAAAGAGCTAAAATACTCCGATGAGTAAAGATGACAACGTCACGTTCGTTAAAATTCTCTCGCATATAGAAATACTAGACAAACCAACTGTAATTGGAAAAAACCAACTCCAACGATTTCTTAGTCCGTTTATAATAAAAACGTCATTTGCACGTTCGATAGGAAGGTAGAACATCACGTTAGTGTCTATAATTATTGTCAATATTATTACTTTTACGTTTGAAAAACGTAGAAACAAACCCACTCGAGCGCTCCAGTGACCGGGGAGAGATATGTTGATTGATAAGCTCGTGCGTAAGTGTCCCTGACGTTGTAATGTTGAATTTAGCGCAGTGCTGATTTCCGAGGTGGACCTCTAAGCTCAGCGCGCAACTAAGTTGTTTTGTTTGTATCTGGCTGCTTTGTTTAGCTTTTCCGGAACGTGGTTGTCCGTCCGAAACCACGTTATATTATGCGTTTTTTCAACATTAAAATAATCATTTAAAAGAAAAACTATAATCAAAGAATGCTTGTAAAACTTTATATTTGTTCGTCTATTTTGAACTTAAAATCATATATTGTGTTGTTATAACAGTTATTGTAAAACCATAAATATAATATACTTATAGGACCCCAACCTAAACTCAACAAACAACCAACTGCTCTACAAAGTGCATAGGAAATAAAGTAACATTGTGTAACCTTGTGTTTGGTGTGAAGTCGATTTGCGAGATGAGGAAAGCTATCAAATATGCGTGCATCATAAAGCCAAACGTACCGTGTTGCAATAAACTACCTTCACAGCAAAGAACTCAACTTTAGAGAGTCGTACAATTAGTGAGTCACTGAGTTGTCTGAGTGAGCGGCGAGCACAGCGTTTGTGATGATCGCCAGGAGAACCAAGACGAGCCGAGCGGAGAGCGGCTGTGTAAGGTGAGAGTGAGTGAGGTGTTTTGTTCTATTGAATAAATAAATAAAATAAATAAATAAATAGTTTATCGTGTTAACAATTTACATGTTATACAAACGTCAAATCTGTTTTAAAAGCTAAAATTTTCCACTCATTCTAACATCGAAATCCCAATCAGACATACATTTTTGACATTCACTCTCTCATTCATTCGAATTGTACCACTTCAATCCAGTAGTCAGTTATTGTTTTCCCAGTCATGTGCCATAAACTCGTCTGTGTTGTAAAATGCTTCGGCGGTCAAAACCTTTTCAAACGAGTTTTAAAAGCCTTAAGCTCTGGGGCACTTTTAATAGAATTTGGCAACCTGTTGACTAGTTGAACTCCTACCTGAGAAGGTAAACGTTCATGAACTGCCGTTCTGTGTCTCCCAGTTCGGAAGTTCTCCCTGCCTCTAGTTTCATAAGAGTGAATGTCACATCCTCTCACGAGACCGCACTTAGATTTGAAAAAAAGACAAGTTTCCAAACATTGAAGACATGCTAGTCAGATAATGTAACTATACACACTGTTTAACCGTCTAGAAATGTAAAAGAAGCTTAATATTCGGTCTTAGATATTGATACCCACGAGTCAATAAAAATATCAGCATTTGTTTCATTTCACAAAGTATGATTGTACACCATCCTCTTTTAGTCCTCGTGTAAAAAATGTTGTTTGGTCAGACAACAATAGCACATTTACTGAGGAGACTATATCGCGTTTGAAATATTCTTGAACATGTTCAGGATGAACATGGCTTTACTTCCGTATCAAATCTGAACTCACCGGCACCTTGAGCATAGCTGATGATGCTAAGGCTACTTTCATGGTAATTAAATTAGTCCAGCAGGTCACAAGTTTCTTTTCCGAGAGCTCACGACACTCCTTTAAGTTAAACCTTTAAGTAAAACCCTCCGACGCGGGTATGACTCTCACAAGCTAACCAAACATCGAAAATCACCATTTTCTTTTCTACTGTGATACTTTGATTTGAGACATTACCCTCTCCTTCAAGGTATTTTAAGTAAGATGCATGTGGAATGAATAGTGAGTGTGATGAGTGATTTGTTGGATGATAATGTGCAGTCTTGTCACAAACTTTTACCCCTGATTGGGTCATTAATTATTAGCCCAACGAACAATGGAATGGACCAACGGCTTAACGTGACCTCCGAACCACGGAGAGTGACCATAATGAAAAAGTTGTTTCTGCAGTGCCGGAAGTTGCCGATTTAATGGGAAGCACGCAATATAGCACTGGGCTATGGCCATTCTCCTATATCAACAATTGTTGATTTTCAGTTGACCATTGTCCAGAGTCTACAAAACTAACAGTATTTATAAACATACAAATTACAAACCAAAGTTAAGGAAAAATCAGGGTGTTTATATATTTCCCAACTCTATTAGCTAATTGTTTATTTATTTTACGTTTATTTGTTTACTAACTTTAGTTACTCAGCTACGTTAAATTTTTGTATAGTATTAGTTCAGTTAGTTTTAGCATGTATTTGAATTGGAATAAAAAATATGCCATTTGGCAAATAATAAGTTTAAAGTTTAGGATTTTAAAATGTTGAAGACTGTAAAACTATTTCAGCCCTATTTAAACAAAATCTAAACCAATTTGACCTCATCCTTTCAACTTTTGAAAATGTTCATTCCAAATCACCTTTAAGTCTTTGAAATGGACCCAGAAAGCCTTTAAACTCACCGTTGTGCAATGTGCATATATGTTTTCCAATTTTTCGGGGAGGTCCACTGGGTCCCCATAGGTTGGAGGGTATTCCATATCTCAAACTCCCCGTTGCGCCCCCCTTGGGTATGGTCTGTATCCACCCCGGCCAGATGAATGTACACTTAATCTTTTCATCAGCATCGAACTACCTTTAATTATGTCAAACATGTAGTTGTTTACTTTTCTGTTTGAATTCCAATAAAAAGCTGTTTCCCTATGTTTACTGTGTGTAAACATTTTTGTCATTGTAAGAAGTTTTCACCTTAAACACTGCCTAATTTGTGTGTTAACAGTCCGCTGAACGAATCTGACTCTGAGGGAGGCGTGAGTTCGCAGAAGACAGCTTACTTCAAGTCCTTGGACGTGATGACCACGAGTCAACTCGAGCATCTGTTCAAGACCTGTGACAAGACCGGCACCGGCAAGATTGGTCTGGACGACTTCCGTGAACTCTGTACCGAGTTCGACATCATGGAGGCTGACTGCGTCGCCATCTTCAACGACCTAGACCACGACGGCGATGGACAAGTGAGTTCACGGTGGAGCAGGAACCAATAAGTACGTAGAGTCCACTGACCCTCCCCTAAGGGGAGCCAAAAGTTGTTGTATACGAACACCATTAAATTAACTCAAAAGGATCCCACAGCAAGGAGATACAAAATAGTTTTGGCAAAATGGCCGTTGGACAAACAGTATAATACGACAAAAACGCCTCTTGACCACATAATTAACTACCTAATTACGTTATTTACATGATTTATGATGCCTCTTCAAAGGTAATCAAGTAGGATTCAGAGGTTCATACATATTATATAAATGCAATGAGAAAATACAGTTTCTGACGCTTTCAAACATGAATAGTAGTGGCGTAGATAATCATTATGGTCGGAGGGGGTCCAGACTATCAAGGAGACAGAAGTGTATAGAATACCCCCGTAAAACCGGGGAATATTCCAATAGCGTAGCCAGGATTTTTGAATGGGGGAAGGTTACTAACTCATCAACTTTTACCTGCCCCCGTTAATCCCCGACCACGAACTCACCAAATTTTCTGAGCGGGATCTCTCGGGCCGACCACGAACTCACCAACTTTTGCTCCATATTCTTCTCTAATAGGATTAAAATACCAAGAAACTAGGTGTTTATTTTAGTCATTGAGAAAAGCAGAACAATAGCGTAGCGGAGTGGCGTTGAAGGAGTGATAATTTAAACTTAGAGCTTAGATTGTATCAAACGGCTACTTATACTTATACAGAGAGTTCAAAATAGATCGAAATATTTTTTCATACCCTGTAACCACCATTGTGCAAATTTTACTAATGACCAATATCTAGAAAATTTAGTTATTCCGGAATAGGCCTATAACGAAACTCTACAAAGTTTTTGTTTACTCAAGGTTAAGCAATATTGATACGGTTTGATATTCAGTTGCGTGCTTCAACTGGTTCAAAGCTTGGTAGTTCATTGGGATGCTCGCCGTCAATTCATGAGAATGTATCCGTAACAGTGTACACATTAACCCTACATCTTGTGAAAGCACATCTCCAAACGTGTTCATCACTTTCTTTGCTCACACGACAGAAAATTGATTTCTAATTTGTTTAAAACAGTTGCTCATTACCTTTCTCACTAAACCCTATTTTTTAGTCGTTGTCCTCCATCACGAGTCCAAACACAGTTCTAATCCCGGTACTTCATTACATTCGGTCACTAAACTATGTACGGTCAAGGCTAGGCTAAATGAAAACTGCGAAAAGCAAAGAAACTAACTTTTTCTTGATGTTACGTCCATTAACTTTGTGGTATTCAGTACTATGAAATGAAAGAATATTGGAATTTTTAAACACAATAATTTTAAATTTTAAATAGACCTCAGCATTATCAATATAAATAGGTCGATAAATAGGTTATTATATGCACAGTTATTGCTATGTGCAAATGTGTAACTCATGGGATCCGTAACTGTTTTGTGGAAATTACTCACTTGTAGAAGGCATGCTAATTAAGACATGCTAATTACCGTATAGTTTTTACCTCAACACTTTTAACAATCGAACGTCCATAAAGGCATTGTTTGTTGAACACTACTTGCAGTCCAATCACACGTATACAACTATTGAAGAAAACATGGAAATTTGTTAAAAAGGGTGGGGAATCATGGATTGTAAAGAGGACTTTCTACAAACTGAAAGACCCAAATATCACTCATTCAAACAATAGGAATCCAATATTTGAAATTATACATGCTATACAAACAGAAAACTAGTTCAAGAAATCATATTTGTCTTTGAAAATCTCGTCACCTGTACAATTTAAGAATTTCTATTCCATACTTATCTATTTATTTTGATCTATACTGATGATGCTGAAGCGAAACATTCTATTTAAAAATTAAAATTAACGTGGTTCAAAAGTACAATATGCTTTCATTTCAAACCACATAACTTTTAATTTGGCAGTTTACTGTTATGCAATTATGCAAAGTGTCATTTGGTTTGTTGAACGAACGTTTTTTGTGACATGGGGGCGCAGCGTCAGTCACTGCCCTTGCGGTCACATGCCGTTCGCGCTTGGTCGCTTGCACCCCTTCTACCTGCGCCCTCTACCTGAAGGCAAAAGTTGGTGAGTTCGAGGTCGGCCGTGACTGACCTAAACGGTATTGACCGACTTGAGCCGAAAAAAACGAGTAGGTACTAGCGAAGTTTGCCTCATGTGGCTACAAGACAAGTTTCCCTCGCCCCCTTTATTTACGGAGAGTAGAAAGACTATGCACATAATTTTATGTACCTTTGGTTGTGTAAAAAGAAACAGTTTCATATCTCGAATTGGAATTTTCATTTACTTTGTATTTGGACTAGGCATGTGATTTGTAACTATACACATTTAGAAATATGAAATCTCTCCACTCAAGAGTTGTGGGAAATGCATTGGCATGATTCTAGGTGAGCCTAGAGGACTTTGCGTGGGGGTTTCGTGACTTCCTGCGCAGCCCGCAAGCGCGGAAGGGTTCTATCATCGAGTTCGAGTCCCTGATGCCCAAGGGGAAGGCTGAAGCCCTGGAGGTGGTGCAAAGGAGGCACTCCGAGGCGCGGACCGCCTGGGCCAACTTGGTGGCAGGAGTCGGTGAACCCACCGTCAGGAAGTTTCTCAACCAAAGGTTAGCTAGTAATTAGGGTTGGGTCATATTGAATTCATATATGTATACATGTTTTAATATTTATATATTGAAAAGACGGCTTAGGGCCGTTTATCTTTTAATTCTAAGCTTAGTTGGAGATTAACTAATCTCCAGTTATGTAGTTTACAAGCTGCATTGTTTATATTTTCACACAAGTGTCAATACCACTTTATGGAATATTAAAGACTTTAAAAAGCTACAAGGTCTTATTAACCTTATATAAGACTGTTCTTGTTCCGTTCTTCAATATATTTAACACTCATTAATACTGCTAACATATTGATGGACACACTTTTCCTTTTACTAAAATGTAAAGTCAAAACAGACAAATTAGGTTAGGTACTAGTACCTAACCTATTAACAACGGAAAAACAGCCCTATTAAGTTTAAAGTCTTTAATATTCCTTAAAGTGGCATTGACAGTTGTGTGAAAATGTAAACCATCCAGGTTATAAACAACTTAACTGGAGATTGGTTAATCTCTTTTTATAGTAGAAAACTGCCCAGGAAATATGCATTGCCAAGCTCTGGGCAGTTGAATGAAGTTTGTTGCGCATTACAACTAGAGGGTGGCTATTTTATTGATATCTTTAAAAGTATATTCTTATTAGCGTTTTCCCCGTCTGTTCGGTCGGAGACGTTTGCAATTAACTTTAGGCGGTGTGAAATATTTGAATAATTTCACTGCTGGAAATTATTTCTTTCGGTATTGAATTGCATAGAATGTATTTTCCTACACTATTTAGGTGCCTCTAACAGTGCGTCATAATTACTGCCCAGTCGTTATTAAAGCTATGTTATCGGTTAGTTCTTAGAGACAGGTTTACATTCATGATGTCCGCAATTGTATTGGCTTGAAATCTATGAACTGTAATTGTGTTGATCATTAATTTACTGTCACTTTATGATTGCGTGTTCCGTTATCTGACATTTAATGATCTCATTGTACAATTTACATGTATACGCAGTGGTCTACATAGGTTCCTCATTGATTACTTGTCGATACGTGAAATTCGGTTCTTCATGCCATTTGATCCTTCATCTGAGTCTTGATTTCTGCAAAGTAACTCATAGAGGTTATGAGCTACAAAACTGATCTCTTCAATAAGACAAAAAACAATATCTACAAATATGTCCCTCTTACTAATGACTTTCTAACTTAACATATACAGATGCATACTGAAGACGAAACTTATTCCTAGACCCTTTGTTTGAAGTTTGTTGTTGACGATGGGGGATTTCAGAAGTTGAACTATTATTGCGGACATTTTCCATCGTTAGTGAACAAAAGGATCACGACGTTTCGGGATCTGCAATCTGATCCCGTCTTCAGGTGAAAAAAACCTAAAACATAACACAGAACATTAGAAAATGAGCTAGCCTAAAGTAGTCAGCGTAGCTGACCAGTCAAACTCTACCAAACAACATGTAGTTATTAAGTCAAACAACAAATTAAATCTTAGAATTTAGGAATAACCTAGAAAAACAAAACTACAATATTACAAACACATGCCACACTATAAAAGTAAACAAGTCACCGGAGTAAATCCAAAACGAATCACAAAACACGTCCACTAACTGAACGAGCTAACCTAGATCCCGAAACGTCGTGATCCTTTTTGTTCACTAACGATGGAAAATGTCCGCAATAATAGTTCAACTTCTGGCATTCCTAGAATTAGTGAGTTCAGATCAAATAAAATATCAAACAATACCTCAGTAAGCCCAAAGCAGTTTGAAGATTCCAATGGATCAAAACTCCTTTTACCCATACTTCTATAATTTCTTCGAAGCGCATCAGTTGTCAAACCATACCAGCCCTACACATCTCCTTACTTACTTGAAACTCTTGTCCTCTTCGTTGCTGACCGAAGATTTCTTTGATATGTTACGTCACCCTTAAAAACTAAAACAGTACGAGTGGTAAACAAGCCAAGTAGTTCTATGTGCATCAACATGCAGACAAAGTTAATCTAAAATAACCCACGTTTCAAATAATGTTTATTCAACTCTTAGGCTTTCGCGGCCGGTGTCACAACTATAATATAGTTCTTCCGAGTTTTACCGCGTCAAAACTGCATGATTAGGTTAAAATAGTTCGGTCTCGCTGTGGAGTACCATCTCCAGTCACTGATTGGCTGAAAGCTGATCAGCCAATCAGAGACTGGAGATGTTATTCCACATCGAGACCGAACTATTTCAACCTAAATACGAAATTTTGGCGCAATACCGGATTACGTGTGAACCGGAAGAACTAGATTATAGTAATAACTTTTATGTACAAAATATACTTCAAAAAGCTTGTCATTTATGTGGTTAGTTTTAACTAGCAAATGTAGCCATTTGTTTCAAAAGTTTTCTTTAGGGCACTTTTTCAAGTATTTAAACGTTGAAACCCTAAAGATTGTTGTCATGTTACTCGTATTAAACTAAATCCGATGGACTTTTGGCTAGTTTTATATTGGTTTTATACACAAATGGTAAACAAGTCTATCGGATTTTAGTTTGAAACCCTGTTACATATTTGCTATCATTGTAAAGTCAGTGCTAGCGTATATCCTTAAATTAGACGTCTAAAGAGATACGAGTATTATCATGATCTGTTATTTATTATTAATCTGTTACTTTGCATTTGCTCATTTACACATAACAGTTCATCCAAGAAATTATGGGTTTAAAAACCCCAATGATTCTATCTAATCTTCTTCTTCTTCTAAATCTTTTATCGAAAATCTTTCGTTCCTACTCGTAGAAGCAATTCTCCACTATATGATTATACGTACATACTGGCCGTTTTGTTTAGCTAGAAATACTTAGACTTAACATAACATTAAATATTAGATAAAGTCAGTGGGGTCTTTAATCTGATGTTCACATTATCGTACAACAGCAGATTGAAAATAGTGTTTAAAATTGATATAGAAGTACCGTAGTCTTTTATGGTAAATGAGAAAGTACTGTTTTCATCGTTGATAGACATAAAATTATGGAAACAAACCTGAGGGTAAGAACAGTACAAGTAAGTCGCGGTCGCGGTGGAGGTGTAGGTCGCGGTCGATGTCGACATCCATGTAAAACAAACACATTGTAGTTGTGTATAGTGAATTGTAGAGTGTCATCATAGACAAAACTGTATATCCAGGATATATTAAAAATAGTTGTAATACTGACGGGCAAACATAATGTTTTGACCTTTCGTTATCCAAGAATATTTGAAGACTACATATTACAACAATAGCCATAATCACAAAGAAAGAATATAAATTGAAGCAACTCGCCGTTTGTCTTTAGTTATAGCTGTATAGAGTCAATGTCACCACGAAATAATGCCAAATGAAGGTTACCTGAAATATCGCGTTTCTGTTTGTAAATAATCGTCGTCAGTGCCACAACTACAGTCAATGCGTACAGGCTAGTCTAGTGGAAACCGGCGTTTTCATCTGTTCTGTGCATCTACACAGCGATCCCAGAAGCTGTTTACTGTATGTGTACGAGTATTCAGTGAAATCACTGACTGCAATATATGTTGCAAAGTGTTCAGGTTTGCTGCAACAGCTAACAAAATCCGAAATCTTACATTGAGTGTCGATAACGTCACTGGTCAAGAAAACTGCACCGAAACAATTATATAGGCAAACCTTACGATGTGCTACCTGCTTCGGGCATATGCCATCGCCCTCGGTTCATAATACAGTCGTAACTTAGGTACGACAACTAAACGTGACAACGTTTTAAAGTTGTTCTGTTTACATTGCAGTTCGTCTGTGTACTGTTATGCTTCAACAGCAACTGGCAACTGTCATTCTTCATTCCTTTGAATGATGCAATGGATCAATGCTATTGTACTGTCAATAGCTTTGAATGAATAATGTTGGCATTCTAATTACTTATTCTGCACTGGCGTTCATTTCTGAATTTGGATAGACCTACAATATCATTAGATTCTATTAAATGTTGACGGACTTTGTAGCTTCTTACAGAGCATTACACATTTTCGTCAATCCATCAGTTCCCATCGTCACCAGCCGTTAGCGTTACGTATCCACTACTGTCTACTAGTAGGTCTCCCCTAGGCCCTAGCAAGGCATCTCAACTGTTCACTTTTGCAACCGGACCCAAAATTGATGGTTAATATATAAGAAAAGTACATAGTTACCTGTAAAATTATATGTTGCTTATCATATTATACTTACAGTAATCCTCAGTGAATCTTTTCTTTTCTCAGTGAATATTATGGCTAAGACCGGACGCACACTGACAGAGCATTTCACCTGAAGCAAAATGCTGTACAGCGTTTTGCTCTGAGCGTTTTGCTCAATTGCTCTGCCGGTGTGCGGGAGGTTTAATACTTTGATTTGAGACACAGACTACTACTCTAAGGGGTATGAGATGAAGAGTGTGTGTGATGAGTGGTTTGATGGATGATTGGATGGTGAGGTGTAGTCTTCATACAACTAGTGTTGACTGCTTCCCAGATTGAGTCATTAGTTTGAGCCCAACGACAAATGGAAATGTACCAGTAGCTTAACGTGACTTCCGAACCACGGGTTACATAGAACCATTACTGTGCCCGTTTTGTCGTCTCTATAGGTTGCTTTAAGTCCTTGAGTATTTAGTGTAAACCACGATTCTGAGTGATTCATGAATTAGATTTGGAGTGTATCTGATCCACTTGTTTGTGTGTACGTTTCATTCAAACCATTAATTGCTCTTTTATTCATTGCCGATTTCGTATGTTTTGGAATTAAGATCAAAACCTAATTGGAGATAGCCTTTCTCAACTAAATTAAACTGTGTACTTTATTAGAACACTGAACCATTTTGTCTCTTCTATTGGTATTATCATTGACTTTCCAGGATGGAAAGTCAATGGTACTATCACTGGTACCATCTACTTTCTTAAATTCGCCAAAAAGATTTAATTGTTTAAATATTTTGTTAATTTATTCATGTTTGTTTTGTCCATTTGTTCATTAAAAAGGCTCTATGATTTTGATTGGAATTATTCTTAAAGTAGTTTGTAGGCTGTACCTTATCTTTGTCTTCTCTCTCATTCATTTACCATTTTATCCAATATATTTAGAAAGTACAGGGAACGTAGATATAACACATGCATTATTGTCCGAGTTTTGTTTAATAATCATGTTAAATGTGTTTTAAAACAATGAACTTAATTAAGATAACATAATTATACATATTAAAACCGATATTTTACATAACCGAAATTTGAGACACTCAGGTTTTTAGTGGTATTCAGCAGGGTAATTAAATATGTAGGACCTATTAAAGTAACCTCAAGAGCGAATGTAATACTGCATAACTGTCCTGCTCTTAATCCTTTTCAAGGAGGAAACACTTTCTCTGGAAGCTAGTAGCTTTGAGTTTCCAAACCCCATAGGACAGTCACTCGTTAGGACTAGACCATTGTGTTGGTCGGTATGCCAGTATGCCCGAAGAACATACGATACTGGGCTACGAAGAAGTGATAAGACGTGAGCGAGCCAAGGCGTCGGCAGAAGTGGAGCAAGGCTGCAGTGATAACAGATGACCTTGAGTGTAATCTCATGTGCCACACTCCTCACACGAGTTACCTGTGATATCTGTCTTGCCACTGCTGGAACCGAAGAACTTATCACTGGTGTACTTGTCGTTCCTACGTGTATCTTCGGCACCTCAAGGTGTTTTCAGAGGGTCTGAACAATAGTCAGAATGAAAGTTTAATTATTTTGACTGGAAGCTTATAATATTTTGTGCAAACATGATACAAGGTGATTCCGCTAAGCAAACCGTAACCGTTTGCATGGGTCGTCTCAGAACATACGGCAAGACTTCTTCCATGGCTATTTTGTTTGAAACCCTTGGGGTTTCTTGGATTAGGCCTACTTTGGAAAACTTTCACCATTAAATGAACCAACAATTGGTGTGAACATGTACTGTGACAAACTCATGTTTCCAATAAACCCTATAATCATATACAGTAATAGTTTCTGGCGAAACCGATCCTTGACATGTCTCAAGAATTGCAGCACCCGCACGCAAGAAACTCTATCACTTAAGAACCATTTGTTGGCCGAGCTCAGTGGCTTTGAATATTGTATTATATCGTCTTAGTCAAATCAACGCTGATCTTGAAAACATTTCGAAGTGGTCAGTCTCAGCAATGATTACTAATCTATTCAGTAGATTAGTAATCATTGGTCTCAGTCATCAATGGCGTGAAACTGAACGCTACCAACGCAGAGTACCGCACACCACTTCGTTACGACCCTCAGCACCAGTGGAATGTGTGTCTCGTACTCTCGCAGGACGGTGGGAGTCTGGCCATTTGTCACTTTGTGACAGGATGCCTCCATCTGTAAATTGGCTTAAAGTTATGCCTTAAAAACGTGTTCAGTGCCCACTTTGGTCCCTCGCTATTTATTTTGTGGACGTTGTATGGGTACAAAATATAACTAAAGACCCACTGCGTAATGGGTTAAGCCCTTAAACAAAGTTTCACTACCATAGCTTCAGCCAATTTTCAGTTATAAGCGGTCCGATATGCCTTAAAATCGTGGTCAGTGCCCACTTTGGTCCCTCGTCATTTATTTTGTGGACGTTGTATGGGTACAAAGTATAGCTAAAGGCACACTGCGTAATAGGCTAAACCCTTAAACGAAGTTTCACCGCCATAGCTTTAGCCGATTTTGAATTATAAGCGGTCCAAGATGCCTTAAAAACGTTACTGACAGACAAACAGACCGACAGACAAGAAATTTTTGATGCCAGTTTCGGTCTTTGCAGTGTATATAAACACCAAATAACCAAAAGCCGATGGATTCATTGCAATGTACAGACAAAAGTCTTATTTTATTTATGTAGAATGACTATTCTTTATGGAGGGCGACTTAAAGATTGAAACAACCAAAATGATCTATACCTCCTATTATGAAAAATGACAACAGTTGACCAAAAGATAATAAAGAAAGATCTGAGGCATTTGCAACACATTTCACACAAGTATTCAAACCTAATAACAACAATGCAGTCTGCAGATATGACAAACACAGGTTTTTAATTACCTCCGACAATATCCAGGGGGCAAACAATGAATTTTTAATGCAGATATAATTGATATCTTAGTTCACCATTTTAGCTTTAACTTCCAGTAGCACTATTCAAACCTTCTGAAATTAGTGAGACTTTGAAAAAAGAAATACATCCAAATAAATCTCCTGGTTATGACTTAATAACAGAAAAAGTCTTAGGATACGGTAACTACTTAAAAAAGACATTGCGTTATTAACATATGCAGTACTCGTATCTTCAATGCTATATTAAGACTAGAATATTAAAAAAATGGAAATAGCTGAATTAGTACTTGTCTCTAAACCTGGAAACCCGTATCATCAAGTAACATCCTATAGACCCATAAGTTTGTTGCCCATAGTCTCTAAAGTGTTTGAGAAGCTACTCTTGAAAAGAATACTGTCAACTGTAGAACCAAACCAGATTTTGTCTAGTCATCAATTTGGATTCCGCAAGCAACACGGGACAATTGAGCAAGTTCACAGAATTTCTGAAGTAATTTGACAAACTCTTGAAAAGAGGGAATTTTTTCAGCAGCATTTTTATATGTCAGTCAAGCATTTGACAAGGTGTAGCATACTGGTCAAAATTAAAAAGTACCTTCCTCATTCATTTTTCAACTTACTAAAATCATACTTCACCTTCCGACAATTTCAAATTAAATATCAAGATGTTCGCTCAGACTTACACAGAATTGAATCAGGAGTTCCCCAAAGCAGTATATTGGGTCCATTTTTATATCTACTATACACAGCTGATTTACCACAGTCAGGTGGTTACTCAGAGTTACCACTTCAGTGGTTACTCATTACACACTGAAGTAGCAACCTATGCGGACGATACGGCGATACTCTCTTGCCATCAAAATTCCAAAGAAGCGTCACTTCATCTACAAAATAGCTTGACCGACATTTCTGATTGGTTGAATAAATGGAAAATAAAGGTAAATGAAGCCAAATCAGTGCACGTAACCTTTGCATTAAGAAAATAAACTTGTCCTCAAGTACTCATGAACAATGTGCCTTTGACTCAAGCCGATCAAGTTAAGTACCTTGGAATGCACTTAGATAGAACACTGAATTGGAAACTTCACATTTGGACCAAAGAACACCTAAATCTGAAATTAAATAAACTTTCTTGGTTAATTGGCACACACTCTAAATTATCACTTGAAAACAAAATCAAAATCTACAAAATTATTTTAAAACCAATTTGGACCTACGGTATTCAACTCTGGGGAACATCAAGCCAAAGCAACATTGACATAATTCAACGCTTTTAATCAAAAGCTCTTAGAAAAAAACCCAAGCTCCTTGGTTTGTATAAAACTCTTCACAATGATCTCGAAATCCCTTTTGTGAATGAAGAAATATCAATATTCAGTGAAAAGTATCTAGACAAACTTAACCACCATCCTAAACACACATGTTCTGGACCTTTTTTAGTTAAATTATGAGTTACATAGTAAATCATGAGAGCCAGATTTGTCAGTTGAGAAATTAATGGCCAATTCTTTCATTCATGTTACTATGTGTGTTATTCATGTGTACTATGTCATCCAATTTACTTATTGTTCTTGTACATATGTTTGAACATGTTATTAAAAAATATATATTATTATAAAGCTAGTTAGTTAACAAAGAACTATGAATGGGAACTGGTATAGGTGTGATCTGGTTTCAGTGGCGGTAAGTTAGCTGACTTGTATCATGACTTGCGGACCATGGACACGACACCGCAGCTGCTTACCTCCTTCGAGACCGCGATCGGCTCCCTCATTGACGACATCCAGAGCTTGCACGAAGAGAACAAGAAACTCGAGGATATGTTCAACAGGTGCTGGTGTTGTTATCCTACAGCCACCACTTTTCATTACCCGATTCGATTGCCAAGAAAATGTTCAACATAACAATTTTTTACAAGAGTTATATTTCCATATACTGTACAGTACAACCATTGATAAGTTGTCCTTATATTGCAAGTAAAACAATGTTTATACCGATATGTCAGCTTTTGGCTGAGTGACTTCTACGTTCAAGGTTGATTTTCCCTCAAAAGTAAAGGGAGTTATTTCAAGGTCATTATAAATATTATCATAGCGTGTCTCAGGCCCACTTTGACATAATCCGGTTGTGTTACTTGAGTCCAAAGCAAGTAAGACAACATATAAAACATAGGCTCAATAATGGTTCAACTTACAGCTACCCCGATTCTGTGTGTTTCACAGATAAAGTTATATTTTACTTTTAAACTCTTGGAGTGATATATTTTAATCTTAGAACACCTTAAAATCTAGGGACATTATCTCATCAGTAGATAACTGCCTTTTTATACAACTGTAAGTTCAAGAGTTAATAGTTTCAAATCAACTACTACTACTAATTGAACGACACCAAGGTTGCGAAAATGATGAACAATCAACTGAATAATGAGTTATAACGTAATGTGTGTCTGAGAGTTTATATGGTTAATTGCAACACCATTATTACTGCACACACACTTCTTCGTACGCTTTGATTTGGAACTGCATGACTGTTGCCAACTCTTCCTAAAAATCCTTCCTGAAATATATTTCACGCATATATTCAGATTAGATTTTTGTGTCAACTGAACTTATTTACCATTCGGCAATATTCAAAACCCTGTGTCGTTGAATTATTACCATCAATAATTTACTAAAAGAGGTTGTGCTTGACATCTGGTAAGAGCTGCTGGGTTTGGCGTGCAGGGAGCACGAGAGACATCTGGGCCAGCTGAGGAACCTGGAGGAGGAGTTGGATTCACAAGTGGCGCGAGTTGAGGCCAAGGCTCGGGAAGAGGCCAGGCAGAAGTTCGAACACGAGAAGAAAACCATCACAAAGAAAATGGAAACAGAAATAATGGAACTTCAAACGCACTTGAGGCTTTTCAAAAAGGTACAGAAACACTGAAGGTATGTTGTATTTACCAACCGCAATATTTGTATGCAACTCAAAGAGAATACATTTTACGCGAGAATTGTCCACATCTATACAGCTAGACCAGCCCGTACCCGACCAGCCTACCTACATTTACCGACACGTCCTAACATTCTGCTTCCAGTTCCCGATTATTACCTTGCCAGGCTGCCTACTCACATTATCCGGTAGTAATTTTACTTTCCATCAATTTATCATTAATTCATCCTAATTTCTTATTAATAATTCGTTCAAGATAATCTTTTAACTATAGCAAAACATTCAAACGACGAAAGAACGTCATTCAACAGACTTCTAGCTTTAGGATTGGTCGCAGGTAAATAACGTCCTGTCAGAAGGCAGAGAGAAGAGCAAAGAGCGGAGCCGGGATCTGGAGTCAGAGGACGAGTTGCGTCAGCTGAAGCTGATGCTGGTAGACAAGGAGGCGAACTTGGCAATCCTCAGCACGGAGATGGCTCAACTGCGCTCCGAGTTCGAGGACAAGTGCAACCAACTGTCCAGGTAAGTGTGGGAGCTAGAGTCAGAGGACGAGCTGCGTCAGCTGAAGCTGATGCTGGTAGACAAGGAGGCGAACTTGGCAATCCTCAGCACGGAGATGGCTCAACTGCGCTCCGAGTTCGAGGACAAGTGCAACCAACTGTCCAGGTAAGTGTGGGAGCTAGAGTCAGAGGACGAGCTGCGTCAGCTGAAGCTGATGCTGGTAGACAAGGAGGCGAACTTGGCAATCCTCAGCACGGAGATGGCTCAACTGCGCCCGAGTTCGAGGACAAGTGCAACCAACTGTCCAGGTAAGTGTGGGAGCTAGAGTCAGAGGACGAGCTGCGTCAGCTGAAGCTGATGCTGGTAGACAAGGAGGCGAACTTGGCAATCCTCAGCACGGAGATGGCTCAACTGCGCTCCGAGTTCGAGGACAAGTGCAACCAACTGTCCAGGTAAGTGTGGGAGCTAGAGTCAGAGGACGAGCTGCGTCAGCTGAAGCTGATGCTGGTGACAAGGAGGCGAACTGGCAATCCTCAGCACGGAGATGGCTCAACTGCGCCCGAGTTCGAGGACAAGTGCAACCAACTGTCCAGGTAAGTGTGGGAGCTGAGTCAGAGGACGAGCTGCGCTGAAGCTGATGCTGGTAGACAAGGAGGCGAACTTGGCAATCCTCAGCACGGAGATGGCTCAACTGCGCTCCGAGTTCGAGGACAAGTGCAACCAACTGTCCAGGTAAGTGTGGGAGGGTTAGAGAGAATGGCCGTTCTCTCTGGGGACAGTTTAGTCCGGATAAGATTTCAGTAACATACTTTATCCGGTCAGGATGCCCCACTTTGGTGTTTAATCGCGTGAAAATTGTGTTGCTCTTTGATAAATAGACGTATGAAATAAAGCTTAAAACGCATAAAACGTTGCTGCAATCAACGTTGGGAAACTGAACTGTATTTCGATGCAAGGAAATAACAACCAACTATATTATCAGAGTGAGAAATGTTCAGATTGAAAGGACATGACTTCCAAGAAAAATAACAACCAAGCTAGTAAACCATTAAGCTAATGAATTCGTTAAATACAAATGTAAGTATAGATCCAAGAAAAAGCAACACTAATCGAATTCTTATGGAAGTCATAGTTAATTTGGTGGATCCATGTGTGGTGGTGGGGATTTGAGGTGGAATTCAGCTCTCAAAGGAATTCAATGCTACCCAGACTTTTAATTTTAGGATTTGCTTTAGGTAAATACATGTTTGAAAACAGCTTTACAATTAACAACATGCGGTGACATTTTACAATGTTTAACACTATGACCCTGGTCACCATACAATGCATGCGATTCAGACTAGAAGTAAACGTGTAATTCGAAACAATTATTCATCTTGACACGGCTCAATGGAACATACCCCAAGTTTTAAAGGTTACCGGTTTCTATTTTCCCTGATTACTGCTGGAACCAGTTTTGGTCTCGATGTAAACAGTAAACAAATAACGCTGTTGTGATTGTGAGATGTGTATGTGTGAGTGTATGACATTGGACGGGAAAGCACATCTGAAGTAGGTCACGATTACTCGCTGTAGTGACCTTACTTCGGTTTACTCTATTCTATTGGCAAACTCTCGTAGCAAATACAATTAATGAATTGTCAGTTTCTGTTGCAGCCAACATGCCACGCTGTGTCAGTACCAGAATCAAACTGATCAAATACATCTCAAGCTTCGTATGTTACAGTAAGTTTCAATTTTACAATCGATAGAAAATCTGTTACTTGAAATTGCCTTGCTAGTTGCAAACGATATAACATGTTTCCGTTTGCGCATTGTTTAGCTCAAAAGGTTCACAGAATTTCTGTAAACTAGTCAGCAGTTCAATGTCCTCGAAATTTGCTTTAGCTAGCATTCATTGCAGTTACTAATGTATTTACTAAAGTAAAATACTTATAGTAGTTTTAAGTAATCATGATAATACATGTTCTTTATTTCCACAATTTACAAGAGTGTTACAAGTTGAGATCGGAGAAATGAAGCCATCAACATAGAGTCGATGGCCTTGAATCAAGTGAAAATCACGTCAGAACAACTGGTAATATGCCGCGAAACTGCAGCTTTTATCGCGCATTGTTATGGCTTTATCTTTCCATAAAACTGTAATTGGACAATTTAAAACTAGATCGGTATTATTGACACAATAATTCAACCAGTTTGGTTTCGACTCTTTACTGAACCACTTGTCTTCATTTTAAAATTAACGGCAAGATTATATTCCTTGTTCAAGCCATGTTTACTTTTCATACAAACTATATGAGTGTCCAAATGGTCAGTTAACCAAAGTAAAAGATTTTAGTGCAGTGGATATGTAAATAAATGGATTAAAATGACATCTCCTCACTAGCTTTGTTCGTGTGTGGTCAAACGTTGTCAAGTGTGGATTGTGTTACTGTTGCAGACAGGCAAACCACAAACTGCAAGACACTAATGACAGTCTATTGATGATCATGGACTCAGGGGGTGGTGGTGGAGGTGGGGGAGGAAGTCGGTCTCCTATCTGCTACTCACCTGCTTCCTCGGTAGACTCTAATGACGACCACCTTCGCAAACCTAAATGGTAAACGGTGTTATACTAGCAACAATAACGTTAAGCTTATACAGTATTTCTTTATTACATGCTTTTATATAAACATGGGGCATTGTCACTGCAAGTGTATACACAGACTAAAATGTTGAGAAAAATAAGAGCCGAATTTATAAATCAACTTAAAATGGTATGAATATGGAATTACGTGATAATGGGTCAAATACAGTGTACGGATAATGGGATGAATTACATTTATAGTGTTTTATGGAAAAATAGTGACAATGAATAGTATGATACAGATTAAATCAAATAATAAGATATAATTCGACATCAGAACTTGAGACAATATATATAACAATATGATAAGTGTTATTTCTAGAATGTATATCTAGAATATAGGCCCTATACATGATATTTTCTGCTACATCAAACATCTAACATTCATCTAACGTTCATCTAACACATTGTTGTTACATTTAATTATACCCGTCCTTTAAATTTGTCAACAGCTATTCTCTCAACAGCTTGATACAAATTTCTCATTTAGTTAGTTATTT
The DNA here is from genome assembly GCA_018831715.1 of Matsumurasca onukii. Taxonomy (NCBI): domain Eukaryota; kingdom Metazoa; phylum Arthropoda; class Insecta; order Hemiptera; family Cicadellidae; genus Matsumurasca; species Matsumurasca onukii. The sequence goes on from CM032064.1 coordinate 33,143,299, forward strand.
AGTTAAAATTCAATAGTATTTCATATGTATCTTCACATCAGAAGGGTGAGATTGCCATTACCATCAAAATATGGATTCATTTTTTATATTTAAGACTAGCCTAGGTTTCCTAGGATACAAAAAGTAAACAACTTTCTAATTTCATAACTAATCAAACTATAACAGGTGTTGCTTGTTCAATATACAGGGTGAGTTTTAAATGTCTCCACCTTTCTAAACTTTTGAAACAAGCAAAACCTTTGGGAAATGTTTTTATAGGGTTCTGAAGTTCATTTTGGCGTACTTAGCGTCACCTTCCCCACTTAATCCGGGAGAGAGGGCCCCCCAAATTCTTTAACATGAACCCCCTTGTGGCACCCAAAAAGAAAGAGAATTTCAACACAAACTCAACAACGCAAAGAATAATTTTTTATCTCGACTCGTTTTTACCAATTTAAATGCGACACAAAATCAGGTTTAAAATGCCACATTTCACATACAATCTAATTGGAATGATAAAATGTTCTTCAAAATACTCTGAGGGAAACATCACAACCCATAATTATAACATAATCCCATTGTCTTTTTTAAGAAAACTTCGTCATTTAAAATAAGTTGTATGTGAAATCTGGCATTTTAAACCTGATTTTGTGTCATCTCAAATTCGTATAACAAAAAAGCTAGTCGTGATAAAAAACTCTCTTTGCGTCGTTGAATTTGTGTTCAAATTCCCTTTCTTTTGAGGTGCCACAAGGGGGGTTTGTATTTCAAAGATTTAGCCCCCCCCACGGATTTCTGCTGGGGGTGGGTGACGCAAAGTACGCCAAAACAAACGTTAGAATCCTATAAAAACATTTCCCAAAGGGTTTTGTACGTAAGATTTCCTGATTGTATCTCTGTTCTCTGTTTGCTAACAGGGCTATCATGGATCACCGTACTCCCTCTCCTCATAGCATGGTGGGTGACGGAAACTACTTCATCCCGGTTCCGGAATACGTTAGTGAATATGGTTGGTTATATGATAATATGGACAAGATTTAACTATTTATGAGTATATTACAAAGGAAAACAATTACCGCTTGAAATGATTAAGTCTTCACTTTTCGTAGCCGTAAGCAAAATATGAAATGATTTATCTCGTGCTGTACATCTGTATTAAATAAATAAGGCCTCAGAAATACAAAGCAAACGGAAAGTACACGTATTTTAAAATTAATACTAGTTACAAAATAACAACCTTAAAACTAAATTGTAGCAACAAAAATATCTTAAGAACTAACACAATTGCACTACCACTAGAACTATAGCTAAGTTATATAACTTTATATGTGATCAACGAAAATATACAATAATCTTAAGACTTAGAAACAGTTGCGTGTGCGCTAGCATGAGTTGTTTAGCGGCGTGTTTTTGTATTCAATTAATATAAAATTGATTTAACTTTGTGTGCGTTTATTTTAATAAATTGCATATCGCTGAGGGAATAAGTTAGAGGATGAGAGAAAAGTTTAAATTCCGTGAGGCCTATTTTGAATGGTGATACCATTATGAATCTACTCTTATTGGACGTGAGTGGCTGTTTGTGGTTGGCTAGTTCCTATACTCTGTAGAGATAACATTCTCGGAATCCTCAATAGTCATATGTAAAAGCCCTTTGGTGACTTTTCGTTTTAAGATAGAAAAAGAAGAGAGAACCAAAAAGGTTATGATTTGTGAAGCGGCTCTGTAAGTAATATGTAATGTACTGTAGATGGAGTTTGTTTTAGACAAATCACTGGAGAACTGTATTGTAGGTATCATAAACTGCCTGAATAACGCATGTTATGGTATGAGTTAGGGAAAGAAACAAACTGTCAAAGTGTTTGTAGATATGGACGAGCAAATATCACTAAAACTTATTGAAGGAAACATTAGCACCCTCAGTCCTCTGTTGTTATGAATGTACGCGTACACGGTACCCACCTCAGTATCAGACAATACAGACAAGCTTATAGTACATAACTGTGGAATGAGGAGCTGGGTAGCTGAGGAGCTGATATCTGATATGATGAGTGTTGTTAGGAGCAGCGGACAGCGGACACTCCACGCTCAGAGACCCTCCTGACTTCGAGCTGGACAACAGATCGTCCTGCTACTTGGAGAAGAGTAGGGCAGTGAGGAGTATCAAAATGTAAGTAAGCTACTCACTGTGTTGTTGTGTTCACTTTATTGTGTGCTTCTTGAGTGTTGGCCTGGCTTATATGTTTTTTGTCAGTAATATCTTACTTATCAACTGTTTTGACCGTGTTTTGTTACGGAACGAACCTAAGACAATGTAATGAAATGTATCAAGTTTTCAAGTCCAAAATTAGGTCTTAAGAAAACAAGCTTCCACAACATCATTCTTATATTAAAAGGGAAATGTTATTTTTACCTACAAAATGATAATTTTAAGAAAAATTTTCATTTTACAAGGGTCACATTAAAAAAAACAATAAACTTACACAGGTAGTTAAGAAGTTTTTCTCTTTCAAACCTATAACTGAAAAACAATGCGGTTGCTCGTTGGTACTAAAGTCTGTAGCATGCAATTGATATAGAGTGATATAGAGCAGTGAGCGAGAACCACTGCCGTCTAAAGCTGCCGCCTAAAGCTTTCTTTTAACATATTTAAAATAATTGTTCTTACTAATTTGCAAGTAAAACCGTAAAAACCGTGAACTATCAATCTTCTAACTTAAGATAATGCACCTTAATAATGGGCATATTTTATCGAAATAAAGCTACGCTGAAACCACTGCTTTGGGTATAACCACTAACCAGCTATGAGCGTTTCCGTTGCCCATGCTGTGCGCATACTGGTGGGTGACGAAAACTTTATTTGTATCTACCAGGTGTCTTTTATAACAATCAATAACACACGGCAGAGAAATGAAGTGCTTAAATGTGCATTGCAACACCATTCAAATAATCGAATAATGAGCGATGTTTGATATTACCCTTCCTTTCTATTATAACCACCTCCTTCATTGTCCTGGTGAAAGGAAAGGTGAAATGCCACTCAAATCCAAACTTGGCTCGTCTTCATGGCACATTGGCAGGTTTCTCATTCTACTCATTCCAAGAGGTAGCCATAGCTCAGTGTTATAGTGCGTGCTTTTTACCAAATCAGCCAATTGGGTTCGATTCCCGGGCGCAGTGATGACTTTTCACAAAGGTCACCCCGTGGTTCGGACGTCACGTTGAGCAGTTAACCTTTATTTATATGTATATGTTTCTCAAATGTAAATAGAGGAGTCTGTTCAGGAAAAATTTAATTACTCCGTTGTTACTTTATAAAAACATTTGCCACGTATTGTTAGCCTTGTGTTTTGCCATAAAGTTTAAGGATTTTGAGTTATTAAGCTTAGATAACTTAATATGGCCGTCATTTTTAAACCAGAAGTGAAAATTAGACAAATTTATTTTTTAAATACTGGGTTTAATTATACTAACGAATGTTCAAACTTCGAAGTTTGTAACACAATTTACCTCGGAGATAAAAATTATTAGTGAAAAACACAGACAGACAGACAGACGGAAAACTAAGCGAGATAGGTCTATGTGTTATAGGACATTTTTAATTTATTATGACCTAACCAATCATTTGGTGAAGTTTGATCCCGTAATTACTGGACACCCTGTATAGTAATGGCTTTCATATCCCACATAATGTATTCAAATTTGTTTTCGCTGACAACTTAACATAACAATAATTATAGAGAAATTCTGTTTACAACTATTAGGTAGCAAAAAGTACTAAAAGCCATCATTGTCCGTGTTAAAACAGTCTTGGTTTTTCTTCACAAAATAAAAATCACACAAAATAAAGTATTAAAATCACTCGTCAGGATTTAAATCACTCCAGGCGGAGCCACGAGGAATACGCAAAAATGATACAGTGCTGTCCCTCATAGAGAGCAGCTACAAATATGAAGGCACTTTTTGTTTTAATTCGGAAAACCAAACCTAATTTTGTGCATGACTTCAAACTTGAATTTCCTTTGGTCTGCTTAGTTGGGCCAGATAAGTTTAAGAGGCATTAAAACATCTACAGCGCGAGTATAAACTTGTTCAAAGCGTCTCTCAGAACCGTTGTTGAAAGCAACTAATCCACAATCCACTTGAAAGATATTCAATTGAGATTTTGCTGGAAATACCTCGTAACGAGCACTGTGATAGGAACCAAGATTTCTTTACAATCAGGAGGCATCGTTTATTATACAGTCCTTAATAAACCATCGTGTTGGGTTTTTAAATGTATGGTAGTAAGACATGTGTCGAAGTAGGCCTAATAACTTCATCAATATGAACTACCTTTTATTTTAAATATCTTTATTCGATTCAAATCATAGCAAATGGTTCTCGGTTTGTGAACATAAGAAACTTTGATTATTTCATCTCTAGTGTACATACGATTTTCTAGCCTGACGGCTCGTTTACGGCAGATGGACTCGCTGAGTCAGCTGAGCGTGTACAGTGGAGACCTGCACCCCACAGGACCCCGGACCGCACGGTAGCGTATAGTTGAGTGTAGTGATGACTTGGCGTGATGCAGATAAGCCTGGACGAGCAGCACTACCCCAGTGCAGTGAGCACCAGGCAGATGGACTCACTGAGTCAGCTGAGCGTGTACAGTGGAGACCTGCACCCCACAGGACCCCGGACCGCACGGTAGCGTATAGTTGAGTGTAGTGATGACTTGGCGTGATGCAGATAAGCCTGGACGAGCAGCACTACCCCAGTGCAGTGAGCACCAGGCAGATGGACTCACTGAGTCAGCTGAGTGGAGACCTGCACCCCACAGGACCCCGGACGGCACGGTAGCGTATAGTTGAGTGTAGTGATGACTTGGCGTGATGCAGATAAGCCTGGACGAGCAGCACTACCCCAGTGCAGTGAGCACCAGGCAGATGGACTCACTGAGTCAGCTGAGTGGAGACCTGCACCCCACAGGACCCCGGACCGCACGGTAGCGTATAGTTGAGTGTAGTGATGACTTGGCGTGATGCAGATAAGCCTGGACGAGCAGCACTACCCCAGTGCAGTGAGCACCAGGCAGATGGACTCACTGAGTCAGCTGAGCGTGTACAGTGGAGACCTGCACCCCACAGGACCCCCGGACCGCACGTACAAGGTGGTGTTCGCCGGCGACGCCGCAGTAGGCAAGAGCTGCTTCATCCACCGCTTCTGCAGAGGCATATTCGCCAACAACCTGGGATCCACTCTAGGTGTGTAAGCCTACACTGAATAGTACAAGGCAATGCAGGGGGGCCCAAAAACTCATAAAAAATGTATCAAATTGTGATTGGAATTGCTACATTTACTGACTGTGTCAAAGGAATTTTATAACTCCTAAAAGTTGATAAATTCAGCAACACAAACATTCAGTAAAGTGCATGTTTTAATATCAATCATTTTGATCCAATGTAACTGTTGAAGTACTCTTTTAATTATCTCAGTTAAGTTTTCTACGAATTAAGATCAGATGTCAGTAGCACTTAATGTCAAATATGTTTCATTGCTGATTCGAAGATCTGAAGACTAAAGGCAAAATGAAATACATAATTTACAATAGGCCTATAATAATTGTATTGGGGTGGGAATCACTGATTCTTAGTTGTACTCGTATACATACATTTCTTAATGACTACGAAAAGAATGAAAAGTTACAGAAATTATGTCTTAATTTGTTTTTTCAGGAGTAGACTTCCAAGTAAAAACAATAAGAATGGACACAAAGAACATAACTCTACAGTTGTGGGATACAGCTGGTAAGTGGTGTGAACCGATTACTTTCAGCATCTAGGGCTTTTGAGCACCCAAGACATCTTTTTAAATTTTGCAAGATTCTGCGAAATTTTATAAGTTTGTAAAAGATTTTGATTCACCCTCATTGGGCAAATTCCACTATATGAAGTAATTAAAAGCGTATGCAATTCTTTTATCTTTACAAGGATACGGTATTCAAAATCTAGGAATACTTGCAATAGAGGGGCTACACAATCACAAAAGGTTTTTCTTAGTGGAATCTGTTGAACTGAACCATTTATAATTACTTTTTCAGGACAAGAGCGATTTCGATCCATGACTAAGACATATTTCAGGCGATCAGACGGGGTGATTCTTGTATATGATGCAACAAACGAGAGGTCTTTCCTCAACGTTCGCCACTGGATGGATTCTATAGAGGTTAGGTAATTTTATATTTTTGGAATATGAAGAGAGGAGATAACATTAAATGGAGGGCAATACATGAAATATTACGGAAGAAAGTTATTAAAAGAAAATATAAGGGGATCAAGTAAACGTTAGTAAGTACAAGTAATGAAGTTGCAATGCAAAAACAAACTTGTTGACCTGAAGATAAATGTATTGTCTTTAAAAGACCTCGTCCAAATAAAATTTTCAATGTTAGCTTTTGAGATCTCAGATTAGTTTTCATTATTTTCAATGTGAACCTGATATTAACTTCAGTCACACATATTTCAGTACTAGAGAGTCAGGTCAGGCCAAAGCAACAATATTGTATACAGTAATAATTATATAAATTCAAGAGTTGTACCCATTGAAATCAGTATGGTCTTAAGACTTTAGACTGTGCTACACCATCTCGCCAAACATTGAAATAACCTTGGAAACAATACAGAAGTAAATAGTTTGTATTAAATAATTAGTACTATAAAAGGGTCTATTCAAAATGTTATTAGGAATGAAGTATTCTTAAGTAAGTTTAATTATCTTTTTAGAGCTTATCCACGAAGAAAATTCCAATTTACATATGTGGGAACAAGGTTGATTTGAGAGAAGAAGCGATTGCCAGGGGTATTACATGTGTGAGTTACGAAGCAGGAGAGAAAATGGCTAAAGAAAACGGAGCTGTTTTCTATGAGACAAGCTCTAAAACAGGATTCAACATCATAAACACAATTGTGTCGATAGCAAGGTAATTGTGCTTGAGGTTTCTTTTACGAACTTTATAATTTAATAAATTAATTACTAAAAATACATAGCTCTGTGCAATTAAACAGTCCGTACATCATAAAAGGTTTGCTGTTTCTAACAAAGTGTTAGTCATTAAAAATCTTTGTTTAACAATTAATTTGTTGATCATAAAATATGGTAAAGTTGGAAAATTAACTTGTTTCAGGGACATGTTGACGGTGGAGGATGACGAAGTGCAATCCTCGAGCATGCTTCAAGTGGAGAAGAGGCGGGAGAAGATGTGCTGCTGAGAACCATGGGCGTACCACATCACGAGCATCGTGAAACTTAAGACAAAGACATTCTTATACATATCGTACAATCTCATTGCTGGACTTAGTAGCTATTGGACTTATAAGTGAAGTGATTTTTAGAAGTGAATGTGATCTTTTAAATTTATTTATTTATTCCAGAGGTTTCTTAATGTGTCAACTAATATTGTGCTAGGTATAAGTTGAATGACAGTTTGGTGTTTTCTTGAGCAAGTGTTTTTAGTTCTCATGACTAGATTATAGCAGTTTGATGATAAATTGCCAAAATTAGTGTTATTTTCTTTATTTTCCTAAACTGTATCAAAATATTGTTGTACACTCTAAATATAACAAAATGTAAACCCCAATCAATTTGACCTAATTTTCCAGATTTTTGTAATGAGTTTTGTACAGATACAGAGAGACGATATTTGTTTTTTTTGTTGAAGTGTTTTAGAAGAAACCCTTGTACTGTAACTGAAGCATGACAGTAAAACAGTAAAATAAAATTAAAATCAAATATAGTTTAGCGAGAACTAAAACTAACTAAAAGAGTCAAAGAGGGAGAGTTACTATTTTCCACCCATTCGGTTAGATATTGTTTAACACTGTCACGAAATAGCAAATTGCTTTATTACATTATCATTGAGATAAGTACATAGGTGCAAAACTTAAAACTAGTTACAAGAGTATCTTGATGTTGCAGTCAGTCTTAGGTTGTTCCCTGTTCCAGCCCACTGTTTATGGAGTAAAATTTATGTGTAACATTTGTCAGTGTTGTTGCAGCTTCTTTCTAGCGCCTATGTCGTCTGGTGAGTTGCTGAAGAACTTTGGCTGAATGATGTTTCTTTCGAATCTGGATGTATGGTCGAGGGTAGGGTGAAATTTGATGCATACGATTGTTGTACCCATGGATATCTTGGTTCGTTGTAATCCTTCTTTAACAAAGAGAATTACTTTGATGAAAAGGTTGGATTGAACTCATGCTTGAAATTCATTCCAGCTTCTGAAAGTGCTCTGACATTATTCAATGGCTTTTTGAAGATACAGAATTTTTATTAGGTTGCGTGCGATGTTCTTACATATTATAAGCCATCTCATGTGACTCAAACAGTGCAGATAAGTTGTGGCGTCATCGATACCTTGATCCGTTTGACTTAAATGGAGTTTAGCTTTACAAGACTGCTATGAGCAGGGCACATTGCAATTTGCATGTTTAACATGTTGATCGCAGTGAAGTCTTAACTGTTGTTGTACACTCTTCTACTACCATATTGGTTGGTGACTATATAGTCAGTGCGCCAGTTGGTCAGTGATACTGTCAGTAGTTTGGAAGTTCTACCATTGTAATGATGATGAGCCGTTCTCACTGACAAAAAGCAGTGACAGTATCTGAATGTTAACCTAATGTTAGGTGACAAAAAGAAAAGTTTGTCTTTTAAACGAGGCGAAGTCTTGCAAAGTAGCTGGCTAATTGTCAAGCCAAGATTATCCGTATTTGTACATTGAAGGATTCGAGCACCTAGACCACCCGTATCATCATATGTATATCTCGAGAACGGGTTGGCCGACTTCAGTGAAACGAAAATTCAAATTTAAACCGGTTCAAAGAATTCAGAAAATTATTTTCTACTTTCTAGTATACAGGGTGTATCAAAACTGAGGGTCATGGGTTCAAATCTGAAATTTTCAAATAATTTATTTATTCCAGAGGTTTTCTTAATATTGTGCTAGGTATAAGTTGAATGACAGTTTGGTGTTTTCTTGAGCAAGTGTTTTAGTTCTCATGACTAGATTATAGCAGTTTGATGATAAATTGCCAAAATTAGTGTTATTTTCTTTATTTTCCTAAACTGTATCAAAATATTGTTGTACACTAAATATAACAAAATGTAAACCCCAATCAATTTGACCTAATTTTCCAGATTTTTGTAATGGATACAGAGACGATATTCGTCACTTTGTTTTTGTTGAAGTGCTTTAGGAAGAAACCCTTGTACTGTAACTGAAGCATGACAGTAAAACAGTAAAATAAAATAAAATCAAATATAGTTTAGCGAGAACTAAAACTAACTTAAAGAGTCAAAGAGGGAGAGTTACTATTTTCCACCCATTCGGTAAGATATTGTTTAACACTGCTATGGGAGCCTGTGGGCACATTGCAATTTGCATGTTTAACATGTTGATCGCAGTGACGTGTTAACTGTTATTGTACACTCTTTCTACTACTATTAGGCTGGTTGGTGACAAGTCAGTGCGCCAGTTGGTCAGTGATACTCGTAGTAGGTTCTGGAAGTTCTACCGTTGTAATGAGCGATGAGCCGTTCTCACTGACAAAAGTAAAGTGACAGTATCTGCTAATGTTAACTTCTAATGTTAGGTGACAAAAAAGAAAAGTTTGTCTTTTTAAACGAGGCGAAGTCTTGCAAAGTAGCTGGCTAATTGTCAAGCCAAGATATCCGTATTTGTACATTGAAGGATTACCGAGTACCTACCAGCCAGTACTGGCCAATTGTCACTATACAGGGTGTCTCAGACCACCCGTATCATATGTATATCTCGAGAACGGGTTGGCCGACTTCAGTGAAACGAAAATTCCAAATTTAAACCGGTTCAAAGAATTCAGGAAAATTATTTTCTACTTTCTAGTATACAGGGTGTATCAAAAACTGAGGGTCATGGGTTCAAATCTCGAAATTTTCAAATAATTCATAATTCATTATTTTTTAGTTATTTTGTGTAAATTACATACATTTTGAAACGTTGTTGTCAATTATACCCTACGAATTACGTTTTTGGCCGCCATTTTGAAACGCGTTAATATTTTTCAACGAAATTTTCACCAATGTTGTCTACGTGCATAGACCTTTACAACGGTATACAAGACGATAGGGTTTAGTATTTGAAAAAATTAGATAATCATAGTAGACCATTTTCAAAATTTGGGGTTTTTTGGTGGATACTAAGGTGTTTGAAATAGCATGTTGTTGTATATCATTGGAAAGCTTACGTCATGAAAAGTAAAAATCAATAATTAGATTTTCGTTTTGAAAAATATTAACGGAAATACAGGGCGTTTCGTAATTCGGTTTTATTTTTAGACTTTCAGCCGCCATTTTGTAACGGCTCAAAACATTTTTCTTCATCGTTGTTTTCATTTAAAGAGATCTTTAAAATGATGTATAGAATGACCCCTTATATTTGAAAATTTCGAGATTTGAACCCATGACCCTCGGTTTACACCTGTATACTAGAAAGTAGAAAATAATTTTCCTGAATTCTTTGAACCGGTTTAATTTGAATTTTCGTTTCACCTGTCGGCCAACCGTTCTCGAGATATACATATGATACGGGTGGTCTGAGACACCCTGTATACTCGTTGCTGGCGTCAGAACTACACAATAACCTCCGTTGAAACTTACTATCACTGGCTACTGTCGCTTTCCTTTTGACGGTGTGAATGGCTACTTAGGGGTTATTGAATGTGACAGGTCAGTTTTTAATTTGTCAAGGTACAATTAACGTCCCAATGTTAACCTTATAGCAGAATCCACTGTCTCTTGCTAACTGGCGCACTGACTTGTCACCATGTATGAACGGCCTCTAAGGGGGCTATTCTGATATAAGCTGAAAAACTTAAACACATATCCAGTAAAAATATTACATAGTAATGGCTCCCATTCAAATTCAAACTCTTTTTAAACGACTTCAGAGAAGCGAGAAGGTTATACAAGTTGACCTGCGGCGATTTTTATGTTTTATGTCTGTTCAAGAATTACTTTTGAACGCGGCCATCGTTTTACACCCAGTTTGCGTTGATTGATAGATCATAACTTTAAAGTGGTCCCATTTAAAAGATCATTGTGATGGATCTACATGATAATGGTATTGTTCCGTCGAAATCATAACTTACTGTAAAATGGTACCCTTGATATGTTTAAAAATTTAAATAAATTAAAAACTTATAACTCTGGAGAAAAATTGAGTACAATAAAATTGTTTTGACTACTACCACTGGTAATACAAGGTCCAATTCCGTAACAGCTATGCAACTTAAAACCATAATAATTTATACTGTATATATTCATCACTTCGCCAAAGTCGTTGGTTGATCCAATATCTATTGGGAGTTTGTTAAATAATATTTTACCAGTGGAAGCCTGGAGTGGAAGTTTGTTAAACATTTCAAGGCGATGGGGTTCAAGTTTTAACATATTCCTATTGCGAATTTCGTAGTTATGAGAAGGTGGCAAACATTGGAAAACAAAAATTAGAGATTTAAATATGAAAAGGGAAGTAACGGTCAAAATACCCAAAGAGACAAACGCATCACGACAGGTCTGTCCGAAGCATAGCCCAAAAATCGTTCTGAGCCGAGTTTTGTTGAATCAAAATTCGTGATATTTTATATTCAGCAGAGTTCCCCCAAAATACAATGCCATACAAAATGTGAGGATGTATTGGTCCGAATTAAGCTGTTCTCAAAACATAATGTTTACAATAAGATGATAATTTTCGTAATAAAAAGACACCAGATGTTATCTGTTTGCAAGTAAAATCAACATGATTACCCCATCCTAGTTTTTTGTCCAGGAATAAGTCTAGAAACTTAATATGTTGGGCCTCATGAATGGTATTATTATTTAAACAAATGGGTATGTTTTTGTAATTTAAAGCTATGTTAGTTTTATTGGCTGCAGGCCGATATACCTCGCAGATAGAGAATGCGCATTACTTTCCAGTTTATCACCATTGAAGCCAATAGGTAAGAACACTTCACCACTTCCATACCATCTTCGGTGTTTGAACGATTCTGAAATATGAACTCATTTCCGTCGAATGTTTTACCTGAGACCCACTTGCTAATCAATTCCGTTATCATTCTACAAAAAATTGTTTTGCTAAATTGCAAAATCGCTTTTTAACAGCATGTTTGAATATTGGAACAACACCTAGGTTTACAACCAAGTTTCCAATTACAGTTACCCTCCTTCAATGAATGCCAGATAGAAGAACTAAGTAAACACACTAGCTTTCAACTTACCAGCCTATCTATTCGTCTTTATCAAAATGAAGCAAAACAGCATGACCGCTGCATTATATTTACGAAAAACTTTCAAGATTTCAATACCTAGAAACTAAAATCAGGGCCATTTATTAGGATGTGAACGAATAAAGCAAACCAGAGTTAACATCTTGAAGAAGAAATTAATGAAGATTATGTTTCCAAACACTAGACCTATTGTTAAGAACTCACAAACTTTGAGGCCACACATGTTTTGATTCTATTAACTTTCATGAAGATACGGTCAACATTAGCTGTAATTCAACAACTCTTTCAGTTTTAGAGAGTCCAACAACTTCCAGTAATAATAATAGCTGTGTTGTTATTAAAGACCAGAAAAAGTACATATACCAGGTGACATCATTTCCCACACTAAATTTTTAACAGCGATAAACTCTAGTTTAGATACAATACCAGTTCGATGCTGTAGGACAGCCTAGTGAGCCAGACAGCTTTGTCAAGATGTCTCATTTCCCGTTCACCTATCTAACTACTTATTTTGAGGAAGAAGCTAAAGTTTTGAGTAAAGGTTTGACTTTACCCCGTTAAAAGTTTAATCATATGGAATTCTGATTTCAACCGGATTTTGCCAGTGACCATCCAACGAACAGTTCAATGTCTTTACTTTCACCAATCTATCTCTCACCATGAGTTTCGACATGTTACAAAATTAAAGACAACCTTTCTTTGAAGAAAGAAGAGCCATAAGCTCTTTAAGAAATAATAAGGACATTGTAATTTTACCTGCAGACAAAGTGGAGCTCAACAGTTTTGCTTAACATGGAGGATTATGTTGCTGAAATTGAAAACAGCTAAGAAATAAGACGTTACCAACAGATTTATCGTGACCCAACCGAACAATTTTAAGAAAATTAAAACCTTTTGAAAATACCTTAATAGCTTAAACGCATTTTCAACACTTAAGTTTACTTGGACGATTTCTAAAGAATTAATAACGTTTTTAGATGTTGATGTGTTTCAAAAATCCAAACAGTTAAAAACTAAAATACATATTAAAGCTACAAACAAAATGGATTACCTTCATTACGACAGTTGCCATCCTGTACACGTAAAAAGGTCAGTCCCCAAAAGTCTTTCGGTAAAGGCCAAACAGTTGTGTTCAGATGAATCAGACTATCATGAGTATTTGGATAAGCTAGATAATGCATTTTGTGGAAAAAACTACCCACTAAAGTTGTAACAAACCAGAAAAGATATCTGTACTTATTTCATGGTAACCAAAATAATAAATATTAAGTTTCAAAATACATACAGAATACCACCATATGCACACACTATTCAAAATCAGGCCAATAACATATTCTGTTATCACATACATATATGTAGTGTTTCTGAAAGAAAATAATTACTCATTTGAAAATTGTTGAGTCGGTCCCAAGCTAAAGAAATATTATCAAAGTGAGTAGCAGCACTGACTCAACAATTTTCAAGTGAATAAAGATTATAACAACCCACAAATTAAAGTTCACTACATATATGGATAATATAGTGTGCGCAAATGGTGGTATTCTAATATGTATTGGCAAATTAATATTTATTATTTTGGTTATCATGAAATAAGTACAGATATCTTACTGTAGTGTAATGGACCAATTATTGCCTATACGCTGTAAAACATCAGAAACGCATTTGTTATGAATGTAGCATGTAAAGCAATACATAACTTCATTTATACAATTATTTCAAACTTTTTAGAGCATTTTACTGTAGGATTGTTTTTAAAGTCGGTTCGATTTTTTTGTTAAAAGTTTTATTACTTAGCAATCGGGGGAAAAGTCATGGACTACAAAGCTTGACCAAAAAAACATCTGTAATGCAGAAAAATCAGGCGTAACTGTCTATTGTTTTTGAAAGAGGCAACCGTACTATACCTCGGTTATAAGGTTTATTTTTAGCTTAATAAATCTTATGTTGACAAACAGGACAATAGAGCAAAAACCAAGAAACATATAAATATTTTTTATGATTTATTACAAAGGTAAGCATGTAAAAAACCATGTTTTATTTTCTGTAGAAAGAAAACCCTGTTTCTCCAGTTCTGAAACAAAATTTTCAAGATCATTATAGTCAAGTTGTTTGGTTGGTATGATAAAGTCAAAACATTGTCTTATATTTGTTGATATTTTTCTTATGTATGTATATGATTAAACACATCTTTTGCCATCTAGTTTATTTGACTATCCCCACAAAATACTTGTACAATATTCTGTAGAGTTGTAATGGGTTTTATTTTCTTTCTTTATATTTTTTTGTGTACTGTACCCGTTGTACCGGTACCATCAATTTTATTCTTAGCAATACATCCTTAAAAGACGGCTAAGGGTACCTTTTGAAAGAATTCTTTGGAAATAATTTACATTCCAAGTTGGATTGTCCAACCTAAAATAAACACACCTTTCAACAATTTCTCAATTCTTCAACTGAATCGTTTGCTGTTGAAACTTACTTCACATTTTTGCTCAATAAATAAAAATCTCTAACCAGCCCTACTGGAAAGAACATAAAACTTACATCGGACTGGAGATATTAGAGTGGGTTTTGCTGGGAGGAGTGGACTTGGCTTTGTTGGTTTGTTTCTCCGGCAGTGGAGTGGTGGGCTCAGGCACTCCCAGGGTGTTCAGCACGTCACCAATCTGCTGTTGGATGATACCCAGGAACAGCATCACATTGAACGTGGACACAGTAGCTTCTTCCCCTGCAAATACAAGTTTGTCAAAGTGTCACAAAGGATAGATCTAGGCCAGAACAAACATTTGTGAAATGTACATATAATGATTTAATCATAAAATACTGAATAATAAAATGCTTGTTTCGAACATAGTACTGTAACACAAGTAGGTTTGAACTTAAGACTATAGGGACAAGAAAAATCGCTATTTAAATTGAGAGGTATTTTACTAATACCATTAGGGTCTACCACGGACGCTAGGAGGTTGTTCGCTTCGCTCACGACATCACTTCTGCCTTCAGCCTCGGACTTACAGTTTCTTTAATAATTTCTAGTAGTTTCAGACTGACCGTTATGTAGTATCAAGAAAGGAAAATACATTTTACATTTCAATAAAACCGGACTACTCATTCAGCTGTTAAAGGAAAAACAACTTTTGACCACCATTTTGAAATGGTTCTATGAATTTTCATGATGTTTGGTGTATTTTTGGATATAGAATAATATTGTGCATATTTATATCAACTTTCATTAAAATTGGACAACATTTACTGTTTTTAGATCATTACAAACCTTTTTTGGTTGAAATATCCCCCCAAAAGCGGGGTTCCGGTGGTCCAATTTTGCTGGTTAACGAATTCTACCAAGATATTTACAAAAGGGACATTTGTATTAAACTTGGTGAAAATCGGACAAAAATGCGACCTGTAGAGATGATAACACACATATACATATCACAGTCTAAACTAAAATAACATACATACGTATATAAAGTTTTGAGTCAATTTTCAAAACGTGTTCTGGGGTAAAGGATCGGTGCTCATTTCATGGATCTTACCATGTGGACGGCATGAATATCTCTTTTTTTCAAATGTAATTCGGTAATAAACCAGACCAAGACCATACTTAAATTGCCTCTAAAACGTCCCTCTACAAACTCACATATTTGAATTTACATACGTTCTATAAATAAAGAATTAAACTAGTGTGTTTAATTTTTAGTTTATTGGAAATAAAAATATTCCAGTTTGTTGAGACAGAGTATAAAAAAAATTATTGGGTAATTTCTTTGCCCTTTGGGCTTAGAACAGCAAACGGAGACAAGTAAGAATCGGAAGTGTTGCAGGCGGGTGTGTCCAGAGAGCGCCACCGCCTGCCTCAGCTGTGACGCTGTAGCAGGCTCTCTGCAAGTTGCTGCTCTATAGCCGCCTTCACAATGAAAAATAAAGCTTTAAATTAATAAATTTAAGCGACATACTTTGAGTATGTTAAGGGAAAACAAAGCATAACGTCCAAATAACTCAAGAGTTTAAGGCTTGGGTACACGATAAAGTTTTGATTAATCGAGGCTTACCAAGCAAGTGCAGGATGGGAGCCGTATCACATCTGGATTCAGAGAACAGAGTATCAACACCAGTAAGGAGACTGTCAAGGATGTTTATACTGAACTCTTGCGTGTTCAATGCTGTCTGTGTGTCCGTAACATTGCTTTCCAACACTTCAGTGAGTGAAGTTATCGTCTCTTGCTGCTGAGCTGCTCGCTCTTTGTTGATGTTCCTTTGTTCATCAATCGATAACATCAGTTCATTAGTCTGCTCTTGTAGAACTTCCAACTAAAATATCATAAGTTAATCAGTAATGTACGTATTTCCAAATAGGTGGACTAAGCGCGCACCTAGGGTGGCAAATTTTAGGGGTGGCAACATTTTGTGAATATATATTTTATTTTTAGTGTAGGTACCACAAGTTTTGATCTAACTAAGAAAAGTGTAACACATAATGCTGAGTTATTAAAACGGGTGTTTAAAAAAATATTTTGATTCTTTACATTTATTTTAGAATGTACGTAAGTACAGTACAAGTTACCGTAATTTTAGTTTACTGGAACGTCTATCCAGAGGATTTGACTGAGTGTTCAATGACACACTCTAGTTTTAAAACACAATTCTGACTTCTGGTTGGATACAATTGAACAACATTGCATTCCATAGATCCATTCGGATATCAGGATTGCGTTTTACGTGAAAACAGCCCAACAAACACGTCTGTATAGTAGGGTCCAAAAGGTAATTGGAGTTGTTGATGCAGCAGGAATGTGCCGATCACCTTTCTACATCATCAGCTGAAGGTGTATGTGTTGGGGGTGATCTTACTGTCAACAAATGACAGGCGAGCCTATATTACATAATGGCGCCAACAAGGAGGGGGGCAACCTTTGCTGTCTAGGGGCGGCAGATACTTAAATACGTCCTTGCAGTTAATCAAAATAAAGTAAAGTTCTTACGGGTTTTTTCAGACTTACTGTTTTTTTAGTAATTTTTAGTAGTTTCAGACTGACCATTATGTAGTTTACCATGAAAGGAAAACACATCTTAAATTTCAATAAAATTGGACTACTCATTCCGCTGTTTTAGCGAAAAATAACTTTTTGGCCGCCATTTAGAAACGACTTAATGGATTTTTATAATTTATAGTAAATTGATGAATAACAATAAAACACATATGTTTTTCAAATTTCATTCAAATCGGAAGATATTTTCTGTTTTTAGATCAATAAACCCCTTCTTTTAGGAAAAGTCTGATTTTTCTGGTTAACGAACTTGACCAAGATATTTACAAAATGAACATTTGTACCGAATTTGTTAAAATCACACAACAAATGCGATTTGTAGAGACGATACACGTATATACATATTTATATAAAGTGTGAAAATTGCTCAAAATGTGTTCTGAGGGTCAGGATTGGTGCTCATTTCATGGTCCTGGGCCTGGGTCTGGCACCATGCCGATGGCTTGAATATCTCATTTTTCCAAAAGAAATTTGATAAAAAGAGTAGTTGACTTCTTTAGATGGATCAACCAAGTTGGGAAACATCATGCCTATTTTGCCAGTGCCTACTTATCTCTATCGGACTTTCAACTTCACTTTGCAACACAAGTTCTTTGCTTTTAAATTCAGCCTCAAACTGGGTGTCCATAATTTAAGTAGTAGACAAAGTTTTAAGTCATTTTAGTATTATTTTACAAACATTTTTGCTTAATACTTTTAAAGGGTTTGGTCTAAGGTGCAGATATGTGATAGGCTACTAGCACAACCTATTTTAAAAATGTATATGGATGGAACAATAATCTGTTAGTACTATAATACACAAATTAAACCATTGTTATGTTATCTCTTAGTTCTAGAAACAACAAATTTATTTGGACGGGTAACTTTATTAGCTTAGAATCATAACCAGGACAAAATCAGGGGTCAGAAACCCCCCTCTGCAAGCATTTGAACATCTAAAAGAAGTTTAATGCAACTAAAATGCTTCATAAGGATCAAAATATAAAAATCGAATCTAAAATATTTAGCTACAAATTATCCATACTCTACAAAGGACAACCCGGGGATCCCCCCAGAAAATGTTTGTTGTTATGACCTTGCTTTGGTATCTCACCTCATTGTTGAGCTCATTAACATAATTGAACAGTGTAAAGTTTTCCTCTTCCTGTTTAAGAAAGCGAGCTGCTAGCTTGTCAATGTCATTCTCTCCTGAGAACTGCTTGATCTGGTCAAGAATGGAGTTGTATGTTGTGATCAGGTGCTCCGTGGCTTCTTTCTGCTGTTGCTTCTTAATGGCTTCTTTTGCCTCAAGATCTGCCATTATCCTCTTCTGTCCCTTCACCCCCAAGAAGTCCTGGAGCTTTGAATCCAAGTCAAATCTTCGCTGCAGTTCCCTCATCTCTTGACTATGTAACAGCAAGTCTGCTCTGTCTCTCTCTTTGAGTGCTTGAAGTTTTGCCTGAGCTTCTTCTCTGTAAAATTCAAGAATAAAACTGTTGTTGCCAGGCTCTTTGTTATGTACTAAGTACAAACACTAATAGTTGAAATACCATTTATTTTTAAATATTGATCACATTTATAATGATTATTGGGTAGTATGACTTTCATCGGGGCATGTTTTTGGTGATACTTGTGATACCAGTACTTTGTTTGGTAAAATCTGAGATAGCCAAACAATTTAACATATCGATACATCAGATGTTTGATACATTGTAAACCAATGTATTGAGGTATTGATACCTGAAAGTTGAAAAAAATTGGATCAAATATATCTTTATCGTAAATTTTGTTTCCTAAAAATTCATTCGTACCGCATTTTTATCAAACAAATTTTTAAGTACCAAAGGTGTAACTGAAATATTGACACAAAAAAAGGAAAGTTAAAACTTACACTTGTCTCTTGTAGTTGAAAAATTAAACAATGTAAGTTTATCAGTTATATAGACTCCAAACCCAATAAGTACAAAATTAAAAAAAAAATTCTGTGAGTGTTGTGGTGACTTGGTTACTGTGGTGGCGCCAGTCTTGCACTGACACCACAATTTTTATCTTCCGCCACAATTATCACATGCCAAAAAAATTCTAACGGTAATTAAATGCAACTTTGTAATGGAACAATTCAAAAATAAATTAAAATATTATGTATTAAAATATTATTATAGATCATGAACTACTGTATGTAAAAGGTTTTTCATTGTAGTCACTAGCTATTTGTTCAGTAAGGTGTTCAGCTAGTGCTCAGAACTTGGTTGGTCATGAGTTGAACGGCACGCGGACATCATGTGGCACTCTCCGTATACCTGGCAGCCAAGCGCCATTGTTGCGGCAGGGCTGGTGTGGGATTATTTGTGTGAAGCGAGAGTCTTAAGGGACTGTAAATATATTGTAGATGTTTGAAGGGTTTCAGAGGGAGTTTCAGTTCCAATAATTTATATCAAACTATTACATTGGTTAGTATCGTACACGACTGTCTTTTTGTGAATTTTATAGTTTTGGCGAGTTTAGAAAACACTTGTGTACCGTATTTTTGTCTTTTCAAGAGCGTCATTCTTGATATTTGTTATTTATTACTTTCAAGTAGTAAGCGAGTATAAGAAAACTCATCTTTACAATAATAAGTATTGGAACAAGACAATTTTTAGTTCAGTTTTAAATGATTTAAATTTAAATAAAGAAATGTTATATGCATGGGTAGTTTTTAAAATTACAATATCTCTGCCTGTGAATATAATCTTTTAAATATTGAGAGCTTAGGGTATTCAATTATGTAATTTTCTACCGATCGCGACTGTGAATCTCATTGTTTGTTACGAGCTTTTGTTTAATCAAACAGAATAGGATAGTTTAATAAATGTAAACTAAAGGATAGATAAGAGGTTTTAGTATTTTGAATGAATAATTTAGCCTTTAATCTCTTAGATTAAGATTGTCTCGCCTATAAACCAACATGCCAAAAATCATATTAAAACACAAACTCCATAACACGGCGATTAAAGTAAAAGCCTGTTAGTTCAAATTATTATATTATAATTAAATTTAATTTTTAACATCGCATAACGAAAAAGAAACATCCTTTATAGTTTACAAAATTGCTTGATATAGTATGCTACAGCAGGTTGGGTTACAGTTACTTAAAAAAGAACATGGTCCCATGATTAGTTGATTACTTTCCTCAAACTAGGTTAAACTAATTTATTGTAATTAAAATGCCATACCTTTGATCATATGCTAGTGTAGCTTGTTCAATCAAATCCAACATAATTTTTTTGCCCATTGTGTACTGTCCTATCAACATTTGATAAAGGTTGTTAAAATGTGCTCTTTCCTTTAACAGGTGGTTTATCTCTTGGCGTAAACTTCCATTGCCTGTAAGCATTTTATTTAAATTTACAGTTGCCTGAAACAAGAATAACGATATCTTGATTAAGAATAGTGGTAAAACAATGTGATTTTTGTTAAATAACCATTATAAAGTAATTAGAATTAAATTTACACATTAACAAACAAAAAAAGTTTATGAA
Organism: Matsumurasca onukii; assembly: GCA_018831715.1. Lineage (NCBI taxonomy): Eukaryota > Metazoa > Arthropoda > Insecta > Hemiptera > Cicadellidae > Matsumurasca > Matsumurasca onukii. The sequence continues at coordinate 33,164,135 of CM032064.1, forward strand.
ACCAAAATACTTAATATAAAATAATAATACTTACTTATAATAAAAATACTTAATACAAAATATTAGTAACATTCATTTTGTGAGAGTTATCTCAACTCTGGGGCAGCATTGAAAGTCACCTATTTTTTTAATTAAAGGTAATACAGTACTTTGAAATTTGCCTTGAACTATGTGATATAGCAGCTTGCTTAGATATGATGGATTCATGAATGTATGAGTTTACAATAAGCTTCAATATCTTACCACATACAGCCGATTCTCAAGAAGATCCATGTTACGAGCACACTCAATAGCTTTCTCACACAGCTGCAACTCGGGTACATCTTTCTTTTTCAAATTCAGAACTTCTCGCTCTACTTTTCGTATCTGTGATTCCAACTCTGTCAATTGTGATTTTTCTGTTCTTATCTGATCTTCCAGCTCGTCCTATTTTACAGTACAATTTTTATCCCAGCCAATTAAATAAAGAGAAAGTCAATGCTGCATTAATGCAGTAATGTTGAAAACATTTAATATTAAGCTAATATAAATATGTAACTTTAGTTGAATTTAATTAAAATAAATGTTTTTAACAACAACAATGTGTCTCATTATGTGCTTCTGTGAGTATTTGAGGCCGATTACAACTGTTAATGGTAAATGAAAACCGTTGATAGTAAAACGGGGAAAATGAACAACATAAGGTATTTTTATATTTTAACTTTCCAACTAAATACAAAATGCACCAGAAACTTTGATCATATTCAGCTATACCGAACAGTGATATCAATATAAATTTGAATCAACATTTTATAAAACTAGCCCAAGAATGACGACAATTATGTGAATCACGGGATTTCATCATTAGTGCTTATTTAAGTTTTATGATAACAAAAATATGTGTTGGGAAAGCGGTCAATGCCCATATTACAATTAATTGTAGTTATTGTAAGAAAAAGGACTTAAATCACTCTCTCTTTCCCAAAAGAAAAATCAAGCAGAAATCTAATTTTGTTCTCATTTTATATTTTAACAGACGACAAGACTAAATTACTCAATGATGACAACACTCACCAGCTGAGCCTTGACCTACCATTGTAAAGTAACAATGATTTCAATGAGGAAGATGAGGCTCAAACTTGAGTCTTACCTGTCGAGATAACAATACAAGAAGTTTCTGTGACTGGACATTGCTGGCCCACTCGTAATGTAGGGATTTTGATATATTCAAGTTTGTCAGTAACTCATCCTTTTCTTTTTCCAAAACAAATATCACCTTTCTGAAATAAATAGAGATGTACAAACATAGTCAGAAGTGTTGCTCGAATTTGACTAAACGGACCTGTGGCGGACTGAAGTTGAAAGAATGCTCTTAAATATGAAAGTAATACAAATCGTGGGCATTTTAGCATTTTTCAACTGAGCTTAATTTCCAATTATAATATCCTTTGTTAAGACATTTACTCGAATATAACTTATTATAGCTTTCGTGTAACAACATTTACCTTTGCTTCTCAAGATAAAACTTCATTTCATCAGTGTAGGATTGACGATCTCCTTCCATTATTCTGTACTGTCTCTGGAGACGAACCAGTTCGGCTTGGGCCATCTGGTTCATCTCCAAATCATCCTGAGGCTGAGGTTTACGAGACATTGCAGATGCTTAGAATCACTCACTCACTGATGAAAGGTTATATTGCACTATCCTCTTCTCACTTCAACTTGTCTATAGTTCTGTTTGGCCATTTTATTCTTTCCTGGAGGTCTTTTCATAGTTCATTCAGGGCATCCACTCAGTTTGGTATTTAACATTACAAATATTTAAAAACATTCTGAACATAAAATCATTTAGTTTTTCCAAAACGCAAAGGCAGCTTGTACACAGGATGTCTGTTCAATCCAAACACTTGGTGGATTGTTGACTGTGTTGCTAAGCAACCCTCCCATAGTGTATGAGTATCCCTCTCTCCTCCCACAGCCCCACTGCAATCCATGTTATTGGGTTTTACTTTTAGTCTCGACACTGTTTAAAATCAAATCAACTCGTTTATTGCATCAGACAATATTAACAATTGTATTGCAATGCTTAAATTATAAAGCAAGTTAAAAATAAAAAGGTCCAATTTAATTATGAAATCCCAATTAAAATACAATGTGAGTTAATTTGTGAGAGATATTAGTGGGAGATGAAAAACCACATAACCAAATTGTGTTCAAATTACTCTAGTTGGAGTTTTGGCACAGTAAATTGATAGCTAGTAAGTTGATTCATTATAAATCTCAGGTTTTCTTTTAGTTAAAACAGAAAATACTTTTTAAATTATAATTATCAAGTTTAAAATATTTAGATGTTTCAAAGGAGTAGCCGTGTTCACTTACCACGAAAAAATCAGGGTTGGTTTCATTTAAAAGAATGTCCAATATTTCACATTTATTAGATGCACTTTGTGCGTTTTGATGCAAAATTGTAACCTTTTGTGGGATAAAATTTTGACTATATAGTCCTGCAGAATTTTTATCATTTCTTATCAGTGGCTTTGACATATTTTTATAATGTAATGTAAAGTTGTTGTAGAGACTGCTTCAATTTTGAATGGGATTGGTATCTTCTAGTTGAGAGTCAGGAACATGTTCTTCAAGGAGAGCACCATCAACTTTAATGTCTATAGCTGAATCACAAGTGGTATAATATCGTTCATAGTGGTTTTCATACCAGTTAAAGTCTTTAAAAGGTTTTGATTCAAAAGGTTGACTTTAACTTTGGTTAAATTCTTACTATTTTGACTTTTAGACATAACAGTGCTTGGCGTCTTTGATGAGGTATGTCTAAAAAATGTGACTTGATCTTATGAATTGAGGGCGCTTCGATTGGAAGACACTCTTTCAAAGATGAAAGTTAAAAATCATTGTATGTCAGTATACCATAAATTAAAAATTATGTTATTTTTATACATTATGGTACTGTTCAAAATTGGATGAAAATGGCCAAGAAGGAAAATTTAGAAGTTTTAAAAGGCATGTTATTTTGCAAAAGGCCATTATCATTAACAACTACAACAGACGTCATGAACAACACAAGTGTGATGGCCGACCCGTCAGCATTGACCTCAACAATAATTAACTTTTCCATTGGTAGATAACACATTTGCCATTATGTTATCACTATATTGGTTTGTTAACAGGGAGTTTGCAAAATAATTATTTAGTTTGCTAGAACATTCCAAGGCAGAAAGGTTAGAAGCTATAAATTTACAATTTTGTAAACTTATAGCTTTGATTAAATTATCCTCCAAATCATGCGAGTGCTCAACAGTACAGTGGTAAGTCAGAACTAAACATTGAATCGTAGTAGTTTGAGAAAATAAAGGAGTTGTAATAAAAGTTGTTCTTGACACACTATAAATTATAACAAAATAAATATTTTTGAAATAAATAAATGAGTAGCCTTGACACCAGTTTTCCAATTATTAGTTAGTACTTAGTACTTGCCTGTAGGTGTCAATATAAAATTTCATTAGGCAGGACCAGTTTTGGGTCAATCACAGCCCATCTTCTGCTGCCTTTTCTTCTTATCTTCTATATAGTAATACCATACTGGTCGTCACAATTTTTAATAAATAATTTAGTTCCCATCTTCATGTGGTCGTCATGTTTAAATTAAAATAAATAAATATAAATTAAATAATAAATAAATAAAAATAATAAAAAATAAATAAATATAAAATAAATAAATTAAACATGACGACCACATGAAGATGGGAACTAAATTATTTATTAAAAATTGTGACGACCAATATGGTATTACTACCTATATAGAAGATAAGAAGAAAAGGCAGCAGAAGATGGGTTGTGACCCGAAACCGGTCCTGCCTAACGAAATTTTATATTGACACCTACAAGCAAGTACTAAGTACTAACTAATAATTGAAATATTTTTTGTTTATTTAAAAAAAAAGACAAAGCCATAATTTGAATTAAAGTTGCAAGACTTTTAAAGGCTACGCTATTTTCTTCTATATTAAAATTATATTGACTCTTTATTCAATTTGAAATGGATTCACATAATTGGTAATAACAATGCACAAAATCTAACTTCAATACCTTTTTACTGTCTTGGATACTCAATTTATAACGTAAATTAATCTTATTTACTATGATTTATGGTAACAATAGTGGTGGACCAAGTTCAGTGTAACAATATACCAGAGATGAGCCATTAAACATAGAAAAAAAACAACATGACGATTCATTAAATGCATTATACCAATAAATTTATTGAAAATGAACTCATTTTTATTATTGAATATAATCTAAACTGAGAGTACGTGCTGTATGCGATTTTGAAGTTGTACAAACCTACGTTTACTTACGTCATACTTACATTTAATTTTAATGTTTAAAATTTACTAAATATGTGGCGTAATAACTAGTACATGAGTAAGCTAATACTACTCATAATCTTAAGAAATTCAAGAAATTCAAATTTATTTGGCCTTTAAGGTTTACAATTGGCTAAGTCATAATACAATAATAAACTTAAACCCATGTGAAGCAAAGGTTTGTGCTCAATTTATAAAATCATCACCAGACAAATATGTGCTACCTTAAAAACCAAGATATGAGACTTTGATGGTGGACGGGCCAAAATCAAGATTAGCTGCCTCCCACCCCCGAGTATAAAAATGAAACGTGGTAACTTTTTGCCCTGAATTTGAGCAAGTGAATACTGCAGTGTTTAAAATTAGTGATGTATCGTCAGCATGTCAGAAAAAGTTTTAAATATTGAAGGTCAAAGGGTCACCATAGTATATAATAGTACATAAATAAAGTAGTAACGTTATAAACATATTTTGTTAAAATTTATATCTATTTTAACAGAAACACTTCATTGTAAAAATCTGTTGTGATATAAAAATCTTTTAGTTTATGTAAGAACAGGAAAATTACACATTGATAGACCTGTTTAACATTAATTTAGTAAGTAAAAAAAATTAAACAATACAAAAATTTGAGACATTTTTGTTTTTGTGTAAAGTTTTATTCAAGATTCAAAAATCCTGTATTCAACATAGTAAGTTCAATACAAGTTAGTTTGTGTATATTTCAATATGATAACTAAAAATATGTGTACATACTGTAAGATCACGTTTTGTCTCAGGGCAAGTATCCTGTGTATTGTGTATGCTGTGTTTAACTGTGGTGTTCAGTTATAGTTCAGTTTACTTTAACTAGGTTTCACTACAAACAATAAAAATCAAGAAATATACCCTCCTCCAGGCTTAGAATCAACCACTACAACAAAATACCTTGGCATCACAATTGACTCGAAACTGTCCTGGATCCCGCACATATTCTTTTTAGCTGCTCTATCGCTCAACTAAAGAAATCCTTTCACTCAATCATCCTAGAAACTTCCTAGTATAATCGCTTTCCATTCATGTTTTTGGTTCCATAGTATTGTTTGTACAGTGTTAAATGGCATCACCACATAATTTAGTCATTACGTCATCATTACACGGTTGCATTGTTATTGGTTATCTATATAGTTTATTATTGTTATTGCTTAGATCATTATCATTGTTATTAATATTATTATAGTTTGTACGTCGTTATTATATTGATATATCAATTCATTATTAGCACGTATTGTCACAAGTAATCTTCACAGTTTTTCATGTTGTACCTTAGAGTTATTATTATTGTGCTTTCGCGCTTATTATGGTAGTGCACTCAAGCATTGCCTGCTGTTTCATCTGGAATCATATCAACTCTTGAGTCATATTTTGTAAAATGGTGTATCCGTTAATAAATAAATACAACATCTATGCAAAAGACTCATCAAGCATCCAAGCAATCCGGAGAATCAACCACATAAGTGGTCTGGACACAGTCAAAGCTGCTAACTTTGCACTGTTTGAGTCCCACTTCAGGTATGGCATAGCCACCTGGGGAGGGGCAGCAGAGACCAACTTGGAAAAAGTCCTCATCCAACAGAAGAGAGCGATTCGATGCCTAGGAAATACACCAAGCCTTGACAGCTGCCAAGAACACTTCAAAATTCTCACAGCTATCTCACTGTATATCTGTAAAACCATCATGCATGCAGTCAGCACCCAGCAACCAAGACACCACAATCTACACCAACACAACCCTAGACACGCTACAGACTTCTCCTTGCCACCTCATCACCTGAGCCTCTACAAAATGAAACTATCTTTCAAAGGAGCTCTCTTCTTCAACCACCTTCCTGAATACTTGAAAGCCCAAGATCCACAACATCTTAAGAGACAGCTGACTTTGTGGCTCCAGGAGAGACCCTTCTACTCAGAGAAAGACTTCCTGACCAACAGAACTCTACCACTCCAGAACAGCAACACATGACGAATACATATATTGCATTGTATAACATATTTGTTCTTAAAATCATTTTGACACATGTACTGTTCTCCATGAATATGTCAATAAAGAATATTGTCTATTTATGATTTGACAAGGGTCAATTTTGTTTGAAATTTCAGTAGCAACTCACGATATTGCACTACCGCTAATCATAGGAACTTTTATCATGATTGTATTGTGTTTTACTGTGTTTGTGAATAGTGAAGTGTTTTTTTGTGCATAAATAAAAGTTCTTGCTCTTGAAAGTGACTTTTATTTGTACCGGTCCTTAGTGATTTATATCAAATTATAATTGCTGGAGATCACATTTTACTTTCAAAAAGGGAATGTAAAGAACAGGGAAAAGTCTAGAAATATTTATTAAACAAACTAGTTCAGTAAATATAGAAAGAGAAAATAAATCAATAATAATTTTATACTGTTTGAAACAAAAAAATAAGCCAACTGATACAAGTAACTATTTTATTTTATAAAAAGTCACTATTTAATCAAGAGTGAACACACATACTATATAAATAACAACAGGCATTGTCTAACATTCAAACCAAATATTGTTTAGATCTCAAAAATTGATGACATATTTTATATACGGTACGCTAGGAATTATGTTTACTGTAATCTCCAGGTTTAGTTTTCTGGGGACATTGTTTGTTTCATCTTTCTAGTTCTATTCGTTCCTCTGTAATCTGTTAGAGACGACTCATGTGAATCACCCTGTATATCAAGTTATTACAGTGGCTGTCCTAGGATTTCATTTTTGTTACAACAAACATGTCTTGTCATTAACATTTCAAAAATAGTTGGAAATGGTTTACATTTTCTCTTTTATGTCTAAAAGAATATTCTCCAACATTTACTTTCAGAAAACTCCTGGTTTCAGGTAATTGCAGGATTTTAATGGTTTGAAGTAATTCCCAACTGCTCAAGACCTGCCGACTTCTATTAAACATAACGAAACATTACGTCTTTAACTCTGTTAAAATACCGGGTGATTACAAATGAAATAGACAATAGCCTCTACAAAATTAAACTGGTGTATTTCAATATAGTAATTGATATAGGTTTGTGAGGAATGTCTTCAAGTTTATGTTGATACAAGTTATAATGGTCAGCAAAACGTTTGAAAATTACACCTTTAAATTAAATTTAGTTCAAAGTGATAAATACAATGTTAAAATTACACATTTTGTCAGGAGATGCAACATTGTCTTGAAAATGTCGACACATTGTTTAGTCGCCTAATTTTCAGTGATGAATACACTTTTCACATTAGTGGAAAAGTTAATAGACATAATGTACGATTATGGGTTACATGCAGAAAACCCAAGAGAGACTGTTCAGCACGTGATTCTTCTAAAGTGAACGTGTTTTGCACTTTATCTTGTGAAAAGGTTTACGGGCCGTTCTTCTTCCAAGAACCATCAGTAACCAGAATAAATATGTTCAATTAAACTTATAGAATTCTTCTATATGATCATGTAAGTAATGGTCTAAACTTTTAAATAATAAATTTTTACAAGCTATCCAAACTGTATATTTTATTTGTAATCACCTGGTATATCTGTAGTGGTTTATTAATTTCAATTATTATTGTTATTAGATGTTCTTATTTTGATGACCATACTTTCAGCTACACCCCAGGGTCCTTGACCCTTCAGAATTGCTTAGACCAGAACTAGCCTTTGCTGACAAACCTATAGGAGCATTCAGAGACTATTCAATTGACAAGGATGACCCTCTTAAGGAAAGAGTCCGTCTTACTTACCTCCAGATGCATACAAACCAAACTGTCGAGTTTGTCAGAGGTTAGTATCTACACTACTGGTCATTACGTACCTTTTTATAGGAGAAAAAACTTTTATAGGAGTATAAAACCAAATGACAGTGAGGTCTTCTAATAGCTGTAAAGTTTCATGACAATCAGACAATTAGTAGTTTTCATGGAATAAATGTTCAAAGTCAAGCAACACCTGGAAAACTGAGAACAAAATAATAATTGAAGCGTTTGCTGTCACAGACAACACTCAAACTCAAGTGACTCTACTTTTTGAACCGGGCGTTGGTTCTTCCACAGTAAATAAAACGTGCGGTTTTGATGTTTTAGATCGCATGGACCACTGGCTTAAGTTCGACACATTTAAGTCAACGATGATGGATGCACTGGTGCGACTCAATGACCTAGTGGACGAGAGTGACCCGGACGTGGACATCCCCAACATCGTACACGCCTTCCAAACCGCAGAGCGCATTCGTGCCGACCACCCAGACGACGACTGGTTCCAGCTCACCGGTCTCATCCATGACGCTGGCAAAGTAAACACAAAACCACCAGTCAAACTATACGAATAAAATACACAGCAGACAAATTTTTCTGAGTCTTAATCTTAAACAACGTTAGCACAAAGAGAAAAGACGACAATAACAAACTAAGCAGCAAATCATCACAAAAGGTGTGGATAAAAATCAGAGTTTTTAAAATCCTAAAACATTCCAAGTCATTGTGATGCCCTATATTTACTTAATTATAAAGATTTAATAGAAATTGCATAAAATGATTGATTTTCTTTTAGTTCTTGTTAAACAAAATTCTATCCCTGACTCAGGCGATGGCGTTCTATGGGGAGCCCCAGTGGGCAGTTGTAGGAGACACCTTCCCAGTTGGCTGTAAGTGGGCTGACTCCATCGTATATTCTGACTCTAGCTTTGACGAAAATCCTGATGGTGACAACCCTGAATACAAGTGAGTAGGTTCTGTTTCTGTAATGACTTACAGTTTATTATTTATTGAGCTCAATGACATTTTGTTTTGATGTTTTCCTAAATTTTATTTAAAGGATAGTTGAAAATCAATGCAGTAAATAATTGATAAAACATAGAACTAGCACAGGAAGAAGTTGAAATCTATTAATTATGTAAAAACTATATTTGGTACCAGACTTTTGATATTATAAGTTTTTTAATATACGTGGCATTTCATAAAAAGAGGTTTTGCAGTAGCCATCAAGCTATTCAATCAACAGTAAAGTTGGGCTTCACACATGACCTTTTAATCAATTGAAGATAACTGACTGATTACCTCAAATTTTTTGTTATTGACTCTGATGTGTTCAGAAATTTACATAACATTTTAACTGCACCATTCTTATCTTTATTTAACTGTGTGTTAATTATGTAATGTGTTGTTTGTTTCTACTGTATTTACGTTTATTCAAATAAAATTTTGAGAACTACAAAAATCAAGGTTTTATACTGGGAATGAATGCTCGATTACTTCAGGACCATGTATCATACGAGTATAAGCGTTTGAAAAGCACTATATTTTAGATTCATTCTATTGAAATTCAGAAACAGTTTAACTGAATAAAGTATTTGAATTTTAGTACAAAGTATGGAATATACAAGCCAAACTGTGGACTGGATGAAGTGCTGATGTCCTGGGGCCATGATGAGTATCTCTACAGAATGCTCAAGCATAACAACACTACACTTCCAGAAAAGGCTCTCTACATGATCAAGTAATTCAATAAGTACACATCTGCAACAAGTAGTTGTTAAGCATTGTAAATTGTAAACCTGATCAAAGCAGTTGTCTGCACCTGGTTGGCAAAACAATAATAACATTGTTATTAAAACGTTTTTATCAACTACCTACATCACAATATAACTAAGAATCAGAGACAACCCATAGTAATAATGCCAACAACAACTATTTCTGGTTCACATTTTTGCTATAAACATGATTTCAATTGGTCTTATGAAGACCATAACTTATGTTATTTTTCTTCTACTCCCCAGTTCAGATTTGTATTTTTTAATTTGGTAGAGATTATTTTAAGAAAAATTATAAATAACCCTGAAAAAAATGTTTGGGAAAGTAAAATAACCTTAAAAAAATAAAATTACAGTGGGTTTCAATGTTTTAAAACACATGTACTTCGATACTCTGTAGGTGCTAAAATTGTGTTTTCATGATCACCAGTCTACCTGTCAGGAATAATATGTTAAAGAAAAATGTTTTTAAGGTACCACTCTTTCTACCCGTGGCATTGTGGAGGAGATTATGACTACCTATGCACTGAAAAAGACTTGGAAATGAAGAAATATGTTCTGGAGTTCAAGTAAGTAGAGACAGGTTTCAATTGAGAGTTGGCAGGAGTGGACGATGGGTGGCCGTACTGAATGGACTCCTATAAGATTAATGTAAACCATAGAAAACCCAGAATCCATATAACTCAGTCAAGATATAATAGCTCGAGCCACAGGGTGTTGCATAGGAAAATTGCCAAACTGTGGGACAAAATATTAACTTATGGGTCAAAATAAAGGACAAATCAAGAATAACCCCAATAGTCTTCAAACTCTTTGTTTACCAACTATATAATCATTTTGTTTTTTTTTGCATCTTGGTAAGGCCCTTACGGGAAAAATCGCTAGTATAGTAAGATGTATCGTTTGAAAATGACAGCCCATTTAAAAACTTCAACTTTTATAGCCGGAAATTAATAAGGTTGTCAACAATTTTTGAGCCAACATTTTTGAAAATTTAGCCAAAAAACCGATCTTACCACAAAAGGAAACAAACAAAACCTCCATACAGTCCACAAGACAAGGTCATTCTCTCAACTACCCATCACCGCCAGGCACACTGGGCAGCTAGTGGAAGCTGAATCTAGGATGGCCTCCCTTATGATTAGAATTTTGAAATCATGAACAGTTGCTTCCCAATCTCATTTGTCACTGCTTCACTCCACCCAAAGCCTACATTACAAGAGCACAGGTAGGCCTGATATATTGCAGCCTTTAAACACATCGATGATTGTCACACAAGTTGGCATGCGATACTCCAGATTTTCATGTCCTTACTCAGATAGAATACTTAAAGTGTTTGTTTTTAAATACAAGCAAATTTCACAAATAATAGTGCGGACCTGAAGATAAAGGCTTTGTCCATTAAAAACTTTAAATATTGGGTTTTTGATATCTCAAACAATTTTTTCTTTAAACTCATCCAACCTTGAGCACCTTTTGCCTTCACTTTAAGTTAATTTCCCTTTTTTTCTTTAGGGTGTTAGGGAGGCCAGGCCAGGTCACAGTTACCTTCTCTGATGAGCCGCCATTGAACGGATGTCTGGTTGATGAAGGGTTTAGGTCTTAGGATAAAAATGTTATTTTGGATTTTTATTTTAACCCAAGGATGGCACTTTATTTGCAGGACATCCTGTGTAATACTTGGTATGTAATTGTTAGACTGATAGTACAACTATTTACTATTGTAGTTAGTCAGGCACATATTTGTTTGGCAGCTATATAGTTTAAAAGTGGATTTAAACAGGATCCAAAAGGGAGACTTTGTAAAATAAACGGACTCATGAACTTGCGTCTTTTTCTTCTGGTTTATACTAATAGTGGTTTTGTGTTTCACTCTTCCAGCAAGTATGACCTGTACACCAAGAGCACGACAGTTCCTGATATTGAAGCTCTGAAGCCCTACTACCAGAAACTCATTGACAAGTACATTCCTGGAGTTTTGGAATGGTGAACTTCTTGTAAAACTTGACCATTTGATTAATATTTTCTACTGTATATGTATGGGGGAAACATTACACAATGTGAATATCCAGTACTTTGCTCCTGCAGAAGTTCTACTTTTTGTCTAAATGTACTTGATATCTGAAATAAATGAATAAAACTTAATTATTTTCTATTCTGCCTGATTGCTTTTTAGTGGTTTTATTTGCCCTGTTGTGTTTGCAGTATTTCGTAAACAAGTATTTTCGTTACATTTTTTTTGTTTATTCAGGTTGTTTTTGAACTCTCTGATATGCTTTGTAAAGATGTTGCTACTTCCTTAGGTCTTGTTTTGCTAGCCCACTAGCCGCAATTTTAACAAACTATTTGTTATCTCTGAGTCTTTTAACCTGATTTTCTTACAACTTGGAATACTTTTACATCCAACAAAGATTAGTTTGTGGAAAGAAATTCAGTTTAAATAGCTGTAAAACGATAATGTGTACAAAAAACCGGGCCGACACGCTGCTAAGCACCGCTGGCATGAATTAATCGAATTTCCTTTGCAATTTTTTACTCTAATTCGCACAATTCAAAGCCTCGCATCGGCCTTTAGCCTCAGTCTTCTGTTCCGTTCAATATGCTCGCAGCCTCACTTCAGCCTACGGCCTCTGCTTGGCCTCCTGTATGATCATGAATGTTATGAGGCTGTTCACTGCACTCACAGCCTCGCTTCAGCCTCAATCTTACGGGGATTTGTATTGATAATGAAATGAAAAGAAACAAGTCTTTATTTTGTGGCGAAGTTAGGACTATAAAGTTTTCTCTTCCACTTAACCACCAATAGTTGATAGTTATACTACCTATGATGAAAGGAAAACACATTTTAAATTCAATCAAATCAGACTACTCATTCCGATGTTACAGCGAAAAATCACTTTTTTGGCCGCCATTTTAAAACAGCTTGAGGGATTTTTTTAATTTTTGGTAAATTGATGCTTAAAATAATACATATTGATTAAGAGTTCAATCAAAATCAAACGAAATTTACTGTTTTTAGATCATTAGAACCAGTTTTTTGGTGAAAATGCCAGATTTCGGTAGTCCGATGGCGATTTTGCTGGTTAACGAAATTGACCGAGATATTTACTAAAGGAACTTTCCCATAACTGCAATTAACCCCTGTTTTCAACATACATTTCGCTTTAAGTAAGTTGTAAGTCAATTGATTTTCACAACTGGGGTGTTGTTGGATTGGTAATGTGCCAAATAGTTATATTTGGTGATTCTTTGTAAAGCTCGAAGTTTAAAAGCTATTATATGTAAACATTTTCAACTGTTATAGCTTGGAAACCAAAAGTTAGATCAAACTCATTTATTCCTAAACTATACTTTGTTAGATAGCTGTTTATAGAGTTTGAAAAATCTATTACAAAGTCTACAAGAAATGAACAGTTTGTTAAAATTGCAAAATGGCAGATAGCTAGCTAATAAAACATAGGGAGAAAATTTGTTTGACCTGACCCAAGGAGCAATCTTGAAATGCATGTCCAGGAAGTTCAAAAACATTCTGTGTATGTGAATTTCATTGCTCAAACAAAGGTTTATGGTAAAATAAAAACATCCACTTTTGAAAAATGATTTATCACATGAGAATAAGATTATACTTACTATAAAGCTATGAGTTAGTTTTATCATTTTTCACTAATCACAATTTGACTGAAGAAAACAATACAAAAGCTTGCAAAGCGACTAATAAATCATATCTTTGGTGTGATCTATGCGTATGGACAACGTGTTTGTTGACCATACAATAACTATGTAATGTCAATTTATAAACAACAAATAATTATAAACATCCAATGACTTTAATTGATTTGACATTAGAAAATGGTAGTTAGAAAGTACTTAACACTTTGAAGCCTAAGTCAGAGCACAGGTTAGGCTTGATGTTACGGTAGTTTCAATTTTGCTGTTAGAGTGCTATAACAACCGGTTTGTGTGGTATAACAAACTTCACCAGAAAATGCAATGTGCAAAGAAAATGAAACCAAGTTGACATATTTACATAAAATAGAATAGTAAAATTAGTCAAGAAAACTCCAAAATAAGCTAATTTTTCATTGTGATATGATAATACTCGACCAAACTCAAGCTTTTCTTAATAAACTCGACTAGATTCAACTCGAACTAAAAAAATGATACTCGCACACCCCTAACCTTTACCTAGCGTTATCGCATTGTCAGTGATGAATGTGGGAATTGAGCGTCCGATATAGGCGCACTAAGTGTTCTTGTCAAAACTCAAAACATTGTACAACCATCACATAAATGGTCGGAATTAAACAATTCAACTGCACAAACTATACAGTACAATACACTTCATGCTGATCCTACATAGTTTTGGGAATGACATTAAAACAGATAACTATTGGTAAAGTAACTCAGAAAATATTATTCAAAAAACCACAACATTAAGTTTCATATTCTATGTCAACCAATTTAGTTTTATACTAAAAACAAAACATTGTTGGTCTTAAGTGTACATCTTCCTTTGAATGTATCCCTTAAATATTCTCACTTGTGACAATCATTTTATAGGTTCAAACACCACAATAAGTTTCTCATAAACTATAAGGTGTAGTGTGATGTTTTAAGTATAATTTTTATCAGTAGAGTGATTGTGAGTTATTACACAATTTAGGATTGCATAACATGTTATTTATTTCTGCAATAAAAATTGATTTATATTTTATTTATTTACAGAGTGTGTACAGCTGGTATTAAGCCTGCTACAATGCTAGAGCTACGGCAGGAAGCGGCATTCTTTAGACAGCGGCATTCTCCCTCGCCCTTCTCGTCTCCGTTTACCCAGTATTTATTTAGTATATACCACCCGTAATTAGACTGGTCTCTTTAAACTGACATGTCCTTTCAAAAAAAACATATAGTTTATCTTGGAATTATTGTTTTATAAATATTATTTTTTATTAAAAAAAGAATTACAAATGCAGGATTATTTATCAACTAGTTAAATATAATATTAATGAACAAAACATAGTACCCTCTAAGCCCATGAGTTATTATTTTTTATTATTTAAAAAAATGCAAACCAGTTTCAAAGCTTGTTTTTCCATTTTTGTTAAATACTCTGGGGTTTCTATTTTTTGAAAAGGTATATTAGTTTTCAAGGGAATTATGTTTTTTACATTAATATAATATTTACCTTTTTATTTACGAAAACTAAAGAAATTAATCAGAATATGTTTGTATTAGGAGGGGTTTTAGGGAATTTTGTCAAGTGAGGTGGTAAACGGCAGCTACCAGAATCAGAATTTCAACGCACCCTAGCTTGCTAAACTTATAATTATTAGAATTTTATTTGGCACTCATCTGCTAAGTCATAAAACTCAATAATTTCTCTTTGAAAATTGAGTTTTATAATTTAGCTGATGAGTGCCAAATAAAATTTTAATAATGAATCCATCTGCACCATCTTATCGCCAAATTCTAATCTAATAATGATCTCAGCTAAACAAAATACGGTAATTAATTAATCAATTTAAATAATAAGTTTTTTTGCCATACAGCCTTAATACCTCTACATAACTGTTGTGGATAACAGATTTCTGTTCCTGGGCTTGGCCACAAGTGGTGTTAAAAATCTATTACTATTGGTTTTATTTTTTAAGATATGAAACTAACAATGATCTACAGCAGTTATTCACATTCTTATCAGTTATCACCATATATTATAAGAGTACAAGTCAACTTTGTTGACTCATTAGAACATTTTAAGCATTTAACTTCAGACCAGCATTCACTAATTTTTTTTACACATCAAATACAATCACTTCTAAGTTTAAGATGGTTTAAACTTTTAAGTAAATGTCAGTTGACGTACACATAAATGTTTCAATAGATTTTGAGACTTTCAACTTAAAACCTGACCTTTTTAAAATTAAAAACTATTTAAACTTTTTTGGAATATCACATTTAAGTCACATCTTAAAACCTACTTGTATCTCAACCTCTTGTCATTCTTTTAGTTTTATCAATCCGACAATTCCTTGTTAAAAATAGATTTTACTAATACTACATAATGGTTCATGTCATTTTTCTTAAATATCATAATACAATTCTAATAATCTTTGAAACAATATCTAAACTTACAATTTCTTAGTTAATACTGGTAATAAATTAAGTCATCTAGTAAAATAAATAAATAATTTAAACCTACATTAGTTTAGTTCTATACTAACTTGAAGGCTTCATACATGTTATGTTTTGATAGTGAGTAAGTTAAAACATAAAATGCTACTTTGGAGAGTTAAGACTTAAAAGCTGAATAGAACTTCAGAATCCGAAAGGTTACCACTTTGCATCAGTATCGAGATGCTGCATAGCTAATTCAGATTCAACCTCTAACTTAAAACATTAAATGTATCTAAATTAGGTACGATAGTTACCTCTTTCGAGTAATCATGGTTAAAATAGTTCCTAGTTTTGTGTAACAAAGTGTGTTGAAGCCTTCAAACTTTTAAGAAGTCATAAATAAAACGTAACGAGTCGAGTTGTGATATAAAATGAGTGATATGGTTTAGTGTTTAAAAGAGTTGATTGGTTCGGGGGAATCGGGCAATGGTTCTTCTCTCATCCACTGGTCGATCTCTGAGCGGTACATCCGCTTCTGCAGTATCTCACGCAGCGTCTTGACCTTTTGCCAAGTGGCAATACCCTATGTAACAACAATGCAATGTGCGATACAGTCTCTGTCTACATGGCAATCAACTACACTTGTTAAGTTGTTTGAATAGCTGGCCGTAATGTATAAGGCTAAGGCTAGGTAGAGTAGTGTGAAAATAATAAAACTGGAGCTCTCCTCCCTAATAAAGCCAGCAGCTCTCTTTCTATTTCTTTTACCTTACACTACTTTTTGAAAATTTCATAGTTTTTCAGTGGCGGATTGTAAGCATGTGATGAAGGAGGCCTGACGTTGGTGAGAGGCTACAGAGGGGTTCATGGGATTCCCCCAGGTTTAAGGGGGTGAAGCTGAAAAGATTTTTTGAGCATTGATAGGACCAGTAGGTTCCTGTAGATTGGTCTAAAATCACGATTTTGTTTAAAACCCACATGGGAAGTTAATAAGATTGTAACGATGGAAGAAAAATTTTAATCAATGTAAGAACATGTCTTGAAACCCATGTTTAAGACTTTGGGACAATTAGTGATGGTAAAGCTCCACGGCAAGAAAACGGTAGTTCAGGAACAAAAGTTTTCGGGGAGACACTGCAAGTGTCTTTTAACTGTTGGACCAGGATGGTGGGAATCTTCAGAAAATCACTTCAAGTATAACAAATTTTAAGTTCCAAAGAAGTTTAGTTAGTATACGGTTTCACAAGAGAAGCAATGTTTAATGTAACTCACCCCAACCACCAAGTCAGTTCTGAGTTTCTCAAGAATATGGAAGTCTTGAACCCAACTTTGAATTTCTTCCCACTTGAGATCAATTTCCTCATGGAGAAGTTTTTCCTCTGTAATACAAATTTAAAAATAACAAACTTACTACAAGATTATGTTATTGTTTTTTAAGATAAATATTTAGAAATAATACTGTAAATAAATAAATTGTCTTTATTTTATAAAGTTCTATATAATCCTCTCTTCCACTTAAGGCTAAACATAACGGGATTAGTTCTCTCATTTGCCACCACGTAGCAGCACCAAATTGAGCTAAAAGTATTGCCTTGTTTACTTGCTTGTTTAGTAAAAAGCTGTTTGTTCAAAAAATTATAGATATATAAATTGCATCCGTTAAATTCACGCTATGGCTCTATTTTTATTTTTTTTTGTATAAAAATGTAAATTATTTTGTTTATTACAGACAAATTAAAAAAAAACAGGTAGCTAATTGGAGGAGTATTTTTTTCAAACGACTGTAACCGTTTTTAGATTTAAAATCGGTCCAACCAATCTGTCGGAATCCCTTTTTTACGTTCCACCTCAGGGACGCAGCGTTGACATATTACTTTGCGTGGTGCGACGTTCCAAACTGTGCTGCACGGAGGAACAGCTAGCTGCTTGCCTACCTAATTGCTGCGTACGGGCACACAAGGTTGTTATGCCCTAATATTCACACTAAGAAATTTCTTTGTGCACAAGTATACTCATACAAAACACATCACTGTTGTCTTTATGGCTGGCGTAATATATGCATGCAAAAAAAGTTTAAATGAGTTTGCTAAGTGTTAAGAAGGCGTTAAAATTAATAACCTTTGAAATGTTCTAATAGACGTATTTAACAGTGTATGTTTAATTGCATTGGATAGTTTAAACATACGTAATCCTGTAGTCTATGACAAATTACAATAATTCTATGACCAATTCATCATGCTCAGTGAACCTTAAAGTAATTTGCTGCTAAAAAATAACAACTGCAGTAATCCCCATAAAAACTGTCGAGATATGAGTTTAGGTTTGAAATAGCCCTCACAACTGTATGCACAATAACGCTCATAGGCTCGAAAGTGTTGTAAGAATCAGAATAAATACTGTATATTTATTAACCAACAAGTACAAAACTCAACAAACATCTGTGGAGTGTAGACGGCGACGAGTATAATGTAGTTTACAATTAGATATTTTTATGCCAATTTCATATTGAATTATTTCTTGTAACAAAGGAAAATTACAATTAATATTATTGCCTGAATTCTATACCTTGCCTTGATAACAATCCGTTTTTTAAATTTCAAAAAAAATTTACACCGACCGAGAAAACTGGGCAATACTTTTCGCCGAAGAGGTGCTGCTACCTATCGGACTAGATTCTCAACACTAGGCCGGTAGGTTTAGCCTTAACCACCATTTATTATTACATATTTTACAATAATTTACAAATTATTCCACACAATTAGAAGTTAGAACTAAGACAAATTAATTAATGTACAAAACTTTATGTAACTAAATCTACGGTTTATTTTTATCTAGCTTACAAGACTTTCAAGGCTCTGTTGAGAGCAGTTCTAAGTAAAAAACAAACACCCTAGAACAATACGTTTGGAAAACCATGTCCCTCTACAAACAACACTCTAATAAAACCTCTTAATCACTTATTTAACTTCACTTTCAAAAGGTTGTTTTCCTAACTGCTGGAAATTAACAAAGGTAGTTCCAAACTTCAAAAAACATCTAAGCTTGATATGAAAACTACAGGCCTTTGGCTCTTTTTTCAACCCCAGCAAAAATCTTTGAATCTATTTTGTTTGACAGAATATTCAACCATGTAAAAAAATACATTACACCACAAGCTGGTTTTTTCCCAGGAAATTCTATCAATTCCAATCTTCTCAGTTTCAATAGTTTTTGTATTTCTTCTTTAAATAAAGGTGATCACTGATCAGGTAGATGTTGTTTACACTGATTTTTATCAAGTTAATAATTTGCAGTAGTTAAAAAAGCGAAATTATTTCGTTTTTTCTAACTGCTGAATTTAATTTTTCATCCAATTTTTCCAATAGAAAACAACAGATTAAACCCAGATTCTAATTCAAATGAATTTGTAGTACAGTCTGGCTTCCCCCAAGGTTCAAATCTGGGTCCATTACTGTTTCCGATTTCTATAAACGATGTTGTGGGTCTAATTACTATAAAAACATAAAATCAAACCAAATAAAGAATTTCAAATTATGTTTCCATTTACTTTCTTTTCTATACATGAATTTCCAAAAAACACAGTAAATGCTAGTAATTGTCATATTGTTCTTATTTTTACATTACTTGTAAAGTTGTAATGTTTGCACAGTATTTATATTTTGATATTACTTTCTAGGCTTTCGGTGTCAAACCGCGTCAGTGGACTAATTCCTAAATTGTCAACGCATTAAGATTATATTTCGATAGTTGATATATTTTAACTTCAAATTAAAGGGAAATCTTGTTGTCCCATACACTTTTTACTACATACACTATTACTACTGTACATATTTAAGACAAATATTGCTAAACTATAAAAGTTTCTTTTCGATTGGTTATAGGAATATTGTTTTTAATCTTCTGAACATTTCTGACAATTAAGTATGAAATGGTGTTTCCCACCCAAGGGAAAATATTCAAACCCGTTTAACCCAAGTATTGCTCACACAGTTGGGATATTGATACGTGTACTCACCATCTCGCTTACTGGTGTGTCTCTTGTACTGAATTCGGAACCTGAAAGCTTCCAGGACAGAGGCTACCACAATGGTCAGGACTACCATTGTTGTTAGGTAGAACAGTATGAAGTACACTCTGCTCAATGGGTGTACTACTGAAGCATAGCCTGCAATGTTACATTTTCTTAATTAGTACTGATTCTATTCCCAGTCTCTTTTCAGCTACTTCATAGGACCCAAAGACAGAGGGAATGATTTAACCTCTTGTTGGAAGGGACAGCACTCAATACTGAGCTTTAAATTTAAAAACTTCATCTTTCTTGCCTACCCAGCCTGTGTAATTTTAAAATGGTAGTTTTTGTCTTATACAGGGTGAGGTGTGTCGTTTTTCTGCAGTTAATAATAACATTAATAGATCTAGCAGCTAAGCAGCACTTTTGATGTAAAGTTTGTCAGCGAGTAGCATTACATGTACCTGTCATCATGATGAACCAATTGTTAACCACTGTGAGCTCAAACAGAGTGACATAGCTGGTGGCCAAGTTCTCGAAAGTGTTGAGATAGTAGTAACCCAGGGCCGATGTCTCATTAGCTGAGTATCGGTAAAAGTCTTCCACCGCAGTTCCCCTGAAAAGGGGAAAGAAAACTGTATTAATCCGTATTGGATAAATGTCTTTGAGGGTAATCATCTGCAGTATGGTTACGCACAGTTGCAATCACTTTAGAGTTGGATTTTATTTCAGCAAAGAGCAGGGCCATTACATGGGCTTGGCAATCCAAATAAAAACAAGCTTTAACCCTTTGCCCTCTAATTTATTTTTAAATTTTCAAAAACCCTCCGTATGGGTTTCCAGTCCACTGTAAGCAAAATTTCAGCAAAATCGCTTCTGGTAATGCATTACCAATCATTGAATCACTCCTCTGCTGGATTTAGCGCCTCCCTAAGCTCTCAAAAGTGCTCTCACTACCACTGGATTTGATGAGCCATTTTCTCTTCAGTGATCCTCAGCGGGTCATTGTGGCCCCCGCACCGAATGATCCAATGCTCAGCATTGCACCGCACTACGCGCACATCGGTGGGATTCACCACGCCAGACAGACAGGGGCCAGCTGTCCGTCACTATAACCACTAAACCACCGGGCTGTTTGTCGTGGGCTGTCAAACCGCACGAGTTGGCTGGGAGGGAGTGGTAACTGTTGTCTGCCAGGCGTTAGTGTAGTGTAGTCCTAGCCCGCTTGACCCATATGCAATAAACGATGGGTCAACTAGACTATTTTTTGTACGCCCATCGATGTCGGACTCAGTTGCCTGAGCGCAAAAGGTTAATGGACATGTCGTAATTATGTACTTGAGTCTAAGTTGCCCTTTTTCTACCATAATTTAGGCTCAGAAACAAGGGTGCAAAACACTGAAAGCACTGTATCAGTGTGTCACCGGTTGCTAGGTAACCAAAGTAGGCAGGACTTGCTGGGCCAATTACAGCCATCTCATTGTTGATAGTACATAAAATAACGTGTGACGGTAAAAGATTTTCTCCTATATATTCAGGTCAAATTTTATGGTGGCTTCTTATATTCACGATGCCGCTTACTTTTGAGTAAATACATTGGTAGCAGAGTTGGGAAAGTTAACCAAAAGAATTAACTGATTAAAGTTAAAAGTTAGTTTCCAAAAGATTTTACTGATTGAAGCTAAAAGTTATTCTTTCAGAAAAGTAACTGATTAAAGTTAAAACAAATAAAAACTAAAAAGTAACTTACTAAAAGTTCAAGTTAATTTTGGCGACTTTTAGTGAATTGAGGTAATTTTCTAGTAACCTCTATAAATACTACTGTAGGTACCAAAAACAACATAATTTTTTTTAACAACTCATTTTGTTTTCACTACTAACGCAATACTGAAAAAGCAGATACAACACAAAACTTCCATTTTCACAAACCTTTATTTACATGTGTTTCTCAAATGTAAAGAGGAGTGTCCTCAGGAAACCTTTAATTATTCTGTTGTTACTTATCGCCGCACAAGAAACTTGGTCTTAAAAATTAAAATGTTTGTAAAACATCTGCCACTCTTTTTTAGTCTTGTCTATTACCATAAAGTTTAAGGGTTTTGAGTTATTTAGCTTAGAAAAACTAATATGCCCACCATTTTTAAACCAAGAGTGAAATTTATTTTTTAAATATTGGTATTAAATACTAACAAATGTGCAAAGTTTTATATTTAAAACTTAATTGACCTTGGAGATAAAAATTATTTAGTGAAAAACACAGACAGACGGAAAACTAAGCGAGATAAGCCTATGTGTTATAGGTCATTTTTTGTTTATTATGACCTAACAAATCACCTGGTGAAGTTTGATCCCGTAGTTACTGGACACCAAGTTTGATCCTGTAATTACTGGACACCCTGTATATCTGGTTATCCAGGTAGGGTATGGTCTGTATGTTGATTCAAAATCACTAGATACGATCATAAACAGTCTAGGAGCGATAATGAGTTGACCGTAATTGAAAACTTACTTGCAGCAGTTCTTCATGTCGTAGCCCTCAAATAGTTCCATACCGATGATAGCAAAGAAGTAGTAGAGCACAAGCATGACCAGTAGAGTGGAACACATGAGTGGGGTCAACAAGGCCAACGTACCGATGATGTCTCGGTATCTCTTCTTCATCTAAAAGTAAAATCTTTTTAAACCATGAATGGATATTCTTCATTTGCTTCTTAAAACATACATCACTTTCTTCTAGCTTAAAGAAAAGAGTATTTTAAAAGCCAAACTGAGATAGGTCATTAAGAGTGAACACACAATAGTACTTTTTTAAATAACAACCTGTCCTTTAGTGTTTTTCATCCGGTCTAACCTTGAAAAGGTGCAGAAGGCGTAGAGGACGAACAACAACACCGTAAGTGAAGGAAGGGACTAGGTAGATGACGAGGACGGCCAGGACTCCGAACACAGTGACCATCAGATCACAGAAGTTCCAGCCAGAGTGGAGGTAAGGCGACATGCCGAGACCCAAGATCCTCACCACCACCTCTAGCACTTGCACTGCAACCACCAAGTGTTTGTCAAATGTCAAGAACTCCAATGAGTGTTAAATGTGTATGTCGAGTACATAAAATATTAGGAAGTTAAAGAGAGCCAATCAGAAAAATTAGAGGTGGACAAGATTGAATTTTTCCCATCAGCGGGAATCGAGAGAGAAACACTTTTTCTTGCTTGATTTCGACTGATTAACAGCTAATTTCAGTTGTTACAAATTCAAATATTAAAAATTAAAAAGGGGGTTTTACAGTGTTAAGAAAATTACGTATATTTACCCTACAAATCCCAAACTTTTGTTCAATATGTGAGTTTTATAAAAGATGTTCATGGTACAGCATCACTGTTCTTTGATTTTATATATATTAGTAATATTACCTTATAATAAATCTTTGTAATAACTACAGGGAATTGATAACATTAAAATGACAAAAAGGTAGACATAAAAACTCATTTACTCCTTAAAAAGATTTAAAATTTAAACATAGTTTAAAAATTTGTATTTGCATTTGTTTTGTGATTAAGGGAATTTTTAATAGAAATTCAGCAAGAAAACTGATGATTAGATTTATCAAAAATGACATATTGTTTGACAGTCCCAAATTATCCTTAAAAACCCTAAAAATCCCTCCCATCTGAAAAATTTTGATTTTAGGGAATTCCAAACCGACTTTTGAGATTTTAATTTTACTAATTGTTGAAAATTCATAATTCTGGTGTTATTACTAATTACATTGACATAGAAATAGATAGACTTTTCTGCCGGTTATTGTGTTTAAAACTACACAACGTTATGAATTTCCCGATCCTCGGGTCCCTTCGACCCTAAAATATATCAACTCAGAGATAATTCATTTTAAACTAAGACCGATAATGACGATACACACAGCTCAAGGTGCAAATGACTAGACAAAAAATATTATTGCTATAAACTCACAGGTTAGAAATACAAGAGCATCCCAGGAAGCTAGAAACATATAAGCTGCAGTCTCCAAGTTCGGATAAGTGTTGAGAGTTCTGTATATCATTGAAACTCCATTGCAAACAATAATCAAACCTGTAATCAGGAAATACTGTTACAAAACCAAACTATTTTCATTTGCACTATTCAACCAAACTAAAGTGAACATTTCTTAATACATCAAGATAATGTTTTATTGTTGAGCAAAATGTTGTAATTACAATATTGTACCAAAACTTAGTTTTCCTATTAAAAAATTGGCTCATTATATTCAATTGTTTGGGTAAGGACAAAATAATACTATAATTTTTTTGCAATACTTTCATCAATCAATTTACCCCTCACCCTTCCCAACTTAATACATATCACTTTTGATCACATACTCGTTTTTGAATTGATGTAGATAGACTCTCAAAAACAACTTACCAGAAATCAGAATGCAGAAAATTGTTCTTATAAGGTTAGCTTTAAGCCACTTCATGGTGATATGCAGTTTCGGTTGAAAGGGTTTCAGTTAAGAGGTTTAACTGCAACTGGTTTTAGCATTAATGAACAAGTATGAAGTGCTTTTTCCTTTTATCAGATGTATATTAACTTGGCCTACTGTATTATAACTTATAAGTATGTACTAAAAGTTTTACTCTATTTGAGTGATGAAGTTTGGCCTGTAAAGTGTAAACATATACCTGATTATTGTTCCAAAAACAAATTTCCTCCACAAACAATGAAAAGTTAAAGTAAATGCGTAAAACATATATCCAGCTGGTGGATCTACTCACAGACAATGGTCTCAAAGTGAGCCCACATGATGAGGTTGTGCATGAGCTGGCAGAAGCGCTGCAGTGGCATCCAGGCGGAATGGAACCACGGGATGTGAGCATACTGCACCTCCCACGTGATCGCTACTGTGTCGTAGATGTTGCAGAACTCACTCAGCGTCAGTGCTCCACTGTTACTCACATTCATCTGCTTGAACATCAGCACTACGTCCCGCACACCTGTGACACACCACACACATACACGTATTCAGGCTGAGTGGAACCACAGGATGTGAGCATACTGCACCTCCCACGTGATCGCTACTGTGTCGTAGATGTTGCAGAACTCACTCAGCGTCAGTGCTCCACTGTTACTCACATTCATCTGCTTGAACATCAGCACTACGTCCCGCACACCTGTGACACATCACACACATATACGTATTCAGGCTGAGTGGAACCACGGGATGTGAGCATACTGCACCTCCCACGTGATCGCTACTGTGTCGTAGATGTTGCAGAACTCACTCAGCGTCAGTGCTCCACTGTTACTCACATTCATCTGCTTGAACATCAGCACTACGTCCCGCACACCTGTGACCACCACACACATACACGTATTCAGGTGATCAATAGTCTTGTTAGCGTCCACGATAGAAATCACGGCTTTTACTACCGTTCACGGTGATCCGAGCAAAGTTCGTTAGCCAGCAAAATTGGAAACCAGGGGTCGTTTTGAATAAGCCTGTGGTATGGGTAAATTAACACCGTGTACCATGTAATTACACGTCGCGAAAGCTGATGGGAAAAGCCAAAGTGAGGCTCGGCTGTAGCCTCATAACACCTGTGGTAGTAGAGCACAAAAAGCTGATTGAAAGGCTGAAACAAGACTGTTAACATTGGTTATAAAAATAAAAATTGCAAAGGAAACTCGCTTCATCCATTTCAGAAGCGCTTTAGTGCGTTTAACTGCTTGTAGGTCTGGTTTTAGTTCACGTTGACTCTTCAATTACTAAAAATCTCAAATCTCAACTTGAGCATATGATTAAAAATTAAGTTGCTCATTAATCATTTACAACAAGGTATTATAAATATCTCACATTAGAGATTGCCTTATCTTATCCACAAAACAGTCATTTGTATTGACAATCAGAGTATAGCAAACTTAGTCAGTTATCAACATATACACAATAGACCACTTATCGTACAAAAAATACAACACACTTTAAAATACAAAAATAATTAAAGCTCAACTTTTTTTAAACGTATTACTTTTAAAAAAATATGGTTTTAAAAAAAGGTAAAGTTTGTCTTGTTTAACGAGGCGAAGTTAGGACTACAAAATCCTCTCTACCACTCAACCTCGACCTTTACCTAGCGTCACCGTATTAGTCACATTACAAATGTAAGTGGTGACTGCGGGGATCGAGCCCGCGCCACCGGAGTGATGAGCTCCGGAGTCGCGTGCGATACCAATCAGCCATGGATCCGCTCGCACCCGATTTAATACAAATTCCATTGTCAAATTATTATATTCTGCACCAGCTGACAGTACTCGTGATACGCTACTGGATTAATATACGGTATTGAATTTTTGTGTTTATAATAATTAACCTAAATGTTTATAAAAAAATCAATGTTTGTGTTGTTTGGTAAATTATACTGTTTTCCTATCAGTTCGCCATTTTATAGTTTTAGTACATAACCAGGTCGACACGCAGCTTAGCGCTAAAGCGCAGCTGGCATGAATAAAACAAATATTCTTTGTAATTTGTTACACTAAATCACTAATTTTAACTCTAATTTACTCCGCTTACAACCTCGCTTCAGCCTTTGGCCTTGGAGTCCACTTTGGTCCCTTGCCATTTATTTTGTGGATGTTGTATGGATATGAAATATAGCTAAAGACACACTGTGTGATGGGCTTAACCCCTAAACAAAGTTTTACCGCCATAGTTTCAGCCTATTTTGACTTATAAGCGGTCCAAAACACCTGAAAAACGTTTTCCAAGCCCCTTTAGTCCCTTGTCATTTATTTTGTGGTTGTTGTATGGATATGAAATATAGCTTCAGACACACTGCATAATGGGCTAAACCCTTAAATGAAGTTTCACCGCCATAGCCTCAGCCAGTTTTGAGTTTTAAGCGGTCCAATATGCCTTAAAAACGTGACAGACAGGAATGTTTCCAACTTCAGTTTCGATCTTTGCAAAGTATAAAAAAACAAAATATCAAAAAACCTAAGGATTCATTACAATGTACAGACAAAAGTCTTATTTTATTTACATAGATTTTGAACCATTTTAAAATATCAAACTTAGTTCTTAATTTATTTTGTGACTAAAACACAAATGGCTTTAACCATCCAACATATTCAAAAGAGAGTCATTGGGTTTTTATTAATAACAAGGTGTTACTTACATCACTAAGACCATAAACACCTTTTAAGATTGGAATATAGGTAGACTTGGGGTGCTGACTTACTCTTGTTGGGAGCAAAATAGCGCAAGAGACCCTGGAACTGGCGGAAGCGCATCTTGTGAGGACTCTGCTTCGTGGTTAGGAGGCAGAAGGCGTGATGACAAGCCTGTCGTTTGTGTAACAGTAACTTTCGGAACTTTTCTCTCTCGATGTTAGTGAACGTCTCGTATACAACGGCTAGCATCTATATCAACACAAATAATCTATTTTACTTTAGGTTTTACTGCTGTTAATGAAAGCTTATTTTAAAATAAAAATAGAGTTTTCCTACCTTTTTTACAGCTTTTTTGCACAAAATAAAAATATTTTTAACTTGTTATTGAGCTAAAACAATGGCGGAACATTCCCTCACTAACCAAGTTCATGAGAATGTAGAGACAGATGCACAAATAAGATATGAAGAACAGAGAGTACCACTTGGATACCGCATAGGCTGGCATCATCACATCGGGGAAACTGAAACAGATAACAAGTTTTATTGAATTGTGAGTTGCCCTGAACTATGTAAGCTTTGATTGTGGATGTTCTCTATATTAAATAATAAATAGAAACAACATGATCTCTGGAAAAACCTGCTGAATGAGGTGATTACTCATTTTAATGAGAAAGGATGGGTTTTGAAATAAAGCAGAAAAAACAGAAGCAGATAGTTCCCAATCCAATAGCCACAAACCAACAGAAAGTAATTATGAGGTTTATAGGCAACACACATCACTAACTACAGTCAACTCCCGATTAACCGCGATAAAGTCGGGTTGAGGCTTCCCGGAAAAGCAAAATCGTGGTTAATCAGCAAAAACTCAAAATTATTGTACAATGAGGTATATAAAGATGTAAACAACTAAAAATGAGGATAACAAATTCCAGTAAGCAATGCATGTGGAATCTAGTCATTAGTTATCATGTATTTTAGCACCGCACGGTCAGACGCGCATGTTACGGTAGCCTTGGTTCCACGGTTTTAGTTAGCTACTGAGCAATCAGCAGCACTAGCGTCAAACTCTTGACAGGTCACGTGACTTGGTTACCACAGCAACCAGAAAATGGCGACAAGATGGCAACGAGTATTGTTAGTGTTTATGCTGTTATTGTTATCTTACTTTCGTATATCACCGTGACACTGTTGTATCACCAATGCGCAATGTTATACTGGTTGCACATTTGTTTACTGTTGAACCACGATCAATGTTTTGCATCATGTCGAGTTTTGCTGTATTGTCAATACAACCCGTTTGCGTTTAGTAGACATCGTTTTGCAAATCACCAATAACCACTCCGATAACAAAAACAACTCCTGCAACCGCACTTCAGAAAATTATACGTCCTCTTATACCACCGTCAAAACCTTGAATAGGCCTAATTAGTCATATTTATCGTTGAGTCGGACGGGTAATTCTGGTAGGTGGGGAGTCAGAGAAAACGAGTCAAGGTCACGCGTGACACTATTATCGTCTGTTTTGAGAGGGATGGCAGCATTGTATTTTTTCTCCATTTGGTGTCGCGGTTAATCCGATCACGGTTAATCAGGCATTGACTGTAATCTAGTTAATCAAGGTTTCACTGTACTTGAAAGTTAGAACATTAAACAACTTACTTGGCAGTTGTCAGAAGGACAAACATGCTGACAAAACTGCTGAATAGAGAATCAAAGTAAGCGCTGTTTGGCATCTGATTGAACAAGTAGTAACCGAGGATAGCGTAGATGGAAACAACGAAGAAAATGAGAGCCAACATGTCAAAAATTGGTGGCATGGACTGCAGTATCTGGCGAATACAGCGACGTACACCTCCAAAGTGCCGTGTGTCCACAAGGAAAATGGGACGTAGAGCTCTAGTAACACGGAAGTGGGACGACTGTCTCACAAGAACTGTAACGGCTTCTACAAACATGATGGCCAGAGTGATACACTGTAACAGATCAAGTCACGGCAAGTTGATAAGTAAGCCTAGTTTGTAGGCATTGAGTCAAGCAAAAAGTTCAATATAAGTTCAAATGTTCACAGATTTTCGATACCGAGAACTTTAATGTAGGTTCGACTGTTTTCAGAGCAATCTGGTTTGAAACAGCTGTCTGTTCTCGATTGATTGACTTTAAGCGGTCTCTAGAAAAGTTATTGGAAGAGGTGGAACTAGAAACTTTGTACTTTTTTTGTACTTACTATTTTTGAGGCTTCAAGGGCAATGGCTTTATAAATATAGATTCTAAAGTTAAATTATACTGGGTGAGTTTTATATATGTTGAAAAAGGAAACATTTTTTAAAACCCTTTGGGGAATGTTTTTATAGGATTCTGAAGTTTGTTTTGACGTATTTTGCGTCACCCACTCCACACCCAAAGACCTGATTTTAATTAAACCCCTTTGTGGCACCTCAAAAGACAGGGAATTTTAATACAAATTCAACTACGTAAAAAACTATTTTTTATCTTCACTCGTTCCTTTGTAATACCCACTTAAAGATGACAAGAAATCAAGCTTAAAATGCTATTAATATCACATAATCAAATCTGTTATGACAAATTTTTTTCAAAATACCCTATGGGATTATGTTATAGGGTTGTGTGATGTTTCCCTCAAAAGATTTTCAAGAAACATTTGCCATTTGAAAAAAAGTGTATGTATAATGTGGCATTTTAAAGCTGATTTCTTGTAATCTCTAAATAGGTATTACAAAAAACAAGTAGAGATAAAAAATGTTTCTTTGTGCCGTTGAAGTTGTATTGAAATTCCCTTTCTTTTGAGGTACCACAAAGGGGGGTTGCAATTTAAAAATTTATCTCCGCTTTTTTGGAGGGTGGTGACAAAGCACGCCAAAACAATTTTTATAATCCTATAAAAACATTCCCAAAAGGGTTTCAAAAAACTGTTCCTTTTTCAAAAGTTAAAAGTGGGGGGGACGTATAAAACTCATCCTGTATAATAATATGATCAATAATAATACTATATCTAAGGACAATCATGCTGTACCACACACATTTTTTATAAAACTCACAAATGGAACAAAAGTTTCAGATTTGTAGGGTAAATGTACTTTTTTTATAAACGGTAAAAAAACCTTTTCATCTTTTCTAACTATTATTTTAATTTTCAATTCTAAAATGCTGCCTGAAAATTTCTTAAAATCAACAAGAAAAGTGTTTCTTGCCCGGAAGGAAAAATCCAATCTCGTCTACCCATAATAATCACCTTAATCATTGTCCGCTTATGTTTCAGTATGGTTGTCCACCCAATCCAGCGAAGCTTCAGAGTAACTTCAGCCCCGATGATGATGAGTGCCACAAGCTCTATCATACCATGAACACCCACAGGTAACTAGAACACACAAAGTTGATGTCAAATATAAAAATTTCAGGGAAAACCTCCCGTGAATTAGAACTATCAGCGTTTTTGGAACTAGAAAGCATAAATCAATTCCTCAAAACAAATCACCTCGTTCTAAATGCTTCAAAAACTAATTTCATTGCCTTCTCAACAAGACAAAATCGGAATAAAATAGAACCGATTTTGGAAATGAATTCAACACTATTAGAACAGGTGACTCAGACAAAATTTTTGGGTCTATGTATCAATCAAAATTTAAATTGGAAGAGTCATGTTGAATGACTATTAAGTCGTCTTAGTTTAGGACTGTATGCTTTATCAAGAATGTCTTTCCTCTGTAATTTAGATGCATTAAAAATATATTTTTCTTACTTTCATTCTCACTTATGCTTTGGAATTGCTTTGTATGGAGCAACTTCTAAATCAAACTTAAATAAAATACTTGTATTACAAAAACGAGCCCTACGTATCATTTTACATCTAAAATTTGATGCATCAGTAAAGGCACAATTTGCAAATCAAAAGATTTTGACAGTGTATGGCCAATACATTTTTGAAACTATATGTATAGCGAGGGAGAGGGAAACTAATATGGAACCAGTTGAACATCATCCATATTACACTAGACTTAAAAAAGATATAGTTACCTTTCCGCACAATCTAGAACTTTATAAGAAAAAAACCTACTTGTAAAGGGATCGCTATTTATAAAACATCTGCCTGCTGACATTAAAAATGAACATTGTTTCAAAACTTTTAAAAAATTACTAAAAAATATTTGATAGAGATGTTATTATACTCTATTGAAGAATATTGTTATTTAATAATGTATGAAATCATGTAAGTTTTGTATTTCATATAATCATGTAAATGTAATGTTATTATTTGCATGTATTCTTTGGCACTATTTATTGTATCCAATAATATTGTTTTTATGAATAAAGATATTTTGAATTGAATTGAAATGATCACAAACTGTTTGTAAGATGTTTGCTGGTCAATTAATAGGATAACTATATTAGATAGTTTAACTATAATTAAACTCACTAAAAAAGATATAAATGCTGAAAACTGAATGGGAATTCTTGAAAACTAGAGTTTTTAGACAGGAGGGGATTTGAGGGGTAACTTTCTATCCCTAATACTGGTAAATACCTGGACTTTCATGGGAAATGCCCATAAACAATTGCCTTAAATACTAAAAAGTCAAACCTCATTAAGCATATAAATTTTAAATGATGTTTGAATTTTTACATTTGTGGTTAAAAGCTTTAAATGCAAGTGCTGTACAATTCAAAAGATGCCTACAATTTTCTGTAAGTGTTAATTTTCAAACAACTCGAGTGATAACTTTTTATATAAAAATGTCTAACTCTAGGTTAATCAAAACATGTTAATCCTATACAACATGTTGCACTCACCCCGTGCAATTCTAATAGCAGTAAAAGACAAAAAGATAATTGAGTGAGGCACTGTACTTTATGCAGAACCTTCTTATTAGGTCCTTGCCAACCTATTATTAAATAAAGGGTTTCAAAAAGATTTTTTATTTCCACTTAAAATGTAAGAATATGCTTGTCTTTCAATTTTACACTAAACACCATGTTATGGGAACATTTATTTCAGATTCAAAACCTCGGCATTCATTTTGCACAGTGATACAATATTGTCACAATAAGGCAAGTAAAATATACACAAAAAATATAATTATGATTTTCTGGCTCCATTTAGTTCAAGGAACAATACCTGAAAATACTGGAAGGAAGTTTTGAAACAACCTGTATAATAATTCAATTTTCTTTTTGATAAAGATTTTTCAACTTTGCTAATCATACTAATTTTGCCCGAACGGTTTCGATTTCTGTCCCAAAACTAATTTTGAGTTTCCTTAAAACCTATTTTAATTTAGCCATTAGCTTGGACAGCAAAAAGGCGGAATTGCAGAAAACATACGATAGTTTGATTTCATCGGTCAGCTTAGTGGGGGTTTCAAATGTTAAACTCGTCTTGAATGTGCGTTAACTGAACGTACACTAAAGAGTGGCACAGCAGGCTCCTCGACCAGGGCCAGAGCTAGAAGCAGCAGTGATGTGGCCAGGTCCAGGCCGTAGTACCAGCGGTTGTGTACCAACAAGTACGCAGGCAGAGCTTCCGGTTCTCGCGGGTGAGAGTCAAACTTCTCATTGTTCTTGCCTTCCTACAACAAACAACTGATACTAAGTACTAACAGTTATGTGTTTTTTCTTGTAACATCAATAATTTAATGATAAAATGAACCCTCTGAAAGGTGAAGTGTGCATTTTTCCAATACCAGTAGGCAGTGTTTAATATCGATGTTAACCCTGCATCGGGCACTTAAATTTCAAAACGTGATTGGGGATCAACGTAGTTTCCTCAGAGTCCTCACTACATGTTAATACTATGTATACAAATTTTTTTGGCACATATGACAAATAAGTTTGTACTAATAAATGGTTTTCAAATTTGTTTAATTACTGTATATTTCAGTGTTAATAATAATAATACAGTAGGACGTCGATAATCCGAACTAATTGGGACCAAGGGTGGTTGGGATTTTCAAATTGTTTGGATTTTCAAACAAAAGGCAAAAAAAGACGTGTGTGCTTTAATTTTGTTATTTTATTCGATTTAAATAGGTTAACTGGAAATACATGACCTATAGAACATGTTTCCTTTTCAATTTCGTTGACGTTGCCATTGGGAGAAACCCTCACACCACACGTGATAACAAGCCGAAACAATAAAAACGCACTAAACTGTACACTGCACGGCCCGCATCTAGCGAAGAACGCCTCACACTGCTTTTATGGCAGGGTACAGACTAGTGTGTTGCTAGTGGAAAGGGAGGACGGATGTAGGGGGCGAGCTAAAAATAGCTCTTAGAGGTTGCAGCCACAATACACTGCGTGAGTCATCCGGCTACTTACATCGCAACCCTGTGGACTGTTGCGGGTGAGTCACCACTACGCGCGCATGTAAACAACTTATTGTTGCATATAGAGCGTTCCAGTTCCAAACACACTTATATTTTAATCTCGCTCGCAAAATTATTGTTCTGGTGTCGATCGTTAGTGATATTTAAATTGTATTTGACGAAAACATATTTTTTGCATTTTCTTCCCGGAAAGGCGTTGGACTTTTGACGTTTTCAATAATTGACGTTCGGATTATCGACTTCCTACTGTACAATGTTTGTGTCAAATTGTATCAAATAAAGTAATATTGACATTTTTAATTTTTTTTCAATACAAAACCAGTTTTAGAGAGCATGTATAGAATTTATTATTCTAAAATCACCTAATAACTTGTTACCAAAATAAATATGTGAAATTTATATGACAACTTTATAAAGAGTTGTACCCTTTACTCAATAAGGCTTAACCCGCAGATTTCCTCCGGATAAATATCTAAGTTTGAGACAAACCCTGTTAGTAGGTATTCTTAGATAAATAATAGAGAGGTAAGCTGACGGGTAGTCGACCACTATTGGCCGAGATGAAACCTCCCGATGCAGGGTTAACAGCAATCAGCACTATCTATTGAGTATTGATGCTTATGAGGGAAAGGAATTACCTTTTAGTTTTATCATTATTGAGTGATTATTTACTGAAAATGTATATCTATTGTAAAATCTTGAGCATTAATAATTAAAGCTCATTAGATATAATATTAACCTTTCATTGGCTATAGAAGATATAAATCTTGGTTTCCGTAAACAAGATGTGCCTGATTACGGGAACGTTTCTGTGAAAATACAATTTTAAACTTTTAAAAGGACCATGTCAAAAAGGGACCTATCTGATTTTTTATATCTGTTTTTTATATTTTGCTACCAATCCAGTAGAAAATACAGCACATTCCTCTAAAACCAAAATAACTGAAATAAAACAGAAAGCACCTCAAGAAATATAGCTGCTTCATGGTAGTTCATTTCCCAGTGGTGTTCGACATCGTAGTAGCTGTCAGTAGGGACTGGTGAGCTCCACTGCGTTTTCATTCCTCGTCAGGCTGCTTTGGCTCCCAATCTCATTCGGATAGTCTTGGTTGTTGGGAGCATTTCGGTCTGAAACAATTTCATATCTGTCACCTTCCTTCGTCATACTGAAAATATAAATACTTTGAAATCTCAAAAAGGCCAATATAATGTAACAATATAATCACTAGCTCTTTCAACAGCTAATCTGTCATATTCAGGCAGGCAGAGTTCAGAATAGCTTTGAAAGCTAGTTTAAATTGTCATTATATTGTAATATGACTATTTATAAAATCTCCGCTTCAAAAACTGATCCTACTGTAAGTGTTTATGCAAATCAATATCAATTTATAATGTACGCTTAAAATAAAATATTTAAAAAAATTGAATTGTGTTACATTAATTATGTTCAACATATCGGGAATGCAGACAAGAAAAGTGCGGATACGTACATGGTATGCACCCACAAGCTCTTTCTCAAATATATTGACTAGTTTATTAATTTTGTTTTACAGGTAAGAATTTACAATTTGCTTCTCATTTGCTTAACTACTAAACACTTGACTTCCACAAACTACCGATCGGTGAAAGTTCAAACGAAGGGTTACACAATACCTCGGGATCTGCCATGCTCTCTTTTTGAGTACTTATAAAAATAGCAAATGCATCTAACGCTTCATCATTACATGAAGCACATGAATATTCATATTTAAATTACCATTGAGGTTATAACAGATGAACACATAGTCACATTTAAACATTGTGACAATGACACAAAACACGACAAAGCAAAAACTTGCCTAAGAACGTCCATCGCACACAAGGTCTTAGTGAGCCATTGATTCTCTAAACTTTTGGTCAGGTCTTTTGCAAGGTTGTCTGCCGAAGTGAGTAATGTGTTGGCCCAACAGTGTTACTAACAATACACTAACAAGTTAAGTAGACCTAGTTAAATCTGTACGGAACTGGAACCTTTTATTAGGCAATGATTTCATCTTCGTTCCACCCAGAAGCTCCTCTGATAGACCTTTTATTGTACGTTGTTCTACAGGAAAAACAAGATAATGGTTTCCTTCAAACGCTATAAAAGTTGTATTTTTTCTTTAAATAACAATCAAAATATTTTAACTGAATTAGGTAGTGTTATTCAATCAAGTTAGCAACAATGCGGGTGTGAGACCTAGCCCGGCCCGCGTTGGTCGCGGGAGACAGCATTCAGCAACCCGATGTGTTTTGCCTCAGTAGGTAGGTCTGTCTGGGTACCCTCAGTTCTTGCATTAGCGCTCAATGCAAGGGTTTCTGCGCAGCCGCTTTTCACTTTGCAAAATAATTTTTACATTACAAACATTATTTTTTTAGAAATTAGAGGAGTTTCCGACACACGATAGAAAGTTTTGTTTAGACATTTTACGTGTTAATTGTGCACAAAGGAGTTGAAAACTTGGACAGTATCAAAGTTCATTTGCGATTCTCTGAATTGAACAATTTATGAGTAATCGAGCTCTACACACTTGTCAGAAACCTCCTCTAGTTTCCAAATATGTATCACGTTTAGTAATGTAAACATTATTTTGAAAAAATGAAAATGGGCCGTTGTAAACCCATGCAAGCGCTTAATTTGACAGGTAGGCCGCATCAGTTGAATGAAGGCAGTTGTTTACATGCACATTGTCAGTGTTCCTTGGCCGGACGAATTCAGCCTTCTCTGAGGTGACCACTGAGGCGGATCCTTAATACTATTTTGATTAGTTATTATTGGATTACAATTGGGGTTTTTTAAAATAGACGCATACTGTATGTACCTAATAATGGTGATGAAAATCAATAAACGAAATTCAATCTCCAGATGTTACAGGGATGTTGGGATGCAGATTTTTGCATCTAAATAATGGAAAAAAGCATTATTTTGCATCTAAATGTTTAAAACTTCCTGGGGACAATCCCTGTGCCCCTTGCTCTTGCTCAAGTCTCTTTTTGGGAACCTCCAAACCTCAACCTAACACATCTAAACAAAATTAAAACTCTCTAAAAGCTTCAAAATGCACAATTTTGCATTAAAATTTCTAGATTTTCTTGGAAGACAACTCTTGCTGGGTATAATCCATACTCCTCCATTACCTTCTTTTAGAAGTAGAACCTTCTTTTCCATAGATATATATAAGATATATTTCTAAACCCCAATGAGCTTGTTGAAGGGACATGTGGACAAACAAATATAATTTTAAGCAAACACCTTGGTCACAAACAAACGGGGTATGCTTGTTCCTGCAGAAAGATTTCACACTTTTTGTAATCCATTGCAGAGAGATTTAAAATAATTTACTTTGGAACCAAAAACTCTTCCAAAAATATAATAATTGATTTATGAAATACAATGTTCTATAGAGATTTAAAAATAATGTGCCTAAATAATTACATATTTAGGTTTGGCTTTGTTGCCACTTAGTACAAAATATCTAGCATAATTAAAAGGTTTATTAAATTATGTAACTACATTTGAGTTTAGTTTTTAGTAAATTGCACTAACTTTAAATAAGCATTTGAAATACTAATAAAAGTATTGTAAATTCCAACATTTATACTTTTGTTAAAGAAACACAGTTGTTTTTTGACGCTAAATTAAGTTGATTTATAGACAGTTTTTATTAAGTTGTAAATAAAGTAGATAAAGTAAAATCAACAAGTTGTCTCAAGATGATAACAGCTTAGTTTGCTGCGTTTTCTTATTCCAACCAAGATAAAAAGATTGTAAAATTAGAAAAATTACAAGTTAACTTTATTTTGAGATTACGCAGAATAATACATGACCAAGGACGACCATATTTTGTAAGACAAATTAAAAATCAAGCAAATTTTCCTTCACAATCAAATCACAATTATACCTTCGACAGTGAGCAGATGTTGTAAATGTATACTACGGAAAATTATTGCGAGCGATAACATAATATTTGCTTGTCATAAAATAGTTTCGAACATTATCAGCGGAACGAAAGACAACCAGCTTCACGAGACTCACCGTAGTCAACCAACAGTCTAGTTGATAAATTAAATAGTTCCACATCATCTTTGTCCATACAAAAACCAACTAAGTTACAGTGTCTATTCGATAATATTAAAAATGTACCCAGTGAGTTATTTGAGTAAGTAATTTGCTGGTTGGATAGTTAAACACACTTGTGTAAACTTGCCTACAATTAGGAACCGACATCAGCCAGAAAAACACTTGTAACCATTATAGTAACATGATGGTTTCTACACATCTTCGGTGAGTGAAACATCTGGTTTTTATTAACTTAAGTTGTTTGAAAAAACATAGTGATAAGATTGAACTATTGAGTTGTCTATACTGAATTTAAATCCTATACTATAAAGGGGTAAAATGTAATTTTATAACATAATGAAACATACAGCTTGATTCAATTTACAATATAAGCCCAACATGACTGCTTTGTGACGCTATATACAACATAAAATAAGAATAAAAACAAAACTGTTTGAAGAAATTCTTATTGTTTTAAATTTAGTATTTTATTTGTTGTTGTGCATTTTTATACACAACATAACCATGTAAAGTGTAAGAAAGCTATCCTGGAAATAAATGAGATCCGGCTATATGAAAGGGTTATTATGGACTTACTTTGCCTGAAATTACTGAATATGAAATTTTAGTAAGGCCTTAATACTTAATACTCTTTTCATCATTCTACCTCTGAGTGTTTGTTGTCTAACTGACGTGGGTTTGTTTATGAATACCTCCCAGTAAAAAAAGGTAATCAACACTTTTGCAAAGTGGTGATCAAGACTTGTTGGCAAGAGATTGGCAAATTTTCCAGGGATGATCCTCTGGTTGCCCGGCTGGAGGTTTGCCAAATCTCTTTGCAAAGTGGTGATCAAGACTTGTTGGCAAGAGATTTGGCAAATTTTCCAGTGATCCTCTGACCCCCTTTTGGCTGGAGGTTTGCCAAATCTCTTTGCAAAGTGGTGATCAAGACTTGTTGGCAAGGGATGGCAAATTTTCCAGGATGATCCTCTGACCCCTTTTGGCTGGAGGTTTGCCAAATCTCTTTGCAAAGTGGTGATCAAGACTTGTTGGCAAGGGATTTGGCAAATTTTCAGGGATGATCCTCTGACCCCTTTTTGGGTGGAGGTTTGCCAATCTCTTTGCAAAGTGGTGATCAAGACTTGTTGGCAAGAGATTTGGCAAATTTTCAGGGATCCTCTGGACCCCTTTTGGCTGGAGGTTTGCCAAATCTCTTTGCAAAGTGGTGATCAAGACTTGTTGGCAAGAGATTTGGCAAATTTTCCAGGGATGATCCTCTGGACCCCCTTTTTGGCTGGAGGTTTGCCAAATCTCTTTGCAAAGTGGTGATCAAGACTTGTTGGCAAGAGATTTGGCAAATTTTCCAGGGATGATCCTCTGGACCCCCTTTTTGGCTGGAGGTTTGCCAAATCTCTTTGCAAAGTGGTGAGTTTTGGGGTTATGGTGGCTGCCCTGACTTTGATAGGCTAAACTGGTCTTTGTGCCCTCTCAAGAGCCCAAATTGGAGGCATGAGCGTGAGTTCTCGTCAGCATACATGGCGCCCTTGAGTACACAAGTTTGCTGGAGAACGCTAGCTATCACGCTTCGTTCTTGTTTGTCAGGTTACTACTTAGTTTTACTGCTAGCTTTCAAGTTTAATTGTTTTATATTGTTAGTGAAAATTGTTTTTCACCCCATCTTGGTCTGGAGGAACAGATGTAGTTAGTTTTTATACACATATTAAGTACAAGAACATGGACATGTTTATACCAAGTTTCATCTAAATCAGATCAAATGCGGTCTTTAGCATAAAACCCATTTTTAGGGGTAACTTTCTCCCCCCACAAAGAAACCTATAAAAAGTTTTAAATAATTTAAAAATGTTGTGTCATAAATGGTTGTGTTATGGCATGGACAATATTCAACTACATTATTCAACAAATTGAAAAAAATGTATTGTTATGTTTTAGATGAATACATATGAGCAGTTTTTCATTACACTATTGGATTTAAGGTAGAATTTGATACATTCACAAAACGTAGTATTGGGTTATTCTTTTAACACGAATTTTAAATCATAATTTTCCACTAAATACTACAATAATATGCAATTATTTCTCGTTTGGTTGTATAGATACTTGCCCGTACTTTCCATGAATAACCAAGGAACGGAGAAGCGAGCACAGAGGAGCAAATAGGAGCAATACTTAATTAGAACCTTATAATAAATAAAAACTCTACTAGAAAAGATTAATTTTTGTTCGAACGTTAACCTGTAGATTTTACCTGGGTATTTAAGAATTTGATTGTATTTCAACTAATGTCTATCACATTAGTAAACCAGATAAATGCACTTTGGGATTTGACAACCTTGCGAGAGTCATAGTAACTTCTGTGGTTTCAAGCCTTAAGTCTGAATATTTTTATATTTACTTTTGCTTATTACTAAGGAGAAGTATTTATAATAGTTGCTTTGTTACTAAAGAATTTGTGAAAACAAACAAGTTTGGACCGAACGGGACAGACCGAATCACAGCTTTAAACTTCTTAAGTATTTGAATTCTGAAGTAATTTATGCGTCACCGGGGTCTTATCTTGATTGAAGCTGGTGCCTATATACGTTAAATCTATAATTAGTTTCTTTACTGCATTTACTAACTTTTAAACTGTTTGGTGTTTAGATTGAACAGTATTACCAAGTGATTGTGCCAGATAATGGGACAGGTTCAGTACCTTTGTTTTAAAACTGTACATATAACTTCTAACATAGATGCCTAACTTTGAGGTTAGAATAAGAAACAAGGCGGCGCAGGGCTACCCACGCACAACTACGCTTCAACTGACGAGTCTTATCCGGCTGGAGCAGAGCCTTATCTCTCAAGGTCAGAACGGCTCACCAACTACATCACCGTGAAAAGTAGACATCTAATGAAGCGTCAGTGCTGGTTGACAGTCGAGCTGTATCTATCAATCAGTGTCAGTTTGCCATTACCGCTTGTTTTGCTGTCTGTCAAAAATGGACATTGATGAAACCACTCAACAATGAATCAGCGTCAGGTTGATGCCTCTCATCACCATTTAGCATTTTTTAAGGAAAAAACACAGAGTGGCAAGATCATAGGCGAATACCAGAATTGGAATTAGTTCGAAGGATGATGAAATGTTTTTGCCAAAATTCACGAACAATCAAAAGCAGAATATTACTGATTATTGTCATGTTGAAGGATCCATCCATAGCCTTGACACAAATTCAACCTAACAGCGCCACGCGATCTCTCAAAGCGCCCTAAGAGCGTCAACGTGAGATAAGATGTCTCTGTTTGTCAGGAGGAAGAAACTGCAATGGGGAACAATACCTTTACAGAGCTTGACTTTGATTGTTGATCTACTTTCTGGATCATTTTCCTTTTTTCCATTCCTTGCTTTGAGACTTCAGTTGTAATGTCATACTCATAAAACCATGGTTTCATCTCCAGTGGACTCTCTGGAACTCACCGTCGTTTCCATCAAATTCTTCCAATCATTCGCACAGTCAATCCTATTCAACTTTTGTTCTGGCGTCCAGTAGTTCGGTCTAAGTATTTGCACAGGTTTGCTTTAGAAACCCAAATGCTCCATTAAAATGGTATGAACGAGAACTTACATAAATCAAGTTTGTCTACAATCATGCTAACAGTTTTCCCTTGATCATCAGACACCTGGGACTCGCACACAGTAATATTTTCATTAACAAATGAAGTTGAAGGTCGTCCCATGCCCATCATCTTTAAGCGTCTCCACCATCTTTAAATGTTTAATCACTTGAAAATGAGCGTTTCTTCAGGCAATATCTCCATAAACAGCCCTCAATACCTGTAATTTCTTGAGAGGCTTTTCCTAGTTTCACTAAAAAGTTTGATGTTGATTGGATTGTTCAGTGATTTATCAATGTCACTTTTGACAAACAGCAAAACAATTAAAATATAAACGAGACTGTCAGCTTGATAGGCATAGCTTGACTGTCAAACAAGCACTGGCGCTTCATTGGATGTCTAGTTGTCCGCATTGATGTAAATGGCAGAGCTTTACGTCGACTCAAGGCCGCCATATTGAACCAGTTTGCTAACTTATTGGACAGACCTGTTAAAAATTCATTGGGTTTTCAATCTGTCATTCTTGTTTCTTGCAATGCTAAAATTTGAATGTTGTTCTTTTATATTTGTGATATGGATCTTATATATTTAGATATAAACTAATTGAGAGTACCAGCGGCCGCCTGGGGCTTTATTAACATAACTGTGTGTATATTTTAAGAAAATTGCAAATTCAAAGTAAAAAAAAATGGTTTCCAGTGTAACATTCTTAGTTTTGCCCATCTTCTCCTTATAAGTGTTGCCATTTATTTTTGTGCATGTAGTATAAATATGAAATAAAGCTAAAGATATATTAGTGATGGGCTTAACTCTTGAACATAGTTTAACCATTTTACTTATAAGTGGTTCAAAGCGCCTAAAAGCGTGTTCAGTATTATAGTTTCACTACCCTAGCTTCAGTCGATTCTGAGTTATAAGCGGTTTAAGGCATTTAAAATGTTACAGACGCAGGAATTTTTTTTGACGCCAGTTTTGGTCTATGCAAAGTTTATAAACACCAAATAACCAAAACCGATGGATTCTTTACAATGTACAGACAAAGTCTTATTTTATTTATATACAGTAGATAATGTTACCTACCTTGTGATAGTCATAGTTACTCCTGCCTTCCATCTATTTTTTTAATTGAGCTCACTTTGGTTTTACAATTTATTTTGAGGATGTTATATGGACATAAAATGTAGCTTAAGACACACTGAGTGATTAGCTTAATTCCCTCAAA
The DNA here is from genome assembly GCA_018831715.1 of Matsumurasca onukii. Classification (NCBI taxonomy): domain Eukaryota; kingdom Metazoa; phylum Arthropoda; class Insecta; order Hemiptera; family Cicadellidae; genus Matsumurasca; species Matsumurasca onukii. The sequence goes on from CM032064.1 coordinate 33,206,606, forward strand.
CTAAGTTTCATTGCCACAGTTTCAGCCGATTTTGACTAATAATCGGTCCAAAATGCCTGAAAACTTTCAGAGTCCACTTTAGTCCCTTGCCATTTATTTTGTGGATGTTGTATGGATATGAGTTATAGCACACACTATGTGATGGGCTTAACCTTAAACAAAAGTTTCACTACCATAGCTTCAGTTTGAGTTATAAAAGCGGTCTAAGATGCTGCAGCAAAACATGCTCAGTGCCCACTTTGGTCCTAAGCCAATTATTTTGTGGATGTTGTATGGGTATAAAATATAGCTTAAGACACACTGCATAATGGGCTTAACTCTTAAATGAAGTTTCACCGCTTAGCTTCAGTCGATTCTGAGTTATAAACGGTCCAATGCCTTTAAACGTTACAGACAGACAGACCGACACACAGATAGAATTTTTAAAGCCTGTTTCGGTCTATGCAAAGTATATGAACACCAAATAACCACTAATGGATTCTTTACAATGTACAGACAAAATCTTATTTTATTTATATAGATGATAGCAACTAAGAAAAGAAAGCCACCTCTTCTCTTTGGCATTTTGGGTTTTGGCCTATCATGTTACTAAATACTTAAATAACGTTACAGACCGTTCATTCCAGAACAATTCAATAATATTTTATAGTACATCTAGAAGGATGCCATTAAAAAATGGGCTTATTATTGGAAAACAGCTGTCTAGGACTCTGATATGTGACTTTCTGATGGTGATCTGAAACCAATTCTGATTGGTAGCCTCAGCTTTAGGAAGTTACTAATGTGTTACAAGGGATTTTCCAGAGTCATACAAGATTTTTTCTGTCATGGTGTTAATGGTAAAATGGGATCACAACTAAAAATATAACGCAAGCTTCACAACTAACATAAATTTTATAAAATTGTTTCTACATTAAAATCGATTTATCTGCTATGCTAAGACAAAAGCATAATGTATCATTCAAGTGTTTTTATCCCACCAAACTAGAGAATTGAGGAGATTTATTATTGAAGTACAATTTCAAATTTAATGGTGGTTTGCTATTTAAATTTAACTAACAATGGACTACAAGCTACTTTGGTGGCTGTATGTAGGCTTATGCCTATAAACTAATTGGTTCTCATCCTTTGACACTTCATCACTTCAATTAGCCTTCAATCACTGGCTAAGCTTGGCTTGAACCAGAGTAAACTAGATATCTAGCTGACCAACTAGAAACATTAATTAAATTAACAACACTGTTATGCAGAGTGGTATTCTATACCCAATGAATGAGTGAGAAATACTCTCTACCCCAGAACTATATAAGCCCAAGAAATATGATTATTACAAATAAAAAGCTATTTTCAAGAGACTGACCAAAATTAAATTAGCCATACAATAGGCCTATAAGATGAATCCAGTTAAAACCGAAATAAAAAATGATTCACTTGTTTGTTATGATAGCAAGATATTTTATGTTTTTATGGGAGTTGATGACCAGAACCACCGTAGTACAGATTTCTCCTTATTCTTCAGTATTACGCAGAACAGTAAATTAGTGGGTGGTATTAAACAATATCCCTTTGTTACCGAAACCTAGTTTGGCAGCCTAGGTTAAGCAACTGGTGCATAAGCTAAGATAATAAATAGGCCAATAATCACTTAAACTTACTTAAAGAATGAGAGCTGAAAGCATCCGTGGCGTTTAAAATAGCTTCATCTTCAAATCTAACGTAGCCGTCGGGTCTGCCATGGCAAATTATTTTGGAACAATTAATAAAGAGATCAGAGTTCCATTGTTATGGTTAAGTGCGCTTTCACATGAAACAGTCGCCTGTCACGGTGTCACTGAAAATGTTGACAGTCGACATCGGTTCTAAGGTTTTTGAGGGAAGGGGCATTGGCTAACAGGGATGACCAACGTACTTCTCCCTGCCCAATGAAACAATTCTTACCATCACTACATGCACACACATAAAAATTATTTATTTCTTTATAACAGGTGAGCTTTTTACATGTTATTTTATATTTATACTTTGTATCCCATCACTGCCTGCTTTCGTGGCTCAGTGGGTAGAGTCACGGCTTAAAGCGCAAGGTCATGGGTTCGATTCAGCCGGAGCAAAGGGTTTGGACAGCTTTCCTAAAGGCGTTTTGTGATGCCCCTAAGTTAAGTTCCACTCATTAAAAATGCCATTGGCGTAGACAGAAAAAGATAAAAGTAGCAACTGATGCTGTTTGTAATCAGAATAATTTATTTTACATGACATTACATCGCTAACGTGTTTTTATTCCACTAATAAAAGATAAAATCAAGAAAAGTTTCAAAATTCAACACAGCAGCCTTCAAACAGCCTTCAATAAAATACAGTAATACATAAATCATAGACTAACGGAGAGTCTCTAGTCTGTGATAAATTCATGATGGGACCCTTTAGAAAATACTTTTGGGGCCATCAGATCACAGTGTGGCTCCAATACAGCCAGTAATGTTGGATGTTGTTGCCTTCATTAACGAACAGCATGAAACATGCATCAGACTTAGTTTAATGTCCCCTAAAGATCTTTCAGCTGTTCGAATGTAAGTTTTTACATTGCAGAGGGTTATTTCAAATCAAATATGTGTGTGTCATGTAGCAGGGACTTTTTTAAATCTCAACCCAACATCAGTTCTGCAGCATTGGGAGAGCATGTTTAAAGTTTGACAGTTAGCCTCAACTAACTATCAAGCCAAGATTTAATAGTGGAAGTAGATCTTAGCTCATTCTTGAAAACTTGTTGAACGCTTTTCAAAGAACAATGTTTTGCACTTGTGTCCCTAAAATATAAACCAACAAGTTTCCTTTGAATGGTTTAGCTTATGTTGCCAGAACATAAATTTTGTAAAGACCACACAATAAAAAGTGTAGTAACCTATTGATGCCATTTACCATGGTGGTACAATACTCAATCAAAATTATATCCCACAAATTACCATGGAAGCTTCAGTTTATGACAAAGTTTATTACAGATGGAATAATTTATTTAATAAACTTTCTAACAAAGTTATTTTTTCAAAACCAATTCAAAAAATTCATAAATTATCTTGCTAAAATTTGAACATACAATTAAAGATTTTAACTTTTTGAACAGGTAAAAAGTTCATAACCAACTTGTTTTTTGGTTTATCGATAAATATAAGTTCATTTACACATCATGTAGGGCCCATTTAATTCGCTGATGGTACCCCAAAACAACAACAAAACAACACAGATTTGGAACTTGAGTAGTAAGGGGGTATTTGATGAACAATGTGTAGTTATTAGGTTTTTTACTTCGTAACTGTATCAAATCAAAATGTTGGTGGTTTGAAGTACCTCATGAAGAATTAAATGGACCCTCTAGTGTTGAATATTTTCAACGAATGAAAACAAAACATACAACAGGGCAGTTAGATAAAGTACCAGTATTTGGTATGAAAAAAATTGGTAGTCAAACACGGTATTTCAAAGATAATCTGTTGACAGCTTCTTACTTTAATAAAACAATAATGAAATGTAGCCTAAAGCACTTTTATATTTCCTACCTTTCAGACACTGATTTATAGCATCTTCTTCAACCAATTAAAATCAGATTAAATAAAAAAACATGTTTAACTCTAAAAATATCTTTAGCTGGATTTTTTAAGGATCACCAGTGAAATATAATTAATGGTCACAAACTTAACTGGTGCACATCCATAATGAAATAATCATAACTCAACTTTTTGATATTTACAATTTGCACAAAGCATGTGGGTAAGAATTGTATTAAAATTTACAAGAATATGTAACTTTGTAAATACAATTTTACAATACAAGTTTACACCGGTGATTTTAAAGTTGCCTGTAGAATTGTATTTTACCGGTAGTTACAAGTTTACAATTTTTATGCAACATCTGTATTTACAATTTATAGGAGTTTATATAAATTTCACCTTTTTGTAAAATTGTACTTTTATGCAATAGGGCTAAGTTGGCGAGGGCCTAGCGGAATAGTTTGGCGCGACTGCTGATCGAACTACTTTAAGCTTAGCGCCGGTGCCATAGTGTAGGTACTTTACATCGAGAACAATGTAAGAGTTACACAAAACAAAATACCTCCCCTGGTGAACTCAACAGTTTCCCAGGTTGTTTGAAAGTTACGTGTTCGGCGGCAGTAACGTGCAGCGTGCTCGGCCAAGCAGGGACAATTTATGGCACAGCTGTTTTACAGGCTTTTCGGTCCACCTACCTTCCACTAACTCCTCGCAGTTTCAAAGCTATTCTCGTTTATTGGGCAGTTTTCCTTATACACTCGATAGTCGTGGTCTTAGGTACGTATTGAGAGTGGTCATTCGAAATCAACTTGTATTATTTTATTGTTATTTGTTAATCTAATTATAATTTACAAACTCTCTATTACTTCGAAAATTTGTAATAATAAATTAATTTTGTATTCTGTATGTACTTATCTTTATATATGGAGGAGTTTAAATGCCCTCACCCTAACTGAAAAGGAAATATTTTTAAAAACTGTTTGAAATGTTTTATTGGATCCAAAGTTGGTTTTGACGTACTTTACGTCACCCACCCCACCATAAACTGGGGAGGTAGGGCCTCCTTAAATACACCTTGTGGCACCTCTAAAAAAGGAATTTTAATACAAATTTAACGACGTGAAACATTTTTTATCTTACTAGTCTTTGTAATACAATGAACGATTACGAGCGATTGGGAAATTATGTATTTATTGTGACGTTTGTCGATGCACTTGTGTTTTTTATGACAATAAATGATTTGACTTTGAGACTTGAGCAATCAGGTTTAAAATGCTAAATTTCACAAAACATTTTTATGGCAATTTTTTCTTGAAAATAGTCTGGGATTATGTTATAGGGTTGTGATCTTAAACCTAATTTCTTGTAATCGTTCAATAGGTATTACGAAAAAACTAGTGAAGATCGAAAATGTCAGGTTTAAAAAGCCACTAATCACATACAATTTTTTTTAATTACAAATATTTCTTGAAAATCCGCTGAGGGAAACATCACAACCCTAAAACGTAATCCCATAGAGTTTTTCAAGAAAAATTTGCCAAACAAAATTGTGTTGTGAAATGTAGCATTTTAAACCCGATTTATCCTAATCTTCAAATGGGTATTACACAAAAATGAGTCGAGATAACAAATATTTCTTTGCGTCATTGAATTTTATTTAAATTCCCTTTCTTTTGAGGTGCCACAAGGGGTGGGGTTATATTTTAAAAAATTGGGGGGCTTCCCCTCGGTTTTGGGCGGGGGACTCAAAGTACGTCAAAACAAACTTGAGAATCCAATACAAACATTCCCTACAGATTTTCAAAAACATATTTCCTTTTTTTTAGTTAGGGGTTTCAAACTCACCTTGTATATACAGGGTGTCAATTAAAATGAATAAACTATAGGGTGTCAATCATGTGTGAATAAACTATTTTAATTTGAACATATTTTCTTAACAGGTGTATACGTGTCTGTTACTCCTGTGTAATAAAGATAGTGGCAGGTTAATATTGGGTTATTGGATGATTTAATGGCTGAAATTATAAAACGCAGCTTAACGAAATGTAACCTGAATTACTTTTCTAGACCTACACAAAACTACAATACTGAGTGCGCTGCAACAACCTAAATATTACTCTTGTTCTCGATTGTACCCTGACGTAAGTTTCAAAGAACAAATGACAGTTCGTTTTGTCCATGCAGTGTCAGGTGAAGAATAATTATCAAGGAACTCTTCTTTGGATTTGTTCAGGTCTCAGATACGTCTGGAGGGACCGGTGACGTTCAATAGCGACACATTCCGATTTGGACACATTGATAAGGCAGCATAGCCAACCTGTGGAAAGGAAAAGTGTTTGAAAGTTAGTTTAAAAGGGAAAGAGGTATTTCTAGTAAAGATTAAAAGGGATTTTTCGCTTCGTGGTGGGATTTTTGTGGTGACGCTCAATAGTCAATAGTGACACATTCTAATAACGACACAGGTGAATAACGACACATTCCGATTTGGACACATTGATAGGGCAGCTTAGCCAACCTGTGGAAAGAAAAGTGTTTAAAATTTAGTTTAAAAGGGAAAGAGGTATTTGTATTTTTGAAATTACGTTCTTGTGTTCTCTGCCAGCGGGTCGCGTGTATAGACATATATACTTGTGAGGATATTCGTCGGCCTCACACGTCACTTGTGAGCTTATCCACTCTTTCGAGCATGCTCAGAACGCAGAACCTATTTCACGCGATTCAGAAGACTCGTAGGTTTCAGAAATTATGTCAAAGTTTGTTTCTTTTTCAAATATTCTCACAAGGGACAATTTTAGGTATCATCATTGGTTCCCGACTTGTCCACCAGAGCCGTGCTGATAGCGGTGTTCTTCGGCCTGTGTGTGCTAAAAAGTACTTGCGAGGATATTGTGAATGTGTGAGGATAACTTTTAATGAATGTGAGTGTTGATTTTTACTAAATTTGTACTTCCCGTTACCCTACATAATACAAATGTATAGGCTACTAACCAAATCTGTAACCAATGGACCAAGAACGAGCGACGAGTGACGCGCGACGTCGCGCGTCAGTGACGCAATGCATAAAACCGGCCTTACACTACGCTATACATAAATTGTATAAATAAATAGTATTATTCAGTAATAACATAAATATTACTATAAAGTATGTATCTTTTTTTAGAATTTATTTGTTAAAATAAAATAATAAATTAATAAAAATTGAAAACTCTCTTTGGGATTATATTACTAATGCTTGGCTCATTGCAATTATCGATTATGTTTATACTCAATTTTTAACTTAGAACTATACTTAGTAGCTATTTATAATAACACTATGTGCCAAGTTTTCAAGATTTAGGAAGAGAAGTTCACTATAGACACTATATTAGCTAATTTAGATGTTACTACGCAACATGGACTAAACATTTATTTCCAACTTCAGAGAGCAGGTGTCGTATGATTTAATAAACTCCCAATCATTTGAAAACCTATACTATTCCAATCATTTCAAATAAGATTTAAAACACGTTTGCCGTGTGGTGTTTATTTTTCACTGATGATTGGGTGAATCATTGTTATGCCGTTGTTTGTTACTGGTGGCTAATTTGCCTGGTTTTTAAACCTAATTTTAATGATAAATTTACATTGAAGTTGTTGATACAATTATTTTTGTCTAACTATTTTAAATGTGCTTGTACTTTTACTTTGTTTTTTTTTTTTAATGTCTTTATGGTTTAAACAAGGTTTTAGATTAAACTTTATCAAGTTGGTTTTATTTATAAAATAAAGTTAAGCTATAATTTCCAAATGCAAAACCAATATTTAGTCGATTTTAGGTGGATCAATATCTTTCATTTTAGGAGGCCTTTAAATATCTAGATATTATCATCGAATCCTCAGGAAAGGCCTTGTCCACCTAAAAATGTATTAAATAATGGGTTTAAAATTAGTTTCTTTCGCTCTGAATATGGGTGATATCTGGTCTGTGGGAATTATTTAGTTTATCTCTTTGGAAAGATGCAAGTACTAAATTCCCCCTCTTGCGGTTGTCGTGGGAATTTATTTTATGAGGTATAATTCTTGTATCTTGCGTATGTTGGCTATGCTGCCTTATCAATGTGTCCAACTCGGAATGTGTCCGTATTCACCTGTGTCCCTATTAGAATGTGTCCCTATTGAACGTCACCGGGTTGACCGTCTGCTTGTTAGATGAATTGGCTAAAAGAGGAAAACCTTTAAAAAACATGCGCGGCCAAGGAAAATGGCCTAAGTAGTATATTACAGACGCAACCGAGCTAGTAGACAAATTGGGAATTGATCCCATATTTACTATTGAACTGGTTGTCAGGCCAAGAATGGTAAAAAGACATTTTTCATATAAGGTAAAGACGAACCTGTAAAAGGTGGAAAAGAATCTTCAAGGTCAATTTTTCTTTGTAATCCTTGATAAGGCTATAAATTCCTTGTCAGAAATATTTGAACAGATGGAGAATCACAGCAGACATGTTCATTTCTCTACAATATGAACCAGATAGAGGAAAGTGAAAGAAGAAACTTGGAAAACAGTGTACACACCTTCAACTAGTATTGACGGCAGATGGTGAAAGTGACATCCACGAAGAGGAGCTGCTTCAAGAAATCATAATTTTGGCTCCGATGTTGCCTAAAGAAAGTTGCCCTGAGGAGGCATTGTCATTCCTTACGACAAGAAGTACGATTCAAAATTTTCCCAATGTGTATGTTGCATTGAGAGCTTTACTTACATTACCAATTTTAGCCAGTGGGAAGTTTTCAAAATTAAAAATAATAAAGGATTACCTGCGGTCGACCATTTCTTAAGAGAGGACATTAACAGGACTAGCAACAGTGAATCGAAACCCAAGTATTGAACTCCATAGATACAGATTCAATTTTGAAAGAATTTGTTTAACTCAAAGCTAGAAAAGTACAGTTTTAATGTGTGGTACTATTCTATTTTATTTTAACTGTAATAATAATATCCTAATGTGATAGAACAGTTTGTTGAAAGGTCAAATATGAATTTGTGAAAAGTATTCCTATTTTCTTATTTGTAATGAAAACCATTCGTTTATTTGCTTTAGTTTTACATTAATATTACCAGTCTACACCCGAATAGCTAAGACTTAATTTTTATGTATTTACTTATATCTAATATGATCAAACATCATTTAGTAAATAGTCACACTCAAAAACTACACACTCCGAAATACATATAATTTTTATTTTGTATTTAGACAGTTTTATAATTTGTGGTACATACAATGTAATATTTTTCACTTCTATTTCCTAAACGAAATATAAAATATCGTATTAAAGTAAATTAGTTATATTCAACAGATACTGGCGAAATGGCGTCAAATCCAAATCCCGCATGCTCTAGTAAATTCCCTAAAACCGACACTGCTCAAACCTGACCTTTTTAATTACTTTTAACCCCGCACTATCGCGTAGCTTCTCCATACCCAAACCATGAAACCATCTTTAGAGAATCGCAAAAAAGCTGTCTACGTACTTTATGGATCAGTAAGTCATGAGTGAAGTTTACGATTATTTGGCGTATTTAAAATTAGAGCTTATTTACATAGTTGACATGTACAGTAAGTAGTAATTGAACTTTGTAATTATGTAAGGTGGTATATGACTTCTACCAATTGCCTTTCTTGAGTCAAATTAACTAACATGGTCCTACCTAGAAAATTAAGGATGCCCAATACTAAACGGCCATTTCCACCCGTAAGAACAAGTAAAATACGAATCTTTTGGATACACCTCACCTTACGTGTAAACATTCTCACCTTATCCTTTGAAGTAAGTTTTATTTGAAAAATGACAACGTACTTCAGTGACTTCACTTACCCCTTTAAAAACAATTCTGTTACTGTAATAGTAAAACCAGAAATTCAAACACAACATTTCGTCAATTTTTGGATTTATGTCACGGTTTTACAAATAAGAAAATATAATTTCGGCTCGACGAAGTCACTAAAACATTTAGTACACTTTAAAACAAAATTTTGTTTCATAAACATACGATAAAAGTACAGTCGTAAGGTGTCCCAAGAAAATGTATGTTTTCACATTGTTCTCATGGCTTGAAATTTAAGGTCACAACCACGACTGCGCACTCTTAAACCCATAGAGTGGCGGAGATTTTAACTTTATGGAGGCGTGGGCCTGGGGGTGAAATTGCCTTCTAGTAAACTCCACTCTACGATATGTTGCTCCTCAAAGTGTATAAGAAGTCTGCAAAAATTACTTTTTGATTCTTATTGAGAGAGGCGAAAACAATTAATAACCCCACCACATGATGTATGTTCTAAAGAACTCCTCGATTTAAAAGTTGTATTAGTATACAGTATAGTTAAGAGTGTATCCGTTACGCCTATTATGCTGTTGAATACCTGGAAAACTAATAATTATCGTTTAGACATTAGCCAGGGTAACAAATGGTGCTCATATAGAACTGTGGGTATAAAAAAACTTGAAAAGATTCTCTTCAACAATATATATGTTTAAAACTATTATTTTAACTATACTGTATACTAATACAACTTTAAATCAGGAGTTCTTTTAAACACCGGTATAATCAAACTTCTAATGTAACAGATAATGTTAGATCGTACACTGTATGAGTACAGAGCTTACAGAACAGACTCTGACTGTGACAGATATACAGTGACATGGGGAGGTTGGTGGGGTGGGATCCTTTCGTCGTTAAGCGAAGCCGAGCTTTAGAGCTCTGTCATAACTCTTCACCATAACTTTGAACATTGTTTCCACATCTTTCAACTTTATGTTACACTTAACTCAGCCAACCACATATTTTAACGGGGTCGGATCTATGGAAAGTATGAAGCCTCGGGCCCAACGTGTGTGTTGTGAGCCGTGGGGACGTGATGAACTAGATAACTAGAAGATTGAAGGAGATGAAATAACTTCGTACCAAGCTGGGGTACGAGCGGTTACTGTCCGTGGTTGTACTTCGGGTGAGATTCAAATACCTTTGGCACCTTTAATCGAATTTGGAAGTTTGCTGATCAAAAGAACTCATGCCTGCGAAGGCAAACGTTCATGAGTTACCGTCCTGTGTTCGCAGTTCGGTAATAATTCCTGTCTAGTTGGGGAAAACAGTATTTTACTTTGAACCTAGACTAACGGACTCTATAGTACGAGAATGTCTCTGGTCTGAGCTTTGTATAATCTAGTGAAAGGATAATCTATGTCGGCTGCATGTCTGGTGTAGTGAGTGTGTTTCAGATTGAAGATTTTATTAAAGTTTTGTTTGATATAATTATGTCGATGCCTTAAAAATGTAAAGGTTTGTAACTGTTACAGTTTTTCTTAGAATAAAATAAAAAGTCGCTTAGAATGGTCCATAATTACAGCTTTAGATCTAATTAGTACTACCCTCTTCTGAATAATGTCTAGACTCAAGAGAAAACACTTGCATAGCCCCACAAGATTGTTCCATACTCCAGATGTTAATTAACAAAACCAAAGTACTTCGTTAATTAATACTTTATGTTTATGTTTTAATATTGTCTAATTACTTGATCTAAATATATAAATGTTTGTTTGTTTTACTATTGTTGTAAATTCAGATTATTTAGTTAACTTAGCAGAATACTATATTTACTAGCTAGTAAAATCTTTTGCCGAAAATAAATAATAAATGCAATACTGTATGATCAAAGCTTTATAGAAATTACTACAAATACGTTTAAGGGCCGGTTTCACCAAAATCTCGTTGTGCCGGTTTACTTTGTGCCGAGCACAAATTTATACCTCCGGTTTAAACTCTGAGGCGTTTCCCCAACTTTTTGGCAGGCACAGCATAGATTAAACCTCGCATCAATGAGTTGGCTAACCTGTTTGTCTGTTTCCTGTTTGACTTCGGTAGAAACAAGAAAAAAACGTTTGTTCAATTCAAGGTGAGGTTACCGTATGTTTACTGACTTCCGAACGTGAAGAAAACGGACCCATTGTGTTATTTCTATTTTATTTCCCAATTTCTCTTTTATATATTTTTCTAAATTATAGTTATAGGGTATTGTAGTTATTTGTCATACAGTATATTAGTGTATAGTGTTGTAGGTTACTTATTCCTCTAGGCTAGTCTGTGTGTATGAATTGAGATGGAGAAACAGGCTATGAAACGAAGCTGAAATTGCAAATACAGTGAAATAAACGTGCCATTAGAATAAGTTGAAACATATTGGGTAAAAGACAGACTACATTTCGTAGAAAGAAAAAGACGCTGTGTGGGAGAAGGTTGGAGAGGACTTCAATAACACTTGTGGCATATACTTCACATACGCAAAAACCTTGAAAAATAAATATGAAAAAATTAGCAAAGAAGAGGTTTGCGGACGAAAATGTGTCATGGGGAACTGGAGGAGCCCTTCAGTAAAAGTGACATTTCTGAAGGTGATATAAAATATTTTGAAAAATATGTTCGTATTAGTGCTATTGTAAAACTAACGGGCAACACGTGCTTCACCAGGACCTTTAGTTATGTACTTAAATAGGAACTCGACTATCTTCCGCGTTGAAGAAATTTCAAGCTTCATATGATTTTAAAGAGTTGCCAGGGCACTACCCACACACGTTTAATTTAAGGTTACGGGTTTGTTTCTATTCTTGATTTGAGCGGTGTTTGTTGTAACGCTTGTAATGAACAAATCTATGCTCATCCACATGAGTTATTTCTGTATTTGATTTCGGGAAATATTTAACACATTTTGATATCTTACTGTCCCAGCTGGGAAGATCAGCTCGGTGGTCAGTGCCACAGGACCATTTATCATCTGCTTCAGTACTATTTCCTGTAGTCTGCCATTGGCCTCGCCATCGGAGGGTATGTCACACGAACAACCTTCTCGATTTCTACACTTTGCTAAGGTCCTCCTCCTTACCCTATAAAAGAAATGTGTGAGTGTGAATGCACACTTTGAAATTCGATAAAATTAAGTAAGTATATTTCCCAAAGTTTTCTCACCAAAGAATTTCCCACTCCGTATGTCTCTTAGCAGTTCTAAGAGTCTCAATCTGAAAACATGACGTACGAGAAGCTTGTAAAAGACATGAATTTTTGTAACAGACTGGCAGACGCCTTTGTACCGGAAGGGGTTGACTCAACTATTTCCGGCCAATTTGGATTGCAGGTAACAGTACGGAAGTATGAAGGTTTTCCCATCCTAGTGACAATACTCATACCGTCCATATACAGTACTTAGTTATGGAAAGTTGATAATTGGTTAAGAAGTGGGGAACTTTACATAAGTTGTACCCCAATCAATCTGAAATTTGAACTTATTTTTTGAAAATCGGTCGCCATTTTCTAATTTAGACACCCTGTGTGCTATAATTTTTAACTTTTTTAATTTTCCGGTATATACCAGTTTTTTGAACTTAGTTAAGTTTATTAGTCGAAGGAGGTAGTAGATAAGGTTCGCTACATTAGCCTAAACACACGAAAGCTGTAATCTTTTCCTCAGTTTATCTTTAAAGCTGACAAGAATGTTAAATTCAAAAGTTGTAGATGACTTTATATTACACTAATACTATTCATCAAATTTCAGATCCGACCACTCTTTTGGGGTTTGCGTTCAAAATAGTTAACCTCCACATACCTAAATTTTGCGCTATTTTTTTACCCCAAAACCGGTTCCACCAATTGAAATTTTGGTTTGTTGGAATTTTCCTTACAGTTAAAAGCCAAGACCAGCCTACATGCTAAATTTCAAGTTTCTAGCTTATCTGGAACCCAAAACATTTATGTCAGTAAGTGAGTGAGTCAGTCAGTCAGTGATCACGCCGTTCGAGCTTTATAGTATAAAGAAAAATTTCACAATTCATTTTGAAGATTGTTTCTCAATATTATGTCAATTAACTGTAATGTAAAATCGATAGTAAAAGTAAGACATTTATCTTACCAATTCTAATGGGGCTTTGTAGTTTGTAACTAGGAAATAGACATGTGTTTGAAATAGAAACCGCGGATGTGTACTATTGACATTGAGAGGAAAGAAGCTCACATTGTTACATGTCACAGTATCAAAGAACTCGAAGACGTCTAGCTGCACATAAAGGTTCGTTTGAAGAAGAAAGGTAGTTTGGGTGGTTTCTGTGAAAATGAAACTGTTTGTAATATTGAGAAGAGGCGCTGAAGCAGACAGGCTTGTTTGACGTTTAGGCTACTCTTCACTGTTTTCTTGTCTCAAAGCGTTCTTTAGCCCAGAAACACTGCATAGTTTACGCATTCAACAGTTTATTGGATCCTCATCAAATAATACTCAAGTGATGCAAGCTCTGGCAAGCTTAATATTTTAATATAAATGCTTTTATATTGCCTGCAGACCTTGTAGATGGACGTTTTAATAATTATATGCCCCGATGATCATTTCGCGACACCAAGTCTTCTCATGATGTTGAAATGTTCATCTTTAACTAAAAGTAAACCATCGGCCCTTGATCACAGGATAAACCCCCCTCTACTAGGTCTATAGGCAATTCACAGGTATTTTATGAGTATTAGTTAAAACCCCTGAAAGCTAAAACTGCTTTTACTGCTCTACTAATCAACCAATCTACTGCCTCTACCAATCCACAGCACCCACTGCTCTTACCAATCCACCAATCTACTGCTCTACCAATCAACCAATCCACCAATCACTGCTCTACTAATCCACCAATCTACCGGTCTACAAATCCACCAATCAACCGGTCTTACAACCGATCTACCGGTCTACCAATCAACCAATCCACCAATCTACTGCTCTACCAATCCACCAATCTACTGCTCTACCAATCCATCAATCTACTGCTCTACCAATCTACCGCTCTACCAATTCATCGCTCCACTTATCCGGGCTCAGAGCAATAAATTTCGAATGGAATTTTTGTGGACCACCTACGTAAAATGAGTTAAGCATTTGTAATGTTTTCAAACTTATAAATACACAGTATAAACAAACGAAACCGATAGTTTTCAAAGACCAACAAGTTGTAAATTTTATTACATAAAAGTAATGTCACTCCTGATTTGCAAATATAATAATTTTACGACAACAAAAAATACAGGATTTTGTAGGTGAAGATTTTGTTGAAGTTAACTTCTTTATATAGAAGCTTAAGTGAGATTCAACAGATTTTGTATGGAACTACAATGTAGTTAGTCGCTTTAAAACAACGCGTAAACCAAAACTACAGCCGAGTTTAATGTTCCTATGTGTGAACAAACATACTAGAGGAAATATCTCAGGGCGAACTTTGTAATCTTTCCTTCGCATAAAAAGTTGTAGCACTGATAATTAATGTATCATCTGTCGTATCTACCAAAAAACTATTCGCAAAAGTGTTACAATCTAAAATATTATTTGGGAGAAATTTGACACTTTCATTTAATTTTTCTTCGGTAAATTCTTGATGAAGAGTAGATGATTTTAATAACTGAGACATTTTTAACACTTTTACAAATCATCTATATAATTATGTTGATCATCAAAAATAAAACATATGTACACCCAAAAAGTAAATTTCTAAATTTAGATATACACTTTCAATTTGGTTTCTTTTAGTTCAGAAAGGTTCCTTGAAAACTAAAGTTGATGATTCAAACATGATAGAGTGGTTTTCAGACAGAGCATGTTCAACTAATTACATTACATTTTTCATAGTTTTTCGTTTTATAATTGCATATTTGTTCTTTTATTTGTGTCTGGAAGTCTAGTTAAGTTTAAATCATTAACTTTAGATAAGGTGTGCGGGGTATGAGGACTTGTGATATTCCTAGCACGTCAACCGAGGCTTATTGTGCACCTGTTTAACTTAGTTTTAACTTTAGTTTTCAAAGAACCTTTCTAGAATAAAAGGAACCAAGTTGAAAGTGCTTGCATGAGTGTGTTTAAAAGTAATTGAATATCTCAACCTTCTCTAAATATTAGTAATAAATTTAAAATTATTGGCATTTGTACCAATGGTAAAATCAAATCGAACAAAAAGTTAGGGACTCAAAGAAAATTTTCGACTAATAGTTTAGTTTATGTCAAATTGTACCTAAATTTAGAAATGTACTAATGTACTTTTTGTGTGTACAAAAGGGTTTTTATGTTCAACATAATTATACAAATGATTTGTTTTTGTTATTAAACTGAAAATGCCTTAGCCGGCAAAAGCTAGCTCTTTAAAAATTAAAATTTGTGAAAAGTGTTAAAAATGTCTCATTTATCAATACTTTAATTTAAGTTAAATTATGTAACCAGTATGTTGATGACACTTTCTACAGCAATAAACTTTGTACACCATATGTTTAAGAACAATCATATGGTTAACTCTGCATCCCCAGGCGGAAAATAAAAAGCAAGGACTCAGTCAGCCCTTCCTTACCTATTTGTTTAGTATCGTAAGCTGCAAAAGTTTAGTACCTATTGTTTGGACAAAACAGCTGTTATGCTCGTTCAATATCTTTGGTTTTTAATATTTCAACCAAGCATAAATCCTAATTAAATTTGATTTTATTACCTCTGGAAGGTAGTAAAACAAACAAGTCGACTCGTCCTTGGGATAGTCTGTGTTAAAAACAAACTCGTTCAAACAGCTGGTGTTCCTGCAGTAAAAAATACCATCACATTGATCTTTTCCTCACTTAATACTCCAAGGAAATAAAAGTGTCAAAATAGAGTAAGTAGGTGTTTTAGAGTAAAATTACAAACAAGGGTTTACTGGTAACGTCCGATTGTGACAAGGTCGTAATAAAGGTTAAGGTGGTTTGACGGTTTAAGTTTTGCTTACGATAAGTACTACCGCTAGAATCCTTTTTCTCAAATATTTTGTTGTTTTGGGAAAAATACTGGTTTCTTTATAAATCACCAAGAATAATACTAAACTAATATTAAACTATTTACATACGTAACGCAAGAGGAAATTGTAACACCAATAATAATACTAAACTAATATTAAAATATTTACAAACGTAACTTTACAAACGTAACCATAGAGAATTAGTATTAACATACATAGTATATATCATTTTACAATAATGTAAAGCACATTTTTTTCGTTCTAAGAATGAAGAAATGTCAACAACAGTGGAAGAAGATGTTAGTAAAAAAGAAGTACTTGTTGAAAATCAAGAGAACCTTCAATTGAGACACATATCACAACGCTCTCTTGGTAAGTCCAACAGGAAATCGTAAGATTATCGAAAGAACACATTTTGCTTAAGGTATGTGTAATAAAGTACTCTGTTGGGTAGGGCAACGGAGGGGATTTGTTTATTACTTATCGTTACACAATAATGAAGGGCATTAAGTCTTGTGAAGGTGGATCAGCTGGCGGTGATTCTGTGGTTTCAAACACAAGGATGTATCAATGCCAACCCCTCCTCTAATCGCTAGTTTATCACTAATATGTCATTGAAAACTAAATCCACTAGTTGAAAACTAAAAGCAATTTGAATCCACCCCTTCATTAAAGTGCATTGAAGCATTAAAGTGTCTCAGCGAAAAGCACTGTATATCAATTGAGAGGGATATTTTAGTGCTTAAGGCAAACTAAACTCCAGAGTAAATTAACAGCATTTGGAGTTTTGGTCAGTAACAGTAAAAACAGTACATTTCTTCAAATTTGGATGAAATTTGCAATAAATGTGTACTTTAAAGTATCTACCAATGTACTAAAAATAATTAAACCAGGTTATTTTAGGTGTAAGATTGGAATCTATTGCTACAATTGACCCTTAAGGTTTAGTTACTTCTCATTTGTGGTCTTTTCAAACTCGTGACCACCCTTGTTAATGCATTTACTGAGGCGTTTCGGCACGCTTAGGCAAATTTTCTCACATAAAGGTTTGTTAGCATCTATTTCTTCTAACGTGTTTTGGACTGTTTCTTTTGTGCATTCAATTGTTGGTGGTTTTGCGACTTACACTTTGTCTTAGGTGCAATCAGCTGTCTTACAGAGTATTTAGTTATATTTGCCATGAAATGAGAGTTAAGGGAATATACCCATAGTACACAATTTTTAGTGACTTTGAAAGGATTTGTATACTGTTTACATATTGCTCCTTATCTCATTGTCTTGAACATTTGTCTTGTGCTAAGTATATTTTTATAGTAGGATTGTACCTATACTAACTTTATACATTTTGACACGTAAACGCATACATACTGACCTGTTAAGCCAATCCTTAATGAGATTATGTTTTATTACAAAATATCAGAGCTGAATCTGGACTTTCTTGAAAACGGCATCAAGGAAGGTCACTGCTCTAACTGCTCGCCCGAGTCACCTCTTCTCAACAGTCCAGACTCACCCGAGCTGCTGAAGGTGGTGCTGTTGGGAGCTCCGGGAGTCGGTAAAACCTCCATCATCCAGGTAATCTACATATTACTGTATATTTACCCAAATTATACTTGAATATGGCAAGTGTTTTGAGGCTGATTTGTTTAGCTGGGAACTGGTTGGATAAGAGCAAGATATATATGAAGGCAGTCCGGACGTGGGACGTTCTATTCACACGCCTACTCTATGTTTACAAATGTCAATACGTCATTCAAATGTAAAACCCGATGAAGAGGACAGAGTTTGTTTTACTTAGATTTAACTTAAACAGTAATGTACTTCAACGTCCTTTTTATTACAGTCATGGTTGTATATTTGAGTGGTGTAGTGTATATATTATTACCATCAGTTGCGGTTTATTGAGTTTAGCGTTTTCTTCTGTCTAAGTGTATATTTAAGAATACTTTTAGTGTACTGATAGTGTGCCACACCTAACTACTTCCAACTGACTATTATCTAAAGTCGAGACCTAACTCAAATCAAAATTGTTGTTCATGCGCTCTCTCTCGTTGATTCGAATGACACCACTCTAGACCTGGCGCCAGTTTGTGTGGTCCGCGTTCTCCAAGTTTTGTGCCATAAATTCGTTCGTACTATAAAACGCTCCTGAGGTTAAAATTGTGTTCTGGCGAGTTTTGAATGCCTTCAACACCGAGGCACTTTTCATTGAATTCGGCAACCTTTTGTCGAGCTTTCTTGACGAGATAAACAGCCGTACGGTGTGTGGGTCTTTTTCTAGTTTCATAAGAGTCAATATCACTTCTTTTTAGATTTGGAAAAATGCCTCTTTCAGCTGTTGGTTACTAGTCCTTACCTATTTAATATTATCTTTATCTTTATAGTTTGTATACGGTAGTTGTTCAAAATTCTAACTGGTTTAACACGCTCTTCCTGATCATGTGAACCGCTAGTCGGCTGCTTACTGCAGCTTATCATTAACTTGAATCTTTCACTAAGAAGAATAAAATTAGTGGTGACATCATCTCCTTGTTCGAAGTTATGGTCAGTCAACGTTTCAATGGAATCCGATATTCTTATTACAATGAGAAAGGCTGTTTAACTGGCATCAAAATAGCATACTAATTGTAAACAATGAAAACTAAAAATGGAACCTTCCAAATTTGGAGGTTTAATCTGAATTTCAATCTGGAAGGTTCACTGAATCCAATCTGAATTCAGTGAGTTTGTTCAGATAATCACTAAAGTTGATCAGAACATAATTTCTGATAAATGAAACTTTATGAACACTATATAACCATAGTGCGGCTATTTAAATATATAACATCCGAGGCTGTCACTTTGATGTTCATCTCTATATTCTCATGCTTTACCAGTTACCTAAACGTGCACTCCGATATTAATTGCACTTTTATATTCCTGTGAAACTTCAATGCATCGAAAGTAATATTTTTCCAAACTTCTACATGCCCTTACAACTTTGTATTTTATGGAATTTCTGTTGTTTATAACGTGAATAGCAGTTCGTCTGGAACAACTTTATCCCCGAGTACAAGCCTACAAGCTGTCGCCACACATACTACCCCCGGGTGATCACTGGAGGGCAAGCCTACGAGTTGAAGATCACCGACCTGCCCGCTCTGCCGTTCTTCCCCGTCAACAGCGTGTACGACTGCCAAGGCTACGGGCTGCGCGACGCTTCCGTGTACATGCTGGTGCTGGACCTCTCTAACCTCGACACGTTCCAGCACCTGGCGAGCGTGCGAGACCAGATATCCGAGAGCCGGGACATCAGTGCACTACCTTTCCTTGTGGTAAGTTTCAGAAATATTAAGTTAGTCGAGTCGATAAGTAAGAAAAGCTACTGGAAGGATAAATGAAATGTTTGTTGATTAACAAAATAACACATATATACATGGAAATAAAATATAACGGGTTTTTATAAATGAATATCGGGGTTTTAACGCTTTATAATACTTATTACACTTAACTTATAATAATAAATCATACATCAAATGAATGAGCCATCAAAACAGTTTTGTTTTATGGCACCAGTGTGCATGTAGGCCTACACGCAACGTTTCTACTGCTGTCAGTTTAAAAGCTCTATGAGCAAATATGGCGACAAGTAAACAGAAAGCGTTTTGTGTTTTACAGTTTGCAAAGATTGAATCAGTAATTACTGCACAACGTGCATTCCGTATTAAGTTCGGTTATGATCCTACAAAGTGATAATAACATCCGTAGATGGTATCATCAGTTTGAAGATACCGGCTGCCTTTGTAAAGGGAAGTGCAACCAGACTTCTTTAAGATGAATGTTTTTGGTGCCATATACCGGCGGGTAGTTTATGGACCTTTTTTGGTAAAGCAAATGTTACTGGTTCTTCTAACCTTCATACACTAGAACAATGGATCTTCTCTCGGTCGAAGATGATTCAGAGAACCTCATTTTTCCAGCAAGATGGTGTCCCACCTCAATAGCACAACGATGTACGTAATTGGTTGAACATTGAACAACACTCTACCCGACCGCTGGATTGTCCGCAAAAGGCCTGATAACAGAGCATGGCCTTCCTGGGTCACCCGATCTAACGCCATGCGTTTTTTACCTTTGGGGCTTCATCAAAAATCGTGCTTTTGTGCCTTCGCTACAAGCTGACCGAGTGACCTTCCCAAAATCAAGAAACCAGATTGAAACAGCTGACTGAACAAGACGCACTTGACAACGTTTGGGAAGAACTCGGCTATAGTGATATTGTGTG
This sequence comes from Matsumurasca onukii, assembly GCA_018831715.1. NCBI lineage: Eukaryota > Metazoa > Arthropoda > Insecta > Hemiptera > Cicadellidae > Matsumurasca > Matsumurasca onukii. Next base: position 33,227,210 of record CM032064.1, read on the forward strand.
CCGGGGGACATACAGTTCTCATATTGAACACTTGTAAGCCTTTAGGTAAAACTGTATGAGTTGCTTTTTCATTTGACTAATCATTTATAGCCGTAAGTTAAATGAAATAGATATTACAAAAACGTTAAAACACCGGTTTTATATAGAAACACCCGGTATATCACATATATAATCACACGTATACAAACACATTTCAAAAACAATAATACATTAGACATAAACTAGATTGGGTCATAGTTACAAAATACATTTTAAAATCATAAAACCCTTACGTAATTTAGTTTATTGTACATAGACATTCAAAATTGAATGCTGTAAGTTCATTAGAAATCTTAACTAAGTAAGACAAAGCTAGTTTTTGGGATAGCTTGAAAAAAATGTGAGCCAAGTTTTGGTTTAAATACGTACACACATTTACAACCTTTCTAGATACTTTGTACTTATTTCTGTACAATTTTCAAAAGACGTCATCCATACAGTTATGGATGGCGTATGTTCAACCTTTAGAGCAACATAAACTGATACCAAGGTCTATAATAGCGTAAACTAGTTCCATTTATATACTTTTAGCTTTTTATTATATGGGTTATTAGAATTATACGGTCCTAAAAGTAAATGTTTAAAACGTGGGGTCTAATATTTATGTGATTAATAGTATTATATAAACAGATATAATCGATGCCATTGTCGAATCAATAATTCTTTCAAAGCAAACTATTTATCTAATTATTTTATACAATTGGCACAATACAGTTTGCACAATTGACCTGGCAACATGGTTCGTCAGTCTAGAAAAGGCTTAGCTGGGCTTCAGGCTTTTTGAGCTAGCCAACTGAGTGGGCAGGATATGAAACAAGGTAAGGAAGGAAATGGGTCTGCTAACATCACGCTTGGGTGACTGATTTGGCCTTCGATTAGGATAGTGGAGTTTGTTTATCCTTATCCACCTAAACCAGTCGTCTCCAAACTTCTTCATAGAGGTCTCCTTCGAGTATATCCAAACCGGAGGTGACCAATAATGTTCACTCTCTCTTCAGAGTAGCTTTCTGCCAATTGACTCTCAAGAGTGAACCTTTTTTGGCGCATTTACAGTTAGTCCCTCTCTTGACCCATAGGAAGAAAGTTTCGTACTGCATAGCTAAAAACCAACTCAGATTAAGACATGATATCACTTTGCAGTGCCCCGGTATCAGGTTATGTTTCACAGACTATATAAAGTCTAGAGAATTAAACCTAAAAGTGTGATAATTTTATCTATGCACTGTGCAGGTGGGTAACAAAATAGACGTGTTCGACACGGAGGATGAGGACTGTTTGGTGAGGAGACGCCAAGTGATGGACACGGTGAAGAGCGAGTGGAAGTGTGGTTATGCAGAGTGCAGTGCACGCAGCAGTTCCATGGTGTGCCAAGTGTTCCGCCAACTGCTCCTCCAGTTGGACGGGTACCATGCACCCTCGACCAGTGCTCTTTCGTTTCCTTACCTGGACACCAAGTGTCAAATATTATGAGGCCACGCCAATCTCCAGCCCGAGCCTTCCGTCACCAACTGACTGCATTAGATAATAACCAGGCTTACCACGGGACTCGGGGTTGGGCGTACCCGCGTACATCGAACAAGACTGAGTGATTTTGAACACATCTTTTGCGTTGAAGCCGTAAAATAAGTTTTTATCCGACAGTTTACTTAAATATTTAGTTTCCTGTATACTAAACTGTTAGTCCAAAAAGGTTGCAGTTTCTCAAATCCTTACAACTATCTTTTTTTACGAGAGTGTTAACAGGAAGTCATCGCTGTGCAAAAATTTAGTATGCACATAATCAATGAAAATGTAGTAATAGACTAACAAGTTGTAATAATTGAAATAAATATAAACATTCGACGCAGTTTATGGAAAGGTGGACGTAACTCTGATTCTCGGAAGGTAGACAACCACTTAAAACAACGATTGATATGCAACCAGTAATTACTTCTCCGGTGTTCATTGAAAGTCTACAGGTCACATTCTAACTATGTATAAAAACATTTTAAGAGTAATTGACAAATCATCAATATAAAACTTTACACATTCTGACAAACAATACTACGTATTGAAACTGTATCAAATTTAGTGGTAAGTTGAGTCCTCGATTGACACTAGTTTTTACCAAAACCCAGCTAATCTTGAAAAATTGAAAATAGACAAATCCTGTCTATTCCAAATACGTGTAGTCATAGGCGGTAGCACCTCTTTGGTAATTTTGGGAAGGGGATGGGCGCACACCGGTGGTTTCTAGCGTATTAGGTTCGGGTAATTTTCCCGGACAAACTTGAAAATTAAGGAAAAATAGTGTTATTTTACATCACTTTTCACTTGGAGTCCTAAGTTTCAAACCTTTTGTGTTGGATTTTCCACATTTGCTACGATGTATTATTTTAGCACCATGAGCATTGTATTCCATTTCTAAACAGGAGAGTCAGAAAATAAGGATAAAATAGTACACTTTTATTCTATTATTTAACTCTAAACTTACAAACTACTAAGTTTGTTCCAATAATATAGCTTGAGTACGTTTAAGAAATCCTTTTAACGCAGTCTTGTAAGACATACGTTTTCCGAAAATACTATTAAACTACGGGTGTTATCCTTACGAAAGTATGTATTAGACAACGGTAAAATGTGCCGTCAGGCTAAATTTATCATGAATGCTACTTCAAGTTGAGAATGTTTCTGGTGTATTACTAAGGCCACATTGTTGTTCATGACATACATGTATCTACCGACTATTGTAAATGTGGGGGGTTCTGGGATCTTCATTTAAAACAAGTTGAATAAAAGCTCTTAGATAACCTCATAAAATAAACTCCTGCTATTTTAACATCTAAGGCTTCCGGTTTACACCACGTCACAGTTGAAATGTAATTACTGCTAAACGTGCTAAAGTCTTGGCAAAATTTTCACACTATTATTCAAGGAAAATTAAAGAAACCATAGAAATAATCAAGCATGAAGACAACTTTAACAAAGAAGACAGCATAAAATTATCAAAAACTTGGCAGCCAGTTCTTCAGAAGGTCTATTGAAGCCAGCCAATCCAGTTCGACAACGAGCAACAGGCTCCGCCCACTTCGGCCAATCAGGTGACAGGACTCCCAATGGGGTATATAAGAAGACGCCACGGCCGGCCAATCCAGTCTCAGCCAGTCAACAAGCTACTGAGGATGACTCTCCACAGCGAGGTCGAAACGTTTAGCTGTAATTACATTTCAACTGTGACGCGGTGTAAACCGGAAGCCTTAGATCTTAGTGATGACACCGGCCGCGAAAGCCTAAGAGTTAAGATTAGGCTAATTTCATAGTATAAAAAGTATTCGACACGTGCGGAGTCAAAGTGAACGTTGAGTTGGACGTGGTCTGTGTAGTTGACACACTTTGTACACTATAGGCTTCATTGTACGGCCATCTGCAAAGCCCTTTGTGTCTTCTCTGCACTCACGTACACTGAAGCACTCGATCAGTCTTTACGTGTCTCTTGTCACAGTTTCATGTACGTTAGATCTAACATATGGATATTGTTTTCAAAATATGTATTCCACAGTAGCATTTCTTTTGAACAACTATATTGAAATAGGGTCCTTTTTAAAGTTTTTTATACCGGTTTACAAAACGACCATTTCGATCTTTGGAAGGGTTAAGGGTTTAAAAAAACCTGTATTCAAACTATATTAATTTTGATTTAAGTTATCGTCTTAATTACAACAATGAATGTAGATCTATAGTTATGATAGACGAAGATATTCTCGAAGAAGTGCAAACAGTTAAACTTTTAAGAATAGACATTGATAAATATTTATCATGGAATTTCCAAATTGAAAGTTTGTGTGCAAAAATTGCTTCGGGTACCTTTTTTCTACGAAACATATCCGAATACTGTAATACTTAAATTTTGAGAATAGCTTATTTTGGTCTAATCCATCCTTATATCATGGAATTTCCTTATGAGGTGCTTGTTCAGATTTATGAAGGTTTTTATTTTCCAAAAGAAGGCAGTCCAAAAGAAGATACAGACAAACTCACAAGAGATTTATGAAAGCAGACAAAGCGTACTATGTCAACGAATCCTTAAAAATACAACTCAGAACTTCTCCAAACCGTTTTGAAAATTACTGACAACATGAAAGAAGGTAAATTAAAACCAAACGAATCTTCTGTAGAGGATCCATTAGAAACCGCTAACGAGCTTAATAACTACTAATAGCCTCGTCTTTTACAACACAAACAAACTTCTTTCAGTTAACCAAGAATATACGGATGTATGACGTGGATGTGTGTCGTGTGAAACAGGGGCTGAATAAAAAAGTTATATCAACTGGTTGTCAGTTTGGATGTTAAAGCTGAGTATTGTCTTATGTTATAAATCTGAATACGCGCCTCTTATTTAAGCGCGGATATTGTCCAACATAATATACTTCCTACCATAATATACTACTTACTAGTAGTCGATATTTATTTATTATAGCTGAGAGTACCCGCGCTTCGCCTCGGTGCTTTGTTAACATAATTTTATGTGTGTGTATATTTAAAGAAATTTGCACATTTAATTAAACAAAAAGAATAGTTTCATATTTATCCTTAGAAAACTGTTTAGTATGTCTGTTAGTTCACCATCTTCTCCTAATAAGTGTTGGCTACCTTGTGAGAGTCATAGTTACTACCGCCGTTCCGGCCGTTTTTAGAGCCCGCTTTGGTTTTTTTGCAATTTATTTTGAAGTCTTCTTTTATTTACTTAACATATACATTAAAGTTTTTTCTAGAATTTCACGTTACAGTATTGGGCTTATAAATGTTCATATGTAGTGAGGTCTTAACAATAAACCTCATCTTGAAAATACGAGTTTTAAATGGATCAAACATGTTAATAGCCTATGTGTTGGCAGGGTATATAAGCCACATTACTGTAAATTTTCATTAAAATTGGTCCAGTGGTATTTGCGCGATTGAGGAACAGACAGACAGACACACACCGTCTCATTTTTATATATTAGTAAGGTTAGGTGTTCACAAACTACTAGGTTGATTTAATTATACTTGCTACTAAAGCTGCTTGAATTTAGGCTTAAATTCTCAAATGGATATACGCTCTATTCTTGCTTAGAGACAGGTTTTCAAATGTACTTTATAGTTTTCCTGGACTTAATTCGTATTTAAAATCTAAGAGACTTCTTCACAGGAAGTTTCTCCAAAACGAACACTTGAGTTGAAACTTACAAACAAGTCAAGAGCATATATGCAGGATCAGTGGTAAGCTGATTTATGATACGATATGAAAATACGATACGATTTATGTGGCAGTCTGCTTTCGAATGTCACATAAATAGTATCCTAAGCTTGACACATGTAGTTATTGGTCAGAAGAACTGGAGAAAGTATTAGGGGTTGTTCAAAAGACGGTTTGCAACAGTTTGATATAGTTGTCTATTGTTCATTAGCCCAATGTTCTTTAAAACAGAGTTCACATTGCGCACGCGAAATAAGCGTTTGGCCAAAGAGACACATTTGTCAAGTAGAGTTGAGCATCGCATGTTATACCCTCAGTTAAAACATGACAGCTTGTCCATCAAGGCATCAACATGATGTATCACGGCAACTAATTGCATCAACGCTGAATGATGTCTGGCTTGTCAAGGCAACGGCAATGGTCACCGCATTTGAACCGACTTCAAAAATAAACCTACAGTAAAATGCTATAAAAAGGTTGAGATAATTGGATAATGCAATTGCTTTACATTCTACATTCATAAAAAACGTTTTAACAAAAAAATTGAACCGACTTCAAAAACAATCCTACAGTAAAATGCTATAAAAAGTGTGAAATTCGAGTAATTGGGTAATGCAATCCTGTATTGCTTTACATGCTACATTCATAAACAATGGGTTTCTGATGTGTTACGCGTACAAACAATAATTTATCCATTACACTACAATAAGAATTACAGCTGTACTCATTTCATGGTAACCAATATAATAAATATTAATTTACTTATACATATAAGAATACCATCAAAGGCGTACACTATTTGCCATATTGTGGACTAAAATTTAGGAGTTGTTATAATTTTTATTCACTTAAAAATATATTGGAGTCGGTGCTGCTGAAGCAATATTATCAAAGAAGAAGCATCACCGACTCCAATATTTTTAAAGTGAATGAAGATTATAACAAATCCTAAATTTTAGTCTACAATATGGCAAGTAGTGTGCGCCTTTGATGGTATTCTTATATGAATTAGCAAATTAATATTTATTATATTGGTTACCATGAAATGAGTACAGCTGTAATATCTTACTGTAGTGTAATGAATAAATTATTGTTGGACGCGTAACACATCAGAAATGTATTAAGCTATGTACATATGTTTGCATTAATATTATTCAGATAACTTTTACATAGTTATCAGTTAATTGTATTGCTATTAATTAATGAATCCAATTAACAGTGTTAGTTTGTAACAAGTACATATAATTATAACATCTACTTACCTATATATATTCATAATATTAAGATTGTTAAATAAAGTATCAGTAAAGATCAAAAGAAACATTGTTTTGAATGTAGCATGTAAAGCAATACAGGTTTGCATTACCTGATTATTTCACACTTTTATAGCATTTACAGTAGGATTTGTTTTTGAAGTCAATTCAATTTTTGTTTAAAACTTTTATTTTCAATTTTTGATATTTATTTTTTTCAAACTTTTTTGAAGACAGTTTTTTTGCTAAAGTAATTCCAATCAGACAACTTTATAATAGGCGAGATGGTTAAACAAAAATACCGTAACGTCAAAGAAAACATTGATTCAACTTTTGAAGCTGATAAATGATTTTGTACTTTACCTTTAGTGTAATGTGATCATATTATCTTGAACTTTTTATTTAAGTCATCAGGTCTTGAAATTATAGTAGTTGAATCATATAATATTCATTAAAAAAAGCTTTCAGCCAGTTTGGGAGGGAAGCAGCTCTCTAATCGGACCCTAGGTAGAGTCCTTCATCCTCTGTATCAACCAAGGTTTGACATGACTTTCTTCAGTACAAACTGAAGTAAATGTGTACTGAGATAGCTGTGAGTACAGCTCTTCAGGTAGACAATCAGACCGCTGCACTAAGACACAAATCTGCCACACGGGAGGAAAGAATCGCCTGATCACGGTAACGCTTCGTCCTTGGCCTCGTTCTTTGCTTATGGTAACAATTCAGACATAGCCGTTTGTTTTTCCCATGGCATGCTGAAGGAATTAAGTCAGCTAAAACTTTAAGCCCTTTGAAAAAGCAAAATGAAGGAAGGTGTAAGGATCGGTAGTTTGATGCCAGTACCCGAGTAACACCTGAAAGAGTTTGTACAAAAGAGTTTAAAGTCATGATACTATAGTATTTTGTCCGTGGCGAGGCACGGGTAAACAGCTAGTTGTATAATAAACTTCCAGATAACTAAAAGCAAGAAGTATCATCGATTTTCCGCATCAACATTAAAAAAGTATCTCTTGAAGAAGGCCTTCTACTCCACACGCGAATACATGATGGAAGAAGTATGTGAATATTAGCATTGTTTTCGTTGATTTATTGATTTATTTGATTCTTTGTTCTATTTAATGTTTTGTTTTCCTATCCACCTTGTATGCCACGGAATAATTATTTCTTTTTAAATACAAATAAAATGTAAGAGGTATATTTATTGATAACTGATATTTTATAACTCTCTGCATCCTTCCGTGAAAAACCTGAGCAACGCCAAGTTTAAGACCATCATCCGCAGCTGGCTCACTGAACACCCATTCTACACCTTTGGAGAATTCCAAGAAGAGGCCGCCGGACTTAGAGTCTAGTGAAGAAGGCCAATTGACGCCATCCATGCTGGAATCATCCAGTTTCCGATGAAGACATCAAGTATTCAAGTAATTAAGATATTATACCTGCATCACGACAAAAAGTATCGTTCATCACTCGGGCCAAAGTGTCTTTTTTACTCTGGCTCATATTTAACGTTCAGTTTGTATCAAAAAGTTTCACTTTAGGACCTAGTGATAAAATATACTATTGCTACACCTTTAAACAGCCTAAAGTAGTTTGAAAATCTTAATAATTAGCCATGGGTTGGAGGCACACGCCGGGTACAGGCAACCAATCATCATTACACCGACATTGAATACATACGTCTTTCCTTTGTTATAATGAAGCTACACACATACTTTCAGATTACCCAACTACTAATTGCCTTTGACTTGAGTTGGCAAAACAACAATGCATTCAATCATAACAACTTGCGATAGAATGGTCAGGAAAATCGAGCTTTTGCAGGGTTTCTCTCACTTTACAAATGTTAGATTGCTCAACAAAAGCCTCCAAACTCAACAACAATAGACTATTGTTCGCAGACTCAAGCCTTACAAGTTCAGCCATCAGTTCTCGTAAACAATGTGCAAACATTTTCCATTACATTGATTTCTATCTTGATAACGTTCTATTGAACCTATGAAATTCTATTGAACTGTCGTGATTGGTTTTATTACCCGACTTCGCTTCTTAGCAATATACGGATATAGTAAATTCTAAGCTTAGTTACAAACGTCTTGGGTAAAATCACAACCTTCCCCCAAACTCTCATAAACTGCACATTCTCCTTCTATGGACAGAATTACATTCTGTATAGCCCTGGTTAGCAATTCTATTGTAGTTCTCTATACATTGCTAACAGCCCCTTTGCGCCTGCGCCAAAGTTCAATACCCTATTACACTAAGTTTCTACTAAGCGCTTTAATTTTCAAGATTATTTTACTCACTAAATGGAACAAAAATGTCCAATAAATTTTATGTATTATGTAACTCAATAAAATGTCCACCGACATTTTGACGGTGAGCGTGAACTACTCGTAAATTTTAGACTGCATTTGTGTTAATTCCAACATTATAAAACTATTGATATAACTGTACAAAGGTTTATGACATTTTCAGAAAATAGATCGCCCGATATAGTTTAAAAACTTTTAAGTTAAAGAAAAGCTAAAATTAGAAAAATAAAAGTGACAATTAGCGAAACAAATATTTAATTGTTTGTAAGCCTAAAGGACGACGCGTTATTGGGAGCAATGCAAATGGCTCCCAATTTATTGCTATAACTATACTTGCTAAAGAAGAGCAATTTCGACTATTAGATCATCATCTCGGCAAGGTAACAACAAACAAAATATTATTTTTCTAAGTATAAACATAGTGAGATGAATTATAGTCTTGCTCAAACAAAATAAAAGCTAGTGTTCAGAATTATTTGTTGTACATTATATAATTATAGTAACCCTCAATGATGGAGTCTGTCGCCTGATAAAGTTTACATTGACTTTATCATAAAAATTATGATAAGGTATTCATACCTATCATATCCTATCGGTATGATAAGATATTCATAAGCAGTATCCTTCGGGACAGGTGAGACTACATCTGTTATCTGTAGTTTGATGCAAATTTTGAGCAATAGCCGGCCTTTTAGAAAAATACACTTTGTTAGGTGCAAAACACTGAAAGGAATATTGAATTAGAAGCTGTGGCCATTTTATAGCCAATGTAAGGTAATTACCAAAACAAACGTAATAAACCAGACCCATGCCTGCAGCTAAGCGTTAAAACTGACCGCACAAGTGAATCGAATTTCAGCTGGCCAATTTATTTAGAGTACTGTTTTGCCGATATTTTATGAGCGACTCTATGGATTTTCATAATTTTGTAGCAAGTATATTATTAGATATTATAATAAAATATAATAATGACATATATGTTTTCATAATATAATAATAATATATTTATACAGTAATATATTTAATCGTAGCGAAACATGGGTAAACAACTGATTAACAATAAAAATATCAACAAAGGACAGTGGCTTCTTTGGTAGTGAAGTACAGATATTCACAAGTCCCGATTGAGTTATCTAATATATTTAACCGCAAAGTGCGAAACATTATTAGTTTGTTGTTTCTTTTCCTTGATTTCACGACCAGTAAAAGACGAAGACTGTGTTGGTTATATATGCCTTAACCTGCAATATTATTCTGCATATTGCATTTGCTTTAAAACATGATATTACTCCATTATTTTACTAAACTATGAAGTTTTCATTTACTATGTGATGGATACATACGATAATGAAGTATCGTTCTGTACAATTCATAACTTACTGAATTTGATACCAGATAAATTTAAACGCCACAATTTAACTCGGAAAGAAAAATTCAGAAAAAAACAATCAGACATTTTTGACGTGGTGAGCGTGAACACTCGTAAATTAGACTGCATTTGTGTTAATTCCAGATTATAAAACCTGTGATAACTGTACAACGGTTTGGCATTTAGAAAATAGATCCTTGATATGGTTAAAAGCTTTAAGTTAAAGAAGAAACAAACTGGAAAAATAAAACTGACAATTCCTTGGGAAGCAAAGCCTCATTGAGAACAAAAATTTTCTTTCTTTTGCCTCAAGATATTATAAAACTTCCATACTAGAAGCATCTAGCTAAACTTAAGACCCTTTGTAACCAATACTATTATTCATTGTCTGAATTGTTCTTTGACGGTCCTGGACATTGAATAAAATGTTTTTGTATTATAACTTTATTATTGTGTCTATTATTATCTCAGTAATTTATTGTATAGTTTATAATATATGTTAAGAATCTTATACTATGCATTTATGTTGTACCTATATAGTTTATTATCGTTACTTTTCTAAAGTTTGCTGCATTTGTACAAAGTTTATTTTTCTATTTTGTTTGTAAAATATTCTATATTCTAAGTTACATAATTGCCTATATTATTTGTGATTCTAAGTAAAAGTAGGTATATTTGCAGTACCGCCGTTGTCATTTCATCATTCTGCTCTGTTGTAGAATGTATTATTTGCATGGATGTATTCCAACATCGTCACTATTCACACATTTGCATTGTATTATCTATTATTCTCTCATTAACTTATTGTATGCAGTTTATATTGTGTTAAGTCGTTATACTATCTTGTTATGTTGTACCTATATAGTTTATTATCTGTTATCCTTTTCATACGTTTACCTCTTATATTGTACAAGGTTTGGCTTTTCATTTTCGGTGTGTCTTCTATTCTAGTTATAATGTAAGAATTGTAAAGTAATTGATTCGCCACTTGCATTCTCTGTTATAACACTGTATATTGTTGTTTGTCTCTTAAACTCATATGTCTACTTTATCAAATCACTCATTGTCCAACAAAATATATTTCATGTAAATTCTGCTTGCAATAAATAAATAAATAAATAAATAAATAAATAGCCCTGGTTAGCAATTCTATTGTAGTTCTCTATACATTGCTAACAGCCCTTCCCTGCGCAAAGTTCAATACCCCTATTCCACTAAGTTCTACTAAGCGCTTTAATTTTCAAGATTATTTTACTCACTAAATGGAACAAAAATGTCAATAAATTTATGTATTATGTAACTCAAAATGTCCACCGACATTTTGACGGTGAGCGTGAACTACTCGTAAATTTTAGACTGCATTTGTGTTAATTCAACATATAAAACTATTGATATAACTGTACAAAGGTTTATGACATTTTCAGAAAATAGATCGCCCGATATAGTTTAAAAACTTTTAAGTTAAAGAAAAGCTAAAATTAGAAAAATAAAAGTGACAATTAGCGAAACAAATATTTAATTGTTTGTAAGCCTAAAGGACGACGCGTTATTGGGAGCAATGCAAATGGCTCCCAATTTATTTCTATAACTATACTTGCTAAAAGAAGAGCAATTTACCCATAAGTCATAAGGATAAGGGCCGAAAACTAACTGTACATGATCTTGTGAACTGGGAATAAGCTAACGAAAGGCCAGCAACAATGAAACGCCAACGCGAGTGGAGCGAACCACCCAGTCTTTTTTAGCTTGACCAAGCACTGAAACTTCATCGACAGAAGAAAACTGCGAGGTTATTATTAGAAACAGGCCGAAGGATCGTAACCAACGAGCCACAAGCCAAATCGTCAACCTGATGCGAGCGGATGGCTTATACCCGTCCGGCCAAAGCGTCACCGCGAGCAAAGCCAAGCACTTAATTCCTTCAAGGTTGGCATAGGAAAAACGAACGGCCTATGTTCTGCAAGGTTACCATAAGCAAAGCCCTCGGGGCCAAAGAACGAAGCGTTGCCCTGATGCAGGCGATTCTCCCCAACCCAGTGCGGCAGATTTGTGACTTGAGTGCAGCGGTCCGATTTTCTTCCTGTTAGAGCTGTTCTCACAGTTATACTTAATACAGCTGTACCGAAGAAAAATCACGTCAAACTAGCGATAGATACCGAGGATGAAGGACTTGAACCTAGGGGCTGATTAGAGGGCTGCTCCTCTTCCAAACTGGCTGAAAGTTTTTGTGTTGAATATTATATGATTCAACTACAAAGTTCAAGATCTTATGAATTAATATATTATTTAGGTCAAAGGAATATGATTAGATTAGATCAAGTACAAAAACATTCATCCGAAGTTGAACTATTATTGCGGACATTTTCCATCGTTAGTAAAATAAAGAACACGACGTTTCGGGATCTGCAATCTGATCCCGTCTTCAGGTGAAAGTAACCTAAAACATAACACAGAACATTAGAAAATGAGCTAACCTAAAGTAGTCAGCGTAGCTGACCAGTCAAACTCTACCAAACAACATGTAGTTGTTAAAGTCTAACAAAAAATTAAATCATAGAAACTAGGAGTAGCCTAGAAAAAACAAAACTACAATATTACAAACACAAGCCACACTATGAAGTAAACAAGTCACCGGAGTAAATTCAAAACGAATCACAAAACACGTCCACTAACTGAACGAGCTAACCCTGATTGGCCGGTGACTGGCCAGTCACACACACTAGCAGCAGGCTAGCCAACTGTAACAAAGAAATACAAAAATCCCTATTTATGCACAGCCAATGGGAGAAAGGGGACGACTTACATGAGTTAAGTTCTCTGTGTCCTGTTTTGCGTCCTTAATACCATGCTATGAGTTTTTTGAGTTGTTTCTTGTTGAAAATTAACTTGAATTACTCCGGTGACTTGTTTACTTCATAGTGTGGCTTGTGTTTGTAATATAGAAGTTTTGTTTTTCAGGCTACTCCTAGTTTCTAAGATTTAATTTTTTGTTTGACTTTAACAACTACGTTGGTAGAGTTTGACTGGTCAGCTACGCTGACTTTGGGCTAGCTCATTTTCTAATGTTCTGTGTTATGTTTAAGGTTACTTTCACCTGAAGACGGGATCAGATTGCAGATCCCGAAACGTCGTGTTCTTTTTTGTTCACTAACGATGGAAAATGTCCGCAATAATAGTTCAACTTCTGAAATCCTCCCATCGCCAACAAAAAACTTCAAACAACATTCATCCGCTTTAAAATAAGAAATACATTTTTTTCTTTAACAATACTGTATTTGTTTTTAACAATCTCGCCTATTAGGGTCTATACATTTTGGTCTGATGGGAAACTTTGGCAAAAATAAACTGAATTCAAAAATGATTAAAATGAAATGTCTTTAAAAATATATCAAAATTTTTGAATAAAAACATTTAACAAAAACATTGAACCGACTTCAAAAATAAACCTAAAGTAAAATGCTCTAAAAATTATGAAATATTTTAAACAATGCAATTATGTATCATTCATTCTTTCATATGCTACATTCATAAAAATGAGTTTCTGATGGCTTACAGCGTACAGGTAATAATTTATCAATTACAGTACAGTAAAGTAAAATAATCTAACTGTAATCATTACATGATAACCAACATAGTAAATATTAGATAGAATACCACTATATGCGCACACCATTCGCTATATCGTGAACTTTTATTCGTGAGTTCACGAGTTAAATCTTTGTTCACTTGAAAAAATGTTGGAGTTGGTGCTGCTAAAGCAATGTTATCAAAGGATTAGCAGCACCGACTCTCAACAATTGTTTAAGTGAATAAGGATTATAACACCCCACAAATTAAAGTTCACAATATGTCAAATAGTGTGCGCATATAGTGGTAATCTAATATGTATTGGCAACTTAATTTTTATTATAATGGTAACCATCAAATGAGTTCAGCTGTACTATCTTACTGTATTTTGATGGATAAATTATTGCCTGTACACTGTAAAACATTAGAAACTCATTTTATATAAATGTAGCATGTTAAACAATACATTATTATAAATTATGTAATTAATTAGTTATAATAATAAATAATTGCATTTATCCAATTATTTCAAACATTTTAGAGCCTTTTACTGAAGTTTGTTTTTGAAGTCTGTTCAATTTTGTTGTTAAAATGTTTTTTAGAGAGCTCACGCGTATATGAAGTTCCACATGGAACGCTCAAATCGTGTTCTGGGAATATTAGGAACGATGTTCATTTCATGTTTAATACACCATCTTGCATTGGCAATAACATTACGGTTATCAGAGGTCATCAAATCCAGTTTTTTCTGGTTTGAAACAAGCGTATCTGGCCATTTAGCCAAACTAGTTGGAATCTTTGCCACGTGTCCTCAAAATACTCAAGTGTCAAAACCGAGGACGCAACATTTGAAAATCTTGGCTTATTTTAGGTATAAGACTTTAACTACTCGTAAACGAGAACTATTTTTCAACTAAGTTAATTTCTCACTAGAGTTCGTAGGCCTACCTGACTTTAAAAAAATAATTCTTCGTAAGGTGGTCTCCGTGATTAAAATATTTACCGATATTACACACGTTTTCCATGGGTTTTCAGTGATCGAGGAGAACACGACGTTTCGTGATCTGAAATTTGATCCTGTCTTCAGGTGAAAAGTAACTTAAAACATAACACAACACAGCCTAAAACTAATCAGCGTAACCAATCTCAACTTTTTAACCCGAGAAATTCTACTATCGTCAACAACAAACTTCAAAAATAAGGTGGCAAATAAGCAAAAACGAACATTAACTATCAATTCGTATAGAAAAGTAGTAATAAGACTAAGGTGATTTTGAAAATGGTTCAGCAGGAACTTAGGCCAAGCTGTGACGTGTAACAATCATAGCATACTGGTAGATACGACGAGATAAATTTGAGAACCAGCGAGAGGTCGCATAAGTATTTAATAAATATTTCGTTTCCGTCGCCAGTAGTCTTTCCCAGTGAGCTGGAGACAAAGAATATCTGCGCTATGAAATGTCCCTTTTATCGATGAGTCAAGAATGACATTTTTCTCTTGACCTTTTTGAGCCATCCCCAATAAACGGGATGCTCAGTGACTTTTCTTTGGTTGATGAACTCCATATAAAGTGGTTGGGATGGGATAAAGTCTTGAATGTTATTATACAGGGTGTTTTTTTAAACGCAACCCAACTTTCAAACTATAGTAAGTCATTTTTACAAGCGCTATATGGTCATACATTGTATCATTGGTTTGTTAACTTCAAAATCTATCACATAGTATGTATTGTTGCAGTAATATAGTGGTTTTTATTTGATAATTTTATGTTATTGTAAAATAAACGCAATCATGGTTTTTAGCAAAGATCAACGAGTGCTTATTGTTGAAGAACACTTAAGAAGAAGATAATTTCTTTTTTTGTCAAGAGGAATTTGGGGTCAGGTTTACAGGTGTTAATATTCTAAAAAATCTAAAATTCACATGATTGTAAGGATTTTAACAAAGTAGATTTTGTAGGGAACGGAAACCATAACAGAAGGCGGACTGTACTGAATGAAGAAGTGACGGACAATGTTAGGGTTGGATTAGAAAATTCTCTAAAAATCTTTCAAAATTTTGAAAAAACAAAAGCAGATAGCCTACTAACGCCTGGATACTTGATCTTGACAAAAAATATTATATCGCTCTTCAGTATTATTCAACAATAAGCACTAACTAATCTTTGCTAAAAACCATGATTGCGTTTATTTTACAATAACATCAAATTAGCAAATCGAAACTTCTATATTACTGCAACAATTCATACCATCTGATAGGTATTGAAGTGAACAAACCAATGATATAATTTACGACCTTATAGCGCTCGTAAAAAATGACTGACTAAAGTTTGAAAGTTGGGTTGCATTTTAAAAAACACCCTGTATGTGCTGATTTTAGAGCAAAAGCTTTGCTTCACATCATTAATCAGTATTTCGTAGATGAAACCTTTTAAGAAAGACTGAAGCTATCTGCTGATTGGATTATTTATGAAAAGGTAAACAACAATACGTATAGTTATAGGCCTGTATCACTATTTCCAACTATTTCTAAGACCTTTTTGACTTTCTGACAGTTAAAGCCAATGTACACTTTCCATAACAATGCGAGCAGATTGTTGAACAGGAGGGGAAGTATTCATAAACTGTTAATAAGATCGGGAAAAGGTTAGGAAAACCAAGGAATTCCAACTGCCTAAGAAGTTTTGTATTGCAAATAAATTACGTATTTAATAATATCTCCATTTCAGACATAGGTTTACGTAGATATACAGGTAAACAAACAAAATAAACAGCTTACGAACAAGTTGTATTGCTCTAAGTATAACAACAAGCAAGTCTCAGAGACGTATGTATATTATTGCTTCAAAGGATAGGAAACACAATAGTTCAGATTGCTTAAGTAAACATGGTTTCGAACATTATATTATATTCAAACTTTTATGGATGATCATCCTTCCATTCATCCTGAAATTATACGTTTCGGCATATAATCGTTACCATCGTCAAAACAAACAACATCACATTTCAAGTTTAAAACTTATTTCATAACAACAACAACTGTAATGATTTATATACGTTTAAAACATTGCAATTGAAATTGCATCCCACATAAACAATATGAAAGTGGTTTACAGTTATTTTGAACAGTTTTATTCCAAACACCAGGGGTTGCGGGTATAAACATGCATTTTACCCCATTTATTTATTACCTTACTTCTGAAATAATGTAAAATAAATTTTAAATACAACAGTTCTCTATTACAATTTACAAATGGTATTATACAGCTAATTGTGAGATCTTTATAACAGTGTGTTGCTATTAACATTTGACAAGAGATATTCACAGCTAAACACATAGGCCGTTGGAACGTTGTTTGCAGCGTAACGCAGTCAGTCAACACTACAACCAATTATTTCAGAAACTTGTGACTTGAGTATGTTCAACCATTGGTTTCGTAGTTCTAGCAAGAAATGGTATATGCCAGCTAACAGCATCGATAACCGTTATTTCCTAACCCTTGGGAACAGGCTTAACAACATCAGCTTTTCAAGGCGTTGTGAACTGTATTATCCTAAAGTAAAGCTCGTGCGGAACTGTGGAGTAGTTGTGTAGAAGAAGGCTAAGTTAAAACCAATTCTCGATCATCACGAGCTTTACTGCGGTGCCTGGCCCTGCACGGCCTGTAGCGAACAAGCCACGCATGCACAGTCAATGAGCATTCCACAAAGTCTTCTTTGATAGTCTCAAATATTCACATACTCGTATTTCTCCTTATTCAGGATGTTCCAGTTATGTTATACATCCTGTACAAGAACAAATGTACTATACGGTATACCCGTAACTTTAAACTATTATGTTATTCTGAATTCATTTGTTACTGATCCATTAGAAAAATTGATCACTATTGAAATCTAACTAATTTCGAAATTAAAATTTACAGTTAAACAATTTTGGACTTGAGAAAAATATTCAAAACGTCGGAGCTAAGGATTTATAAATAAAACTCATGCTACAATAAAGGTGAGAACATACAAACACTGGGTGTGGTTACTTTGAATGATTCAGTTACTTTTAGTTCAAATTGAACATCGGTATAACACGAAGTGGTAGGCCTACATTGTTTATCATATCGAGACCTGTGACCGTGCGACTGAATCCTATTTCGGGATATCCGATATTGCCAAAGTTTAGATTGCCACAGATGACAACTCAACATGATACCAGCTGTTGTGATGTTACTGCCGACAAATTGATATGTATTGAGATTGTTGTTTGTTGCACGACTCGTTCTTGTACAGCTTTGTACTTTATTGTGTGAGTTCACCTCAACAAGTGATGATTTATCTATATTTACATAAAACGGTTATCTTGAAGTCATTAAACACAACACATTGAGTTTTAGTTACAAAATAATAATTATTGAATTTTATTGTCAGAGATTAGATATATTTAAACTCTAAATCTAAAACAAATAGAGAAACCGATCAATTTAAAATAATAAGTTCACATAGAGGATCTAGCGGTAACTGATTCGGACTATGATTGATTTCTATATAATAAAAACTGTGTTTGATACATTAGTTAAATATGAATGCGCAAAGAACAACTTAAACACATCCAAATAACTATACACTGAGCATTTTTAGATGAAAGTAGCAAACTGTTAAACATCTTCCTTGGCCAAAGAATGGTCAAATTTCTGCACTAAGTTAAACTGATCCATATTATTGTTAACACAATAGTACTACTTGAGTTCGAGCTGTCGATCTCACTGTCAAGCTCAATAAACTCACCGATGGAAGCAGTTTTATAGGTTAAATAGGAACATACAGAAAGCAGTTCAAGATCTAATTTAAGATTAACACCGTAGGATTGCTTCTTATATCCTTCATTGCTTTTTGTAACTACTATTCCTTGCAGGTAAACGTAAACCGATTCTCTTACACGAAGAGAATACGTTGTCGTGCGTCCAAGCAATTATAGTAATGGCTCATTGTAGTTAATTGTGTGGCTCCATGTAGGGTAAAAAGTTATACTTTCGTAAACAAATACATATTGAACTATCAAAGCATTGAAAGTATTACAGGGAGAATTATAAGACTCAGTTGAATATT
This sequence comes from Matsumurasca onukii, assembly GCA_018831715.1. Classification (NCBI taxonomy): domain Eukaryota; kingdom Metazoa; phylum Arthropoda; class Insecta; order Hemiptera; family Cicadellidae; genus Matsumurasca; species Matsumurasca onukii. The sequence continues at coordinate 33,246,068 of CM032064.1, forward strand.
GCAGATTCTAAATCACTAAAACAGTTTGAAACCTATTTATGATTGTACATTAATTTGAATGACATATCTGCAAATCTTAGCTTAACTCGTGTGAAAGGGTCAGTTACTACTACGGATTGCTAAAAGTAATGTTTACAATCGGAGTATAATAGTTGATAAGTACAGTATAATCTTGAATAAGGAAGCTATTTAATCGCATTACTTACTTCAGCTCTAAAAATTGTCGTTATAACCGTAGTGTAAACGACGAGATGATTGTTTCTGCAGGCGACTAAATCTACTTATCCCTGGTTTAAGCGGAAAGTGATGATAAGGCGGGCGACGGCACTATTCGACTTCACCCTCTCGCCTCTCTTCACCCTCTTGACGTCCAGGGACCAGCGCTTTCACGACACGACACACTTGTTCCTGTCCAGAGCGTCGTGTATGTTGTCAATCATGGGTGCGTACACCTCCTTGTACGTGGTCACCGTGTCCGTCGCGTCCACTGTCTTGATCAACTCCTTGAACACGGCCACGACTCTCCAGTTGTAACGCGCACTGCACTCCACGTAGCCGCACTTCCAGTGTTTCTTCACCAGGTTCTGTATATCGCGCCTCTTCTCCACACTGTTGCCTCCGATGTCGCCGGGGTGATGACCCGACTGGCCGCCGCACACCACCGCCCCCGAGCCGACTGCACCGCCCCCGCTGCAAGCCGTCATCAGCCGGTCCTGTTTGTTACCGACTACTAACAGTGGCACGTTGCGTATGTCACGGCTCTCGGCGATCTGCTCGCGCATACTGCGCACGTACTTGAAGGTGTCCACGTCGGACAGATCGAACACCATGATGTACGCTGTGGCGTTGCGTAGCCCGTAGAACCGGTAGTTAGCCCACTCGTGGTAGGAGTCGGCCGGAAAGGATGTGATGGGTGGCAGGTCGGTGATTTTCAACTGGTACAGCCGGTCATTGGTGATCACCGAAGGGAAGTAAGTGTGTTTGTCTTCTGTTGTCACGTGCTCGTCCGAGAACTCGTTCCATACGAACTGCTGGAAGAATAAAACAAATATGTCAGCCTTAAATATTAATTCGGTATATTAATTACGTGTTGTTTTTATTTTAATTCATTTAAATGGGCTGTTTACAATAAAGATGGCACCTCACCGACTTTCTTTTATTCGGTGTCAATCAGAGGGTTAGAACTTGTTGAGTTATTTTATGTAGTGACTACATTACAGTTTAACAATTATGTTTTGGTTATCATAATCAGCAATTTACCATCAGTAGTTCTAAGTTAAGCTATATCTTGCGTTTATAGTTTTCTATATCTATAGTTTATAATTTATCTATCGTTTATAGTTTTCTATAAAAGAAAGTATTATATAAAAGAAAGTGTCCTGACTGACTGACTCATAATCAGACCACAGCCCAAACTACTGGGCCTAAAAAGTTGAGACTTTGCACACCTGTTCGTGGTAGCCCAAAACCACCCACTAAGAAACGGTTTTGTAAAACTCTTATTTTAAGGGTGGTTTTCGAGGGGGTAAAATTAAGCAAAAATGGGCCGTGTACGTCTTTACTATTTGACCGCTAGCACCTAAACGAGTGATCCGATCTTCAATCTGATGAAAAATTGTTAAGGTGGCGTAAAATTATCTACAAGTTTTGTTTTAAACATGTTTTTGTATCTCTCTCAGTTTACGAGTCATTGAGCAAAATTAAAAAAACTGGTCACTTGGCCCAGTTTCCACCAACCATATCGACTGCACTGCCGTCACGTTCTATTATCGATCTATATCGTATTGTTGCTGCTTCGTAGAATTTCATTAATCGATGTCCTGTAAATCTACTCTTTAGGCCTTGCAGAATACTTTATTTATTCCACGTTTATTCAGACTAAGATACTTACCTGTACGTTGAAACAGTTATATTACTGTTCTAGAATAGTTATAGGTTCGAATTCTTCAATACTGCAGCTGTACTGTACTCAGTACTTCAATACGGAAAATTAAGGAATTGTCTAATTCTAAAGATGTATTGAATGAGTATTGGTGATTTTTACATGCTGAATTAAAAGTATAAGTATTTGTAACGGATTTGTAAGTATTTGTAAGATGTCAAATTTTGGTGTCAAGGTTTTTCTCGCCAGGTGACACATTTTTTGTAAACAAAGGTCTAGCTTATCTACGAGATGAATAAAATAGGTTTTTGGCTGTGCATTGCAATGAATCCATTGGTTTCTGGTTATTTGCTGTTTATATACATTGCAAAGCCCGAAACCGGCGTAAAAATGTCTGTGACGTTTTTAAGGCATCTTGGACCGCTTATATCTCAAAATTGGCTGAAGCTATGGCAGTGAAACTTCGTTTAATGGTTTAACTCATTACGCAGTGTGTCTTTAGCAATATTTTGTACCCATACAACGGCCACAAAATAAATGGCCAGTGACCAAAGTGGGCACTGAACACGTTTTTACGGCATATTGGACCGCATTTAACTGAAAATCGGTTGAAGCTATGGTAGTGAAACTTCGTTTAAAGGCTTAACTCATTACGCAGTGTATCTTTAGCTATATTTGTGTTTATACAATATCCACAAAATAAATGGCGAGGGACCAAACTGGGCCCTGAAAACGCCGGAATGGCGGGATTACTATGACTCTCTCAAGGTACAGTATTTGGCTTCTGTTTGTCTGTACATTGGAATGAATCCATCGGTTTTTGATAACTCAAAATATAAAGTCTTATTACTCTACACAGTTCCAATTTGTAAATTTTAAACTGCTGCAGTTTTAAAAATGGTTTGTTTATTATAAAGAACCTTTTTACTTGCACTACCATAAAACAATACAAGATTCAATATAATCCATTTATTGAAGCCATCAATATTAATTTTTTGTAAAAAGCACACAATTGCTTATACTTGGTAAACGAAGCGTTTTTCGTAAAACAGTGGTTTCAATATGGCTTCTTTGTTTGCCGACCTCCCGTGGTTAAGCTCGATGGTTATGTCTTTTGTCTACGTGTACTACACAGTTGGCATAGGTAACTAACAGGAACACATATTATTAAATTTTGTCGCCATAATACAACATTAAAGACAACCGTGCGAGGAACAGGTACGTCAGCGAGGAAACTTTAAGAAACTTTCATAATGCAGGAACAGGTATAAGGATCAGTAGTTTGATGGCAGTACCCGAGCAACAGCCTGCATTTGGACAAATAGACTTTAAAGTCATGATACTATAATATTTTATCCGTGGCGAAGCACGGGCACACATCTAGTGTATATTATATTACTAAAATTAAGCTTATAAAATTTAATACGGCCGCCATTTTTAAACCGAAAGTGAAAATTAGTCCAATTTATTTTTTAAATATTGGTGTTAATTATATTAATATATGTGCAAATGTTTATATTTATAACTTAATAGACCTCGATGATAAAACTTATTTTCTGAAAAACACGGGCAGACGGAAAACTAAGCGTGATAAGCCTATGTGTTTTACGAGTAGGTTATTTTTTGTTATGTCCTGACAAACCACCTGGTGAAGTTTGATCCCGTAATTACTGGACACCCTGTATAAAACCCATAACCCTGCATTTATAACCGGCATTAAGAAGTAATGATCCATAATACCATAGTTGAGCAATTTCCTTGGTCGTATACAAGGTGTCTCAGACCACCCGTATCATATGTATATCTCGAGAACGGGTTGGTCGACTTGAGTGAAATGAAAATTCCAAATTAAAACCGGTTCAAAGAATTCAGGATAATTATTTTCTACTTTCTATGTATGGCCAAAAACAAGGTAAACTTTGTATTGTTTAACGAGGCGAAGTTAGCACTACAAAGTCTCTATACCACTCAACCTCGACCTTTACCTAGCGTTGCCGTATAGTCACATTACAAATGTAAGTGGTGACTGCGGGGACTCGAACTCGCGCCAGCAGGCGATGAGCTCCAGGTCGCGCACGATTCCAGCCCGCCACGGGTCTACTTACGCGGTACCGCTGCATACGATGAAAATGTGTATACCAAGAGATCATAATTCATCACTTTTGACTTTTTGTGTAAATTACATACATTTTTTAAACGTTTTGGTAAATTATACCCTACGAATTACGTTTTTGGCCGCCATTTTGAAACGCCTTAATGTTTTTCAATAAAACTTTCACCAATGTTGTCTAAGTACATAGATCTTTACAACGGTACACAACACGATAGGGTTTAGTATTTGAAAAAAATTAGATAATCATAGTAGACCATTTTCAAAATTTGGGGTTTTTTGGTGGGTGCTAAGGTGTTTGAAATAGCATGTTGTTGTATACCGTTGAAAAACTTACGTCATGACAAGTAAAAACCAATAATTAGATTTTCGTTTTGAATAATATTAATGTTAATACAGGGCATTTCGAAATTCAGTTTATTTTTAGATTTTCAGCCGCCATTTTGTAACGGCTCAACAAAAATCAAATTTTTCTTCATCATTGTTTTTCATTTAAAGAGAGCTTTAAAATGATGTATAGCATAACCCCCTTTTATATTTGAAAATTTCGAAATTTGAACCCATGACCCTCGGTTTTAAATACGCCCTGTATACTAGAAAGTAGAAAATAATTTTCCTGAATTCTTTGAACCGGTTTAAATTTGGAATTTTCGTTTCACTCAAGTCGGCCAACCCGTTCTCGAGATATACATATGATACGGGTGGTCTGAGACACCCTGTATAAAAAGACCTTACACCATGTACGGTTTGGCCTCATTCCTCTTTTTGGAAAGGGTGATGGGAGTAATGCCTTATCATACCAATAAAACGATCTATTAATCATGATTTGTTGCCTGCCAAGACTATACGCAAACAAAAGTCATTCGATAAAAAGAATATTACAGTATAAATGTGTACTAGCAGAACTTTTCTGGATGTGTCTATTTCTTGTAAAATAACCCGTATTCTTACAGAGTACAGATAAATGAACTATAAAATGTATTATAAAAGGCTTATTCAATCTAAATATAAGAGCTTAACGGATTTCAATTCCGCACCGCCATAGACAGCAAACACAATATTCAATTTCAAACCAACCAAAAGCCGACTAAATGGGTTAGGATTAAATGGGTTTGGATTAAATGGATTTGGATTAAATGGGTTTGGATTCAATAGGTTTGGTCCAGCGTTTTCCTCAGTTCAACCTTTATCCATATTCAATAGGACTAGACTATTTCCAAAATGCGCTATCTGCAGTTTGAAAAGATTTGGCAACTCGCAAAAAAATGTCAGACAGTAGGTTTTAAGATATCTTTTGATATGTTGAAAAACAGTTAGAAAGAAAAATATTTTAAACTCGTGTTAGGTAGCTTTATAATTACACATTATTAGTTTTTCGTAATTTCAGACGCAATTTTCACGACAGTTCGTTTTGAAAATATTTAAATGTCTTGTATTTATGTCTGAAGATCCTACTTTTCAGATGACTCTACGCGTGAATACAAGTCTATAAACACAAGGTATTTAAATATTTTGAAAAGGGCCCTACAACTGGGTATTTACATAACTTTAAGTTTGGAACTGGAAAGAAATCATGGCTCACTTTGGAACTTAAATATCTTTGATTTTCAAAACAAACGCTTGTATATTTTCATTTATATAGCTGATTTTGGACCGGTATTCCAAGCTGTCAATAAAACTTGGAATTTGTTTAAAGCGCACATTGGCACTGTAAATGACGCAGTAGAAAATAGAGCATTTGGGGACTAAAGAGTGAACGCAGATAGCTCATTTTGTTTCTTGAAATACTTGAAAAATAACTACACGGATTTTAATGATGACTAAGTAGAATTTCAAAACGTCAATATGAAAATGTGCAGACTACGCACTCTGGAAATGCCCTTAGAAACCATGCGTGTTTGAAGAACGCTACTGGGCTGTTCCGTTACTCATTGCTACAACTTTGCTTTGCTTTGCTGTAACTTTGCTTCAATTTCACAAAGCGTAAAGGTTTCCTTCTTTCTCGTTGGCTGCTAATGGTGAAAGGAAGCAAAGCATCTATATATCTGTTTACCTGGACAATGGAAGTCTTGCCGACTCCTGGCGGGCCGAGCATTATCACCTTCACCAGATCCATCTGTTACCTGTGGCAGCTCCGCTCATCGGGCATCCCCGGCCCCGCGTCGTGCACCGACCGTTATCTGCAACCAGCCAACCACCCGTGTCAGATATGCAGAATTCAGAACCTATGTACCAGTGCACACTGCACTGCATCCATACTGACAAGTGACAACCCATAATCCTTGCGACATCATCACAACATACATATAGGAGTAGGCCTATAGTTAAAACTATCCCTGAGTTTCTCATTTTCAGTTTCAAAGATTTAAAATGTGATATAACTGAGTTTTCATTCTTATTCTTAATACCGGGTGGCTACGATAAAGTGTCCTAAACGGGTTACAGGAGTACTATTAGAGCTAGAAAGATGAAACCAACTTTTTTCTCTGGAAATCGTACATGGAGATTTCAGGAAAAATTCAGCATCGTACATGGAGATTTCAGGAAAAATATTTTTAAGATTCTCAGTATACAGAGTGTGTCAATACTGAGACTCACGGGGTCAAAGCTCGAGATTTTTAAATACAAAGGTGGGTCATACAGTACTTAATTTTTAACAGAAGACAGTTCTCGACATTTTGACGAAAATACTTTTAGATATGTTGCCTCGTTACCAAACTAGAGCTATAAACGTGAATTGCGTAAGCTTTTACGGGACGCCCTGTAGTCAAATTGTCAGTTCGATTACAAATATGGTGTTTACATATTATTACGCAGAATTTGACGAGCTTTTTAACGGTATGTCGTAAAACATGCTATTGAAACATTTCTAACCTCAAAATAGATGTAAACATTGAAGTTGCTTTTATCATGAATAAGTCAAAAACATTAAATACTCGTAGTAAGGTATATCATGTTGTCATGAGTCACGCACGATTCCAACCCGCCAAGGGTCCGCTTGGCTATAAAACGTAGTAGATATACAACTGTATTTTTCACTTAAACGCTCACTTTCTATTACTGAGTAAAAGCCGTGAAGAGAAAATAAATACAACCGCTAGAGTTTACTTGTGCTAAAGAGTTAAAGAGACTGTGAAGTAAATCTCACTGAAGTTGTTTCACCGTTACTCGTAAAAGCCGTGAGGGAGCCTCTTCTATGCAATGTAAATCACTTTGATATAGCCTATTTCCACCGATAATCATTCAAAACATCTGGACAGTTGAATTCATCTCTGTATCTATACGTAAATATGTGTATTGATCCTTCTTTATCAAAGCACACCTGTTCTATTAAGAGGATTGATCACCCCAGAAAAAGTAGTTTAAAACATGCTTTCGTAGTCCCCGGTTTAGGACGCTATTTTCGGTGTAGAGATTAGAACGTTTGTTTTTATGTTCTCAAAGGTTGCTTTTATAACCTTTTTTAATCTTAGGCCGATATTAACAAACAAATGTTAAAGTTGGCCAAAAATAGGCTATTTCAAAGTATAATATTTTTTTCACAAGCAGTTTTGCTTTTTTGTGTACAAGCAACACTCCTACCTAATCATATAAACCATTTGTATGTTTTGGCTCATAAACGGCGTCGAAAACAGGGCAGTACGAAACCATGTTTGCCACTTTTTGAGTTAGTGGAGCAAAGTTGGAATATCGCTACTACCATTTCTCTTGACTGGCAAGATCTTCAAAGAGTGGTAAGCATGGGTTCTTACTTGGTTGACTAATCTTCTCAATAACTTCACTCCTGGCAAAATTGTTTTATGACAAGAAACATTGACCACCGTTGTGAGTTGTTAATACTCGTAACATCCACCGTAACACAGTTAAAAACAGTGTTGAATTTCATTGTTTTGACACAATCAATTCTGGTTTGCCCACAATTTATATACTAATTGCAGCAAACTCTATTTCACAAGGACCAATTTGTGGAAATAAATTATTTTATTTGTGTTTTGATCATAAAACTTTAATTTTTGATTTTTTGTTTCGAAAATCTGGGCATATTACTACCTTGAGTGGTTAAATGAAACATGTAATTTACTTTCAATTGTACTTTCAGTAAACATCAACATCAGAAACAGCGGGGCTTTAAGATTCGTGACAATCTTTACGCTTAGTTCTTTTTGCTTAGAAAGTCGGAGAACAACGAGTATAATAGAAATGCTGTATTGAATTAGTGGTTTCCAAACGTTAATCCATTCAAAAGTTCAACACTCCAGCAACTTTTAAACGCTTCATGAGGATTTTAAGACACCTTATATTTTGGAAAAGGTATATATCTTTGTTTGAGTCTTAACTCTCTAGCGGTAATTCTGAATAGGTCAACCACAAACCTGTTCAGTTCGGTTTGACATCATATCGGTGTACCTTTTAGGTCTTTATTTGTTTGAAAATTGTGCATCTACATTCCGAAATATACGACACGTGCAAGATATTTATAGAATTGGTTTGTATTTTTCTTTTCTTTTAAGTTAACTCGCCAGTCACTATGCGGGTCACTAGGCGTGGTCCTATGCGGTGACCTTAGAGAGGAATCAAATTCCGACCGTTTTACTGCAATGTTAGGTGGGTTTACATTTTACTCATGAGAATGAACCTTACTCGGAAGAAAATTGTATGTTGTCATCACGTAGTCAAGCCTTACAAATCACCGCAAACTGCGTTCGAAAATACGGCCGTGTTCTAAAAATCTGCAAGGTCAAATAATCCAGAAAAATAACAGGTCAAATGTTTAAACTCCTTTAATTTTAAGCCGGTTAAACGTTTGAACAAAATATAATCTGACCACAGCTTTTTCGATTTAATTTTTCCAACAATTACATTTAATTTTCCCTTAACTACCACTGTAAAGATTTGACAAACTCGTTTTAAAATGGCAACGAAATAAAACTGGCAATGTCCTGTTCATTTTTATATGCATGAAAACATGAAAGGTTGAGTAGCAGTTGAAAAGGACGGAAAAGGAGATAAAGAGGGCTGAAGAAGCTGGTGAGAGGGTGAGAGACTCTTACAGCCTTTAAGGGAGGGGCAGCGAGGTGGTGATGAGAAGCCCGGTGGAAGGGGGTGTTGTCTGTCTGTGTTGTAGTTAACCTTCCTTATCGCTCAAATAAGTTCACCCCGTGACACAAAAGAGGCAATCGGTCGACAATAAAACAAATATTTGGATGTTTCAATAATTATGTCAGTACGAATGAGTGCAACATTTAACCAAAAACAGGAAGCTGTGTGCGCAGTGACAATGTATCTAGTTGTACGGTACATGAAAGTATTTTTGAAGTGTATTGCACTATTAAAAATAAATACACCCAATTTGAACTTTTCACCGTGAATATTTTGGTGGAACCGTAACATGTGAGCATAAGGTAAATATAAACATAGAGGAAGACTGGTTGAGACAACCATTAGTTATGGTTAGTTGGGTATAAATTTACCAACATTCGTAGGTCAGTTAAAAAGTGAGGCATTTGGAGTCCAAGGTTCCAGGTTCCATCCCAGCCGATGCTTTTCATTTTTCAAAGCAACACCATACTCCGATAATACTTTCTTTATAAAATCTTTCAAAAGAGTTCTGGAGATTTCTTAATAGTTCAGGCCCCCTGGAAATCCATATTCAAAATTTTAAACCAATTTTAACTAAAATTTGAACGTGAGCGATCCCCATAAAAGCACAGCCAATACTAAAGAAAAGTAAGTGTACAAACACTACCAAATGTGTCCTTGTTTCCCACGAACAACGAAGATTTCAAAACTTGTTTTGATAATTACAAAAGAATCTAATGGAATGTCATCAACGCTGCAAAAGCTTGATATTAAATAAAAGTAGTGCTGATGAGAATTCACATCACAAAACTGCTTGAGCCATACTCAACAACAATAAAAATAGATCAACTGGCAGATGAATCGAACACATTAGGGGTCCATAGAGGATTGCTGTTGAGTTGAATAATTTATTTTCCTCGGTATAGGAAGGTGCTGACTAGGGGAAATTAGAAATCTATATAAATAAAATAAGACTTTTGTCTGTACATTGCAAAGAATCCATCAGTTTTTGGTTATTTGGTGTTCATATACTTTGCATAGACCGAAACTGGTGTCAAAAATATTCCTGTCTGTCTGTCTGTCTGTCTGTAACGTTTTTAAGGCATCTTGGACCGCTTATAACTCAGAACCTACTGAGGCTATGGCGGTGAAACTACGTTTAAAGGTTAAACCCATTGCGCAGTGTGTCTTTAGCTATATTTTATACCCATACACCATCCAGAAAATGAACGGCGAGGGAACAAAGTAGGCATTTTGCACGTTTTAAGGAATTTTAGACCGCTTATAACTCGAAATCCGTTGAAGCTATGGCGGTGAAACTTCATTCAAGGGTTAAGCCCATCACGCAGTGTGTTTTTAGGTATATTTTATGTCCATATAACATCCTCAAAAAAACGGGTGGATGGCGGGAGTACTATGACTCTCACAAGGTAGCTAACACTTATCTATTAAAATAAAATAGGGCTTTTGTCTGTACATTGCAAAGAATCCAGGTTTTGGTTATTTGGTGTTTATATACTTTGGATAGACCGAAACTGGTGTCAAAAAATCCTATCTGTCTGTCTGTAACGTTTTTAAGGCATAATGGGCTGCTTATAATTCAAATTCTGACGAATCTATGGCGGTGAAACTTCCTTTAAGGGTTTAGCTCATTACGCAGTGTGTCTTTAGCTGTATTTTATACCCGTACATCATCCAAAAAATAAATGGCGAGGGTTCAAAGTGGGCACTGAACACGTTTTTAGGCGTTTCGGACCACTTATAAGTCAAAATTGGCTAAAAGTATGGCGGTCAAACTATGTTTAAGGGTTAAACCCATCACGCAGTGTATCTTTAGCTATATTTCATACCCATACAACATCCACAAAATAAATGGCAACACTCTTATAAACTAAAAAGAGAGAAGGTGGTGAACTAACAGGCAAACTATATGGTTTTCTAAGGATATATAGGAAACTTTTTTGTTTATTTTAAATTTGCAATTTTCTTAAAATATACACACAGCTATGTTAATAAAGCCCCGAGGCGAAGCGCGGGTACTCTCAGCTAGTATATCTCTAAGTACGCAAAATGCAGACTCAACGGCATAGTTATGAACACAAAATATCTTGATGCAGAAACGTTAGTTCTTAATAGAACAACGAATTTAGATCAAACACTGAGCCATAAACACACAAACTTCATAGTAGTATGGAAATATAGAAATGAACTGACGACATTTCTACATTAAGAAACAAATATTGAAACTACTGTATTCGGTTATATAAAAAGAATGCAGCTTCTTAGACTAACAAAGATAATTGTGGGACGTTATGAAACTCGAAGTAGAGCGAAAGTAGAAACAATTAAATGGCCGTTAAAGGAGATTTAAAAGTGACAGGTATCACACAGTCTAACATTTACGAACATAAAACAAACGAAGCCACAAATACTTGCTAATACTTATCAACCATATCATTGTGTTTAGCTCGATTTCAATCAGTGAAATACTGATAGCAATACGGGTAAGTTACGTTATGCAAAATAATATATTATTTAAAACCTTTCAGTAAATGGAATGTCTGGCTTCGAGGCAATCAAAGTGCTTTGAGCAAGGAAAGGTGAAAGAGGAAAGGAGAAGGGACACAATACAAATACTTGCTTATTGACAAAGGTCTAATTCAATCCTTCTCTCGTTTCCAGCGTAAAGGTGGATTAATATTTAAAAGTTATTTACCTATTGTTGGAGAACTTCTTTTACAAACTTCTCTTTGAAATCGGTATAAATAATGCGCTTTGATACTTTTTTCTACCAGATCATATTTTCTGACATTTTTGTCTACCTGCTGTTTGTAACTGACTTTACACCCACTGATAATACCTCTTATGTACCTTGTTTTTATTAATTCAGGGTTTAAGTAAGATTTTCTTTAGAGGAGGAGTTTGAGTTATTTGTTTTTAATTATTTGTAAATTAGAGGTCATAGACTAAACAAATAGTAGGTGTCACTTTGGCAACGTCTTCACCCTTTGCTGAGAACGACACAATAACTTGGCAGTGATACGTCTTTACGCTCAGCAATAAAAGCTTTATTGCTCTCGACGTTTATGTAAGGTGGCGCACGAATTAATCCAACATTTTTCATAATATGATTTGTTTCATTTTTCAATTATATCCACGTTTTATGTTGGCAATGTCAACAGCTGTTTATGGAGATTTTTTAAATTTCCGTTTAATTGTTGCGAAATGTTGTCAGCCATAATAATAATAACTTTGTCCCTCGGATTATTTCACTAGGAAGTACAAACAAATCTTCATGAGCAGCTGCTGACATTGCTAACATAGACCTTGGTCGTACTTGAAAACTAAAAATAATAATACCACAGCAAATATTAAGTCATTTCATACGCCATCTGTATGTCAATGATCTCTATAGATCGAATCTTTTGACCGTTTTTCATGAAATCTGGTACAAAAGTTTCTTTTGTAAATATATCGGTAAAGTTTCATGTTAACCAGCAAAATCTGAATACCGGAAGTCCCCTTTTTTGTGGGGGGAAGGGAGTTTTCACCGAAAAATAGTTTAAATAATCTAAAATCAGTGCATTTGATTGGATTTTGTTTAAATTTTGAATATATATTTATTTTCATGCTATCCAAAAATTTACTGTAACACCTTCCTAATATTGGAACCAGCTCTACCACGAATTCTTCAAGTGGGCCAGCCGATCACATCGTCAGCTGGCACATCACGCCACCTTGGCCGCTCAGCGGATTTTGTCAAGCGGAGTTCACCGGCCTGTGGACAACCAATGAGGTGGCAGTTTTGGGAATTCGGCGGTAGCGACGTGGGAAGTGCGCGGAGTGCGACAGTGAGTTAGTGAGCGTGAAGTGAAAGGTTCCGGAGTGCGTGGTGGCGTCAGTTTTAGGATTAACACTAAATAGGTATTACCACTTTATTATTATTTGAGCGCTCTAGGTTAAGCATACATCCTACCAAAATATTCAAATTTCCAAATTATAGTAACTATTCTAAATTATTTATATTGCTAATAACTTATTTACTATTTAATCACTATTTACTTAATTTTTCCAAATTACCTTCAATTGAACCATTTTATTTGTACTGGGCTGATCGGTTAACGTTAATTAATGTGAATATTTTCATCATACATTATTTTGTTACTACAAATAACTATTCGTTTTATTCAACCACTTTACCTCTCACAATGATAACCCCCAACCTCACGACTACCTTACAAACACATTTTTAATATCTATTTAGTCGTTACTAGGTACCGGCAAAAAGTAATTTTTCACTATAACCATGGAAAGAGAAGTCCGATTTTAATAACATTTAAAATGCGTTGTCCTTTAATGGTATATAGTCAAACTTGCAGTAAAAGAGAACTTAAATCTGAGGCCGGAGGCCAAGGCAAGGGTATGAGCGTAGCAACCTCGTAATGTTCCTGATCATACAGGAAGCAAGTTGAGGACGAAGGTTTAAGCGCTTAGCTGCGTGTCGGCTTGGTTATTTTGCAGTAAAGTCTATAACATTTGAGTAAAACCAAGTAGCCAAACCATCGATTTAATGGAATATTATTTGGTTGTGTACCAATCATACCACCCAACGAAGTTGCATGGCGTATTTCGAGTAGTTCAGGTGGTTGTACTTATTTGGGTTTCAAAGCCGACAAAATGTCTACGTAAAATATAATTTGTGTTTAAAGTTAATAACATAACATTTTAATTATATAATCGTTATATTATCATGAACCGATGTATGGTTTAAGTAAAGTGCAACGAATTGCAATAACAATCATTGAACATATGAAAATAAAGTGTGTTATGTGTTTAACTGGATGACCATTTAACTTTTTATTTAGATATTTTTTATTAAGGTAAGCAAGTTTTTAAGGACATAAATATAATATTGTCAAAGATGACATAGACATGACAGCTATTTTACAGTAGTTACAAATACGTTGTTAACAAACATGCTATGTTACGTTGATGACTTAAGTCTTCAAACAGCTAGAAAAATTATAGAACAGAAAATAGATATAGAAGTGTAAACTGCTAGAAAACAAATGTGTATTTCATGCGCAGAAGTGGGTGCATTATTGCTCAAGAAGAGGGTTACATTTTAATATATATATATATATAATTATATTAAGTTCATTATTAATTGTGTGTAATAAAATTACTATGAGTATCTTTTATAAATGGATTAAAACAGTATGGAAGAATTAATTCTTACATTTAATTGAAAATTAAATAAAACTATTCGGAAGTTGAAAAAAAATAAAACAAAAGTTATTAAACTACAAAATAGGTACTAACTGTAACGTTGTGAGCGAGGGTGTCTGTGGCTAGGCCCTGGGTAGGTCATGTGTCAGAGGCCAATCTCAAGGTCATATGAAGGTCAGAGTGTCAGAGGTGTGAGTGAAGGAGTGTCACTGTGCCAGCAGTCGAGCAGACGGCAGAGCAGAGGCATACATAGTGATAGTATGTGTGCAGTAGTGGATGCTGAGTAACCCGACAGACGACACATCGATTGAGCAGCAACAATCCACCTGCGCACTGGCCGGCGTCAGCACCCTGCCACCCTCCTCAGCACCACCACACCACGCCACACCGCGCTCAGCCGCTCACCACTCACGACCACAGCCTCGCCAGCGGCACATCGGCGCATCGGCGCATCATAGCAAGTTGACAAGTTGCTTTTAAAGAACATGCGTATCAAGAAAGTGGCGTCTTTTTTTAACCGACTTCAGAGAAACGAGAAAGTTATACAAGTTGACCGGCGGCGATTTTTAATTTTTATGTCTGTTCACGAATTACTTTTGAGCGCGGTCATCGTTTTACACCCAGTTTGCGTTGAATGATAGATCTTAACTCCATAGTGGTCCCGTTTAAATATATCTTTGATCGGACTAATGTCTATATAAAAAAAGTAAAAAACCTCAAAAAATATCATAAACCCGTACTACTTGCGAGTTTTAGCACTATTTTGAACCAACAAAGGACTTCAATAGCACTACTTTGATGTAAACTTAAATTTCCAACAAGATGGTAGCCTTATGTCTTTCGAATATTTGAGTGTTGGTGAGATAAATAGATATTTTCGTCTAAAAATACTCTAAAAATGTCTTTATTTGGATTTATAGACTTATAGACGTCAAACTATACATCTGATCAAAGTTTTAAGGAACTGAGTCAGGGTCAAATTTAGTTGTCTTTAAGAAAATTTATATTTGTAATCAAACTATACTCATATTTACCGAGCTATGACCTCCTCCTCGCTAAAAAAACACGTAATTTTTAGCCCTTCATACTGTATAAGATTTAAAGCCGTAGAGACTCTATTTTCAATATAATAAACCCGGTAACGATAAGATTCGGTGCATAGCTAAGTTCTCAACAAAAAAAACGTATTTTAAAAGCTTTAAGACTCTTTATAGATTCCGTAAACAGGAATAAAATGTCCGAAATGTCATGCGGAAACGTGTACTCCTGGCGTGCTTAGTGGTATAGGTCTCGCTTCGGCAAGGCTATAAAAATAGTAAAGGAACAATACTAATTAAAATTAAATTGTCTACAATATGGTTTCCATAAAACGTTTTAAGTACTGCTAAATAAACGTATAAAAACCTTCTGAGACATTTTACGAAAACACGGTTTTATTCCCGTATTTTAAGCTGATGATGATTTCATTTCGTTTTAATAGATGTATATGATAATGGTACCGTTCTGTCCAGAACATAACTAACTGCAAAATTGTAGCCCTGATACGTTTAAAAATACGGTTATTTCTGAAGAAAAATTTGATACAATCAGACATTTTGAGGGTAAGTGTGAACTACTCGTCAATTTGAACTGCGTTCAACTGAAGCCATAGTTCGGAGGTGCATTTGATCCCTTCTTGAAAACCGAGGCGAAAAACGAGGAGAAGAGCCAATAGCGCCCAGTCAGTGACTACGTACTCTTGCTCTCTGCAGGCCACTCGGAAACGCTCCTTCTAGCATGTTAGTTAGGCTCAACCCCACTCTTACTGATAATGGTTGAAGTGAAAAAGTCTCCGTGAAAATACATAGCCATTTTGTCTTTGCCCTACCAATTGAAGCAGAAAGACTGAAAGATATTTTTAGATGCCCTCTAGCATAGATAGGTTCACTCTAAGTAGAAATAAGATTGCGAACAAACTTGCGCGTGCGTAAGTGGTTCTATCCGAAACTCTTAAAAGAATTCCATCGCAGCGCTATCTGTCCTTGGGCTGCCGCAACTATGTTGGTTTTTGGGCCTCAGCCATACGCAATCCATGTGCAATCTACCAACCATAACATAATCTTTGGTTTTACGTTTACTGGATCAAACTCGAGTTTATTGATTTTTGAGTCCGATAGTATAGGCTACTTCTGGTAAAAGCTCTTTATCGATGCACTAACGCGAGCGGGTATGACACAGTCCGTGTACGTCATGCACGACATCAAGAAGCAACGAGCACGCGCCAAAGTGCCACTCCTGACTCCTGGTCCCTGGATAATATCCGGTTCATTGATAACAAGCACAATGCATACTGCACAGGTGCATGTTCCTGATAAGCTCAATAATTATGATCCATTGTGTATGCACGCGCGAACAGTTTTAGATTGTGCCAACCAGAATAGTGTGAATGCTAATGGTGGTGAGGTTTTGAGATTTCTTCGTTTGAAGTTAATTGTTAACGATGGTACAGTTCCTGAGGTTAAAATATTTTTACGGACGTTTTCCATCGTGTTTGAGTGAATAAAAAGAACATGACTTTACGGGATCTGGAATCTGACCCCGTCTTCAGATGAAAAGTAACGTAAAACATAACACAAAACATTACTAGAAGTGAAACCCAGTGTAGGACCAAAGTTCAATTATTAATTACCTTGTATTAGGCCTGTAGATCCTACCGTTGTTGTAACTGTGGATGCGCATTCCCCTTGTGTATTAGACAATAATTTAGTGTAAATAGTGTACCATATGTTTTAGTTAAGGACAATAAGTGTGCCGACGATGCCCCACAAGCGGGGCGAAATGCGCATCCACAGTTACAACAACGGTAGGATCTACAGGCCTAATACAAGGTAATTAATAATTGAACTTTGGTCCTACACTGGGTTTCACTTCTAGTAATTACAATGGCAAGCCAAGCCAACCCAGTTAAACAAATGATTAGTGCACTAATCAACAGATCCGTACAGCTAACGCAAACGGATCTAAACATAGATTTTAACAAAACATGTAAACAGAGAAACATAACTCCAAACTACATTTCTATCATAATCAGATCAAAAACTGAGGCTGCCCAAAAAACCCTCAAACAAGCAAAATTACTTTGGCTAAAAAACGAAATTAGTTTTGCTCATAAGAAAAAACAAAAATTACATCACGAAATAAACCAGCTAAAATCTAAATTAAAGAATCACCTGTCATACACAGAATACGGACAACTTTTGAACAGGGTAAATATGATAACTCAAAAAGAGAAACTCAAGAAATCAAATTCACAGCAGAAAAAGTTGAACAAAATAACTCCGACTAACGAAGTAATTCCTCAAGACCAGTTACACACATTTTACCCAAAATTGATCAATTTAACAAATGTTGAACTAAACGAGAAAGAAAAAGAAATTTTAGAAATTAATTCAAAATTCAACCCCACAGCAAACTCTAAAAATAACCAGAACATTATTACAAACCTAATTAATACAGAAGCCGCTCTACAATATGTGAAGTCAGAAAACGACGCAGATCAAATTCGCTTCGCAGTGGTGGATAAGATGAAAAAGGACATTAAAAAACAATCTAAGCACCAACCCCAAAACGAAGCAGCCATTATCAAGACAATAAAATCAAAACTTTCCTCTAATGACTCTCAAATAGTTCCCGCAGACAAATCTAACTCTACTGTTATAATTCGTAATGAGGGTTTAGATAATAAAGTGCAAGAATTTCTTACCAAAAACAACGTGAAAGAAATAAAAAATGTAACACCCACGTACAACAAAGAAATAAAGAATTTCCTTGAAAATAACACAATAATAAACCCCGATCTTAACTCAAAATTGTACAATAAAAATGCTTCACCTCCAAGATTTAGACCACTAATAAAAGCACACAAAAAAGACAACCCTATCAGGCCAGTTATCAATGCAAAAACAGCCCCATCATATAAAATAGCAAAACATCTGAGCAAACTACTGAAATCTAATCTGGAATACAATAGCAAATACGCTTGCAAGAATACCAAACAATTTCTCCAGAAACTCAATCAAACCACAATCGAACCAAGAGAATTAATGATTTCTTTAGATATAGACAACATGTATTCTAGCATACCAAGACAAGAAGTATTAGCCGTTCTAAACACCAAATTAATGCAATGCCAAAAACTCACACGACATGAAATAGAGGACATAATAAAAATAACAAAAATAATCACCGACCAGAGTTATTTTACTTACAATGGCAAAATTTACTACGACCCCGAAGGGTTACCCATGGAGGGCCTCTCCGCAATTTTAGCTGAAATATATGTAAGGAACTTTGAAGAAGAGACCATTATGGCGGAAATCAACCCTTACCATCAAAAAATAAAACTGTACGCAAGATACGTAGACGACACGTTCATTATCTTCAAAGGAAATAAAAGACAAGCCCAAATAACACTAAACCACTTAAACAGCCTTCACCCCAAAATTAAATTTAAAATGGAAGTAGAAAACAACGCAAAAATTAATTTCCTTGATATTACAATAACCAAAACTAATTCAAATACTCCATCTATATCTATTTACAGAAAACCCACACAAACCGACCTTGTCATCCCAGCCAAATCAAACCACCCGTACAAATACAAAATAGCTGCCTTCAGATCTCTAGTTTACCGACTGATAAATTACAATTTAAATAAAGAAGAATACGAAAAAGAAAAGAATACCATCCTACAAATAGCCTTGAGCAACGACTATAAACCAAAACTCATCCATGACTTAATTAGAAGAATGACAAAACAATCGAAAGAAATACAACCAGATAATCCAGTTCAAACACCAACCCAGGAAATCAAACACATACCACTTTTCTACGTAGACAGAAACACAGAAACCATAGGAAAATCTTCAAAAAAGCAGGATACCATCCGGCATACAAAGTTAACAGAGAACCAATAGCAACGTATAGCAATTTCAAAAACCAATCTGATCTAGCAACTCAAAAAGGCGTCTACAAAATTACCTGTTCAAACGACAACCCCCGGTGTGATAAGCAGTATATAGGTTACACCAATAGACAATTTTCAACCCGATTTAAGAACACGCAGCCAAACATCACCAAAAGCCCACATCTCTAGTAGCCATGCATTTAAAAACAATCAATCACATAGTATTCAATTCCCCCAATCACTAGAAGTCATCAAACGAATCAATAACAAAAACTTAGCAAAATCTCACGAAAGTTATGCCATTTTTAAACACATAGACACCCACGGATCCAACTCACTATTAAACAAAAAAGAAGATATGAAGAACACAGTAATTTTTAAATTCGCGCGCCAGCTAGAAAGTAGGTTGCCACAGACAACACAAAGCAGAGAAACCGGCCATGGGGCTTCCCAGGCCAGCCCCCGCACCCCAGCTCACCACCAACCTGCCAGTAGTACATTCATTCCCCAGTGCGCGATGTTTCGTAGACGGCCACCGGACGAAAAACCCGCGTAGTGCGTCACCGCGTTCGCGTCCCCCGTGTATAAGACAATAATTTAGTGTAAATAGTGTACCATATGTTTTAGTTAAGGACAATAAGTGTGCCGACGATGCCCCACAAGCGGGGCGAAATGCGCATCCACAGTTACAACAACGGTAGGATCTACAGGCCAGACTTGGGAGTAACGACTACAAAATTGTAATCGTTACATTTTCCTGTAACTTTGTAACGCAACCGTTACATTCGAAACGCTGTAACGAATAACGGGTAATCGTTACAAATTGCCAGTAACGATTACATGTAACTAGTTACATTTTTCAGCTTGGAATCGTAAAAATACGCGCAATTTCAAAACAAGTATTTTAATATGAATTTCACTTTGATATAATTATGTGCAATTAAGTTATTTTGTACAGTTATACAATACCTAAAATGGTTTATCTATGGACTGTATCTGTCAAGTTATTAAAAAGCAAAGAAAACAAAAAGTGAGCATCATAACCCCTAAACGGCAGTGTTTGAATGTAGTCGGATGCTGTTTACATTTTAGCCGGCTGTCTGCATTGTAATTTTGGTACGATATAAAATATTAAATTCAATTTTTATTATTATAATTTATAAAATAATTCACGTTGGATGTAGTTTGAGTTAGATGTGATCTTTTGTTTTGTTAGTTGTTTCAGTTCGAGTAGATGTGTACTCATTTCAGTCATTTGGTAGAATTCGCTACCCACTTAACGCTAAATGGCTATCACTGACAGTTTGAATAAGTGTTAACCTTTTTCCGGCTTTTCCAAATTCCAAAACTGCAATAGACAATAACTACTTGACTAAATACGTTTAAGTTAACCTGCCTCTTACTGATTTTCACACAGTAATAGACTAATCATCGGGGACACTCTACAGCTACGCAGGATATATTGCTTCTGCAAAAGAGGGCAATAAGAACTATATCTAACGCTGGACACTTAGACCACTGCAGGCCAATCTTTAGAGAACTCAAAGTCCTGATAGTCACTGGCCAATACGGGTATAATATACTTATTGCCCTCAAAGAAAAGCTGGGAAGTTTCGGAAGAAGGGAGTTGTTCTAACTTAGGTTTTAACATTTAACTTTAAATAATAATTTGTGTCAGTTTCATCATACTGGATCTTCTCTCCGTCTATTAATGTTTTGTATGTCATCATTTTTTATATAGTATTTTTCAAGATCACTATTAATTTTGTACTTGAAACCAAAGCAAATACAGATTGTTTTATAATTTATAACACACTGATTAATATTGTATCTTTATTTTTCTAATTGTTCCTTGTACTATATCAATCATTGTAGTATATCAATCAATGTAATCTTTAATTAAAGTAAAACCACAATAGAAATATCTTTCTAAACAATTTTGATGGACATATTATTATTTAATTTGACCGCGGAAGCCAGTTGTAACTGAGCCCGATGTAACTTGTAACTGACCAGTTACATTTCGGAGTAACTGTAACTGTAATCAGTTACATTGGGTTTTCTGTAACTTGTAACTGTAATCAGTTACTGTATGAAAGTAACTTCCCCAAGTCTGCTACAGGCCTAATACAAGGTAATTAATAACAAAACATTAGTTAGAGCTACAGCAGGCTACATAATAACTTACTAGTGTAAGACACCATATTCTAAAATCCTACACAGGTATGAGTTGTCCGAATTTTATAAAATTGACGATCAGCTTGAGCCATAATCAGTTTTCGTGACTCACCGCGTAGGGGTTTTTATTTTAACTCATTGGTTAGGAAAACCTGATTTATTCGTCAAAACTGTCATTAGTTATTGGCTGTGCTTATAAAGGTATTTGTAGTGTTCACTGTTGCAGTTGGTTGGTCTGATACACAGATGTGATTGGTCATAAGTAATTTATTCATGAATAGATACAAGTTTTTTACAAGTTTATCTCACTCGTCAATTTCAAATTAAATACAGACTTGTTTAACAAGTAAACAAATTAAGATATCTAAGCTCAACATTTTAAAATATCACACTTCACGAATAAATTGATCGTTCACTGCTCCGCAAGCAGCAAATGGGGCTGTCTGGCGGCTGGTCAGGCAGTCAGTCATTGTGCAGATATCTCTATTTGT
Organism: Matsumurasca onukii; assembly: GCA_018831715.1. Taxonomy (NCBI): domain Eukaryota; kingdom Metazoa; phylum Arthropoda; class Insecta; order Hemiptera; family Cicadellidae; genus Matsumurasca; species Matsumurasca onukii. The sequence continues at coordinate 33,267,982 of CM032064.1, forward strand.
TTAATAATGTCGTAAATTTTTGTACATGTTGTACTGTTTTCTAGGTTTGCTAATATAAAATTGGTTGGTTAGGTTCATGTTTATGAACGAAGAGTGAGCCGATAAAGCCCTAGTTTATCCCAAAAAGTGTTTGGTCAAATCTTCTTAGAACAGCCTAACTACAGAGAAAAAATACATCCCCTTCAAGTATATAGACAAGAAATCACAAAAAATAGGTCACATTTCCAAAAAGGCCGGCTACACGCCAGCCTACAAAGGTAAAACCAATCCCATCCCACTATACCAATATACACCCACCCAAAGTACCGCTACAGATCTAGAACACGGCAAAGAAGTTTACCAAATCAACTGTGCAGAACCAACGTGCCAAATGCGGTACATAGAGTATACAAATAGAAATTTATACAAAACTATATTTATATATACAAGACTAGATTTAATGAACATAACACCGCACGCTACAAATCACCCGAATCAATGGTTGCAATCCACCTAAAGAACAATCCAAACCACACAATAAAACTCCCAGATTCTCTAAAGGAAACAAACAAGTAGGCCTAGATACAAAACAAAAGCATCAATTTCAAGGTGTACTAAACATTAAAAATTAAAATTAATCCAAATAATATAATAAAACCTTGTCATAAAATATGGAAATTAAAATTATCACGTAAAACACAGGTATACCAATTTAGGCTGTATAACAGTGAACAGATCTATTTGATCATTTATTTTGTACACATATTTTGATATTTTACGTAATTAGTTGTACAGTACAACAAATAATTAACTATGTATGCCTGAAAACGAGTTTTAGTTATGTTATTTTTGTTATAAGTTGATCTATATCTGTTGTAAGTGATATTAAATGGTTTGAAATTCAAGTGAACACTGCGAATGAGTGAATGACTTCGTCCTGGTAAGCTGTATAGTGTGCTCTGGCAGTTTAGTAATTAGTATAGTACTCCTAAAATGACATAATTTTATAATCAAAATAATACAAGACACAGGTCGGATAGGTGAGCTATCGATACTCCAAGCTATCGATATGTTTAACGTTTTAAACTTAGTGGTAGTGTATAGTACCTTTCCCTAAATTACCGAGCCTGCCTAGAAAAAAGTAAATAAAAAAACACTAAAATCAATAATCTAAGTTGGAGGGAATAACCATGAAATATAAGACAATTCTAACCTCTTACCTCTCAACACGGGACACCCACAAGAGACAGAAACAAATGTAAGTAGATTTAACTGCAAGTCTAATCTAATTTAAACCTAGGCTTTAGAGTTATGCTTGACAGTACACAGGGGATAGGCTAGGCTATTCCTAACACAACTGAACTTGAATAATACACCAATATTCTGAATGTTATCAATCACTGTAGTCATTGAGCACGTGTTTGTTAGTCTAACTAATAAATTGTATTTATTAATTTCAATAGTTTAACTAAAACAAACATTGTGGTATCTTTGATACTATTAAGTTTTCAATTATTAACTTATTACAAGTATAATTAACTATAACTAAGGTGGCTATAACTATTTTAAGGTGAATATGGAATGAAGGGTGGGTGTGATGAGTGTTTTGATGGGTGATGAGGCATAGTCTTGTTACAAACTAACAAACCAAAACTCATACCTCTGAATAGCACACCTTACTTATTACACCATGGTCTAGATTAGATGGGGAAAATTTGTGGTTGAGACCACTCGCCGCGTCAAAACCTTTGGTTTCTCCTAATTAGCAGCCCCACCCCATTTGCTTACAAAGCTCCAGGATCACGCTAACCAATTCTGATGGGTGTAACTGCTGGCACTCACGAGATCCTAGAGACCCCTTCTCCTGGCCTCCAGGACTGCGCATTCAATAAGAATGTGTTTTTGGGACTCGGATTAGCTCACATAGCCTACATCCGGTATCTCCTGTGTAGAGACCCATTTTGCTAGGTGATTTCTGAAGTGCCCATGACATGTGATATCACGATGTTACCAGTCTGATGTTCTGGCAACTAAGACTGGTCAGATGTTGGTAAGTATCCTTGATGGATTCTTGACCAAAAGTTTGGCGGGTTCCTGGCATGGTAGCTGTTTCCATCACTCAGTTGTCGCATTTGCCCTATCGGCTAGCATAGTTTTGACAAGAGAAGGACTGATTCCTACCGCTGGTTCCGGACGCAAAGGATAAAAGCGCTCCCTTTCTAGCCAGCAGATCGGCTTTTTCTCCCTTTAAATCCTTGATGCCCGGTATCCATTCAAGCCGTACATAATTACAGCTTGTAGAGCCCGGACGTTTGGGAGCATTCGGACAATGCAGGAGTTGATAAGTGGACAGTTCAGCGCTGAGGGCAGCCTGACTGTCTGAGATCTGATATGTTAATCCCTTGTACCAACAGATAACTCTAGATAGGTGCAAGTGAGTTGCGAACTTCTGCTTGAAACACTGTACAAAAGCCTCCCAAGCTACCTGAGAGGTTACACCTGGGCGGACTCTGTGTGCCCGTAGCCAGCCTTTCCTTCTATCAATGAACCGTCTGTGTACCAGACCCTACAGGTATTAATAGTTAAAGAGATTTGTCAGTTGACCACTGTAGCCGTGGTTCTCGCTGACTGTGTAAGGTTTTACAAAGAGGTATTGCCCCTCCAATGTGATCGCCAAACTACGTGAAAAGTAACATGATGAGGCGCTATAACATTGTTGTCCTCTATATTAAAAACAAGTATTAAATTGTGAAATTTTCACACGGTAAATTTCAAGAGTTCAAAATACCACAACGTTGGTGCATGGGTTTTATCCGCGGACGCACCACTTTTCCCGGTTTCACGAATTTTTCAGTTCTTTTCTAAAACTGCCTCGAATACTATCTACCCTTTCAGAAAGTTCATGTCCGCACTTGATTTTCCTTTGTGATTCGAAGCAGATACTTCCAAGCTTCGTTCTTCATTACTCGGTTCGAGTAGTCTGCACTTTTCACTTTCCATAAACAAGGAAAACCCCCCGTACTCCTCGATAAACTTAGTTAAAAAATCTGAACTCATGAATACGTTTAAGTCACGGCGCGGGATTCTACGACCACCCGTTTCCAAGATTGCACTGGTTCATAAAATGTACAACAACTTTAAAAAAAGTTAACAGTGTAAAACTTAGTAATCGGTTACATAACTGTACAACCTACATAGCATAACAAATTCATTGCGCTACAACGAAAATTAAAGGCTGTAGAAATTTTCAAAGTTTATCCTTAGTCCGAATACGCCGCAAAAACGTGTTTTTTTAGACTCTTCATACCTGGAAAAATATATTTGTTGCTTTAAAAACAATTGACTTATATGTCCTTACGTAGAATTAAACGGAGAAAATTTTGATGTGATTGCCATAATTTTACGTTCACTGAGTTGCATACAGCACCTGCTCGAGTATATTGCTTTTTGAATCCGATAGTAGTCTGATAGTGGGTAAGGGGTAGGGGAATAGTTGGAGAGACGGTCCCGACCGACGCGCCACACACTGGAAATTGACTCACGGTCCAGTCCACGCCGATCCGCGCAGAAGGCCCTTCACGATCCCGGCGCTGACTGGACTGTTCGGATCGGCTCGGCTCGAAATCGCCCACACACTATCGGTTTTGGACTGTTTCGACGCGAGTCAGCGCCGGGACCGCGGTCCGGGAACGTAGTGTATGGGGCCCTTAGTGGTAGTGTATAGTACCTTTCCCTAAATTACCGAGCCTGCCTAGAAAAAGTAAATAAAAAAACACTAAAATCAATAATCTAAGTTGGAGGGAATAACCATGAAATATAAGACAATTCTAACCTCTTACCTCTCAACGCTCTCAACGGGACACCCACAAGAGACAGAAACAAATGTAAGTAGATTTAACTGCAAGTCTAATCTAATTTAAACCTAGGCTTTAGAGTTATGCTTGACAGTACACAGGGGATAGGCTAGGCTATTCCTAAAGCACAACTGAACTTGAATAATACACCAATATTCTGAATGTTATCAATCACTGTAGTCATTGAGCACGTGTTTGTTAGTCCTAACTAATAAATTGTATTTATTAATTTCAATAGTTTAACTAAAACAAACATTGTGGTATCTTTGATACTATTAAGTTTTCAATTATTAACTTATTACAAGTATAATTAACTATAACTAAGGTGGCTATAACTATTTTAAGGTGAATATGGAATGAAGGGTGGGTGTGATGAGTGTTTTTGATGGGTGATGAGGCATAGTCTTGTTACAAACTAACAAACCAAAACTCATACCTCTGAATAGCACACCTTACTTATTACACCATGGTCTAGATTAGATGGGGAAAATTTGTGGTTGGAGACCACTCGCACGTCAAAACCTTTGGTTTCTCCTAATTAGGCAGCCCCACCCCCATTTGCTTACAAAGCTCCAGGATCACGCTAACCAATTCTGATGGGTGTAACTGCTGGCACTCACGAGATCCTAGAAGACCCCTTCTCCTGGCCTCCAGGGACTCGCATTCAATAAGAATGTGTTTTGTGGACTCAGGATTACGCTCACATAGCCTACATCCGGTATCTCCTGTGTAGAGACCCATTTTGCTAGGTGATTTCTGAAGTGCCCATGACATGTGATATATGTTACCAGTCTGATGTTCTGGCAACTAAGACTGGTCAGATGTTTGGTAAGTATCCTTGATGGATTCTTGACCAAAAGTTTGGCGGTTCCTGGCATGGTAGCTGTTTCCATCACTCAGTTTGTCGCCGCATTTGCCCTATCGCTAGCATAGTTTTGACAAGAGAAGGACTGATTCCTACCGCTGGTTCGACCGCAAAGGATAAAGCGCCCTTTCTAGCCAGCAGATCGGCTTTTTCTTCCCTTTAAATCCTTGATGCCCGGTATCCATTCGCCGCACATAACAGCTTGTAGAGCCCGAACGTTTGGGAGCATTCCCGGACAATGCAGGAGTTGATAAGTGGACAGTTCAGCGCTCTGAGGGCAGCCTGACTGTCTGAGAAGATTACGATATGTTAATCCCTTGTACCAACAGATAACTCTAGATAGGTGCAAGTGAGGATTGCGAAGACTTCTGCTTGAAACACTGTACAAAAGCCTCCCAAGCTACCTGAGAGGTTACACCTGGGCCGGACTCTGTGTGCCCCGTAGCCAGCCTTTCCTTCTATCAATGAACCGTCTGTGTACCAGACCCTACAGGTATTAATAGTTAAAAGAGATTTGTCAGTTGACCACTGTAGCCGTGGTTCTACGCTGACTGTGTAAGGTTTTACAAAGAGGTATTGCCCCTCCATATAGTCAGACCTCATAGTGAGGAGCGGTTTCTTTGGGGAAGGAGTCTAAGGCTCCCACATGTCCCGAAAGAGTCGGACCCCTTTTTAAAAGGCCAAATAGAGAGTTTGTAAACCGAATTTTCTAGCCTCCATTTCTATGAAAATGTCTAGGGGTTATATTGAGCAATACCTCTAGCCGCTGGGGGTGCTAGTGAATGCTCTGATACCTAAGCATGCCAGTCCTTGTAGGCTGCTTAGTTTAGTCTTTACGGTACTCTGCCTGAACTTGAATAATACACCAATATTCTGAATTTTATCAATCACTGTAGTCATTGAGCATGTGTTATTCATAGCACGTGTTTGTTAGTCCTAACTAATAAATTGTATTTATTAATTTAAATAGTTTAATTAAAACAAACATTGTGGTATCTTTGATACTATAAAGTTTTCTATTATTAACTTATTACAAGTATAATTAACTATAACTAAGGTGACTATAACTATTTTAAGGTGAATATGGAATGAAGGGTGACTATGGTGAGTGTTTTTGATGGTTGCTGAGGCATAGTCTTGTTACAAACTAACGAACCAAAACTTGTACTGTACCCCTGAATAGCACACCTTACTTATATTACACCATGGCCTAGGTCATGTTTGTAATTGAAAGATGTTTCCAAGTTTATTTTGGGGTTTCTAGGAAATAGCTTAATTGTTTTTACAAAAAACCTCCTCAATCTTCTCTATTTACAACATTTAAGAAATAGTCTCAATACTTTCAACAATTCTTTAGCTAATTATGACAGTGTGTGCGTTGTGGTGGTCGTGATTATAGGATTTGACAAGTTACACGAGGTTTGTCTGCATTCTCAAAGTAGGCTATGTCTAAATTAAAAATGAACCATTAAACGGTAAAAAGGTAAAGTTTGTCTTGTTTAACGATGTGAAGTTAGGACTACAAAGTCCTCTCTACCACTCAACCTCTAATTCCTTTTACCTAGCACCACCGTGATAGTCACATTACAAAATAATGTAGTGGTGATCACGGGATCGAACCCGCCACCGAGTGATGAGTTCAGAGTCGCTGCAGGCGATACCAATCAGCCAATGGATCCGCTAAAACGTTCAAAAAATAAAGAATATATCCTGTTTATTAAATATTTTGTTTATAAACTCTGATAATTACCATCAAAACAAAATCTACACTCATGCATATTCTTTTTGAGATACCTGAGTCTAGCAAATAATTAATATCTAAAATGATATTTCAAATAGAAACTCAAAATTTAGTCTACATTGTTCTAAATGATGTAAGAAAGCATTGATGTACTTTTAGAACAACTATACAATAAAAGATACATAAACAAAGTAAAAAATTATTTGAAGTTTACGAAAAAACCATGTTTTTACAGTCTTCCTTTTATTGTTGTAAATTCATATCGTGGATTCATTAACTCTGAATTTTAAGGTTAAGATAATATGAACCATTGACTGAAAACTAGAACTTTTGAACATTTTTTTAAAGAAAGTTATTACGCATTGAAGCTGAGAGGAAAATTATAATAAAAACTCCGATAGTAAGTGTCAGGTAAATGCACAGCGCTTATGAAGTTTTAACATTAATAATGAACAAAAAATAGAGCCTGTGCTATCAAAGAGGAATAGAAAAGAGAGCAGGCTCACCTGATAAAGTAGGAAAACATAAAAGGACACAGACTGTCAAATTTACAGCCCCTAGGGTCTTTGTCAAAAAAAAAAAGAGATAACTTAAGGGAGTAAGTAAAATAAACAAGGAAGCTAAGAAAAAAATAGAGTTGCTAGGGCCGGTTTCCCAATTCTCGTTGTTCCCGGGTTTAAAGCATAGATTAAACCTCAAGATCAATGAGTTGGTTAACCTGTTTGTGTTTTCTGTTTGACTTCAGTAGAAATAGACAAAAAAATGTGTGTTCAGAGTTGAGGTTATGTTTTCTGACTCCCAATATGAAGAAGATAGGCCATTTTGTTGATGATCGCAATTTCTATCTTATTCCCATTTACTTGTCTCCATTGGTATAAAAACGCGGACACAGAGGGGCTAGGCATCAGACACTTTCTGAACAATGTTGCTAACGGAGGACTTGTTCATTCTGCCCAACTCCCCTACGTTGATAAAAAAGGACTGGAGGCATAGAACCTCAATGCGCACTAAAATGTATCCGCAGATGACAAGGCTCGATTTTTGTTATTTGTGAATCTTAAAGAATCACTAATCAAATTGAGCAATAAACTTCCAGTTTCCTCCCTCATTCGAAATCTTTCAAAAACTCTAGCTTCTTTCCACCTCACAAAATGAACTCTTTCCCTGAATCTCGTAATCCTCTTTCTCAACTTCAAATATTTTCAACAATTCATCCATTTGACTAAATATGTACTTACAATTAAACAAAAAATGACTATTTAAAAAAAGTAATTGGCTACTGGCTATAAGTATTTGTAAACTTAATATTATGGTGAGTAGACTAGGCTTTGATTTCCAAATTTGAGGAGTTATTCATTTCAATATAATTTACTTCTATAATATTTCTAACAGTTCAATGAATTAATCCATTTAACTGATTGTGAATATAAAAAAATAAATAAATACAACGATTTATAAAAGTAATAGGCTAAGTATTAGTAAACTTAATATTTTGGTGCTGTAGGTAGTCTTTAGTCGCGTTCACCCACATGAGCGCTCAAGTGATCTGCTTTTTTGCTGAACGGACTGATCTGGTTTTAGGAGAAAAAAATGTACCAATCACAAAAATAACTGATTTTGTAGCTGAACGCTTTTTGAAGGCTGATTTGACAGAATGATAAGTGAACTGACAACAAGTCCTAGCTTATCGTCTGCTACTGAGTTTGCTTATTAGCATAGTTCACCCTCTAATTGTGGACATTCATTTATTTATTAACAGAAACATTATTACATTTTGTTAGTACAATAACAAATAAAAGAAAGTAAATAGTATAAACCACTATTCTTTTAATACTGTACTATAGATATTTCAATACACAAATGTCAGTCTATAATATAACTATTAATAGTCAATATAAAAATTTAGTTTATAATTTTAATATTAATCGATTAATTTTTTGCCATTAGTTCGAGTATCTTGCGTGGCTTTAACATTGTAATACAGGTCATATTCATATATAGCTAACCTCTACCGGTTTAGACTTTGGAGTCTGACATCTTTGTTGTTTACGTTCAGTAAACTGAGCGGAGTGATCGGAGAAAAACTACGCTCAGTCGATCAGTGAACGAAATGGAAATACACGCTTTTTTGTTGAACGGAAACGAGAAGTGAACGTACACGTTCAGCCGACCGATCAGTGAGCGCTCAGAGCGATCAGTGTCGGTTGAACGCAACCATTGATTCCAAATATGAGGTTAGGTTTTTGTTTATTTCGACTGGTATAAATTCTGTTGTTTTTGCTAAAGTTATTTTGCAAACTCAAAAGCACACATGTCAGAAATAGGTCACTCCTTGTCATTTTAAAATACCAAACTAGACAATTGATGTTTATATTTAAACGGCTCAATAAAATCATTGAATCCATTGTTATAGTCATTCATCCAAATACACTAGAATAACATTTCTGAAAGTTCATCCGAATATTTTCATCTGAATTTTCTTTACACCTTAACGAAGCTTGGGAATGTACAGGCTGTAAAAGATATGAGACTCAAATTTGGATATCCTACACAGAGTGTTTAGTGCACTTGGGCACTGTGATCAAGTTGGTCTATCTATCCCTCTAACAAAAAAGCCTCGCTCCCAGCAACATTGCGCAACATGCTCGCTGACTATGCTATGGAGTTGGCTCCTGCTCCTGGGTGTGTTGAGTCTGGGAAAACTTAGTAGGCTAACGTTGTTACAATATTATTTACCCAATTTTGTTAATTTTACTAGGGTTCACATATTTATACATAGTAGAAATAAATTTTAATTTGTTTCTGGACATTTTATAGGACTAATAAAACTATCATCATGGAAGAACCGATTCCTGACCCCGGAACTGGACAACATGTTGATAAGCTGAGAAGAAAACTGATACAACCATTGAATATATCAATGTTATAAAACACAAGGTAAATCTGCTCATAATTTGTAGACTTTAAATACAAAATTGTAATAGTGGATACAATAGACTTTTTGTTTTCGGAATGGGATGTGGCGGGAAAGTTTAAATACTCAGGATTTTTTAACAGACTTAGAAAAGTCTGACGGGGAAGGGACAAGTCAAAATAAGCCAAAATATAATTCTGAGTGCTCCATAAGTTAAGTGAAAAACTTTGGGAAATGGATCTATGGGGCATAAACTTAATAAAAATAAAATGAAGAACAACAGTTTACCATAAACACGCATATTATTCACACTTTGTTATCTCACACATTATGTTTTACCTCCCATACCTTGCATTCATTTTCTTGATACTTGGTGTGTTTTTCCTAATCGGTAAGACCCTTTTGGAAGAAAGTCACAACACAGTGGTTTAAGTACCCCCTACCACTCCCGCTGCCAAAAGGGCACTTCCGGTGTAAAGTAAACCCTGTTACACGTAATTAGCTGAATTCACAGTACCTAGCGCGTTTGTGGCTACAAAGACAGCTCTGTTTCCACTTACATAGTGTTTTTTTAACTCACTTCCCCAGAAAATAAAACAAACAGAAAACTTGGCAATGTTCAAAAAACTCCTTAAGATCTACCTAACTGAAAACCCAACCTACTCCAAAAAAGAATTCCTGAAATTAGGGCCCAACCATCACCCATAACTTTTTCCCATTCTGACAAACCCCCTGTCTTGAGGACGGCAAGGGGGCTCAATAACAAGTAAGTACAGACCGTACCAATTAGGATGAATCCCGGAGAGGGGAGTACGAGGGGGTACCCAAAAATAACGGGAATTCACTATAAAAACCATATTTTATTATTTTTACTAATTTACATGTAAACCTTCAGTATACTCCCCATTTAGTGTAATGCATTTGTTCATTTGATGCTCCCATGGTTTTAAGCACCCTCCATACCCCTTAGTCAGAATGGCTGCCCGCTCAATCCTCGTTTGCCTTTTCACTCCTTCATTTTCGTCATAACGGTGATTTTATGTAATTTATTCATTATGGGGAATATAGAAAAGTCGCGTGGGACATGATTTGGCGATTATGGGTCGTGGGGAAGAGTGGTCATGCTGGTATTAGCCAAAAACTAGCGCACTAAGATGGCTACATGGGCAGGCACATTGTCATGATGAAAGAACCAGTCTCCATATCGCCAAAATTTAGGTCTGGAGTGTGTTGAAATTCGCTAAAGTGAATTTTAACACACTCCAGACAGCAAAGAAGCATTTCCAATGGTCCTCCGAAGGTCTTCTTGCAATTTTGACGGTTTTTTCTGAACAATTTCACCAGTCCGAGAATTGGAAGGTCATCCAGGACGAGGCTTGTCTTTAATCGACATGGCGCCATATTGAATTTGGCAAAAATGCTCGTTTCATTCTGGTTTTGCTCAAAACATCGTCTTTGTAAGCTTTTTTAATAATTGCAACCGTTTCTGAAGCGTTTCTTACCGAGAAAAAAAGCAAAACCCTCACTGCTGAACTTGGTCCATTTAATTAAACCATCAAAACAAAACGAGGCAGAAGAAGAACTACTTTTAGAAAAACGCACACAGCTCCTCTTCACAGCCTCTCAGACTGGCCACACCGAGTGCACTGAACTCAGAAAGAGTTGGGCTTTCATCCCCTATCGGTCAAAATGTGAACTATGTGCTCCCCACCTCGCCATCAACCGATTCCCGATACTTTTGAGTACCCTCTCGTATAAACAGCTGTGACGTAGCTCCCTACCACTTTTCCCCTCACCCGGCTTAGTATAGTCCGTTCTAATAGAATCCAAGATGGTGGTTTGTTTACAAACAGCAAATATTTAAATTATTGTCATTCTTTAACATAAATTTTTATCTATTTTAACTATTTATTTTTATCGTTTGAATTCAGTTTGGTTGATTCTGTTTTATTATTTTTAACAGTTGTTTAGCAAAAAATGTCAAAGCTAAATCCAAACTTATGTTTGAAAAAAGACGAACAACAAGATGAGGTTATGTTATTTGTATTTTTGTGACAGCTATAAGGTTTGCTTGTCACCGACTGTACTAAGCGGAGTGGAGAGGGAAGAATGATCTACGCGCATGGCAAGTCGCGCTTCATCCTAGTTGGCACTAACTGTTACAAGTGTTTTGAGAATATGAATCAGGTTTGGCCTCCATTCCATCAGTCTCAAGTTTGCTTTTTGCATACTGGAAAAATGTATAGGCCCAACATTTTTCTCAAAGGAAATTTGCTTTTTTAAGTTTGAAACGTTTAATTAAAACAATTCAAACTTACAAAATGAACATTGATTACAAGAAGTATTATTATTAGTTATTGTTCACAGGGAGCTGATTTCGCCAAAAAATCGGCTGCAGTAGTAGGTTCAGATTCTAAGGAGAAGTATATAAGAAAATCATGGCAATATCTGAAAGAAATGTGTGAAAGAGTAGATGAGATAAACGGAGATCTAGAACTTTGTGTAGAAGATGATGAAGAGGGTGCAACAATCCCATTCATGTCTGCAGGGTGTGACCCTGTTGAACTCAAGTTTCTCTCAGGCCAGAACCCTTGGGACTTTTGGCTGTTCGATGATAAAGTCGATAAAACTGCTCTTCACAAAATCCTGCTGTAAGTGTTCTTTTAAAACTATTAAAAAATATCAGGAGACAGCTTCTTATTGGAATTTACAATTAATTCAAGTTGGAAATCAAACAGTCCAATAATTTTTTTTAATTGCTGGGTGAGGCCTTTTAGAAACGATGTTTTTATCTTTGGATCAAACACCAACTGAAGGTTATAACAAAAATACTAATATTTACTATACTTTTGAAAAACTTTTGGAAATACTTTTGAGTTTCTTTTGCATTTGTTTCAAGCTTACTCATAAAATGTTGGCGATAAAGCATGACAAAGGGTTCCCCATTGATATTCCTTCAGTTTAATTGTAGAACTTATCTTGATACTGGAAAGTGTTTTGAGACATACAGCTATTAACCAATCTCATATATTCACTTATGGTGTTATTATCAATCTGAAGGTCTTTTAGCCATTCTTCAACCATTACTATTGCTGTTTTAATAGGAACGCTCGGGTATAGGGATGTAACGTCAAAAGAAACTAAGTATTCATCTGGTTCAATTGTTAAATCTTTCACAAACGCAGCAAATTCATTCCTGTCTTTGATTGCCAATGTGGGAGGTAGGTTCATTGTTATTAAAACTTGTCAACTAACCATTTTGATAGTAAATAAGTTGGAGAGTTAATATATGAAAAAATAGGTCTCATTTTATCACCTGGCTTATGAATTTTGGGCAAACAGTAAATACGAGGTAGTGTAGTGTATTTTGATTTGTTTGGTCCGAAGATAGAAACATAGTTTCTGAAAGGCCTCACCCAGCAAATAAAAAAATGTATTGGACTGTTTGTTTTCCAACTTGAATTAATTATTAAAAGTATGTTGTTTCAAAATTCAAATTTTGTATCTTGGTTTTATAGTACCAGATTAGATTTTACCAGTCCCTAAAGTTGTCTACAAATCAAGAAAATTGAATAATTTCAGCAAACTTTAAAATCTGTTTTATCAAAGAAAGGTATGATTTATTTAAATAACAAACTCAGACCTAAAACTAAAACCAAATTTGCAAAACAAGAAATTTTAGTGAAAGTATTTTTAGCCGAGATTTTTGTCACGATTTGTTTCTACTCAAATTTGAAACTTGGAACAAAAAAAGATTTTCTTGGCTTAGATTGTGGGAACACACACAAGCACAAACAAACAAAAACTGTGTTTTCTTAAAGGTAGGATTTGAGCATCTCTCAATCCGACAATGTCTACTCAACACAACCCTAACGCCTACATCTCTTTTCTCGAGATTGCCTTATTTTTACTGTTGTTAGTTTTATGTGTAACACATTTAAATTCCATATACTTTACTTCTATTTAATTGTATGTGACAACTGCTATTTTATATGAACTTATTTGTGTATATTTTCCAACATGCATTTTTTTCCAGACAAAAATATCAAAATGATCTTTTTGACGCCTATGAAAATCCAAAACTTCAAGACTCTGTTTGTTTCTTGGAACGGAAGAAAGTGTTCCGGGGCATCGTTGTTCAAATTGTCAATGCAGACAAGTAAGTTAAACAGCTTAGGTAAAATAGGTAAGAGGAATCAAAGTGAGCAAATAAATATTAACTTAAGCACCTTGGATCCACCTTTTGTTTATGAATGGGGCTCTATTAATTGTTTATCTGTAAACAATACAAATACTGAACTATACAATTAACTGGTTTTCATTTATAGTGATCAAAAAATGTTCATTTACTTCAACTTGTTATCTCCCTTGAGTTTAAAGACCTTTGCTTGTATGTTATTCAGGTTGAGAATACAAGACTGTGACAGCGACTCTTGCCGTCTGGTTGCATTAGAGAAAGTTTTCCGAGCAGACCCCGACTCCTGTGATATTTACGCATCAGCCTTGCACTGTACAATCAGCAAAGTAAGTGCTTTACTACTTGAAAATATTACACTAGAGTCCCACTAATCCGAACCCTGCTAATCCGAAAATTTGCCTAATCAAAACACTGTTAGAAGGAAAAGATGTAGAGGTGTGCGAGATCTCGGGATTTCAAGATCAAAACAAGACTTTTTTTTCTCGACGAAAATTTTTTTTCTCCAAAAGTTCGAGACGAGAAAAAGAAATGAACACCGACAAAATTTGTTATACCATAAAATTGACTAGAAGTTATTCGAAACACGATTTGCGCTGTAAACTAGAAGATTATTTCCAAATATTAAGTACCAGCAGTTTGAACAACGTACTAGGTAACATCGATGTCCAGTAGTGACTGAGAACGGACGAGATAAGAGGATGATGCAATAAATATTTATATATGAAGTAAACAAGCTTGTTAAGATGGCAGTCACCACAAAATGGCCTCCAGCCGAAAATAAAAGCTAGCATACACACATATCGTTACAATAGTCGTAGTGTCGATAGTCGCAAGTGTCAGTTGCAATATTTGTTATAGTTTTCTATTCGCAGTAATCGAACAACAGTTTATTTCAACATTTCGACTTTCGATATCGCAAACATTACTAACCGATACGCGGCGCCATTATTGCTAACCTGTTAGTACTTCGCTTCGACTTGTCGTGTTATAAAAGCATCAAACATGATGTGATTTATTAAGGTTTTAGAATTTCAATAAAGAAAATGGTTATTAAATCAAATCAAATCAAAATCAAATCAAATAGTTTATTTGCATACAAATTTAAATATAATACAATACAGTGTGTCTCTTACCCCTCTAGCATAAGCTATTTGAGGGGAGAACTATAAATATTTACTCATTCTTTTAACATATATTTGAATAAATAGTAACATATAAAAAACAAGTTTTAAATAGTAACCAATCCAATTTCTGATCACGAAAACGGGAGAACGCTCATTTGTCAGTATGTTCAGAACCTAACCTCACGACATATTTTGGGAAAAGACGTAAGCTCAGCTTGTTGATTTACTCACTTTTAGTTATACAAGTTGTTTTTTCAAACACTTGAAATATACATAACGCATATTTTAGTGCACTATGAAGTTTTTTTTAATGTGTCATAGTGTTACAGCTTAACAAACTCAAATTAGAACTCTGTGATTGTCAGTACAAGTTAGAGTATAGTAGGCCGACTTAACTGAAACTTGATGTGATAGGATGGAATAGGGAATAATTAAAAATTACCTGAATATCAATAATCTTTATGTCATAACCCTAATATTTTAGTTTAATATTTTCTGGTAGGCATAGGTTAGTTAAATTTTACATTTGACTTGTAATGTTTTAGGTTATATTGCTATTTGTGTGGTCTAGCTTAGGCCTAGCCTAGCTACAGCTTGACATTATATTTTTCACTGCTTTCAATGTAAAATGATGATAAAACATAACTATTATTGGTAATCAAAACTGGACTAACATTTTATTTATGTGTACAATACTTAAACTATAGGAGCACTCAGGAAAAATAAAACACATAACACTTTTAATATTACAATAATGCCATACTCTATAACAACTAAGCAAACTACTTAATAATAGCAAAAACAAACAAATAAAGCGGAAAAATTATCAACATTAAGATTTCTCATCTGATTCTCGAGATTTTGGCTTATTCTCGCTTGATCTCGTCTCGACCTAAAAAACCTGCTCTCGCACACCTCTAAAAAGATGTATAACATTTTTGAGTTGGTAAAATAAATAAAACTAGTTTTCCATACTGTATATGTAATTTTAATAACAAACCAGCACTCACAATAACGCACCATACACAAAGGTCAACAAAAAAGTCCCAATATTGAAATTGTATTAATAGAAACTGATCCATTTGTCATTTACTTAAAAGTCAGATATAAGTTATTGTTTATTGATAGGTTTGTTTAAGAATCTAGTACAATGGTTCATAAATATTCCATGTAAATTGTTTAAAAAAGAAAAATTTGAGTGTATCCTTAATGAAGTCGTCAAAACAAATTATGTTAAAATATGCACAATAGCTACTAAAAATTGTGCGTAATTTTCAGAACACTCAGGAGAAACTGTGGGACACCGATTTAAAAACATTATTCTGCAATACTCTCAAAGAAGCAGTTTTATCTGTTGAAATTCTTGAGTGCTTGCCCACTAGTGTACCCAGCTTCTTAGTCAACATTGATATGAAAGAAGATGGAAACAAAGCGAACTTGAACAGTTGGATCTATGAATGGCTCCTGCCTGAGGTACAGAAACTTAAACAACGTAATTCTGACAATGTTTACGTGGACCTTTCTTTAGAAGTTATTGATCCTTATCACAGTTCGAACCTAGTCACTGAAGGAGAGACTGAAAAGAAAAACAGTTCAAACCGAGAGTCGGAAATTAAGATCCAAGAAACAGAAGTCAACATATCTGATAACTCTAATCAAGATACTGAAGTTAAGAAAACCAGCAATGCAACTCAAGAGAGTCCAGTTAAGCAAGGGAGTGTGCCTCACTTACCCTATGAACTTCCCATATGTACCACATCTCAGTATTACCCACCACCACCGACCTCAGTTCAACCTCAGTATCCTCCTTTCAATCATCCACCTCATTATCCTAATCACACCACTGTTAACCAAGGTATACCCATCAGTTATCAGTCCAACCCAGCTAAATACTATCATCCCCAACCCTCACCGCCTTGGTTGACAGCGACGTCAGACCTGTCCAAGACAACTCTCAAGATTATTCACGAGCCCCAGCGCGAAACCACAACCAGAAACATCAGCAGACACAGCAGTTCTTCCAGCCTGGGAGTGCCAAGGCCAAGGAGTTAATCCCGCATCAGTTGAGGCTGTCTAAAGAGAATGTAACTAGTCAACCGATAGTAACTGACGAGGAAAGGCCAGTCTCACCTCCTGATCCCGTAAGTCAAGCTAATGTGTGTTTGGAAAATTAAAAATATGAGTCGTCATTAATCAAATTTGTTAAGCTTGAGTTTTCTTTTGACACCGAGCTTTTCTTGTGCAGCTGAGTTATATAGCAAAGAGTTTAAACAAAGTACAGAAGTATAAGATTTACAATATTTCTGTTGAATAATTCTTTCACTATTTTTCAGTAGTATCACTGTTTTTGTGATTTTTTACTTGGAAATGGTTATTTATAGCAAAAATATTGCAAATAACACACAGTACAATCTCACTAATCCGGCCTCATATCGGGATCAGAAGCGCCGGATTAGCGGAAATGCTAGATTAGTGGAGGTCCACTAAAATGTTTTTAATGTACAGCATATTGGGTGAAATTAGAACTCTATTTCAAAGTAGTCTACCTTGACTTGATTAGATTTTAGTTTTGATTTAGGAAATAGGGCTAAATGCCAGGATAAGCTTTCAAAAAGGAATAAAAAGGAGAGCAGGCTCACCTGGATAAAGTAGAAAGTACGTGTTCTCCTATGTATATTTTAGTTTTATAAAGCGTTTTGAATGTATAGCAATTGTTTTTAAAAATTGATTTTAGAAATATTTGTAATACCTATTTATAATGTTTTCAAAGATGAGTTCTCTTTGCCTCACCTCTTGCCGGACGTTTGCAATAAAAGAAGAGAGAAGGGATTCGATTCTTGGAATCCAATGTCTGAAGACTTCTTCGGAGCTCGTAACAACCCCAGGCTTGATACGGAAGATGCAGGAGTCGCTCTAGCTGGGTACAAGGCTATGGACGAAGCTCGTGCCTGCAGGTTTGGTTTGAGCTGTCATAAAGCAAACTGTCGGAAGGAACATTTCCAACTCAATCCTGGTACGTTTTCTGGTTTCAATTTGCTTTAAGTTACTTTAAGCATTGATTGTCCATACTTGCCTTAACTCTGACATGTGGTAGGGTCAGTGTCGGACAGCACTGGGGCTGATGAGATTAGTCATCTGCCGGTGCCACCCACTGGGCCACTGTTGTGGAGTTGACGATTAGGCTTTTATTGTACGTTGCCTTCCCTTCTCTCCAGCCTCACTGGTGAAATCCGGTCACTATTTCTATAGAAACTGCAAACTATCTATATTGACAAGACTGCTTGCTGATTTGCAGTTTTTAAATGGTTTTAAATAGTGATAGTGTAGCGTGGTCTATAATTACTCTGGTGGGATTTTCGAGGATTATAGACCTATAATTATCTATTTCCTTGCTTCTTCTGATAGTTGTATTTTGAAATGAAATAAAAGCTTTTTTGTGATTCTGTGTACATGATTCACACACGAAACCAGATAAAAATACACTTTTTTCAGCAATGGCCTGAAGAGCCGTCAGCTGGGTCAGCATGTATAATAAAAAAATAATAACAATAGACACTGTGCGGTTAACCGCTATACAAGAAACAACTTACTCACTACACAATTATATACAAATAATACACTTCTTCTATTATAAATAAGTACTGTAATACACAACTAAAACCCTTCTTTCGGTCCTTTGTATAGCACATAATTTTGTTTTCCCTCCCCCCCCTTAATTTGTGTAAAAAAAAGGAAAATTTCAAAAATTAAACTCTTGAATTATTTCCCACTTATATTTCCAGGCTATCTTCATGTACTTCCCCAGTGCTCGCCAATCCCGCCCATTTAAAAGTTCGTAAAAACCTACTGCGTCTATTTCAAAATACCCCAAATATTGTTTTCTAATATATTTCAAAATTGGACACCTTGCTACAAAATGAAACACTGTTTCATTCTCTTGCAAATTGCATAAAGAGCACAGAAAAACTGACTCCTCTAACCAATGTTTGTAATTTAAATTTACGAGCTCTGCCCGAGTTTTGATAGCCCACGATATTGTACTAACATCAAAGTCGCTTTGCACTCCTGTCTCTCGAGGTCAAGGTCGAGGGTCAGGTACTACTGTGATAACGTGAGGTCCGTGCTTTGCCCACACAGTCCGCACGGAACCTCACCCTCACCCTCCACTACACCCATCAGCCGGGTCCGCAGTCTGTCCAACTCCTGAATGTTAAAGTCCACTTCAATACCTAATCTTTCACTTAAGTTCTTCCAGCCTTGGTACCAAAAATTTAGATATTATTTCTTTTGAGAAAATATTGCAATTTTCTTCCAAAGATAATGTCTTCAATATATAATGCACATTTAATTTCAGTGTAGACTAATATAATTTCAATATTTGCCTCCAGATAAATAGCGTAGTTTGGTGTATTATTAGGAAGTCGAAATAGCTTTTAATGAAGTCCCGTTGCACCGATTCTATGTCGTTGCTTTGCATACAACCCCAAACCTGTGCCAGAGCAGAGAATTGCTCTAATAATAGCTTCAAAACATTTGAACTTTGCACTGGTTGGAACTTTTGCATTGTCAATTAATTTTCCCCACATTACATTCATTGCCATTTTCGATGCTCTGGATTTTTCGGCAAATTGTAGATTCCAATATAATGATGGTGTAAATATCATTCCCAAATATTTATATTTATCTACGACTTCTACCCTGTTTTCTTTACACCACCATTTGTTGTCTGATTTCAACCTGCCACCTTGTCTAAAAACCATTATTTTTGACTTGTTTAAATTTACTAAGAGGATCCAATTTTCGCAGTATGCTTCCAATCTGTTAATCATATGTTAAAGTCCTGTGGCTGCTGCTGGGGAAATGATAACAATATCGCCGTATACAGAAGCATGTTGACTGTGTTCCACCAAAACTGCATCCTCCCTCCAGTACCTCCGCAAGTCATTTATAAATAAAGAAAACATTATTGGACTTAGGATGCCCTGTATCAAACTTGTCAGTAACGCCTTCCTTGCACCAGACTCCAGCAGTCGCTTCACAATAATAATAGCTTTCCAATAATTTAATAACCTTGGTGGACACTCCAATGCATGACAATTTATATACATAGTAGCTAATTTCTGTCTATCGTGTCAAAGGCTGACGAAATCTACAAAAACAAAATAGCATTTCTTTTCTTGACATCTTTATGTTTACCATGCTTGCTAGATTGTAAATGTTGTCCATAGTTGAGTATCCCCTTCTAAATCCTGCCTGAAACTCACTCATAATTTTTCTCGCTCAAATTATTTATTCGGCTGTTTAGCATACCTAAAAATAGTTTTCCAATGCAGTCAATAAAGACAATCCTCTATAATTTCCTACCTCATCTAAGTCACCATTTTTGTGTAAGGGGAAAATAATTGATCTCTTGAAACTGTCTGGCACTGACCCCGTTATGAATATATTATTGTAAGCTGATAACATTTTTCTTTCAGAACAACTTTTGAAAAGTCATAGGGTACTCTGTCCATCCTCCTTTAGCAAGTCTTAAAACTAGATTCAATTCATCAATGGTAAATTCCCCATCCAAGTAAACATCCGTTATCTCAGGACATGCAAAACTTATCCTTGATGCCAACAAAGGAGGATTCAGCAAGTTCTGGAAATGATTTACCCACTCTGCCTGCGTAATATTGCCTACTTTCTTAACGTCTTTCTTTTTTAATTTATTCATGGCACCCCAGAATGTTTTGGCGTCTAATGAAATCTGTATGCTGTTAATCACAGATGTGGCATAACAGTTCTTCCTATACAGGCACAATTCTTTGTATTTTTTCTGTTCCTCGATGTACTTACTCTTAACGTCTACAGAATTACTTTTCCTGAATAAGTTTAATATTCGAAAACACGCTTTCTAGCTGCCAAACACTCAAATAAAACCAGGGCTGTTTGTTGTGAAGGCTCTTCCTTTCACTTGCCACCTGTTTACAAGAGGCTGAGTTGACAATACAATCTGTTATCCTATCAATATTGTTCTGATTGTTGTTGTGCTGCTGTCAGTTGCTGCAATCGCTCCTCTACCTTATCAGTGTGTAGTTGGACTTGCACTCTCGACCATCTGAGTTTTGGCAGCAGTGGGAGCCCCCCTCTCCCACTTCCACGAGTCAGGGTGCCAACCTTGATTGTACATTCAATGGGCAAATGATCTGAATCGAAAATTGACTACTTTGAAATTCCTTACACAATATAAGGAATTTAGTGACACGGCTGCTAAATCAATGACTGAGCATCCTCTGAGTTTATAAATTTATATTCCCCTTCTTTATCCCACAAAGTGCGCCCATTTAGAATAATTAACCCATGATTGCAACACAAATCTAGTATTTTTTACCATTATTATTTACAATTAAATCTTTAGAATTCCTTATACTAGTAACATTTCTGTTGAAACTCTCTAAATTTATTTCACCTTCAAAATTTTGTTCAACACCCACTCGCCCATTGAGATCTCCTACTAACATCAAATTTTTGGATTCATATTTATTAAGAAATAGCTTTAAAGTATAAAAATCTTTTACCCAGCTATTAAAATTAATGTACAGAGGCAAAATACTCATTTCAAAATTATTACAGTTCAGTTTTATGACTGGGAAATCATTCCTTTGTAATACATTGACGATTTTAGCATAATGAGAGTTTTTTCGTACCATAACAACTGAACCCCCTATATTTCGGCCAAAATTTGCTAACCTATGGGCAAAATGAAACGTTAAATTGAAATCTGAGAAAGCATTAGAAATAAAGTTTTTATCTACATTTAAAATAATTGTTTCTAAGAGTACAATTACATCATTATCATTAATTAATATTATAAAGCTTTTGTCACTAATTTCAAACCACCACATTATCAATAGAAGTTTGAAATCAGTGACAGTCCGCTGGTCCTTGTTCTTGTTGTATTTTTATTTCCTCCTGATAGTTGAATTTGTTTTTTTATTTATGTGTATCAAAAATTACATCAGCATGTGAATATGATAGCCAAAACCTCTGCAACTAAAAAATAAAACCGAATCCCCATGTTCTCTCTACTCATAGTTGTTATTTCATTTATGGTTAAGGTAGAAGGCTAAAGCCCTAACTTCGTCCTTTTGTTTTAACTTTAAACCAATAAAGACGATTTATTGATTTTAATTCTTGTTCTGAATTGATTTTGTACCTTCTGTTAGATGCTGTCACTGCTGATAAAGAGTTGATCGATACTAAAGGGGTAGACATAAATTTACCTGAAGTTGGAGAAGTAATCCGAGTGAAAGTCACAGCTGTTGAAGATATTGATCTCTTCTACGTTCAGCTGGAAGAAGCTAGAGGTAAGAGTGTGGTCTGTTGACGATGTTAAGTGCTTTGAACCAGACAACACAAATAAATAGCAAATTTTAGTGTTTACAAGAAAGCAAACTGCATTTATGCTACGCTCTAGGTAGCGGTCATATATGACAGCCTAATATGACAATTGAACTAATGTTTTCAATGCAACCATATGGGAGTGTTTTCCTAGAGAGTGGTGGACACTTCCATATGATTGCGTTGAAACAAAAGTTCACCATCTTAGCACGGCCGTAATATATCAGTCAACACTTCCTAGGAAACCATAACTTTACACTTTCAGTATATTTTTGAAATAACTACTGTGAAATGTAACCACTTTCAAAAATATCAGTTTTAAAGAGTAAAACCATTAACAGTTATATTTTAGACAATACTAAAATTGTAAAAGAAATCAGTATATTTTTTAAATAACAGCTGCCATAATGTAACCACTGTTAAAATTATATCATGATTATGGCCTAATTAGGTTGAAACGTGTCGCCCTTCAAAAGAGGATAGTAACAAAGGTAATACCAATTAATTGTTAAAATTAATTATTCAATTAATTATACATAGTTAAAGAGTAAAACTAATAACAGTTTATTTTAGACTATACTTGAATTGTATAAAAAAAGGACAAAAACCACAAGGTTCAAGGGATTTCAACAAAGGGCAGGTAGTTCTCTTGTAAGATAAATTTAACAATGTTTATTATAGTATACAGTAGCACTTACTTTCCATTAAGTATTTTACAAACGTGTGCTAGCTATTATTATTGTTTTCTGCATGTTAGAACTAAATTTACCCAAGGTTTTCACAAGGTTATATAATGGTGATTTCAATTTGTCAGCCAGCTCTTCTCTCTGATCGCTTTAGAAAATGCTATAGGTTTTTTTTAGAAAATGGTAGATCAGGTAAATATTGAAAAAAACTTACTCTTTTAAAACCTCAACTACCAAAAGGCAAAAATTGGTCAACAACTAAATAATGGATGAGCACCAAGTACATATAAATGTTTAAACACTTAAATAATTACAAATAACTCTGGATTGAAATGTTGCAGGAATCGCTCCTGATGATGAAGACCAGCAAACGCTTTCTCAGTTGACTGAAAGCATGAATCACAGAGGGAATGTACAGAGGATGAAGTATCTGGAGGTGACCGGCTCTCGCACAGTTGGTGTTGGCTAAGATCAACAACATGTGGCATCGGGCTCGGATCATCGACATCCACGACAATGAGGACGAAGAGTTCACCTTTGAGGTGAGTCTCATTAATGACACATTATTGCAGCCCTTTTTCCAGATCCTAGACTCAAAAACAAACAACTCCTCCTCCTAGGCATTGTACCAAAAGAGTACAAATAAAAAGCCTAACTGACATGCCTGGAGAAATGTACTGTCGACTCACAGCAAGCTACTGAGCACACAGGGTTAAATTTGATTGAATTTTTGTGTTTTAGGTGAGCTTAATTGATTACGGATCTGTTTCGACACTGAAGATGAAGGACTTACGAGAAATGGAACCTCAGTACCTGCATCTTCCTGTTCAAGTAAGCTTAAACTAGACTGAGTGTGTGATGATGTTTTTATCAAACACAAAGCAGGAGGAACAGCATTTTACACAAGTTTATACGCTTAAACAGAACTTACACTCTGAATAGTCCATCCATATTATGTTGTGTCAGTAACGTTCTTTAAATCATAATCTCTTGGTTGTTTTCAGGCCATTGTGTGTTGTCTGGCAAACATAATGGAGTCCTACAAACAAAGCTTTATGAATGAGGCAACACAACTGTTGAAATGTGGCATCCTGGGAAGTACCTGCACAGCCACTGTTTACGACAGGTACAGCAGTTCATTAGTTACAAACAGCATCTATTATCGGTATGTTAATCTTCGTATTTACTTATCCAACCACGGATCTATTGTGCTCTATTACTACAGGCGTCACGATGCTGATAGCTACATTCACAACCTCTCTTTGGAGTTCGGCCTCAGATTTACAAAGTCTTTTACTGCAAGTTTTAAAACATATGATAATGGGACAAATCATTTGTTTTAAATAATTAAAATCGTACTTTATATTCTGTTGTTATAGGGAAAAATCACTTTTTTGGCCTTCATTTTGAAACGGATGAACCAGTTTTCACAGTTTTTGTATGTTTTGAATAACTTCAAAATACAGTCAACTCGATTAACCATGTAAAGTCTTGTTGAGGCTTCCCGATAAGTAAAATCGTGGTTAACTAAACACTCAAAATTAATGTACAATGAGGTATATAGCTATTTAGCGCTTATACAAATTAAGATCTATAATAACTAATAAGGCATATAAAGACGTAAACAACTAAAAATGAGGATAGCAGATTCCAGTGAGCGTGCATGTGAAATCTAGTAATTAGTTCTGTGTATTTTAGCACCGCGCGGTTGGACACGCCTTAAGCCATGGTTCCACGGTTTTAGTTAGCTACTGAGAGATCAGGAGCTAGCATCAAACTCTTGATAGGTCACATGACTTGGTTACCACAGAAACCAGAAAATGGTGACAGAGTATTCTTAGTGTTTATTTTGTTATTTTACTGTATATCACTGTAATCACCGCTGTATTACCAATGCAATGTTGTACTGGTCACATTTGTTTACTGTTGAACCACGATCAATGTTTTGCACCATGTCTAGTTGTGCTCTATATTGTCAATAATGACCTGTTTGCGCTTAGTAGACATTGTTTCGCAATCACCAGTAACCACTCCAATTATAAAAACAACTCCAGCAACCACACTTCAGACAATTATTTAACCCTCTTATACCACTGTCAAAAAATTGAATAATTAGTCAGATTTATCGGTGAGGCTGATGGGTAGTTCTGGAAGGTAGAGTGAGAGAGGACGAGTCAAGGTCACGCGGGACACTATTATAGTCTGTTTTGTGATGGATGGCGGCATTGTATTTTTTTCTCCATTGGGTGTCGCGGTTAATCCGATAACGGTTAATCGGAAGTTGACTGTACATGTTTCATTTAATTTTTGTTAAAATCGTATGAAATTTACTGTTTTTAGATAGTTAAAATAGTTTTTTGGTGAAAACCCCGTTCTAGAATAAGACTTCCGGTAGTCCAATTTTGCTGGCTAATAAACTTGACTAAGATATTTACAAAAAGACCATTTGCACCAAATTTTATTAACATCAGACAAAAATCCAACCTGTAGAAAAGAACCACATATATACATATTATGTACTCATATACGAATTTTGAAAACATTCTCAAATTATGTTCTGGGGTTCAGGATTTGTGCTGATTTTATGGTTCTGGGTCAGGGTTTTACCATGCTGACGGTATGAATCATTCATTTTTCTAATGGAAATTCTCTTCCTTAAGGAAAACACTTACTTAAGGCATTATTCAAAAGTTTGTTAGTGAATGTTATCAACCAAAGTTTCTCTAGCAAGTTATAAAACGTTGTTCATGTGTATTGCCACGGTAGACCTTTTTGTTCTTGGTGGAATTGACACTGGCACGATCATACTGCAGTAGAAGAACTACTGGTGGTATGATATAGCTCAAAATGCTCATTCTGTTAATAGCTCCGAAAGGAAATAGTGGTTATAACTCTGAAACGGAGCTCGAACTATGAGCAGGTTGTTTTTCAAGCCTGCTCATAGTTCCGAATAGCTACTATGCACGTAGGTCAGAATAGAAATAGCTTCGAGTCGGTCATAGCTCCGAAATGCAGTGACTGCACACAACCTCGAATCAGACACCTTGCGCATAGCTCTGAAAGCTGAGGGGAAATTCAAGGCCCCCCACCACTCAACCTCTTCGAGACGGAAGTGGTCACTACTGTCACTGGCTTGTCGACTGCTAAAAATCGACTTGCTGTAGGATGTGACGTTTCCATAGATAAACTTTTCAGTAATTCAGCGTACTGAGCTTAAAATTTTGGTAATAGTTTTGTTGTTGCATTAAACTGATTTTGATGAAATCGAACTACTGCTTATTGTAATCTCATAAGTATTAGGCTTAGGCCTATTGTTGGTACATAGTTGTTCATTTAACTTTAGATTATTATCTTTCAAACGATAACAGTAGCATATATCATTATTATTATAAATTAGTTAAATAAGGATAACTTTAATTATTTGTCACGCATGAAAATATATGAAAAAGTATAGTGCCTTCAACTTTCTGACAAAAAAGTGTAAGTTTAATATTAGAACATTTAAAATTAAGTGTTGTTAAATCACAATATAGAACCTTATAAAAACTGGCATAGGCCTACAAAAGGTATAACATAACGTACGAAGACATAGCCATGGCATGTTATATATTTTCAGAATCAGCGTCTCAAATCTAGTTCGATGAAACTGGTTTGCGACATTTAAGGCTACGTTGAAATAACGTTGGTTACGATCTGCGGCCGCGTTGAATTGGCCGCAGTTTACCAATTATATTTGCCTGGCAGTATACGAGTATTTTCCTCTGCAGTCGACACGTTTAAAATTAGCTAAAAGCGAGCCTCATACTTTGATAAAAATTAAATTACCACAACAAAAGATTTATTAAATTTCCCAAAAAACATTATTTACAGAAAATTTGCCATTTTTCTGTGTAACAGAATGTTTGACTAGACCAGACAAGTTGTTTTAATATTAAAAAACACTTTGACAGGTGAGTTTTCCAGGAGAATTTGTGCACCAGAAAGTGAGTTTTTTAATTTTTATAATTTTTTTGTATTATAATTTTTAAATACTGGGTTAAAAAACGACCCTAAGAAACCTCCAAACATACTGCAAGTGGCATTATTGATAGTTATTTTTGTAGTTTAAAGCTTATCAATACAGCAGAACCTCGTCTATACAGGAGATTTCCTCTGATCAGTACATAAATGTTTTATCAAAATCCAAAAGGTAAAAATAAAAAATCACAAATAAAACTTGTATTCTTTGAAGTTACATTAGCTGACAGTTTAAAACATCTGTTTTCACCAATGTAACTTAATGCTACTATTTATAACATTTTGTCTGTAAAAAAATGCTGGAAGCTCCATTGTCTTTTGATTATTGATTCTTTGTATGACAATACGACAATACTTTGGACAATGTATAATCAGTTTGTCAATCTGTACCAGACCGATGTGTTAAGTTTATGAATGTTAATGGTCATCATTTTGAACATCTATAAACTTTAGCAAGAAAAAACCATGTATATCATTAAAGAATTTATTTATCCCAGTTTAGGACCTCTTTAATTATTATAATTACCTTATTGCCTGTAGGTTCTAGCTGTGTGCCCGAAATGCATCGTGCAATAGATCAACACAGCTAGGACCTACAGGCAATAAGGTAATTATAGTATATCATTAATTTTAATGTTATATTTTAAAAACTATACAGGTTACATTTTTGTCAGATCTTTGCTAAATTTGGTACAAATGAGTCTTTGGTAAATATCTAGCTTAAGTTTGTTAACAGGCAAAATCAGTTCATCAGAAGTGACCTTTTGAGGGGGTTTTCCCCCAAATGATAAACCAAAGAAAGGTATAACAATAAGTTCGTTTTATCTGTTCTAGTATCACAAGCGATTCAATGGTGGTCCTGTTAACTTGCGACGGCGAGGATGTTGGAGGTGTCCTCATAGATGTGGGAGCAGTTGAACCAGAGAGCATAACCTGGCCTCCACCGTTAAATAAGATTGAGCGAATTGCACCTGGTTAGATTCCATCTCGTCCATTTTTGTACTGATCTTTATTAAAATGTTACTGTATTGTGTAAATGTGTAAAGAAACTTCCTTTATAACCTAAACAATCATCCTTTTCTGATCATGACTTGTACTGTTTTGTTCATTTCATTCTGGTTGCCAAGTATTCTAAAAAAGCCGTTGTTGACTTGAATTGGTCGGAAGGCACCTTTAAAAATTCATTTATCTTAATCAAAACTGATTTGAGTTTCTTTATACTTAGCAATTGATTGTTAATAGATGCTATCCTACACTGTATAAAAATATAAACATTAAACTTAATTTTTGTCGATATAAAAACTTAATGTTTTTATTAAACTTAATTTGTATTACTACACCCTAAATGGGGTACAGGTTAACCAAATCGTACCACATAAATTACAAAAAAATAAATTTTATTTACATTTAAAAGAATCAAGACATAATTATATACAAAGGCAATGGACGAGTTATAATGTCCAGGTGCATCTCCGATTGTTGGTTATTCTTTAGCATCCCCGATGCCGTCTGCATTGATGGCGAACATTGCCTCTGACTCCGGGAGGCAAGGTGAGTCGTAGATTTTGCAGATGCGAGTCTCTCCACGGCCCTTCTGCAGATACAATCAATTTTCTAACAGCTGTGTCAATAAATATTACACCTACTATTTTTTGCTCTGAAAATTTTTAACTTGAACTTTGACTGATTGAAGACAACTTGAAGAATAGAAGCAATCCACTAGGGAAGAAGAAGTCCCTCCAACAAAGGTTTCTTCAAGTAACTATTATTTTTAGATTAAACTTGGAAATTGTCTAGCAAACTAACCGTTACCCTTCAAATTTAAAATATTAACACTACATTTTAAATATTTTTCTTTATAACCAGCTGAAGAGTATTTTCTTTGTACAAACCCAAACGTATAGAAGAACCATATAATATTTTAACTAGATCTCAGAGTAAGAATTTAAGTACCTCACAAATTTAAATGAAGCTACATATGCAGACATTACCAAAGCTAATTGTCGTACAAAAGTGGAACTATGTAAGCCATACTTCACTGCAGATAATGGTCTGATCAATGATAAGATGTCAAAATCTAATTGTAACCGATTTAGCTGACCATCAACATTCCAAAAGCTCAGAACAGAAATCCTATGTTGAGCTATGGTTGGGTGATGAACATATCGAGGTCGGCTATAAAGCTTTCTTCAACACATTTCCAGATTCCGAAATGATATTTTACTCGCTGGACCAAGCTTAAGTCAAGTATTTATACAGAGCTCAAATCTTGACATTCTTACAACCTTGACTAATCTATCTTTTGAACAAGTAAAAATAGCTTTCTTTTGTGTCAGTGATCACTTTGAGTCGGATGAATGGAAGAGGCTCTCATTGGAGCTTACTTGTTTTTGATAGGGAGCGTCAAACCTTTTCCACTATGATAGTATTTCAGGATCAAATGCTGAACAGGCGCGGAAAATCGCAGACTAAGTAAATCCTGATTATTATTTTGTGGAAAAGGATACCATACAACAAACAGACGGATTTTCCTGTGGACTGCATGTTCTTGTCAACACAAGAGGTTTGATAGGTAATTACGGATTTGAAAATTATATTAATTTATCCAGTTCAACCAACTTAGCTCCAGTTACTTGACACAGAAACATAAAACACATACACGAGAAAATTTTGGCCTGACGTCAATTTGGAAAAAGATAAGGGTAACCAGAAATTAGAAATTTAATAATGGTAACGCTCTAGGACTGACCAGGTCCGGAGTTCCGAATTAGGAAAATGTTCTCAATTAGGTTTTAGCAAATAACAATCCAAATTACAACAAGTCAACTGAGTTACAGGAGCTACGCGCAAGTCACTGGGGACGAAGCAGATATTCCTTCGGAGAAACTTTACAGTCCAGAGCATATTCACTACAGCACTTATCTGGCAATTTTAGCTGAACAGAAGTAGGCCAATTCAGAGTAGAAGCAGTTCAGTGTAGTGAGAGCTGCGTGGCCAGTCCTCGATAGCCGAGCAATGGTCAGTATTTCCACCAGTGTCCAGCACTCCAGCATCTCTGTGTTGAGTGAGGTGGCTATTTCTAGTATTTCTTTTCACACTTGAAAGGCCTTTCTTCCGTGTGAGCCACTAGATGATCCTTGATATGTGTACTGGAGTTAGTCTTATATTCACAGAACTGGCAAAAGAATATGTTCACATTTCACACCGTCTATTCTTCTCACTAGACTCTGCACATTTGTAGACACTTTCTTGGGGTTCCCTCTGACTCCAGATTTCCTCAGACTTTGACATTTTTTGCGATGTATTTCCAGGTGGTGCGAGGAGGAGTAGACCTTGTTATTTATGTCACAGAAGGAGACAAGACCTGTAACTATAACAATCTTGTTAAAATTCAGTACTTTAAATAATTAACTATAATAATACCCTATTCATTTTGTGTTAAAAATCGTCTGGTGTATCAACCTTTCAGCGAGTGATTGATGGACTCATTCACTCAGAAGCTTATTTAGATGATGTTACCGTTTGCGGTAAAACTCAAGCTGAACATGATAAAAATTTGAAAAGATTCATAGAGGTGTCTAAAAAGTACAACTTGACTATCAACCAAGAAAAGTCGTCTTTTGGCACGAGGACAATAAATTTACTAGGATATCATGTATCGAACAAAACTATCAAACCTGATCCTGGAAGACTCGATCCTGTAAAGCATAAATCGTAAGTAGTATCATAGACTAACGGACTCTATAGAGTCTCTAGTCTGTGGTAGTATGGACGTATGGTCAACAAACACTGTCGTTCAGACGTACTGACGCGCCGACAAAAGGTACAACCCGTGGAAGTGCCGAGTTTGAGCGTGCAGCGGCGCGTATCATGAGCCTGTTTCTCCACGCTGAAGCAAGCTTTCCGAGCAAACGGTTGAAGATACGAGAATAGTGCTCAGGACCATTTGTGTAGAAAGTTACATTTTAAAGCTCGTATGGGCTGTCAAAACTTGAATATCTGTTACGGTTTTTCTAGAATTTTACCTTACAGTATTGGGCTTACACATTTTTACATGCAATGAGGTCTTATCAATGACCGCCATCTTGAAAATGATAAAATTATCAAACATGTTAATAGCCTATGTGTCGGCCAAGTATATAAGCCACATTCCTGTAAAATTCATTAAAATTGGTCCAATAGTATTTGCGTGATTGAGGAACAGACAGACACACACCATCTTATTTTTATATACTCGTATTAGTGTAGATAAACATAATTATGCTTTTGATTGATCAAATATATGTGTTGAAACAAACTCAAGGTCAACTATTGAAGGCCTGTGTGCTTGTATTATATTATTTGTTGACTAGTTGGACCTTGTTAGATGACAAGTAGCTGAACTGTAAGATGTCGTTTTCAGCTTCCCAGTACAATCCGAGAGTCTTTGTCGTTTGGTTTAACTCCTTTGTCATGTTCTGCAGTTTTGCAGCATACCTTATCAGAGGGTAAGTCTTTAAGTACTAGTGGGTTGTTTGAGTTCCATTTTCTCAAATTAAAACCAGCTGAGGTCAACAAGGTTGTTAGTCGGTCTCGTCGTAGAACGGCTTCATCCAAGTCGTCGAATCCTGGTCATCCACATAAAAATCCTTTTGATGATTTATGCTGCCTCAGGGAATCTGTGCTCTTCGTCTGTAGCTAGTTGTTGTAGAGTCTTTGTGGCCAGATATGGCGCATTTGCAGTGCCATAGGTAACTGTGTTCAGTTGATATGTGAGAAGTGGGTCCATCCGATTTTCTCTCCAAACAATTTGTAGAAGAGACCTCTGATCAGGCTCTGCCCAGATCTGTCTGTACATTTGTTCAATGTCTGCTGTAATTACAAATTAATGCATCCGGAACCTCAAAGTTATGGAGAAGAGGTCGTCTTGTAAAATGGGTCCTACCATCTGGATGTCATTCAGCGATAGACGATTTGTAGTCTTTGCAGAAGCGTCAAACACGACCCGAAGCTTCGTTGTTGTGCTTATATCCTTTAATGACAGGATGATGTGGTAATTAGTACGTAGTGTTCGGCTCTTCTGCGTGTGTGAACTTGTAGGCACTTGGGTCATGTGACCCAGTGTGATGTACTCTCTCATAAACTGCCTATATTCTTCATGTAGAGTTGGCTGTTTATTAAATCGGTTATCAACTTGTTGAAACCGACGCACTGCCGTTACCCTTGAATTACCTAACTTCTCGGGTTCTTCCTTCAATGGCATTGTTACTGTGTACCTGTCATCGCAGTATGTGACCTACTCACAGTGTTTGCGTAAGCAGCTTCGCACATCTTTTCCTCATGTGTCAATGCTTGTTTTTCATTGAGGGTTTGCTCCTCAACTTTCCAAACCTTCTGGAGTTTTTGGTTTTTTGATTTGATATAGACGGTTATCTCTGAATGGAGTTTAAAATATTGGGTTTCAAACTCCTCTCTTGCTTCTGTGTGATCGGTTTGTTCATCAATCACATTCTCCCAAAAATTTGAAATCTAGAGAATCATAACTGCAGTTCCTCAATGTTGTCTCCTCCCTGATGAGTGTCAAAGAATGTTTTGAGTGGAGTCATAAAACCTTTAATGTTACCTCTATCTACTTTTAGTAATTTTATTCGTTGTTCAACTGCAGCCATAGGTAATGATAAAAGACTATAGTTCGTATGATAGAAGCTTTTTAATAAAAGGTAGTATTGGAAGTATAAGGAATAAAAACGTGATAGTATTTATATAATGATAGTATAATCATAATAAGGTTTGTAGTAAGTGCATTCAGTTCAGATGGGTTACGTTATGTAGTGTAGGATAATGACAGTGAAAGGAATGGTTCATAACAATTGGGCTTATTTACAACTGGGTCATTCACCCACCCTAAACAGCTGACTTAGGGTCTCCAGCTGATTATCAAAGAGGACCCGTGACGAGTGGAGCAGTAGGCTCGAGGATGGGTCAGGCAGTTGATTTGTTGGAAGGATGTCGTAAATCCCATGGTGACAGTGATGCTAGCAGAGCTGCGTTGCCAAGGGGGTGGATGCGCGCCAAACTCGGAGAGAAGCGCTGGCGGAGCCGAGTCGAATTTGCGACGTAGGATGCGACCCTTTGGCCTTTATTTCAGACTGCAGCACTTGCGTCAGTCTTTTGCCTGGACACTTTTCTGTTTGAAAACTTCCACTGTATAATCCACAGAAAGAGGTTATTATACCCCGGTCTCCCCTGGTACCCTGGATATCCATGTGTGTGTTTTACTTTACTGAAAAAATTTACTTTCTGGCAAATCGACAAACAGTCAAAGACAATTGGCCCAATGAACAAGTCCAATAACTATTTCTTCCAAATTCATTATTAAAATTGTATTATAAAATTAATATTTTTTTCATTAATTAATCAGCTATGTAATTATCTTTCTTACTTTCTTGTAACTGGCTACTATAGATTTTGGATTAATTTAAACAATTTTGCAATACTGTATTGTATGAAACAATTCACCACGAGACTGTACTTGAAATTTGTGTTTATGACTAAAATAAAGTTATGTTTGTCCCATTTGTCGATGTTTTGTTCTAACCGCCTTTACAAACCAAGAAGGTGCAAAGCGCACTACAAAGTCACCCACTTATGGCGGAAGACCGAAGAGCGGGAGAAAACCAAGCGCTCTGCTCACTTCGCGTTCAGTGCTTCCCTATTGAGTGGTTGGCATCCCAGGCTTACAGCTCAGCCGTTATATCTGTGCACTTGGCCGAGTCGCTACTAGTCACCATTGATTTTAAATTTGGTATATTTAAAGTCAATGTAGTCACTATGAAAACATCGACTGCACCGGTTCACAGGCATGAGTCAGGCTGAAGCTTGAGACCGGGCAGCTCCAGGCGCGAGCCAATGTTTTTAGAAAAGTACCCCCTACTCATACCCCGTCAACCGCCTCCCGCCCGCCACGCACTCCTCCAAGTGCACAGTAATAACGGCTGGCCTGTACTGTAGCGCCCGCGGCGGCGACTTGCTCAACTACTCGGGAGCGCCGCCTATATTCGAACTTCCCGAGTCAGAGTGGACCCCTCGTTGCGCTGGCAAGACACAGTACTACCGTACTCTGTAGCTCGTCGTAGTTCTTTTTTTTGTTTTGTTTTATTGTGTAACCGGGTTGGAAACCTTCACAAGGAGTAGTGTGTCAAGATACACTTTACTTTAATACTTGACTTTACTTTAATACTTTGATCTCAGACACCGACCACTCCTAGAGGGTATTTTAAGGTGAATATGGGATGAAGGGTGAGTGTAATGAGTGTTTTTGATGGATGATGAGGTGTAGTCTTGTTACAAACTAGGGCCGACTGTTCCCTAGATTGGGTCATTAATTAATAGCCCAATAACCAATGGCATGGACCAACGGATTAACGTGACTTCCGAATCACAGGAATGGCCATCGTGAAAAGTTATCACTGCGCCCGGGAATCGAACCCGGGCTGATTTGGTGCGAAGCACGCACTGTACCACTGAGCTATGACCATCCCCTATACACCACAAACCTGGCCACCGAGTTTAGGCACATTGTACAATGTTTCTAAGCTCAATGGCAAGGCCGTAGATCCACTCCTGTGGATCCGTGTGTGGGATTTGTACCGCACTAAAACCAACCCATTGTCCCCAATACCCCCCCAGCACAGGGGGGTAAGTGCGAAATCCCCGCTACAGCGTCTAGACTTGATGCCCACTGGCTGAAAAATACTTCCGCCTAATAATAGTTCTGCCTGGTGGCGCTGCTCCGATATGTCAGCTTCGCCCTCGCCCTAGAGACGAAATTGGTTCAGCGGCTCTGTACTACCATTGACTTTCCATCCTTTGTAGGATGGTACTACACATGTACTACCCACTCAATGGTAATATCCACTCTAAACAATCGAACCATTGTACCACAGAGTAATGGGGCATACTTCACGCTCGTGAGTATTTGATCGTTATATCCGGTAGTACTGCAATACCGTTTTGACGTCCACCTATTGAGTACCACAGAGTAATCGGGCATACTTCACGGCTTCACGCTCGTGAGTATTTGACTGTGACATCCAGACCGCAACACCATTTTGAGTCCCTCAGATTGCCGAGTTCTACCAAATTCTTTCTAAGGTATAATCATCAAATAACCTAGTCATTATCTGATAACCCTATTGTAACTTGCTATTGCCAGATAAATCCGTGATTTGAATGAGGACAGCCTTTCTTGACTTGTAGTGTAGGAGATCTAGCTATCCTAGGATAGATATCCTGGGGTAGAGAAGAGCCTCTATCCCAGTGACAGGTCGATTTGATTCTGCTGCTTGGGGTTTGATAAAACACAAAATCAAACTCGCTTACAGATTTCCTAAAATATTTCAGCCGAGCTATTAGCTGTACACCATGGGCGAATTTGCTTGGTTGGCAAGATAGCCATTGGTGCAAAGGAGTCAAGTCATCGTTGTCAAGTACACATATTTACCAATAGCGCCCAGTCAGTGACTACGTACTCTTGCTCTTTGCAGGCCTCTCGGAAACGCTCCTTCTAGCATGTTAGTTAGGCTCAACCCCACTCTAACTGTTAATGGTTGAAGTGAAAAAGTCTCCGTGAAAATACATGGCCATTTTGTCTTTGCCCTTCCAATTGAAGCAGAAAGATATTCTATGCCCTCTAGCATAGATAGGTTCACTCTAAGTAGAAATAAGATAACCAGCAAAAAGACAACAAATCTGTCATAACGATGGCTCCTTCTCCTAACCGCTCCTTAAAGAGCTGATCACCCTTAATAAAAACAGGTTTCCTACCAACCTTGTTGAGTTGTGTAACAACATGCTCTATGAGCCAAGGAAATTTTCCTAAATAACTAGAAAAATGGCTCGAAATTTTAAAATTGTTTAATAGTTAAATGCCAGAGAAGCCAGCAAAACTTATATGTCCACATTATGTGTTATCCAGGGCCAGAAATTTGACCTGGTTATGAACAAGCTAGGGAATTGAAATGTGTAAATTCTGGCTGATTCTGGACTTAATTGTTACTTAAACTTTCCTGCGGTTAAAAAAAGGGTATATTTTTTAATGGCTAATAATTACCTGATACTATTTATAGCTGGCTTTCCTTCTGTTTCTTTTCACATTATTGTAAAATCATCTTTATCAACACCAGCTTAAGCTTAAACTTAAGTTTCAGAATAATGTCAGAATGCATGAGCCCTTGGTTGGCACAGAATGATTCCCTCGCAATGGTATAGATGTTAATCAAGTTCTACATGCACATCACAGGATCATCTTAGGTAAGAAGACCTTATCAGATTATTAATTAGTTTAAAAAAGAAATAAGTGATTTTAAATTTGTTCAAAGAAAATGTCAGAGTATTCTAAGGTTAAACATTTTAGAATCCAACATGGGCACAAAACATCCATAAGTTAAAGGGAGAACCAATTCAAGCTAGTTATCTAACAAAAATGTAAGGTCTGCTGTTAGATAAGCTAACATACTATTCTTGTCAGTTCCCCCTTAAATTAATTATTTTTTTATATTTTTTATCCCTTAAATTAATTATTTCAGGCTTACAGAACGATCTAAAGGCGATCATGAAGCTGCTAGAGGAGGACTTGGCGTCGTCGGCCAATGCGGCTTGTAACTCAGCGGAAATAGTGTCTGAAGAAGATATCCTTTCCGAGGCCTTCGCTTTCATCAAGCTCGTCCATCCTGGCTCCCCTGCTGCAATATCTGTAAGTAATTTCTCTGAATCTTTTTAAACACATTTTTACAAACCCTGCAAGCGTGTTTGTAACCCGCAACTTATTGCTGTTTTATAAGTTACCTAAGTCCCTATTTAGTTAAGAGGTTTCAATAAGAGTTGGCAGTATTTAATAGGTTATGTCCATAAGATAGCATGGTATGGTGTATTTTTCTAGTCACTTCTAGTGTTCACAAAACCAATTTTCAATGTTTTCAAAAAATTGGCAAGAATAACTATGCCCTCTTTTCTTGACCAAAAACTTCTGAAGTAATTTGTTTTACTTGAATTATTTCTATTTTAAATGTTATTTCAGGGTTTGAAAGAGAACGACTTCCTGGTACAGTTTGGCTCTGTGACCAAGGAGAACTTCAAGACCATGAAGGATATTACCAACGCCATGCGTTGTTCCATCCGTACGGAGATGCTCGTCATCGTCAGACGGCAAGGGACAAGCTCGCAGGTTAGTTCTTGACTTATTTAACCCCTAAACCATCACGTTCTATGGCCTGGTAGAAGCGTCATTCTCTGGTTTTCCAGACGGAAGTGCACGATCTCAACAGGGTCATAAACCACAATATGGTTGTGGTTGAAACTAGCTGATTATGGATAGGATGATTCTCGATTCCACCGATTAAGGGTAATTTTCAATGACGCTGCAGTACTTATTCGTATTATATCGGCCTTATTATGTCTTAAAATTCTGTTGCCTAAGTTTTATTTGTCTACTTTTACAGCTTAGACTGAAGCTGACGCCAATGTCTTGGTCTGGTCAAGGTTTCCTCGGCTGCAAGATCGACCCCATTCCCTTCGACAACGCTGAACGTTAGGCACTCCTCACATTGCAATTCCTCTTCTTATTGTTAAAAATTGCAAGAAAATATTTAAACAGTTTGAAAGATTTCCATGTGTTTCTGAGATTGGGTTTTAATACCTAATACAATCTGGAATTAATAGTATAATTTTCTGTGTTATTTAAAAAAAATGGTTTAACAATAAAATATTCATGAGATTACTGTTGTATCATTGACTTTTTTGTGTTATGAAATGAAACTGTTTTACCTTTTTTATTAAGGCTCACAATATCTTTTATTCCCATTGGAGAATAAGATCATTCTAAATGTTTAATGATCTTTTTGTGGCATGGACATCAGTTGTTTTAACAAGTTTGTTTTAAAGTTTAAGAACACCAATAGGCCTACATAATAAATCAGTGTAACAGCTGTTTCTTCAAAACATAAATCGGACTCCTGCAGAGTTCCCACTGGACTGTGAGAACTGTGAAAACGGAAATTAGCCGTGAATTTTGTAAACCTTGAAAAAACCTTGATTTACCCGTAAATTTTCTCTTAAAACCACGATAAAGTAAAATTTTATTAAATAAAAATCTAAAACGTAAAAGTATTTAGTCTTTTATTCTCCGATTCATTATTTGGTTATTTGTGCCGTTAAATTGAACCTTGAATTTCAGTAATGTTGGACCTGGAAAACCTTGAAACACCCGTGAATTTTATTTTTTAAAAGAGTGGGAACCCTGTCCTGATTTCAAAACATTGTTTACTTTCACAGGGTTGTCAGCATCAAAGGGAAAATTGGGGATTATGGGTGAATTTTGCCTCATGTTTTCGGATAAACATTCAGGTTTAAGTACTTCTCTAAATTTGAAGGTATAAATAGTTGGGCCGGATGGTGTAGTGGTCAGCATAACCACCCGGCAAGTGGGAGACCTGGGTTCAAGTCCTGGTTCGGTCCAAACATTTTTGCCTTTAAATTTCTTTAGTAATAAATTAGCTATTTATTGTTTATACAAATTAAGATCTATATAATGATTTATTTTAAAATATTACGGAAATTAAATATTAATCTAGTTTGACATTATAACTATGAAAATAAATTTGTATTCATTGAAACCTTTATTGAAACCACGTCTACTACTCCGAACTGTATTGAGGTCTCTAGGTTGCCAACCAAGGTCTCAAGGCTATAAAATACCAACCTAAGGCCTTTTAGATCAAGAGCTCGCTTTCTGGCGGCTGAAGGCTTCTTGATCTAAAAGGCCTAAGACTGGCATTTTATAGCCTCGGGGACCTCGGTTAGCGACTCAGAGACCTCAACACACACTCCCTTTCACTGGACACTCAAAATACACTCCCTTTCACTCGACAGTCCTCACATCCTCCCATTTAACACCGTCAATGTATTTCATATGGCGAGGTTGGGCTCTCCCAACCTGCCCCGTCATTTCCCCTACTTACGTTTCAAATTTGTGAAAATCAGTCAAAATTAATCAATGAAGAGAAGCAGAACGTATATAATAAAACAACAAATTTGTATTCGGAAAAATTCAACATACAACATTTGAAGTGATTGGTTTACTCATCGGAGCAAGAGGAAGTGTGCCAACATATTTTCAAGATTTTTAGAAGAAACAAAGCTCTACTATAGTAATTTTACACCAAATTTCTGTTATAAGTATTCAAACTTTAATTAAAATATTCAGACACCATTTATACCATCTTGTAAACTAAATTTATAAAATTATAATAGTACTCTTTGTTATTTAGCAACCTGTAGGTGGGAAGATGTCAATTTTATAATAAAGTTTTCTCTAAGTATATATTTTTAGCCATTTACTCATATTTTAATTAATTAAAAAATAATGTATATAGATCAATAACAGTGATCGACATTCCAAAAATTGTAAAAAACAAATACTTTTATACTCGTAGTACTTCATACTTGCAATTTGTTGTTTTTCCTTGACTGCATCCCATAAACTTGGGAACGGTTTGACACAAATGGTCAGTTTTCTGTCATCATAAATCAGGATATAATCCGCATACTCCTTTCAGAGGCACTTTGACACAACAGTAGGGGAGGAAACAGGTGTAAAGTGGGGATAGAGTGTTGCCCGGCGTTGCTATCATACGGATGATAATATCTTGGATATTGAAAGACCTCGTCCACCTAATATTAGTTAATCCTTACTAATATATAAAAATGAGATGGTGTGTGTCTGTGTGTCTGTCTGTTCCTCAATCACGCAAATACCACTGAACCAATTTTATTGAAATTTTACAGGAATGTAGCTTATATACCTGGCCAACACATAGGCTATTAACATGTTTAATAATTTAATTATTATCAAGATGGCGGTCATTAATAGGACCTCACTACATGTAAAAATTTATAACCCCAAAACTGTCACTTAAAATTCTAGAAAACCGTAATAGATATTTAATTTTTGACAGCACATACGACCTTTAAAATTTAATTTCCTACACAAATGGTCCTAAGCACTTTTGTCGTATCTTCAACCGTTTGCTCGGAAAGCTTGCTTCAGCGTGGAAAAACAGGCTCATGATGCGCGCCGCTACGCATACTTCGGCACTTCCACGTTGTTTTACCTCTTCCGGCGTCAATGCGTCTGACCGACAGTGTTTGTTGACCATATTACTTACTAATCATGCTTTACAGCGATTGTTGTACTATAGCCATGTAGTTTTCCATTCTCAACTAAACAAAATTAGTTTATTTTGGATTTAAAACGTATGTGGTTTGGCATGATACATTTAAAATAAATGTACTTTAGCCATGTAATTTTTTTATTTTCAACTAAACCAGAGTAGTTTATTTTGGACTTCAAACTTATGTGGTTTGTCATGGTAAATTAAAATAAAACCTTTGGGTCAACCAGATTACAATAAACATTGTTTTTTATTGTGGTCGACCCAGAAGTTTAATTTTAATTTAAAATTAGTTTAATAAAATGGTTTTAATGACCGCTTATAACTCAAAATCAGCTGAAACTATGGTGGTGAAAATTCGTTTAAGGGTAAAGCCTATTATGCAGTGTGTTTTAGCTATATTTTATATCCATACAACAACCAAAAAATAAATGGCAAGGGACCAAAGTAGGCACTGAACATGTTTTTACGGCATAATCGACCGCTAAAAACTGAAAATCGGCTGAAGATATGGTAGTGAAACTTCGTTTAAGGGGTTAACCCACTACGCAGTGTGCATTTAGCTATATTTTGTATCCATATAACATACACAAAATAGATGGCGAGGAACCAAACTAAGCTCTGAAAACGTCGGAATGACGGGATTACTACGACTCTCACGAGGTAGTCAAACATCGATAAACACTTATTTGGTTCGGTTTGTCTGTACATTGAAATGAATCCATCGACGTTTGGTTATTAAGTTTTCTTGCACTTTGTAAAGTGCTAAAACTGACGTTAAGAAAATTCCTGTCTGTAAGTACAGTATGTAAAACTTTTAAGCCATTTTGAAACTCCAGCCTATCCAAATTGGGCTCTGAAAAGGTTTTTTCCCACAGGCACTCTCTGCAGTGTGTCCGGCGAATTAGTACCCCACTCTTCACTCACGTGGCCGCAGTGGCGAGACTGACTGAAAAAAAATTCCTGTCCTTCTGTCTGTTTGTAACGATTTCAAGGCATATGGAACTGCTTATACCTCAAAATCGGCTGAAGTTATGGCGGTGAAACTTCGCCCCATTACTCAGTGTGTCTTTAGCTATATATTATATTCATACAACATCCTTAAAAAAAATAGCAAGGGACCAAAGTGAACTCTGAAAATGTTTTTAGGCATTTTGGACCGCTTATAAGTCAAAATCGTATGAAACTATGGCGGTGAAACTTTGTTTTAGGGCTAAGCTAATCACACAAGGTGTCGTTAGCTACATTTGATGTCAATTTAACATCCTCAAAATAAATTGCAAAAGGCCTAAAAACGGCCGGAACGGCGGAGTAACTATGACTCTCACAAGGTAGCCAACACTTATAAGGAGGAGATGGTGAACTAACAGGCAAACTAAATGAGTTTTCGAAGGATATACGGTATAGGAAATTTCTTTTTACTGTAAATTTGTTTTTTTATTAAAATAGACACACAGCACAATGATTACTAATCTACTCAATAGATTAGTAATCATTGCACAGCAATTATAAGAAATCCCCGAGGCGAAGCGCGGGTACTCTCAGCTAGTGTTCTATATAATTCCAATCTTGAGGCTCTAGTCTAAAACTTGTTTTAAACCATACACATGGTTCTTTAACTACAAAGTAAAGAACAAACCCATTGAAAATAGTTAGACAAACATAATTGAATCAAAAACCCCAATTTTAATCTATTATTGAAAATTTGGTTTGATATTTAGTAGCAAATTAGCCACCATTAGCAAAAACAACGGCATAACAATGATTCACCCATTCACCAGTGAACAAATCTTAAACTCTGTAAACGTATAAAATGTGTTTGAATTAGAAAGATTCTTAAATTTATTTTAAACTCTTTGGAATTTTTGTAGTTTTTCAAATTATTAGAGAGTTTATTAAATATGTAGTGTGAAACCTGCCTCTGGAGTTAGCTTGTCTAGCTGAGAATAAATGTTATATCTATGTTGGTTAGTACGAACTGAATTGGCTAATATAGTGTCATGGTGTTCACTCACAAGTCTGGTGTTCTATAATGCATTCCAAATTTTCATCATGTAAAGAATATTTTTCTAACTTTAAATTTACTGTAGTGGCTTGTAATTTACTGTTGTAATTTGTGTTTTTTTTATTTATATAACCAACACAATGTTAATTTGTATATTGGTAATTAAATTGTTCATTGGTAGTGAACTTTTTACCTATATCTTGAAAACTATAAAATGGAAAAGCCCCAGGAGTGGATAATATAACAGCGGAGATGTTGAAGGCAAATCCCGAGGTAACAGCTGACGTACTCATGCCTCTCTTGGAAAAGATTTGGACATAAGAGCGACTACCAGAGGATTGGAATAGAGGTATCCTGATAAAACTTCCCAAGTCTGGAGACCTGACAAAATGTACAAATTGGAGGGGAATTACCCTTCTATCTGCTCCAAGATCCTTTCTAGGATCATTTTAAACAGAATACAACCATCAGTGGAGAGAATTTTAAGAAGAGAACAGTTTGGGTTTAGAGCTGGTAGATCATGCACTGACCTCATCAACACTATTAGAATTATTGTAGAACAAACGCTGGAGTTTCAGACTCCCTTGTATCTTCTGTTTGTTGATTTCATCAAGGCATTTGATCAAATAAAGAGAAGAAAGATATGGAAAACATTGGCAGAAAAAGGAATACCTAAATTCGGAGCTGTAGATATACAAATAGGAGAGGACACTTTGGAAACGGTGGAGCAGTTCCAATATTTGGGCAATATAGTGTCAGAATGCCTTCTTTGTCATATTTTGGGATTTTGACCTGCTATTGTGTCCTTCCTGTGTCAAAACTCTTAAACCCCAAGCTTGTGCCCTAGGCCATGGCCTAGCAATTGGCCTTATGGGTAATCCGGGCCTGGGTTTAAGATTTGCGAACGGTGTTGGTATTTTCCCTTTATTTCAACAAGGCCAAATAAAACTATAGCGCCAAGGTGTAAAATGTTTCTCTTGTTTAACGAGACGAAGTTGAGGCTAAAAAGGCCTCTCAAACGAACCTATATAATCATTAAACCACCCCCTACTGCATAGTCACTTGACAGTCGTATTGTTCATGGTAATTGCTGAGACGAATCCTGCGACATGCGGCAAAGACCAAAGTCAGGTTGTGTGTAGCCCAGTTCTCGCGCATCATCAATCAGTATGAATATATGATTAACTTATTTCAGACAAACAACCACCGAGGAGCCGAAGAGGACGTGTCGGGAGGTGGCAGGAGCCGGGGTCCTCCTCCATTCTAAGGTCCCTGGTGGCGAACGCCACTTTTTGAATAATTCAGAAAGGGCGTTCGGAGATCAAATAGAAGATCTCCAGGAGCTGGTTTGGTGGAAGCCTTCTTGGCCCACTGTAGGATCTATGTTGGGGAAGTGTCGTTTAACTTCCGAATAGTAGAGCAAGCAGCGGCTACAATAGTCGCAGTAGGCAAGCACGGTCTAAAACATACTTCGATATGTTCTTTTCAAAAAGTCCCCTGTAAGCAATTTCAGCAAAACTGCTCTCTGGTACGGTGCATCACATTCTTTTGAAACACTCTTAGTAACACTCTTTTGAAAATGTAATTATTTTACAACTTTTAAAAATGTTATTATTACTACCCATTTCTTTTCTTTAAAAAAATGTTACATAAAAACAAGTTGGAATCGTCATCAAAAATTAAATAGCGTATTGTCATACTCAGAATGTTTAGTTGGTTTGAGCTTATTTTTCCCAAGAGTATTAATCACAGTTCGCCAACAAATCCAATTCAACCAAATATTAAAAAAGATACAACATTGTCCTAATGAAGACCAAGACAAATGTATGCTTGGGAAGGCTATGAAATGAAAAGCATTGTTTGTGAATATACAAAAATAATTCATTAATTGTATTTTTTCCTTAATACATAAACTATGAAGTTATAAACATTAGAAATTAGTTTTTTGACATACGAGGGGTACCCAAAAATAACGGGAATTTCATTACAAAAATCATATTTTATTATTTTTTTTACTGATTTACATATATACCTTCAGTATACTCCCCATTTAGTGTAATGCATTTGTTCATTCGATGCTCCCATGGTTTAAAGCACCCCTCATACCCCTTAGTCTGAATGGCTGCACGCTCCATCCTCGTTTGCCTGTTCAATCCTTCATTTTCGTCATAACGGTGATCTTTTATGTAGCTTTTCACTATGGGGAACATAAAAAAGTCCCGTGGGGCAAGATCTGGTGAGTATGGGTCGTAGGGAAGGGTAGTCATGCTGGTATTGGCCAAAAACTAGCGCACTGAGATGGCTACGTGGGCAGGCACATTGTCATGATGAAAGGACCCGTCTCCATATCGCCAAAATTTAGGTCTGGAG
Organism: Matsumurasca onukii; assembly: GCA_018831715.1. Taxonomy (NCBI): domain Eukaryota; kingdom Metazoa; phylum Arthropoda; class Insecta; order Hemiptera; family Cicadellidae; genus Matsumurasca; species Matsumurasca onukii. Next base: position 33,312,326 of record CM032064.1, read on the forward strand.
TGTGTTGAAATGTGCTAAATTGATTTTCAATACACTCCAGACAGCAAAGAAGCATTCTCAATGGTTCTCCGACGGTCTTCTTGCAATATTGACGGTTTTTCTGAACAATTTCACCAGTCCGAGAATTTGAAGGTCGTCCGGGACGAGGCTTGTCTTCAATCGACATGGCGCCATCTTGAATTTGGGAAAAATACTCGTTAAACTCTGGTTTTGCTCAAAACATCGTCTTTGTAAGCTTTTTTTAATAATTGCAACCTATTCTAACCCATTTTTACCGAGAAAAAAGCAAAAAACTCACTGCTGAACTTTGTTTATTTAATTTAACCATCAAAACAAAACGAGGCAGAACAAAAACTACTTTTAGAAAAACGCACACAGCTCCTCTTCACGACATCTCAGACTGGCCACACCGAGTGCACTGAACTCAGGAAGAAATGCACTTTCATACCCTATCGGCCAAAATGAGAACTATGCGCTCCCCACCTCGCCATCGACCGATTCCCGATACTTTAGGGTACCCCCTCGTATAAAGTGCAAATTTTTTTACCTAATAGTTAAGTGTGTTACACATAGTAAATGTCCAAATAGGCAAAGGAATTTATTTTGTACTGGTTTAAGTTCATATTCATAACTTTACAATAACTATTCTAAGTGTTGTATTTAAATACTGCACCATCACTATTTTCTTTTAACAAGTTCAAAAGATAAAGAACATACAAAAATCATCTCCTTACATGTCTGCTATTCAGCTATGAACTTAGAGGTTCTGTATTTTCAATTTATTTTATTTCACCAATATATTTTGGGGGTAGACAGTCAACCTTTATAAGCTTTATGGATACACCTATACAACTAAGACCAGTTGAGCCTATCAGATCATTGTATCAAAGGATGAACGTTCAAGGTATGTCTTTATTACCCTGAAAATATAAAATAAGTTATGATTTTTGTAAAACTATACTCACAAAAGAAACAATGAACAAAACACAGTCACAATCAAGTATTATACAATTTAAGTTAATCAAATGTTCACTCTTGTCACTTTGTACATCAATTACTCGTTGTAATATAAAATGTCCCTACTGAAACGTTACGTGTTTAGTTTCATTGAAATTACACCTGTTACTTTTCTAAAAACATTTCAATATTAACTTGAGAAAAAAAATCTCTTATTTATTATTTATTTCACATTTTCATACAAGTACAAAAGCCTTAATTGCATCCTAAAAAGCATACTTAAAATTAAAACATATAAACATTTATTTAACATGTATTCTTTTTCATCTTATTTATACTTTCCGCAATCAAGGACACAGTGAATCAAAGATTTGTTCAGACTGTCAGGCACATTCCGATCAACAGTTCTAGTTCAAAGTTCCCATACTGCTTTAATGTTTCTTTTGCAAAAACAGGCTATTCGGAATTTGTCCTTAAGCCACCAATCAAAGCTTGCTTACTGGTAGATCAGGTCGACCAGTTTGAAGTAAACCCATACAACATGATCACACCCATCGATGAGCTGGACCGCTTTGTCAACAATGTAGGTAATCTGGAAGTGTTCATGCAAGTTTTCAAAGTACAGTAGCTTTTTGATGTAAGAAACTTTAAGTTTAATCAGCTCAGGCTTTGACATTTCTTTCAGAAGAATTCAAAACTTATTTGTAGAGCTTTAAAACTGTTATTTGAATATGTTACTTATTTTTATTTGTTAATTTAATATATCCATTCAATGTAAACCTACCTTTTTAAAAATTGAAATACATCTATGTAATTTTATGCTGTGTTCAAAACAATAAAAAGTTAGAAAAAAAACGGAAAACCAGATTATTTCTATTCACACTTTGACCAAATTCTTACGGTGATGACTAGCAAAAATCAAAAATGTATTATTCTGGGTGATTTTAATATTGATATCCTCAACATTAATAATCCGGTGACCAAAAGGTTCGCAGAGCTTTTCAGATCATTTAGTCTCACTTGGTCAATCAACACTCCAACCAGAGTGACACCCTCTTCAGCAACATCAATCGACAACGTAATTAGTAATTACAAACTTGACCGACTTTGAGGTGTCTGTGATCAACACAGGCATTTCAGATCACTATGGCCAAATGGCTATTCTTAGTGGTCTTGCACGTAAAAGGGATCCCCCAACCAAAAAAACAATCATAAACACGAGGCCCGAAAACGTCACATTGCTCAATTCTCTGCTCTCAGGAGAGAGATGGAGCGGCCTAAATTTTGATGATCCCATCGAGGTGCAATTCCAAGCCTTCCAATCCACATTCAATTTTCATCTAGACGTGAGTTGCCCCCTGAAACAAGCCCACCAAAACCGAGGAAACAACAGTGCTCGGATCACCAAAGGTATCCTGGTTTCGAGAGAAAAATTATTATTTTCTCCTAAATCAAGAAGCGCACAAACAACGCAAATTTCAAAGACTTTATTCAAAATTACGAAAGAATTTACCGGAGAGTCATCAAAGCTGCGAAAGCTTACGATGTCACAAAAGCCTTGCTCACGTCAAAAAATGTTTAAAAAACCGCATGGGCCATAATAAACAATAACAAACCACAATCAGACAAACGAATCGAATTGCAGTTAGGTGACGAACAAATCAGTGACCCTTCCAGAGTAGCTGAGGAGTTCAACGGGTTTTTTTCTTCGGTAGGGGCAGATCTAGGTCTCTACAAGAACCAGAATCGGCCCCATCCCTGTTCTTTTCTGAGTCCAGCCGCCTCCATGGCTCTGGCTCCAGTCACAGAGGAAGAGATTGCAAAGATAATCAAAAACCTTCAACCAAAAAAATCAAACAATTCTAATCATTTTTCAGTGTGGCTACTCAAACAATGTTCAAAACACTTGCTGAGACCACTAGAACACCTTATCAATTTCTCATTCCTCTCAGGTTCATTTCCAACTTCCCTCAAAAAGGCAAAAGTAAGTCCTATTTTCAAAAAGGTCGACCCCCTTTCGACTCAAAATTGTTGCCCAATTTCAATCTTGAGGCTCGTGGAGTTTTTGGACAAGCACAGGAGTTTTTGGATGCTGCAGAGCGTCTGGTCGATATGATAGTAGAAGCGATAGAAAGTCGAGAAAGCACTCTAAGTGTGTTCCTTGATTTGTCAAAAGCATTTGACTGTGTTGATCATAATACCTTACTGTTCAAACTCAACTATTATGGGATACGATACGAGGGTTGCTACTCAGATGGCTTGAATCGTATCTTAGTAAAAGAACTCAGACAATTTGTAGGGATTTCAGACGCTAGATCGGGGGAGGTGGAGCTCAAGTACGGCGTCCCTCAAGGATCCATACTGAGCCCATTACTTTTCTGAGTTTTCCTGATCTATGTCAATGACGTTGGCTCATCCGTACGCCACGGGCAGATTGTCCAGTACGCAGATGACATGACTCTCAGCTTCAAATCAACTTCAAAGAAAAACCTGGAAGAGGTGGCTTTTATTGAGCTCAACAACGCAATCCAACATTTCAATGAGCTCAAACTACGGATGCTTAAGTGGGAGAATTCGAATGAATGAGCCAATATGACTGTAAAAATTGTAAGTATGAATGAGTTCTTAATGTAAGGATGAGTGACAAATTTTTAGCTTTTAAAATATTTAAAACCTGACGAATTTCATGCAATTTATTTTGTTAACAAAATAAAATTTTTATTTATATCTATTATGTTTGCCACTATACATAGCATTACAACTATAACATTAATTAATAAAACTTTCAAACAAACAATTAAACTACCTTAAAAACTATAAAGATTCACAGCAAACATTTCTGCTTGGATACAACCATAGAAAGGGCACCAAATAATTAAAAGTTAAAATACCGTAATAAAGATTCATGTAACACTTTCTGTGCATCACAAAATATTTGCTAACTACTTAAAATTATTCAAAAACTACATCATTTATAACACTTATGACTCAATATAATATTCCAAAATATATTACTTAAAGGGATTTAAGGAGAGAAATAAAGGGGCAGAAAAAACTCTACATTTCGTTTGAAAAACAAACTTTTCAAGAGAGAAAGGAAGTAAACTAAATAACAAAACAAAACAACTAATCATAAATAACTTTTATTGGTTTACTTCCTTTTCTCTTATTTCAAACAATAAGTTTTATAATACCTCTATAACCTCTCTAAATCTTACAAATAATATAATATTGGCATTTCCTTTTAAAGAGAATTCCAAAAATATATTCATACATCCAAATTTATTCAGAACAAAGATTTCAACCTACCATACACAAGGCAAACTGAGCCTTTCAAATAGATTGTTATGTCTTGTTTAATAAGTCTTTGGGTTCACAATATGTCTGATATGTACAATATGAGACGTTTATGTATTTTTTGGCCTTTTCATGTTAAGCTATTTTAGTTTGGAACAATATTTTCTGAAGTTTTTCAATAGCAAATACTGTACAACCAATACATTGACGTTTGAATATTCAGTGATTTTAGACGGTAATTGGTTTTACCCAAGGAACGCTTGGGTGCCTTGGACCAGGGGAGCTCAGGAAAGTTTTAAAATTGATAATATTAAATAAGCTATGTAAAATAAAATCTGTCTGTCATTTCACTGTAATTTTTAACTGACTTCGACTATCGCATGTTATACAAGCTTAAAGACATACAATATTTGATTTCTGACCTGATGGTATTCAAAACAACGCCTAAAAAGAAATATTTAGTATGTAGATAGATTTGTTTCCAATGTAAATCTGAGAAAAACAACTAATCAGTTTGAAAAAGCATTACATAAAAAAGATTTTAGGCAGTCGTATAAAGTAGCTTGTAAGGTTTTAGGCAGTCGTATAAAGTAGCTTGTAAAATGACATAACTAATTTATAAACAGAACTAAAAATTCAGCATTATCTAAGAAGAACACAGAAACCAGTGTGCAAAAATTCAAAGTACAAAATCCCATAAACACTTAATAAATATTACGTAATCACAACAACAAAATTATGTTTTGGTCATCTTTCTTAAAATAAACCTCTAAATTAGCCTCTAATTAGCTAGTCAAATAAGATCGTAATGGAATTGTGTAGTTATACAATAAAATTGAAGGAAGGCATGTGTGTTTGGTAACGTCAGTCATTGAAGAAGTCAGAGGTTATTTCTTGGAAGGCTCTATGATCATGAGGTCTTCTTCAGATCCCTCGCTGTCGTCGTAGTCCACGTCACTATCATCATGGTAAGCATGCGTCACTAGTTTCTGACTCTCACTCAAACCTACATAACAAAAAGGATTAAATATATTTTTCAAATCATAATTAAAATACAACTTTTATTCCTATTTAAAGGACTCCCTTAAATGTGCTCCCCCTAATGATGGGGGGATGTGGTGTCCCTTTAATTATGTAGCTCCAAGTTATAATACAGAGTCACACACGGGAAATGGACGAATTTTAATTAGCTGTTACATTGTTGTTTGTTTTCGTAGAGATTTCTAGGTGTCATCGAAAAGAGTATCTCATAGCATTTTAGTGACAATGGTTCAACGGACTGTCGAACATCGTGTTTTCGCATATGATGTTTATGTTAAAAATAACAACTTAGTGACTAAAACACAGCGTTTGTTTCGACGACATGTTGACATCCTTTGGAATCAACCTGTACCAAACCGTAACACGTTGTTGAGATGGGTAAATTTGTTCAAATCAAAAGGAAACAATGAAAATAAAATTTCCAGCCCCAGTAAGATCTGCTAGGACACCTTAAACCATTTGCTAGGGTGAGAATGGCAGTCACCCCAGTGCGGTTTCCCGTTCCGGAGTGATTGGACCGCATTTTTTCGAAGAAAATGATGTTACTGTCATGGCGATCTCACCTCGTTATTTCTCAAACCTGAACTCCAAAGAGGAAGAATGAACATGAGAGCTGTGTTCATCCGACAGAATGGTTCCACAGCGCACACCGCTGCTACTTCAATAGTTACTGTCAGGGACATGTTTCCCGGACGGCTGGTTTCACGTTTTGGTGTTTTGGTGAAATATACTGGCCACAAAGGTCACCAGATTTGTCTTGCTGGGTATATTTGAAAGAATGTGTTTACTCTCACAAACCCCGAAATCTAACACTCGTACTTCAAACAAGCAATCAGGGAAGATACAGTTGATTCAACCAAACATGTTGACTCGAGTGCCAGATGATTTCACCAAAATACAGGACATCTGTATCCAGGTGCGTGGGCACCATATGAGTGACTTAATTTTTAAAAATTGAGTAATTTATAAAATGCTAAGTGCTAGGCTTCATATCTGTACAAATAAAATTGGTTTATCAGTTTATCTTTTAAAATGGCTTTGTATTACTCTTTTAAAAAACGTCCGTTTACGGTGTGTCACCCTGTATATAGATATACAATACTTCAAACATCAGGTATCTTAGGTTATGGGAGGGGGTGATTCATATAGAATCCAAATGAATATCTCAATTAAGGACAGCTAAATAAAATTGGACAGTCTTTGATTTTTGACAGATCCACAAATGATGAATTTGTTCAAAATAATTATTGTAGCTAAGAAAGATTTTTAGGTGTTCCTATAGATAAGCAGTTGAAAACTCAACATGGGGATCCCATACTGATAACATTAGGTCAGAATAATCTAGAGTAGTATTTTTGATTCATAGATTAATTAACTGCATACAGACAAATTATAATAAAACTGCATATTTTCATTATTTTTTATTACTAATTACCTTGTATTGTGCCTGTAGATCATACAGTTGAGAATAATGGACAATTCAGGCACAATACAAGGTAATTAATAATTGAACTTTGGTCCTACACTGGGTTTCACTTCTAGTGTTTTTTATTGACTAAACCTGCCATCGAGAACTGATCCAACATAAGACTTACTACTACTTACTAGAAACTATAACACGTTTTCTTTTCCGTAATAATCAACAATATTAGCTTATTTTGTATATTTTTTTAACTGATCCTTCTATATTGACAAAACTGTAAACACTGCCATTAAGCCATTTAAATATCTAATCAGTAATACGGTTGAGTACCCAAACTGGCTTTTTTTGAACTGAAATTTACTATCCCAGATGTTCATTAACATGGCAAAATAGAACTGGACGGACAAGTACGTACTGAACTCCTTTAATTTACAAAGTAAATATTTTGAAAACACAAAGCTGTTGATAAAAATTGAAGAGTGTCAAATGTACCTAATTTATTCATAAGCCAATATACCTCTTAAAGGAGTCCTAAATAACTCTTTTTCCTCTTCATCATCAAAGAAAGAAGTTTTCTGAGGGAGAAGAGAAAAGCCGTCGACAGCCCGGCGCCTCCGCTGGCAAACAAGGTAACAACCCAGAAACAAGCCTAGGAACATCATACCCACCATACCTGTGAAAACATCTATGTTAATCTCAATAACTCCAAATTAACTAAAGCTGCAAAGTTTAAAAATGATAGTTAACCCAATAGTTTAGGAGTTAGGACTTACTACTTGGATTTTATTTTACAAATTGGTTTGATAGTTTACACCAACGCTCTTGGCATTACTCTTAAAATTAGGGGTACCCCTAAAAGGCTACAGAAAGTTTGAGTAAAAACAACACATTTCTGGGCAGTCTTTGATCTTGATTTTTAAGCCAATCTTCACGGCAAGCGTTTGGAATATTTGAGGAATTTTACACAATGCTATTGACTTCAACAATGAACTCAAGCCTGAGATTAGGGTGTTCAAAAATTAAATGTACAAAGTTTAAATAATGTCCGTTAACAATACAAGTTAGAGGGCGGAAACACTTCCAATCAAAATCTTTTCCATCCCACGAGCCGGGCATAACTTTTTTTCACTTGAAGTTTTCCATTATATCACCATACATGTTTTACAGTTTTCATTTTCACATCAGTTAAGATGAATAATTTTAAATGATTTTCATTTTTAAACTGAATTGTAAACAGCTTGTAAGAGTTACCCTAGGTAACAAAAGCAACTTTCAAAAACAACTTGATAAACAAAGTCATACCTGATAAGAGCACAAAAACTAGTCTTGGAAGACCCATGACTCGAGGATCTCTTGTCAGTTTTAATATTACTTTGTTTGGAGTTTTTGAAATTATATTTATTAGTTTAGTCATGCTGTTAAATCCGTTTGCTCCTGCAGTCACTGTATATTCTCCTGCAAATTAAAAATAACATAATGACAACCTTGGACTATTTAATAATACTTGCAATTAATTTATCATTAAATATTAATTTACCGTTTCAACTGAAACACAATGAGCTATGACCTAAAATGTAGTGGACAAACTGCAGTTTTAGCTAATAGCTACAACTATTTTATCAGATTTTGAATGAATGTGTAGGTTTATATAATGGTTAGAGAACACTGACTGCACTCACCAATTTAATATTTTTTGGTTCAACTAAATTGTTTGGTATAACTAAGAAACTTACGAGGGTCATCCAGAAAGTAAGGAACAATTGCGCATCACGCGACGCGCAGACCCCTCCCGACTACGAGTGCGGCAGCTGCTAGCTCCATCCTTCCTCTACAGTTTGAGTGTAGGCTCGTTGCTGTATGATTACGCGTCTTGTTTCTACAGTGATTAATAATGGCATCGACAATCGAAAACTCCGCTAAATGTGAAGTGCGAAGTGTCGTTCGTTTTCTAAACGCTCAAAACGTTAAACCTATTGAAATTTATAGACAAACAAAGAGTGTTTCAGAAGGGGAAACGATTAACTCAGAAGCCTAATGTGAAACCCTCCGACGACTTCGACGCGCCATCCAAAACAAGAGACGGGGAATGCTTTCAGAAAAATTGTTGCTGATCCATGACAATGCTCAGCTTCATGGATCTGCAAGAACACGTCACAAACTTCAACGTTTACGTTGGGAACATTTTTAGTCATCCACCTTACAGCCCTGATTTGGCGCCGAATGATTATCACTTATTCCCAAAGCTTAAGGATTTTTTGGGTAGTAAACAGTTTGCTAACAATGAGAAACTTCAAAAAAGTGTGAAATCTTGGCACAAGTCATTTGACGGCAAATGAGTACAACATGAGTATGCAAAAACTGGTCCCACGTTACAACAAGGATCTTGAAATCCATGGCGACTATGTAGAAAAGTAGAGGAAATTGCTATGATTTGTAAATAAAATTTTCTGTTGATATATTTTTGTTTTATTTGACCATGCAAAAACTTTCTATACTTTCTGGATGACCCTCGTAATTAAAATTTAACATTAACAGTATTGTTTTTCCAAATTTATTCTCGACTTGACTGACACTATTCAAAACACCTTTTTCAAATGAGATAGGTAAGTTTTAGCTTGTATGAGCTTTAAACAAATAAACTAGGTTGAGGGTTTGAATAAATTAGGTGGTTTATATTTACCTTGATTCAAAGGTATCCAAAAGGTGCCTTCCCTGTCAGACTGCTCTGTGAGATTGCCAACAGTAATGAAAGCTCCAACTACAGGGTGGTTTTCATTATCTATTACATAGCCTGTAAAATATGTACAAATAAAATCACAATTTCAAAAGAGAAACCATTTCTTATGGGAAAAGAAAGTGTCAAGAGGAATCTTACTGACTAAGGAAAGTTATTCGTTCAACAGTATTCTGTATTAGTGGATAGTATGAGTATCAACACTGACTGCACTCACTAATTTTATATTTTTCAGTTCAACTAAATGCTTTGGTATCACTGAGAAACTTAATTAAAATGTATCATTAACAGCAGTTTCTTTCCAAAATTATCCTCAACTTGACTGACTCTATCCAAAACACCTTTTTAAAATGAGTAGAGGTATGGGAGAGCAGGTTTTTTAAGGTCAAGACGAGATCGAGCGAGAATGAGCCAAGATCTCGAGATCGAGACGAGACATTTTAATATTTATAAATTTTTCGTCCCATTTGTTCATTCTTGCTATTACCGAGTAGTATGCTCAGTTGTTATAGGGTATTATTGTAATATTGAAAATGCAATGTGTTTTATTTTCCCTGAGTGCTCCTTTAGTTTAAGTATTGTACACATAAATAAATTATATATTAGTCCAGTTTTTCCTTTAGTTTAAAATAATTCACTTTTCTGTTATAGTGTTGGGGTTTTACACATAAATAATTATTATTCCACTTTTTAATTAGCGAATAATTATGTATTATCATTATTTCACATTTAAACTATTGCAAAAATATATTGTCAAGCTGTAGCTAGCTAGGCCTAGCTATTATTGACTAGACCACACCAACAGCAATAAAAAATTACAAGACACATCCAAAATTTAACAAACCTAGGCTTACCAGAAATATTGAACTAAAATATTATGGTTATTATTAAGATTATAGATATTCACTTATTCAGGTAATTGTTAATTAATTCGATTCAAATAATCTTTATTCCCAAATTGTACAATACATAGATGCATATACAATTATCAAATGACGTTAAAAATAAATTGTCTATGCTATAAAATACAAAATGACTTTCAAATTACTGTATACAAATTATTTATTTTAATGGGTACTAATTATTAAACGCTATTCTACAATTATTAGTCTCTTTAAATTCTAAAAATCTTCAAATTTGTACAGAGCCTTCTTTATTAAATAGGTTTTTAGTTTTTTATGAAAACGTTTATATTAGTTATAATATATCTTTTATGTTCTGAGGTATCTTATCATAAAATTTTATTCCTGCTCTTTTAGGAGATTTCCAGAAGAATTTAAGTGAATGACTCAGAATTGCTATTGTATCTTTGTTTCTAGTGTTGTAATAATGATTAGTGCCTAGCTTTGGCAAACTGGCTTCAGCTGCTTTTACTGCAAAACTGTTTCCAACACATATAGTCCATAGACAGTTAGTATTCCCAACTTAGCAAAGTCCTGTTGCACAGAATCAATAAAGTTTAGATGTAGCATAATTTTCAATGCTTTTTTTGCAAAACTAGTAATTTGTGTAAGTTTTGATTGCTTGTAGCTCCATATAGTACAATACCATACGATATGTGTGAATGTATGTGGGCGTAATATATCATCTTGAGTATGTCACTTGAGCAGAATTCCCTGTTCAATTACTATTCCCTATTCCACCCTATCACATCAAGTTTCAGTTACACCGGCCTACTAACACCCCAAACTTGTACTGACAGTCACAGAGTTCTAATTTGGGTTGGTAAGCTGTAACACAATATAATATTAAAATAAACTTGATAGTGCAGTTAAATATGTGTTATGTCTATTTCAGGTGGATGAAAAACAATTTGTACAACTAAAAATGAGCAAACCAACAGGCTGAGCTTACGTTTTATCCCAAACTATATCGTGAGGATAGGTTCTGAACATACTGACAAATGAGCATTCTCCCACTTTAGTGATCGAAAATTGGATTGGTACTGTTGAAAACTTGTTTTATAACCATTTTATTTATTGTAATTCTACAAACTAAATAAATTACATCTTATTTGATGATTTTGTAGCAAAACAAGTGACAAAACAAAATACTGTGAATCTGAGTCTGACAGATGAGGTACGGACGTAATAAGAATGGCAACACGTGTTCAGATAGTAATGTTTGCGATAGATCGAAAGCCGAAACTCTCAAACTTAACCGTTGTTCCAATTACTGTAAAATAGAATACAGTGAAAAAAACGAGGGTCGTTCGAAAAGTAGTACTTGTTTTAATCTCTGTGTTGTCTATGTGTTGACAGATGATTGAATCAAAGTCAGCTGGTTTTAGCATCTCATTGTTCAGCTGTTTACTGAATTTCGTTTCAATACAACTCTTATTACTGTGTTTTAAGACACCCATCATCCTTGATCTCGTCAGTTCTCAGTCGCTACTGAACATCGATGTTATTTAGTTTGTTATAATTTAAAGTCACTTAATATTTAGAACGAATCTTTTAGTTTACAGCGAAAGTCTTGTTTATAATTACTTTTGGTCAATTTCATGGTATTACAAATTTTGTTGTCTTTTTTTCTCGTCTCAAAGTTTTGGAGAATGAAAAATGTTGTTGAGAAAAAAGTCAATCTCAAAATCTTGAGATCTTGCACACCTTTAAAAATGAGACGGATGACTTAACTAGTTGCCTGTAGTGGACTGTTATAAAATGAGTCTTTGAGTCTTGAGGATGAAATCTTGTTTTCAATTACCTGTTACACCTGACATCTTGAGATTGGCAGGTCTTCTCTTAGAACTGTAGATATCTATGAGCAGCTTCTTCATGACAATATTATACTCCACCACAGCTCCAGGACTCACAACAACATTCTGCATGGTTACCTCATGGTGGTCGCAAGTGAACTGTAAACAGAAATATTATTTATGAATTAGATGACACTATTGCAAAAGGTCCAGGGTCGGGATCACTACTCAGAAAAACATTGTATCTTTTCAATCAATCCTTTTAATCGGCTGTCTGGGCTTTTGATCTTTATTTTTGACTGATAAGGCAAATTAGATCAGACAAATTACCAAGGAAGGAAAGAAAATGAGGAAAAAAAGAAGCTAGAGAATGAAAAGGTAAGTGTAGAAGTGAAGTAGCCAAAAAAACATAATATATCAGAGATGGCTATCTATAATGTACCTGCAGTTGATAAGTGCCAGGGGGCAGAATGAGATGGAAGTACGCCAGGTTGGGAGTGACCTTGTACTCATGCCTTGAACCATTCACTTGCAGCACAGCCTCCCTCATCACATCACCACTGTCATCAACTACTCGGCCCTTGACACCTGAAACCACCAAACCATCAAACAACTCTTAGATTCACCAAAAACACCAATTGAAACTGATGAGGGAAATTTCTTATTACTATTCAAAACCTTCCTAAGATACTAATAACCTAACTGTTGAAACCTTAACCCTTTGACAGGTGAGTTTTCCAGGAGAATTTGTGCCCCAGAAAGTGAATTTTTTTATTTTCATAATTTTTTTGTATTATTATTTTTAAATACTGAGTTTTTGGTCAAATAACCTGTTTTAAACCTTAAAATTTTTGTTGTTGTTAAAATAGGTACATAGGTAAAAAAAGTGTTTTGATGTTTGAAAAATTTATTTTATATATTTGTATATCACTTTTTTAGTTATTATATTTGGATATAATTCAAATGTGGATACAAAGAAAAAAAGGTGTGTACCTTTTACCTCAAAAGTTTAGCTTTGTATGGTAAGTGACAAAGAAGTCTGAGTGCAGAAGGGAGGCGCATCCACACTCGCGGGAGTCGCAGCACATCCACACTGCCTGTACTCCTAAATAGTCCTTCACGTTTTTGTCTTCTTTCTCAATTTCACATTAATTTTCACCGTTCATAAAAATCTCCACTATATGATTGTTAGAAAGAGACATTGTTAAAATAATAAAACTCTCAAAATAGAACTAAATAGTTAGTGAAACTAAATCAATAAGTAATCAAATATAAGTAAAGACTGCTGAAAACAACTGTTTATAACTTTTCCTTGAACACAATGAATAGTAATAAGAAACAAAGTAAAACAAATCAGCTGTCAGTTTACCAGATGTCTTATAAAACCATAGATGAAATAATCGGCACAGAACCGAAAACGATGCCAGGCAAAAACCCAGCTGGTAGACAGCAGCTACAATCTAGCGGATCATTATTTTAACTGTTTCCAAGAGGTTAGAAAAACTCCAGCTAGGTAGCAGGGGCATCAAAGCGTTATACTTCATAAACTGAGCGAATTGTATTGATCACAACAGTCTCGTCGTGCTACAGAAGGTTCATCGCGATGGCATAAGCGTTAGCGAGCGTGCCGCTTGTGGCACTCTGGCCTGTGACCTAACGTTCGTGCATACCTGCCAAAGGGTTAACAAGTTCTTTTAGATGAATTTCCATTTAAAAACGGATGCATTCCAGCCAGTGTTACTATTTACCTTGGCTAAAAGTGTTAAACAGTCCAATAAAAGAAGAGAGGAGGATTTCCACAAATCAGGAACATCTGCTACAGGAAGGTAGTTGCAACAACTGAATCTAGCAGAAACCTATAAACAAGAAAGAAATAATACAATAATAATTGGTTGCTTGGCCAAAAATACCTTAATATACACATATACATGCTGTCAACAGAATTTGACCTATTGAGAAGTGCCAGGACAGCCACAATGTTCCTTGACTTGAGTAATACACTAGTGGCCATTGTATAATCAAAAGAGTTAGAAGATAAGTCACCTGCCCAAATTTTGTTATTTCTATAAAATTATGCGTTATGACATGTATATAAAGTTTGTACCAAACACATTTCAGTAGTGTGATTTTTGCATAGTTGTTTTAGTAAAAAGACCAACAAATAAAGTTATAACATTTATATGGTAATTTTGGTACAATGGTCTTTATCTTTATCCATTTTAAATTTTCTGTAAAACTACTGCAGTAAAACTAAAAGCATAAGTGGATTCTCAATATGCATTAAGACTAAGAGCCAAGAGGTTATGAATGTAAATGTTTCGTTACAGTCAGATGAGTAGTTTCCACAGAATACATTTTCAATTTCAAGCTGTACCTGAGAAACTAAGAAAAACATGCTCTCTTTCCATTCAATATCTCAGTCTCACCCATAAATTTGTGGATTTGTTGCCAGACAGAAAACGCTCTCAAAATAGAACTAAATAGTTAGTGAAACTAAATCAATAAGTAATCAAATATAAGTAAAAACTGCTGAAAACAACTGTTTATAACTTTTCCGCGAACACAATGAATAGTAATAAACACGCAAGAAACAAAGTAAAACAAATCAGCTGTCAGTTTACCAGATGTCTTATAAAAACCATAGATGAAATAATCGGCACAGACACGAAACGATGCCAGGCAAAAAACCCAGCTGGTAGACAGCAGCTACAATCTAGCGGATCAATATTTTAACTGTTTCCAAGAGGTTAGAAAAACTCCCGCTAGGTAGCAGGGCATCCACAAGCGTTATACTTCATAAACTGAGCGAATTGTATTGATCACAACAGTCTGCGTGCTACAGAAGGTTCATCGCCCGATCATAGCGTTCTTGGTACAGCTTAATGGAACTCTGGTGCGTGACATACCTACCAAAGGGTTAACAAGTTCTTTTAGATGAATTTCCATTTTAAAACGGATGCATTCCAGCCAGTGTTACTATTTACCTTGGCTAAAAGTGTTAAACAGTCCAATAAAAGAAGAGAGGGAGGATTTCCACAAATCAGGAACATCTGCTACAGGAAGGTAGTTGCAACAACTGAATCTAGCAGAAACCTATAAACAAGAAAGAAATAATACAATAATAATTAGCAGTTGCTTGGCCAAAAAATACCTTAATATACACATATACATGCTGTCAACAGAATTTGACCTATTGAGAAGTGCCAGGACAGCCACACTGTTCCTTGACTTGAGTAATACACTAGTCGCCCATTGTATAATCAAAAAGAGTTAGAAGACACCCAAATTTTGTTGTTTCTATAAAATTATGCGTTATGACATGTATATAAAGTTTGTACCAAACACATTTCAGTAGTGTGATTTTTGCATAGTTGTTTTAGTAAAAAAGACCAACAAATAAAGTTATAACATTTATATGGTAATTTTGGTACAATGGTCTTTATCCATTTTAAATTTTCTGTAAAACTACTGCAGTAAAAACTAAAAGCATAAGTGGATTCTCAATATGCATTAAGACTAAGAGCCAAGAGGTTATGAATGTAAATGTTTCGTTACAGTCAGATGAGTAGTTTCCACAGAATACATTTTCAATTTCAAGCTGTACCTGAGAAACTAAGAAAAACATGCTCTCTTTCCATTCAATATCTCAGTCTCACCCATAAATTTGTGGATTTGTTGCCAGACAGAAAACGCTCAAACTTAAGTATCTTTACTTTTATCTATAATTTCAAGATAATACAAGATTAAGATTTAAAAAAAGTATGAACACTTACAACAAGAGATCCAATAGAGTGATAGAGCTGATTCACTACATCCTGTTTCCAGTCTTTGCTGATTGCTTTGCAACCAACGGACGGCTGTAACAAATTAAATCAGACATTGTCAACACTTCTTATGTGTATACATTCGTCATTGTCATAATGAAAAAATAATGGTTTCACTGAAGTCTTAAGTCTTAACTTTGATGTTTGAAATTTGAAACACATACAGATATGTGCAAATACACAGTAAGCATAATATTACAAACTTACATCAAATGGTATGTCGTTCGTTCCATGCACAAAAGCTCGACGCAAAGTAGAAAACACTTTCTCTGTCATTTTGTCATCTATTCTCGACGGTGATCTAAATCCAAACAGAACATTTAATCAAAGAAAATCTATTGTTTTGAACTGAACAGCTACAATTAAAAACTGTTATACTTTTCCATCAATTTTTTGACTGCTTACATATTCTTGTTCAATCAAAGTAAGTAGTGTACACGTTTTTAATCAGATTAAGCTATGTAGGTACACTAGAATCTTGCCTGTTTCAACCCCATTTCCTGATGACTACACAGGTTTCTTCGAGCTAGACACCACTGACAATAGGTGAGAGTGAAAGAGAATGAAGAGTTTTAAAAGTGCTGCGTTATGGTGTGGCTCAGGGGCCATCTCCATTTCCTTACATACTGTATACATACACTAAACAGTGTTTTTCTCTTAACTTCTTAAAGGGAACTCATAACCAGAGGACTGAATAGTGCTGAAAAAGGATGTTTGTACATACCACATACATTTCCTCAAAAACTAGGAACCTGTCTTAATATGATTTTTTAAAACAAAATAAGGCATAGTTTCAAATGTGCAAATCTCAAGTATAATTAGAGATTAATAAAACAATTGTAAGCCCTTACATTAGAGAGGTTGGACCACCTCCTTCCATTATGATGATAAGATCAAAGGCCTCTTCATGAAGATGGGAGAGAAGTAGGCTGGACATCTGATTGTATGAAGAGTTTGATAATATTGCTGATGCTACAAGGTTTGGACTGCTGTTCATTTCACACTCCATCTTTTGTTGAAGTTGTAAATAAAACGTGTCAATCTAAAAACAATATTTTGAAGTAAATCAAAAAGGCTGCAATAAAAACAATCGAGAGTTTTTAGGTAAACAGCCAGAGGCTGCCTCTCAAATGCAGAAAACAAAAAAAATTTACTGATGTAACCCCCACACAAATTTGGGTTCCTTGTCATTCTTACTTGTTCACTATAGAATATACAGCAGTATTTTTCGCTCTTACTCCAATGTTCTTAAGAGCCGATTCAAAAATGAAGGTAAGATAGAATTATCTTGACCTCTATTCCCGGGTAAGTTTGAAACATATTGTATGTTTGTTCTCAAAGTTTTGAAGAAATAATTAATAATTATTATGAACCAAGTGGCAATTCACATGAAAGGACAACTGTTTATAAATATAAACTACATATTTATCTACGTTATCAGAACTACATATTTACTAAGAGATCTGTGTGATTTAACAACATTGAAGACAATTTATTTTTCATTGTTCCAAAGTAGAATAGAGTATAGTTTAGTTTATTGGGGCGGTACATATTTCAGTAACCTTGATCCATTGATCAAACAGCAAAAACACATTATTAGAATAATAACTCGAAATCAAATTTTAACTCCATCCTGGCCCTTATTTTTACAAAACAAAATTCTGCTGATGAGACATTTGTTTGATTATAAAGTATTGTTAATTTTTAAGTTGTTAACAACAAGCACGCGAGGTTATTTAATTAATTTTAAATATTACAAATGTTAAAACGGGTTTGTTGGCATGCCTTGACAATGGCCCCATTAGGGCCAAAATTTTGACGGTTTGTGTTCTCTTATGTGTTTTTATTTCATCCAGGCGAACCTGTTCTCTTTTCTATTCCTTTTGATCGTATAATTGTAAATCTTGTAACAAATGTTTCTTTGAGAAAATAAACTAATTCTTATTTCACAACTGAAATACATCATTGTATCCTCTAAAACGTAATAAAATGCTCAAATCAACTATAAAAATTACACAACTTTTCTGGGAGGAGACCCTTGGACTTCTTTCGGAAATACTCGGAGTCTGGCTTCTATGTGATGAGAGGTTGTATTTTTTAACTGTGCATACAGTTCAAACAGCAACATTTAGTTGTAAGTTGTAGGAGTTTTACCTGAGGATAAACTTGAATAACAGTAGAGTTGAGCATCTCTATGATTTGGAGGATTTTGTCAGGGCTGTTGTCGAAGCCTTGGAGTAGATGACGTGCCAACCTAACCACGATCTCTCTGCCGATAGGTTCTGTTGCGTAAAGCCCTCCCAGGAGTGCCACTCTTAGTTTTCCTTCCGATGGACCTCCAACCTACATACAAACAATTCATTGAGTGCTGTTCACTTATGAAAAACATTTTTGAACTGAATAACAATTCAAATTGAATTAAAGACAGTAGAAGTAACCCCAGACAATTATATTGTTCCTGATTTAGACACCAAAGTCTCAGCAGAATCATTTACCTCCTGAGAGTTTAATACACAAGATGATGTATTAAATGTATCAGGCACATTCCGATCAACAGTTCTGGTTCTAAGTTCACATACTACTTTAATGTTTCTTTTGCAAAAACAGGCCATTCGGAATTTGTCTTCAAGCCACCAATCAAAGCTTGCTTACTGGTAGATCAGGTCGACCAGTTTGAAGTAAACCCATACAACATGATCACACCCATCGATGAGCTGGACGCTTTGTCAACAATGTAGGCAATCTGGACGTGTTCATGCAAGTTTTCAAAGTACAGTACAATCTCACTAATCCGGCCCTATATCGGGATCGGAAGCGCCCGATAAGCGAAAATGCCAGATTAGTAGAGGTTCACTAAAAAAGACTCAATTGGCCAGACTCAATAATCAGTCTTTCGTTGAAAATGATTCATTACTCTTTAAATATTATTCAATTAAACTCTTTTTCTTCATTATGTCTGTGAGTTTATGATCTGCCGATGTTGAATTCCTTGGATAGAGTAGCTAATTTGCGGCATCTTACGGCTCGAACGAACGTAATCGCAGATTAGCAATAAACAACGCACCCTTCTCTGGCTGTCTGAAGTGAACTGAAGTAATCGATACATACGACATATACGTTACGCACTTTACAGACAAGTAGAGACTTGAAAACAGGTGGCTAGTTAACGGTCAGGCGGTCACAGCGCCGGATTACTGGACGTGTCGGAGTGGCCAACGGCCGGATTATAGAGACTGTACTGTATAATTAACATAAATATTTTATTTATTAGTTTATTAGCAAGTGTTGACAAAATTTTAAAATGTAAATACTTTATAATTTTAATACTATAATTTAATCATGTAAAAATACATTCTAAAAATAAAACAAACCTGATGAGTGATTTTGAGAGATGGGATCCCGCCAGTTGCAAAATCACCCACTCTGTAGAACTGTGCCAGTTCAGGATGGATTCTCTCTAATTTCTGAAACTCTTCAACAATCTCCTGGTCTGTGAGGTAGTGGTCGGTCGGGTATACGTTCTCTGTGAGGCCGAAATCATAAGCCATGGCCCAGGAGCGAGGGTCGTTGCGGTCCAAGGTGAAGTTCAGAGACACTCCTACTGTGTCGTTGTACACCGTCACTTGTTGGGTGTGACTGAGATAGCTGAACAGATGATATTTATAAATATTTTAACATAAACTTTGATTGTTTTTTCCATTTGAATCTTATTCAGAATTTGTGCAATTAATAAAATCATTGAAAAGCAAAGGAAGTAGCAGTATGTCAAGGTTATTGTTTATTACATTTTGGAATAATGAGACTCAAAATACATTTTTCACATTTAGTAGTTAACTACAATTATAAATTGCAATTAAAGATAACTTTATAACGTATGTGTAGTGTATCTATATTTTGATTTTAAAATAGCCTCATGTTTGCTTAATAAATTTAACTAAGTGTTGTACGGTGTTTACTATCCACCTAAATGACAAATGTTAACTTTTTATAAAGTGATTCAAATTTATTACCCTGTACATCGGACTAAAAATGAGAAAATATAGGAGGGAAACTAGAAAAAATTGAGCTCCTAGCTTAAGTGTCACAAATATTACAAATTTATTTAGATAAAACATTTTAACCTAAGAGATAAACAATTTGAAAATATTACAAGCTCATCTAAACACCTATACCACATAAGGTAAACAACAAAAACATTTCTATCACTCATTAAACTTGAATAGCTTCTTTATTTGGAAAATTCTTTTACTTAGCAACTTACTTTTTGTGTGAAGCAGTAACATCGTAAACACCTGGGACCAAGATCCGCCAATAGTCTCCATCAACTGCTGTTGTCACTTTGTGATCGATTCCCGCTACTGTGATACTCGCATTCTTAATTGGACTACCATTTGTACTTCGGACATACCCTCTCACTCCTCTATGCACCTAGTAGACAAGTATATTGAGCTTAGATGCAAAATTACATACATTAGGTAAAAAACAAATAATGGATGGGGTTAGTACTTGACCTGAATGTAACTTGAACAGAAATATACTAAGATCTCCACTTTCTTATCCTATAAAACAGCGGTTGCTGACCGGTGAGCCGCGGGCAGCTTGCTACTGGGCCGTGGATGCTGGCAAAAACTCAAGAGAAAATATTAATAAAGTGCAAAATAAGTTCAATATAAATAAATCGGTTGTCGTGATCAAATATTAGTTTAAGCATTCTCTTTGGTAGTGTAAAAGAATAAATTTAAAAATTAAATAAACCAATATTGACATTTTTTTTTAATGTTGGAGCAGCACAGTTCCCTTTGTCAAATGGACAAATTGCAGCATACACAGAGAAGCTCTTGCAGTTGAAGGTTTCGACAAGTGTCTGAAAAAAATTGAAAATTCAGTAAAAATTGTTAATTTTTTCAAAACAAGGCCAAAAAACTTGAGATGTGAACTGTTTGGTGTTTAATGCGATGAAATGATCTTCAGGCTCTCAAGTTAAGCTTTAAATCCACTCCATTGATCCCTTTTTTGGATACAAGTGAGAAGAGGATATCCCACAAATTGGCAAAATTGCACTGATGCAGTTGGTTTTCAACAACTTACCTGTGTGAAAGAGTCTTTTCTACTTTTTTTATTTAAAAAAATAAGTACAGAAACAAGTTGAGAGTGATTTGAGGTTGACATTGTGAAGTTTTGATCCCGATACAGATGCTATAGTAGGGGATAAGCAGTGTCACAAATCCCACAAGTATGAACAGTAATGAAATTGTACATTTAAATATTGTATTTTGTTATGTATTGGTTTGAAAATAATGTATCCAAATATTCACAAATTAGAATATTTGCAACTATTTAAACAACCTTTTGGTACCATTTAAAATTTATATATAATGTAAAATTGTGTTGGGCCTCGATATTTAATAAGAAATATTACTTCACCAAAAAAAGGTTAGGAACCACTGCTATAAAACATTCAGATTGGGTATAACTTTGGCCTAGACGTTATCTCCTTTTGTCTTCACAAAGGTTCTAGTAGGGCTGAAAATTTGACAGTCTGTGTTCTTTTATGTGTTTCTACTTTATCCAGGCGATCCTGTTCTCCTTTCTATTCCTTTTTGATACTTTAAAACATTCAGTTCAAATCCAATGCAAGTACAGTTTCAAACATTTACCTGCTCCATAAACCTGAGGAGAGGCTCCCGATTGTCCAGCCAGTACTTGGACAGTTCGGTGTGGTTAGGATATTTGAAACAACCAAGCTCAAGAGTTATCTCCATACAGTTGGAGTGTTGGTAGTTGTAGTCCTGCATTCCCCCGGTCAACACATACCACTTGGCTCCGTTTGTAATCCCGTCCTGGAAGTGTTCAGATGGGAACCCCGGACATGCCTCTCCTAATTTCATCGTTGGGTGAGCCTGTAAGAAATATCCTTAATTACTACATAATTAATTTGCTTGTCACTGTCATAAAATGAGTTGTCATAAAATATTAAAACTGTAATGGTACAAATAACCATAGGACAAATCAAACCAACCTACCTAGAAGTTAAAACAAAACTACAAAAGTTTCTAATATCTAGAAAATTGAAGGTATGAGAAGAATATTTAAAAAGCAAGGCTGTGAGTAGTGAATTAGAGATACAATTAGCAAATTAGGGTTATAAATTAAGGAAATTGGCTTCACTCGGCCAGTGGCACTTTGGTGCTTAGCAGCATAATAGCCTGGTTTAGGCTCGAATTGGGAGTAAAGGTTACGTATTGAGTTTGTTTCTACTTATCTGGTCACTAAACTTTTCGTTACTTTTTTTCATTTAAAAAATAAGTACAGAAACAAGTGGAACGTTGAGAGTGATTTGAGGTTGACATTGTGAAGTTTTGATCCCGATACAGATGCTATAGTAGGGGATAAGCAGTGTCACAAATCCCACAAGTATGAACAGTAATGAAATTGTACATTTAAATATTGTATTTTGTTATGTATTGGTTTGAAAATAATGTATCCAAAATATTCACAAATTAGAATATTTGCAACTATTTAAACAACCTTTTGGTACCATTTAAAATTTATATATACGTAAAATTGTGTTGGGCCTCGATATTTAATAAGAAATATTACTGGGCCCGCCAGCTAAAAAGGTTAGGAACCACTGCTATAAAACATTCAGATTGGGTATAACTTTGGCCTAGACGTTATCTCCTTTTGTCTTCACAAAGGTTCTAGTAGGGCTGAAAATTTGACAGTCTGTGTTCTTTTATGTGTTTCTACTTTATCCAGGCGATCCTGTTCTCCTTTCTATTCCTTTTTGATACTTTAAAACATTCAGTTCAAATCCAATGCAAGTACAGTTTCAAACATTTACCTGCTCCATAAACCTGAGGCCCTCATTGTCCAGCCAGTACTTGGACAGTTCGGTGTGGTTAGGATATTTGAAACAACCAAGCTCAAGAGTTATCTCCATACAGTTGGAGTGTTGGTAGTTGTAGTCCTGCATTCCCCCGGTCAACACATACCACTTGGCTCCGTTTGTAATCCCGTCCTGGAAGTGTTCAGATGGGAACCCCGGACATGCCTCTCCTAATTTCATCGTTGGGTGAGCCTGTAAGAAATATCCTTAATTACTACATAATTAATTTGCTTGTCACTGTCATAAAATGAGTTGTCATAAAATATTAAAAACTGTAATGGTACAAATACCATAGGACAAATCAAACCAACCTACCTAGAAGTTAAAAACAAAACTACAAAAGTTTCTAATATCTAGAAAATTGGAAGGTATGAGAAGAATATTTTTAAAAAAGCAAGGCTGTGAGAGTAGTGAATTAGAGATACAATTAGCACGTTAGGGTTATAAATTAAGGAAATTGGCTTCACTCGTGCCAGTGGCACTTTAGTGCTTAGCAGCATAATAGCCTGGTTTAGGCTCGAATTGGGAGTAAAGGTTACGTATTGAGTTTGTTTCTACTTATCTGGTCACTAAACTTTTCGTTACTTTTTTTCAACCAGCTAAACTGCTGCAACTTGTATTGCACTAAATATTTAGATTTGATGACAAACATGTTTTGTCTAAATCATAATACTAATCATCAAATATTATGTTATACACAAAGACAAGAAAACAGAGTAGTACTATTAGAAATAGGTTAGACAATTTTCATGTACAGCACTGAGACGATGGGCTTAGCTCCCGAAACCGGTCGTGCTTCAATTAAAATATAAAAAAAGGGTACTACCTAGTTTTTCTTGTCTTTGTTAATAACATTAGTAGCCCTGAGTGGATGATTTCCTGTTTAATATATTATACACATATTGTTATCTGGAGATTAAAGAATAAAGCATGTTTGTCCTTTGTACATTCTGGCGGGACAGGGGAAGGATCTTCCCTCAGGTGAAACTTGGTCTCGCCCTATGTAATTCACTATTTGAATAACTCATTACTTACACTGGCATAAGTCTTGGCAAGCATGACAAACACATCGTTATCCGGACTCGGGTTTTCATATCCATTGAGCATATTCGGATTGTCGTCGTACGGATAGTTGGCCACCAGTGCTCCGCCGTGCAAGTTAGCGGATAACACAAACGGGTACTCCTGTAGCCATCTTATTACAGCAACTGTTTCCGGTTGTTCAGTCTGGCAAAACAACATCAGTAAGTAAATGAATCATACCAAGTGTCCCGAAAGGAGTTTCTCACAGCTTCAATCTTAGACAGCTGAACACTTTCACGCGTGCTTTGGCACATGTGGTACTGGGTATAGACAACTAATCTGCAGTACACTGACAAAATCAAATGTACCCAATAAGTACACATATTTTTTAGTGTAAAACACAATGAAATAGTCCGTAAATAGACAAAGTGTCATATGACACCAACTAAGGCATTTCAGCATTTCACGGTGCCTAACTCATTATTGCTGCTTACTTTTTAAATGTAAAGATTATTTCAATTTAAATTCCCCTGATCTCTTCAAATTGTAATTATTGAGTCAAACAGAAGTTAGGCTTAAATAACTGCTTTTAGAACAGGCTTTATCCTAGACCTTACATTTTGTCAGTTTGCAATTTAAAGATTTATTTTGGTTGTATCTGCTCTCATTTATGATCCGGAGTCTCATTAGTCGAATTACATAGTGCTACAATCCTTTTGTATGATCCTTTTGTACAATCCAGGATTGTGTGATTTACAATCCTTTTGTGATTCATACTCCCAACTCTCCCCAACTGTTTTTTGCAATGTTTGGAGCTAAGT
This sequence comes from Matsumurasca onukii, assembly GCA_018831715.1. Lineage (NCBI taxonomy): Eukaryota > Metazoa > Arthropoda > Insecta > Hemiptera > Cicadellidae > Matsumurasca > Matsumurasca onukii. The sequence continues at coordinate 33,337,033 of CM032064.1, forward strand.
GAGTCAGTGTTAAACATTGTAAATGAGTGAGGATGAGTGGGTTCTGTAATAGTTGTGTTGTACTTTGAGATTTTTTATTTTAAAACTGCATGGTGTTGAAAGCCACAAACAACTGATTGATCATAAACAAAATAATTTGATTGAAGAAACTCAATTTTATTTAATATTTCTTCAATATGTATATTTACCAACTTTTCCCGTTCCCAAATCCCGGATTTTTGGCAAAATCCCTCCTGTTCCCGTCCCGGACCCGAAATTCTACTCCCGTACAGCTCTAATAATTATACAATTGCTTTTAATCCCACTAAAGAATTTATTGATTATAAGGTCCTTGAACTCTATTAAAAAGTATTTTTAGGTGACATGTCCTAAGTGTTGCTTACTTATTATTAAATCGTTACGTTCTCCCCCTTCTTTACCAGCACAAGCTTTAATAAAGAGTTGCTTTGTATTAAAAATTAATGCTAAGTTAAATTTTAACACTTTTTTGTGCAATAATTTAATAAAATTGTAAACAAAACTTATGAAATTGAAGTGATAAAATAGAAATTGCTTCTCATAAAAGAGATAAAACTACGTAGAAACTTGATAGTTCGACTATTTGTGAACCGAATGGGTGTCAAACCATTGAAATGTAGAGCTATCCAGTATAAATTGAAGTTTATCACAGAGATTTATTGAAATGCTACTAAATACTGTTTAATCAATGAGTAAAGTGTTGCAAAGTCGAATTAACCAATTTTGTTCTATAACAGAGCCTGCGTACATCATTAACACACACAGTACATAATATGTTTAAATCTCTCTTTGTCTGTCATTTTTGTTAGTATCAAGTCATTACGGAAAGTGTCTACTGTCCAACTATAAGGAGTGTCCAACTATCGGTTTTTACTAAAATTCAGTTCTCAACTTACAGTATTCATTACTGGGATGTATTGACTTGGGAAATTCCTGTTGAGATCTATATTATCTGCATTATTTCGTCCTTTCAGTCCAGTTGCATCACCTGTAAAAATGAAATATCTGCATGAATCAAATTTAATACTCAGGAAAAAACCCATAAATAAAACCATTTGAATTTACCCTGGTTCTTCAACAATACACAGTTATATTCTGGTGGTAAAAAAAGGTAAAGTTTGTCTTGTTTAACAAGGCGAAGTTAGGACTACAAAGTCCTCTATACCACTCAACCTCGACCTTTACCTAGTGTCACCGTATTAGTCACATTACAAATGTAAGTGGTGACTGCGGGATCGAACCAGCGCCAGGTGATGAGCTCCAGTCGCGTGCGATACCAATCCGCCACGGATCCACTCAGACAGACAGATTTTATTCACAGCCAGACAGATATTAAGTGGTAACAGATTTCATTAGTTACACTTACACACATATTCTTCTGGAGAGGAAGGTTGTGAGGATTCAGTCAGCTTACAGCCGTGTACTTTCAAATTCAATGTGTCAGTAAGATACACCGACACACCTACGGTTTAACATTGAGCAATGGAAACGACTTTTACAGTTCACTCCTTCGGTTATAGGTACATGTTTAATGTACATCTGACTTCATTTTGAAACCTCACTTTCACAAAATAATCTCAAACAACATTATTGTTCATTTTGCTATTTAAATTCGGAATGTAAATAAACTTTCAATAAAATAAATAAAATTTCAGGTTGACCATTGAAGCCTTGGGCTTGCGATTTAAAACTGAAACCACCTGAAGGTTTAACTGCTTACCTTCCTGAGAGACTTCGTAGCCATCAGGGTTCATGGAAGGCATGAGATGGATCCGGGTGGTGTCAACCAGTTAGCTCACGATTGTCCGTTGCCATGCATGTTAGCCACATATTTAAACTCTGGCTCTCCTAAAAGACAAAACTAGGTTGTCATGAAATCAGAAAAAAAAAGAGTTCAAGGTCAAAGCATTTTTATTTTTTATTAAATTTTCTTTTTAAAAATATTTACTTAGGGATACTTTTAATATAGTTATATATAAAGGAAAGTACATATTACCCTGTAATATTGTATTTGATTATCATTTGACATATTATTCAAATACACCACAGTGCCATTAATCCGAACCCTGTTAATCCGAATTTCCGGTTAATCCAAACTAGCTGTAGGGATAAAACATTAAATTTTCTAGAAATTTTCAGACATTTTTTGTTGTCACAAGGAAGAAACAAAACAAAATAATAACTTATAGAACACATTTTAATGAAAAAGTTTGAAAACAAAAATAGTACAGATAGTTAACACGTCGATGAAGCAATGGCGGCAGTTGGGGTAGGTGAGAGAGGGGCTGTCATGCGCAGTAAGCGACACAGACGCAACTACGACGTTGCACAGCGTACCGACCTTGAACCGCGTAATACCTGACCTTGAACCGGCACCCCAATCAGTCGCAACAGTGACAAGTCGCTGTGCATGCAGCTAACCCCACACAAAGGTATTGCAGCCCTTCACGATGCAATGACCTAACATTTATATAGTACTGATAAATAAAATATAATGTACGATGATTTTCTTGTTTAATTAGACGTTATTTTGCATACAAAATGATAATTTTCATTCAATCTTGTAATTTAGCGTCTTTTTCCGGTTAATCCCAACTTTCGCTAATCCGAACTGGGTCCGGTCCCAATTAGTTCGGATTAGCGGGACTGTGGTGTACAATATTATAGGGTACTACTATCGGATTCAAAAATCAATATACTCGAGTTTGACCGGGTGCTGTAAGCAGCTCAGTGAACGTAAAATTATAGCAATCCCACCAAAATTGTCGTTGTTTAATTCTGCATACGGATATATAAGTCAATTATTTTTAAAGAAAAAATTAAATTTGTTCAGATACGAAGAGTCTGAAAAAACCACCGTTCCGGTATTTCACCGTAGTTGGACCAACACTCAACTTTGAACATTTCTACAGCCTTTGATATTCATTGCAGCACAATGAAACTTTTACACAAGGTAGGTTATACAGTTGTTTAACCAATTACTAAGTTTTGCAATGTTACCTTTTTTTTTAAAGTTGTACTTTTTACGAGCCAGTGCAATTTTGGAAACGGGTGGTCTCAGATTCCCGCACGAGCCGGAACTAAAAGTTTAGTTTGAATAGATAACTTGAATGAAAGTAATATTATTATATGATTTTATAATGTGAAATAAATAAATGGACATCAAAGCGCAGCGGAGCGTAAATCATGAGGGCGGATTGACAGACGTGCCGAGGCTGGAGCGGGCCCGTGTTACCAAGTCATGCAGTTAGCCTGTGTTCTGAGAACAATAGCTTCCTCTCCCTTGGACTTGCGTTGACATTCCAGTGTTGGTATTTGCACCCTTATACTCTAAAAAGCAGAGGACAATTATTTTTTCCTAGTTTAGTTTTCCTATTCATTAGTCATTCCTGTCTCTTCCCTATAGAAAATAGGGGCGGCTATGGTCTGAGGTCATTTGTCTTTTACTGATTTGCACCTAACTGGCCACGTAAATACTTTGTACCTCTTCCAAAGCAAAGGGTAGTTATTGTATTGAAACCACTCAAGGTGTCTGTCAACTTTTCCAAGAGAGAGATTTCTATGACCATTGGTGCTAGTGTATTTGTTTTTTTTTCCACTCAAGTTGAACGATAAGAGGTATCCAGAGAATGATGGGAAATTGATGAGCGCTTCAGGTTTTTAATTATAGAGTGAAACCTTTTGTCTATGGAATCTGCTGTAAGGAACGTGTTGTGCAGTCAAACCATATGGCAACGGAAAACATAGGAGATGTACCGCTTATACTGTTACCATCTCCTTCTTCCGCTTATACATCCACCCTGGCACGTGTCTGTCCCTTGGATGTCCGTTTATTTATTTCACATTATAAAACCACATACTAATATTACTTTAATTCAAGTTATCTATTCAAACTAGTTTCTTCTATTCAATTTAGTTATGTAGTTATGATTCGTTTAAATTCACTTGGTCTTGTGAGGATTCTCGACCACCCGTTTCCAAGATTGCACTGGCTCCTAAAATGTACAACTTTTTAAAAAAGGTAACACAGCAAAACTTAGTAATTGGTTAGATAACTGTATAACCTACCTTTTGTAAAAGTTTCATTGTGCTGCTATAAATATTAAAGGCTTTAGAAATTTTCAAATTTGAGTCATGGTCCGAATACGGTGAAAAAGCGTGTTTTTACACTCTTCATACCTGAATAAATTTAATTTCAGCTTTAAAACTAATTGACATGTATTTGCTACGTACGCAGAATTAAACGGAGAACATTTTGATGTGATTGCCATAATTTTACGTTAATTGAGCTGCATACAGCACCCGGTCAAACTTGAGTATGTATATTGCTTTTTAAATCCGATAGTATGTACTTTACTTTATATATCATTATCTATTACATATATGCTACTACAGTTTATGTGTCAATAACCATAATTATGTTAAAAAACATCCGGGAAGAAAATATCTTATTTCTATTTTCAATCTATTATATGAGTATATCGGAACACTTTCTTGATTCTGTATACAACTTGTTAACATTTCAAACAATCAGAACTGAGAATGGTTAAAGTACTTGATACAGATTTAAAAAATGTCTATGGAACTTAAAAACCAAGCAGAACAAAAGTAAACAACAACAAAAACATTTCAAATGTGTTTATACTACATACCGGGTTCATGGACTCCTGGCTTGTCGGAAATCTCAAGTACGTACAGTTGTCGGCCTTGCACACTGGTGCCGACAGAGTACAACCGGGTGATGGTCGGATACTCTGCTGCAATCCCTTGCAGCTCGTCTACCATGTCTTGGTAGTGGTGATGCACCCACGGCTGAGGAATCACGAATCCGTACTTATCTGTGCGACTCTTGTTTATGAACTCTACCTGGAGGGTTGGCTCTGGAAAAATCACAAAGTGTTAATGCTCCCCTATTGTTGATACTGTTGTGATAAGATCATACTCATCCAGGGCAAAAGTTTCGGTTAGGTCAAATATTTGTTTAACCACAACAGATAAATCGACAACTCATCATAGATTATTTACAGATTTACTTTTTGAATCTGTAATAAGTTTTCTATCATACCGAGTGAACAGCTGAGAACAAACAGAAGTAAGTCTTTACTTGTAGCATGACACATGGTTATGGTGTCCAATCCTGCTATTGGTGACAACAAATTAAAGGATTTTAGGGAATGGAGTAAAATGCAAAGACTGTGTTTTTTGCGAAAACACTTATTCTAGCTCTTTGTTTGAAGTTTGTTGTTGACGATTGGAGGATTTCAGAAGTTGAACTATTATTGCGGACATTTTCCATCGTTAGTGAACAAAAAAGGATCACAACGTTTCGGGATCTGCAATCTAATCCTGTCTTCAGGTGAAAGTAACCTAAAACATAACACAGAACATTAGAAAATGAGCTAGCCTAAAGTAGTCAGCATATCTGACCAGTCAAACTCTACCAAACAACATGTAGTTGTTAAAGTCAAACAACAAATTAAATCTTAGAATTTAGGAATAGCCTAGAAAAAACAAAACTACAATATTACAAAAACAAGTTTGACTGGTCAGCTATACTGACTACTTTAGGCTAGCTCATTTTCTAATGTTCTGTGTTATGTTTTAGGTTACTTTCACCTGAAGAAGGGATCAGATTGCAGATCCCGAAACGTCGTGATCCTTTTTTGTTCACTAACGATGGAAAATGTCCGCAATAATAGTTCAACTTCTGTTATTCTAGCTATTTCTTATAAACATTCAAGGCTCACCCCAGATTGTTATTTACCCATTAGTTTTAAGAAGAACTTAACCTTAGAGAACCTTAGAGGCTTCTCATAAGGTTAGTCTCTAGACAGGGTGTCTCGAACTCTCTGGAACAGTTCATATAAAATTGTTCCTTAGGTTGAGACAAACAAATTTCACAATATAACATGGGGTCTATAGTCCTTTATTTCTCCACTAGCCGCCATTTTGTTTTTAACTAAATAATTAATATCTCAAAAAGTATTTGACTGACTCTGTTGAAACTTTGCATAATTGTTCCTCTAACCAAAACCTATGAACAAGAAAAAAAGTAGTTTTGTTAAAAATGGGGGCTATTTAAAGTTTGTAAATTTAAATCACTAGGAAATGAATAATTTGTATACAAATTATGAGGTATAACGAAAAAAGCGGTAGTTTAATACAAAACTAATGACACAAAATTCAAAGGAAAGTGAGATATGATTATTTTACTACAGCAATGCTATTTGGACTACTGTCTTTGTGCGCTTTTATTAGCTGTTGGCACAAGAAATGAGATATCATATGGTGTTATCATTTATTTTAGATCAGCTTATCAATAATGATCAGCTGATTTTGTTTACAAACAATGAGCTGCTTACATTTAAAAAAGATTTAACCTGTTAATTGACTGAATTAAGTTATTATCAATTAACGATTAGTAGATGTATAAATGTGATAGCATCAAAATTTAAGAAGCCAAACATCCTAAATATAATCATGAAACAAATACAAATAAAATGTATATCTATAAAATGAAGTTTTAAAATGTTGTTATTTACACGGTTTCTACTTTTAAATTTTGACCGAAATTGGATAAAATTGACTGTTTTTAGATAGTTAGAGCCACTTTTTTTGGGAAAAAATCCCCCAGAAGGGACTTTTGGTAGACCAATTTTGCTGGCTAACGGACTTGACTAAAATATTTACAAAAGAAAAATATATACAGTACCAAATTCTATGGAAATCAGACAAAAAAGCAACCTGTAGAGATGATACGCATGTACAACAATGCTCATAACACACTTTTAAATCAACTCAAAAGCACCACACAACGGATAAAATGAATTATTGCCAGTCCTCTTCACCAAAATCGCTAGTGTGTTACATCGGCAGGCCCGTAAAATTTTTTTTTTATTGTGGTGAAAACAATTTTTTTTAGAAGGATTAAAAGGAAATATAACATTTCAAGCTCAGATTGTAGTCCTTACGTCATGTTGGATGAAACTGTGATCGAAGATGTCTACTCGACAAAATTACTTGGAATACACCTTTGACAGTGTCTGCTCAAAATTAGGCTCAGGCATTTATGTTTTGAAGCAATTGTCCAAATATTGCCCCACTCAGGTACTGATAACGGCTTATTATGGACTAATCTACCCACACCTGGCCTACGGGCTAACGTTGTGGGGAGGCTGCTTAAGCACAAAGATTTAGCACTGATGACGGCATATTATGGGCTGATCTACCCACACCTTTCCTACGGTTTAGCGTTGTGGGGAGGTTGCTCTAACACAAATTTTTCCAGAATTTTTATTCTTCAAAAACAGGCAGTGCGAACAATCGCAAATCTGCAGTGGAGAGAGTCATGCAGACCAGCTTTTAAAAACACTACCCTGTCTCTATATTCTGAAAACTTGTCTTTTTTTATAGGAAAATGCGATCTCATACGAGGTATAGATGTACACTCTCACGAAAATAGAGGCAGGGAGAACTACCGAACTGGAACACCCAGAACGGTAGCTCATGAACGTTTGCCTTCACAGGCAGGAGTTCATTTCGTCAACAAACTTCCAAATTCGATTAAGTGTGCCGAAGGCATTTAAAGCTCGTCTTAAGCAATTTTTGATCGCAGACGCATTTTATAGTTCAGACGAATTTATGACACATGATTGGGAGACCGTTTGACATACAGACAGACGGGGACCAGACGGGTGAAATTCGAGTGAATGAGACTGTATGAGTGTAACTTATGTATGTTTGAATGTGATTTAGATGTGTGTGACACCAAATTTTAGCTAATTTTTATTGACGAGATATATGTGTTGTAACTTGTAACATATTTATTCAACAAAACATTTATTTATTTTCCAGAGTGTTCATTCTTCAAAAACAAGCAGTGCTAACAATCGCAAAACTGCAATGGAGAAATTCGTGCAGACCAGTACCGTATTCAAAAGATTGAAACTGTTGACTTTAACCTGTCTCTACATTTTAGAAACGTGTCTTTTTAATGTAAATGCAACCTTGTAAGAGGAATAGATATACATTCTTACGAAACCAGAGACAGGGAGAACTATCGAACTGGGAGACACAGAACGATGGTTCATAAACGTTTGCCCTCACAGGTAGGAGTTCAGTTTGTCAACAGACTTCAAAATTCGATCAAAAGTGCCCCAGAGCCAAAGGCCTCCAAAGCTCGTCTAAAATCAGTTTTGGTCGCAGAAGCATTTTACAGTTCAAACAAGTTTTTGGCACACAATTGGGATATTAAAGAACCTGACTAACAGGGGTAGATTGGAAAAATTCAAGTAAATGGGAATAGTGCGAATGTAAGTTATGTATGTTTGAAAGGGATCTAGATGTGGATGGATGCGAAATTTCAGATCAAATGATGGACGATTGAGATACATGCTTGTAAACATGTTAATGAAATAAAATATTTATTTATTTATTACAATGTTTCAACAAACTTACAATTGAATGCAGAAAAACCTTGATAATCAGCACAAAATCAACAATGTTAAAAGTGGTTTTGCAAATACTGTAATCAATTTTAAGTTATAAGCGTTCCAATATGCTCTCAGTTTTAAGGATTCCAATATGCTCTAAAAACGTGTTCAGTGCCCATTTTGATCCCTCGCCATTTATTAAGTGGATGTTGTATGGGTACAAAATATAGCTAAAGACACACTTCGTAATGGGCTAAGCCCTTAAACGAAGTTTCAATGCCACAGCTTCAGCCAATTTCGAGTTATAAGCGGTCCAATATGCTTTATAAACGTGTTCAGTGCCTACTTTGGTCCCTCGCCATTTATTTTGTGGATGTTGTATGGATATAAAATATAGCTAAAAACACACTTGTAATGGGCTAAACCCTTAAACAAAGTTTCACTGCCATAGCTTCAGTCGATTTTGAGTTATAAGCGGTCTGCCTTAAAAACGGTATAGACACACAGACAGACTGGAATTTTTTCACCGTCAGTTTCAATCTTTGCAAAGTATAAAACAACCAAATAACCAAAAACCGATGAATTCATTGCAATGTACAGGCTAAAGTCTTATTTTATTTATATAGATTTCAGAACATTGATGTGTCACCAAGAGCACAACATTTATAAAGGATTAACAGGGTTGAGGTTTTAAGATATCAATAAAGAGCAGCAACCTCAACAAAAGTGTTTATTTGACAAAATACACATGAGAATTAGACAACATACGGTATATCGATATCACCTGAGATACTGACATTCTGCCAGTGAAATGCACTGATAACCCGTGGAACTATGGTAACTAGGTTTGCTTTAAGGGTGTTTTCAAGATAACTATTACTTGGTACTCGTAATACAAATCAAATGAAACTGACAAGAATGAACAGTACTTTTTACATACAAATCAGCTTAATTAGAGAAAAAAACTTTCTATTACGTGTCAATTAGTTAATTTTATCAGTTTTATATAGTTATTTTACCTCAGAGCAAAGTTAAAACTATTCAAGACTAGCTATTTATTTAGCTTTAAACTTACAAGATTTACAGTCAACTCCCGATTAACGGCGACACCGAATGGAGAAAAAAAGCCCCCATCCCTCAACAGACTATAATAGTGTCCCGTGTGACCTAGACTATTCCTCTTTGACTCACGTGACAATATTAGTCCAAAAATAACAATTCTCCCCACCTACCGGAATCACCCATCCGCTTCGATAAATCTGACTAATTATTCAAGGTTTTGACAGTGGTATAAGAGGACAAATAATTTTCTGAAGTGCGGTTGCAGGAGTTGTTTTTGTTATTGGCGTGGCTATTAATGATTGCGAAACGATGTCTACTAAACGCAAACGGGTCGTATTGATAATACAGCAAAACTCGACATGATGCAAAACATTGATCGTGGTTCAACAGTAAACAAATGTGCAACCAGTATAACATTGCATTGGTGATACAACGGTATCAAGAATATATACGAAATATAACAAAACACTGATAATACTCCGTCGCCTTCTTGTCGCCATTTTCTGGTTGCTGTGGTAATCAAGTCACGTGATCTGTCAAGAGTTGGAAGCTAGCACTCCTGATTACTCAGTAGCTAACATGTACACACGGTAGCGTCCGACCTCACGGTGCTAAAATACATGAGGACTAATGACTAGATTCCACATGCACCACTCACTGGAATCTGTTATTTTCATTTTTAGTTGTTTACGTCTTTATATACCTTATTGTACATTAATTTTGAGTTTTTGCGGATTAACTGCGATTTTGCTTATCCGGGAAGCCTCAACCCCACTTTATCGCGGTAAATCGGGAGTTGACTGTACTTTGAAGCCAATTATTTTTTGCAAAACCGTCTATACCCATGTTCCTAAAACCAATGCATTGTTCATTTGAAGAGATTCAGTTACTTAATGTTATAAAGGACATCCTGAGAACTACTTTGGCCATACTTTTAACACAATGTAGCTGTCAGAAAATATTACAATGTTTCAACAAACTTACAACTAAATGCAGAAGAACCTTGATAACCAGCACAAAACCAACATTGTAAACAGGGGTTTTGCAAATAATGTACATGAAATTCACAAACAGAGGCCAGTGGAAACCAGGTTGAGAATGATGTCCCTGAATATCTATAATACAAGTGAAGCTGAGAGACTCATCAACTCACCAAAGCTTTTGAGAAGAGTCAAAAAGTGTACAGAGTTGATCAACACTAGGCCATAACTAGCAAGTAGCAAGCCATATGAATCTTGTTTCATTGTTGTCAGAGGGAGGCACAGGCCACAATGGATAGGTTTTATAATATGCTTTATTTAAATTATAAGGGATTAATAAACCCAAGTTAAAATCAGTTAACTTCTACTCTCATGGTATTTTCAAGAAAACTGCTTGTCTCCCCGAAAAATTTTGTAATTTTGGACCCTTTATAAAATTATTATTTAAGATTACCATTAGGATAGTGAGTTGTCATAGGATAGCAAATTTGTCATTTTAACAGGCTTCAGATTACCAAGGCTCGACTGCACATGATACAGGAAAACAGAACACATAAGTTGTAAATTGTAATAAGAAGAGAACTTTGAAACTATAGCGATAATACTAAGCTACCCAATCACCATAGCCCAGAAATGAAAAATTACGTACAAATTTGTGCCTGACAAAACTGTATACATAATTGTCAACTGATGTAAAAAATAAAACTACAATTATAATTAAACTGTTAAAAGTTATAGATAGAAAACCAACATTATAGTCTGATTTGAATTACTTCCATCCTGAGACAGTGCTCCACAACGAAAACTAAGAATTGATACGTTTACACCACACATATTGCATAGCTCAAAACTAAACCTGTGTTAATCTAGAGGTTCTAGATACAAACTGGGTTCAACATTCAACTACACTAGAGTCCCGCTAATCCGAACCCCGTTAATCCGAAAATCCACCTAATCCGAACACTGTGGGGGGGAATTTTATAAAATTGTTGAGCAGGAAAAAAACTCGTGTATGTCTGTACTGTCGAGGTTGAGTGGTAGAGAGAACAAAACAGCAAGTTGTGGTGTTTAATAACAAACCAGCACTCACAACGACACAATATACACGCAGAAATGCGCTAAAACAACAGCTTTGAACAAAACACATCCACTCGGTGGGGTAGCAAGCGACACACTGATAGTACTAAATGGTGCGTTGTTTTGAGAACGCATGCCCGTACTGTAAAGGCCTGGGCGCAGGGGTTGGGGTGGAAAGGTCAGTGTCCTGCTGTTACGCGCGTAAGCCCTACTGCCACAGCCATCTGTGTAGCCTACTGCCCGTCATATCTGCGTTTTGAATTCCGTGCTGTTTATTGCAGAGTACTAAAGGACATACATACATCATTTCTTACATTTAAACAAAAAATTTAGTTGCTCAAAGTCAATATATGACCTTATGAGGTCAATATACAATAAATGCTGGTTGTATAATCAATGTATGCCGAAAATCCGCTTAATCCAAATGTTTTCTAATCCAAACAGGGTCCGGTCCCAATTAGTTCGGATTAGCGTGACTCTAGTGTATGCAGATACATTTTATTTAGACTGATTTACGAAATATAATATAACACAAAAACTTTGTATGTAATTTCTTTAATGCTGCGTATAAAAAGGATACTATGTTTTATGTGTTATATTATATTTCCTAGCAACCCTAACAGTTAAACCACAAATAATAATTACTGATTTATGCGTATAATTTTTGAAGCTGCAACATGCTTTTCTAAATTTGAATAGATCACTCTTTGTCTCTTCTAAAAACCAAGTAATTTAAATCAGATTAAATGAGGGTGAAGTCATACATGTAAGTCTTTGAACCTCTTGGGATCGTTTTGCATGATGGTTTTCTTTTACAACTAAAGGAGTAGACAACATTAGGTTTAGTCCATACTAACAGTGCCCTTCATAAAAATAGAAGAAGAAAGATATTGTACAATAACTGAAATTTAAACTCAAGCCAAGTTTGAGCTTAGCCTCAACTTTGGAGCTCAAAGTTAAACCAAACATAGTGCCAAACTACGACTCCAGATCAAACGTCCTGCCCTGAACTAAACTTGGACTAACCTCAAATAGAATTACCACACACTGGCCAAACCCTGTTAGACTTGTAACCAAACTCAAGCTGACCTTTCCAAGACATGAGTGGAACAGAAAAACCAAACTAAAGTTGACTTTCAGAACTAAAATGCACTTATAAAGAACAAGTTTTGTTATTTTTTTACATTTAAGGGATTTGTATACAAATTTTGACAACAGTATTTCAGTTAAAATATTGTCAGAGTTTGTATGAAATTCAAGTCTTTCGGTCTACCCTTTCAGTTTTTGGTAAAATAAATCAACCCCTTTTGAAGTTCAGAATGTACGTATCAAGTTGAGCCCCGACTATCCACAAGCAAAGTATCCAAAATGTCAGTTGTTCAAAAGGCCTAATTAACTGGTATATTAATTACTTTCTATTTTATCTTGTAATATTTTGGCAAAATACTGTAGAATTTAAATGTGAAATGTATAAACGTTTTATTTAGTCGATTTTTACAATTTAAACACTGCGAAAAATAGAGTAGGTCAGCGTTAAAGCGAATATGAGTTTGATAACTGAAGTTAAATTGAATGTTTTTAATAAACTTTCACATCAATAAAAATTAGTTTCTGAATTATTTTCCAATTGTTTTGGATAATCGACTCTCTAATGTAATACCAAATACCAAAAATTTATTATTTTTCAAGTTAAAAACTAAGTATTACTAAAATTTGCATTGCTTTTTCTAAAATTAAAAATTCAGTCTTTTAAAAATATGTCTTTCAAACTAATTGTGATGATTTTGTGAAAAATACTTAAGTTTATACCAAAACTAATAATAGAGTTGTGCAAATAATGTGAGTCAAAACTCTCTCATACCATACACATATAGTTTTAAACTATTAGAAAATAATAAGTACTAATAATTAGCAGTTTTCCAAAGAGTTAATAGTTGACAGTATAGTTGAACACATGATAAAAAATGTCATATTTGTCAAATTGTGTCACAAATTCTCAATTACCCATTTTAACATCATTATTCATACAAATATTTCTTATAAAATAGTATGGAAAGCTTTAATGTGGTTGAATATTTATATAAGTAATTTATATGGCTTTGAGTTAACCTGAAACTTTGAGTAGCATGTTTCTTGGTGGGAAAACTACTGTTAAAAATTAAAATGTAGCTTTTCCATAGAGGACAGATATTAAACCATGAATAGCGCCAGAATATATGAATGTTGTACCCTATATCATGCCGAGTGGAACGCTATTCATTTAGAGAACTTCTGATGGTGTTAAGAAAAATATTTTGAGTGGGTTAGAAAAAAACTTAGTTGATATTTGCAACCATCGCAATGTCCCTGAGATCCTGCTTCGATACACAAAAATGTTAAAAAGGGTAGTAACAGACAACCTGAATATAAAAATTCTTAATTCTAATAATCTTTATATTTTACAAGTAACTATGTGATATCTTTAGACATCAGTAAGTCAGTATGACAATGGTATTGCAATCAAGTATCACCACTAATATTTATTAGAGATCTTAATTTATATAAAAAAGCCAAATAGCTAAATTATTACTAAATAAATTTGAAAACAAATATTTGGACCGAATTGGGACTTGAACCCGGGTCTCCCGCTTGCTGGGCGGTTATGCTCACCACTACACCATCCGGCCCAACTATTTATGCCTTCAAATAAATACTTAAATCTAAATGTTTATCCGAAACATATGACTGTCAAATAGTGACTTTAAATCAACAAGCTGGAAATATTACAAACAGAATTTAAATACTGTGTCAAAAGACAAATTTATAATTTAAGATAAAGGACAAGTAAAGTGGATAAAGACAAGTAATAAATTAGCTATTTAGCGTTTATACAAATTAAGATTTATAATAAGTCATTTAACATAGTATTTAAATTCTGTTTGTAATATTTCCAGCTAGTTGATTTAAAGTCACTATTTGACAGTCACATGTTTCCGATAAACAATCAGATTTAAATACTTCTCTAAATTTGAAGGAAGAAATAGGTGGCCGGATGAATTAATAGTAATCAGCATAACCGCCGGCAAGCGAGGGAACCGGTCCGTTCGTCCAAATATTTTTGTCTTCAAATTTATTCATTAATATTTATTCACACATTCTATTCACAAGTGCTTCATATCTTTAATGTTAAATTTATTCAAAATACATGAAGGTTTCAACTACAAATAGAAAGCAAGGATACAAAATTAATGGTTGTTTTAAGTTTTTTTAGAAAGGAATTGGTACACAGAAAGATAGCCTCACTATGTAAATTAAAAATATTAACACTGAAAACATCATACAGTAAATCATGCACTACCACCATTCAACACTATTTTTACTACAATCAAGGCATTCACACTATACGTTATCTGTAAGGGAGTATTTGACAAATATTGCTTCGTAATGTGGTCTTCATAGAGCAGAATGCAGTACCATTCAACGTTCTGAAACCAAATTTAAAATGTAAAAACTATGGAAAAAATCATTTTTATTCACATTTGTAAAAGTTTGAACGGCACTAACTATTGACTCAATCTTTTTTCATACATTCCATGTAAAGTGATGATTACCTTAACCATAACAAAAATAAAACAACCATTGATTTTGAAGATACAGTAAGCACAAATATGCTGGTTACAATCTTGTAGGGGACCTGAGTTTCTGAAGCTGTTAGTTGATAAAGAACCAATGGCTACTTCATTTCATGTTTTGTCCTACTTTTTTCACTTCACCAATTTTCTTTGGAAAATGATACTTTCAGCATGTTAAGACCCAGAAGCAGGACGATGAAATGAGCACCAATCCTGGCCCCCAGAAGACGTTTTGAGCGTTTTTCAAGACTTTACATACATAAATATATATGTAATATATATGCATATACTGTAAGTGTGTACTCTCTAATATATCAAAAATTACATAAATATTAAATTTCAAAGTTAGATAAAATAAACAAAACCAATACTTATAATGATTTAACTTATGAGGCCTTCGATAGCAAGGCAATCATCGGGCACACAAATTAAAGGTTATATCTTATTTCATCCCAGGACAATAAGATTTACAATTTTTCTAAAAGTAGTTGTTTTATGTTGATCTAGCAGTCATAAAGCATCAATGATTTCCCAGAATACTAAAATTTACAGTAATTGTATTTCTACTGTGACGCGTAAACAGAAGATCAAAATTAAATAAGTTTATTTAAACATCATAATATTTTACATAATGGAAACAGAAAATACAGAATTTAAAATAAGTTGAAGGATCGAATTATATAATATAAAATGGTTATGACTTGAGATTTTTGATGAACGCTTTGAAAGTAAACACTAATTTTGAATTGGTCCTGGGTTGTTAATTAGGTTGTCTGATTTATTTATGAAGTACGTTTCCCAAGCATTTAAAGATTTTGAGGATGAAATAGAATTAATTAATTTAGTGTTTGAAGGAAATGTTGTGATTATAATTTAAACAATGTTTATTACCATTTACTTATCTTTTCATTTATGTGTGAAAAGTGTTTTGAACGGTTTTGAACCTTCAACTTATTTTAAATTACTGTATTTTCTGTTTACACCATATGTAAAAATATTGTCTTGATGTTTTTTGAAAATACCTTTAATTTTAGTGTTGCCCGACGATGATAGTCTATCAAAGGCCTCGCAGTTAAATCATTATAAGTATTGTTTTTTTGTTTTATTTTATCTAACTTCGAAATTTAGTCCAATACTATGGCTCAAGTTTTCCATTCTATCAAAATGGCGGCAAACAAAATGATTTTTTGCTCTAATAGTGGAATGAGTAGTTCTATTTTAATGAAATTTGAAATGCCTTTTCCCTTAATGATACATGGTATAACTTGCAACATAAGACTTAAGACCCCGTGAGACTGAGGCTGTGAGCAGAGCAAACATACACGTTACGATCAGGATTATACAGGAGGAGAAGATGAGGCCAAAGGCCGAATCGAGGTCGTCAGTGTACTGAACAGCCTCTTAACTACTGTGGAAATAAGGAAATTCGCTTCTGTCATGCAAGCCGCGCTTTAGTGCTTAGCTATGTGTCGGCCTGGTTTATATTATTTTTTTAAGTGTATTCTTTTTTTAATTTTTATTGTAAACTTAGTTGATTTTATTAAGACAGAATTATGTTTACTTTGCAGGGATCCCACTGAATGTGCAAAACTAGCTTAAGTGAAATGGAGGGGGAATTAGTCTAATTGATGTCTAGGAAAATAAGATAGAGAAAAAGGGTCCAGTTGAAAGACAAATAACATGTCATTCTCAGGTACTCCAAAAATTTGTGGAAAAACATCCACGATTTCTTTTGTAAGTTACTTATGATCCCTGCAATTTGGGTTCAGGAAATAGACACTTAATTCATCTCTAAACCTGTTTTCGTACAGCAGAGCTAGTACAAGAATTTAAATTATTCATCACATTCCAAGCTACAACTAAAGAAGAAAAATCAATCAAATTGTACAGCAGTCAATGGACAATTAGAATGAGATATAACCAAAACTGTCTTTATAATTAAATTTAAAATATAACAAGTGGTCCAGTGGTTTTTACAGAACTAAAAACACCATAAATTTATTTTAAATACAACCAAATTTAAATTAACTTTGCCATTATGACAAAATTATTATTGTTTTTAAACAAATATACCAGGATACAAGTCCTGAGAGGTCAAGAATTTCCCGACAAAAGTTAAATGAAGAAAAATCGAGTAGGAGATTCCTTAAAACTGGACTTTTGCGCCTCTGGGCAATTTTAGGGTATTTTCGGCAGATAGAGTAGTTTATAGTGAAATTGGAAACAGATTGGATAATTTAGAGAAATTTTGATTATTGTAGAACAAAGATCATATATATATTATATATATATAATATGTAAGCAAGTAATAAAGCAAGTATGCTTGAATAAGTATAGAACATTAAAATAAAATTAGTAAAGTCATATTCTTAGAAGCAATGAGTAAAATTAAATGAAACAAAATATTGTTTATTTCCCAAAATAACAAAAAATGTCTTAAGAACTAACTCAACTATATAAATAAAATAAGATCTCTTTGTCTGAAGCAAGGAATCCATCGGTTTTGGTTGTTTGGTGTTTATATACCTGCAAAGACCGGAATTAAGGCCAAAAAAATCCAGTCTGTCTGTAACGTTTTAAGGCATCTTACATCGCCATAACTCAAAATCGGCTGAAGCTATGGTAGTGAAACTTTGTTATAGGTTAAGCCCATTACGCAGTGTGTGTTTAACTATATTTTATACCTATACAACATCAACAAAATAAATGGTGAGGCACAAAAGAGGCACTGAACACGCTTTTAAGGCATAACTTTAAAGTCTTTTTGTACAGGCAGGCTGTTGCTCAGGTAATGGCATCAAACTACCGATCCTTACACCTGTTTTTCATTTTGAAATTGAGTTTAAAGTTATGCCTTTTTGCTTCATTCCTCCCTTTCAATGTTAAAGTAATGTTGGTCAAGACTCTGGTGTTACCTCACTTCAACTACTGTGACACTGTGACTAATGACATGACTATTGAGCTTCTGTGAGACTTCAGTGCTCAAAACTATTGCATCCGCTTTCATCTTCAATTTAAGACGGGTGATCATGTAACTATTTTTTCAAGCAACTTTCCATTTTAATCTTAAGCAACTGCAGTTACACATTCTGTACTTGTTACATAATCTTATCAAACTGTATTCCCTTCCTATCTGTCAGAACATTTTTTTTATGTCCCAGTACAATTCTTATAACACTAGAATAGGTGATCTATTGTTGTCCATTCCTTGCACAGAACAACCACTTTGAAACTCATTCATCGCTACAACCTGCAGATTGTGGAACCATCTTCTTGATAGTATTAAGAACATTGAGAAGCGAAGCTCGCTTTGGAGCAGAGGTCAGGACTTGGCTTTCTATGGGAGTCAGGGACAGTGATGGCTGTGTGGCAGCTGCTGTCGGGGCTTAACCTTGGTCTGAATGAGCGAGAATGCGAAGTTTAAAAGATATTGTTTTCCAAGCCGCTTAATTTCTTAACTTTAATGTTTTTCTAAGTAAATTTTTTTCTCATGTTAAACAACATTTATTTATATATTTTGTAAGCAAGTAATAAAGCAAGTATGCTTGAATAAGTATAGTTAACATAAAATAAAATTAGTAAAGTCATATTCTTAGAAGCAATGAGTAAAATTAAATGAAACAAAATATTGTTTATTTCCTGTAAAATAACAAAAATGTCTTAAGAACTAACTCAATCTATATAAATAAAATAAGACTTTTGTCTGTACATTGCAAGGAATCCATCGGTTTTTGGTTGTTTGGTGTTTATATACTCTGCAAAGACCGAAATTGGCGTCAAAAAAATTCCAGTCTGTCTGTAACGTTTTTAAGGCATCTTACACCGCTTGTAACTCAAAATCGGCTGAAGCTATGGTAGTGAAACTTTGTTATAGGGTTAAGCCCATTACGCAGTGTGTCTTTAACTATATTTTATACCTATACAACATCAACAAAATAAATGGTGAGGCACAAAAGAGGGCACTGAACACGTTTTTAAGGCATAACTTTAAAGTCTTTTTGTACAAAGGCAGGCTGTTGCTCAGGTAATGGCATCAAACTACCGATCCTTACACCTGTTTTTCATTTTGAAATTGAGTTTAAAGTTATGCCTTTTTTGCTTCATTCCTCCCTTTCAATGTTAAAGTAATGTTGGTCAAGACTCTGGTATTACCTCACTTCAACTACTGTGACACTGTGACTAATGACATGACTATTGAGCTCTGTGAGACTTCAGCGTGCTCAAAACTATTGCATCCGTTTCATCTTCAATTTAAGACGGGGTGATCATGTAACTATTTTTTTCAAGCAACTTTCCATTTTTAATCTTAAGCAACTTCGAAAGTTACACATTCTGTACTTGTTACATAATCTTATCAAACTGTATTCCCCTTCCTATCTGTCAGAACATTTTTCTTTATGTCCCAGTACAATTCTTATAACACTAGAATAGGTGATCTATTGTTGTCCATTCCTTTGCACAGAACAACCACTTTTGGAAACTCATTCATCGTTACAACCTGCAGATTGTGGAACGATCTTCTTGATAGTATTAAGAACATTGAGAAGCGAGCTCGCTTTGGAGCAGAGGTCAGGACTTGGCTCTTGTGGGAGTATCAGGGACAGTGATGGCTGGTGGCAGCTTGTCCGGGCTTAACCTTGGTCTGAATGAGCGAGTGAATGCGAGTTTAAAAGATATTGTTTTCCAAGCGTTTAATTTCTTAACTTTAATGTTTTCTCTAAGTAAATTTCTTTTTCTCATGTTAAACAACATTTATTTATATATTTTGTAATAATGTGTTTTTAACACTAACCAATTCATTAATAATATTACTGTACATAGTTTATTTGTAGTTTTTAATTTCAGTTATTTGCATAGTATATATTTAAAATTGTATGTAAATATTTCAATTGTTTGAATATATGTAATTGTTAATATCTTTGTACTGTGGTTAAGTGGAAGAGAGGACTTTATAGTCCTAACTTCGCCACCAATAAAAACGATTTTCATTTAATTTTATTTCATTAATAATTAGCCACAACCGATTGCCGTGATCACTGTATTTGACATTGCATTACAGTTAAGTTTCTAACAAGTACAGAGGGGTGCAAAACATTTAATAAGATAAGTTTAATCTCACAAAACATATCTGTAATGTTCCAAAACTGGATGAACAATCACTAGCAATCCACTTAGAAACAAAATAACTGTCTTGCAGACCTTTACTTAATCTTCGAAACCACGAAAAATGCCATGTATTAAACTTGGTATTGAAGAACGTAAAGTTTGGAACGCCTAATAAAATGATTATGTTTGAAAATGTACACTCCAAGATTTATTTGTAATTTTGTGGACTACTGGAGGACAACCCTGTTCCTCGACTGTAGTTTAGTGAGGTAATGTTATTGTTAGTGGGCGAAAATTGAAAATCGAGCATTATCTTTTGATACCGGTCGAAGTCGAGTAGTAATACTACCGTGATATCGACGCAGTAGGTTATGTTGAAGGTTCACTTGAACTGAAGGTTGATAAATAAACAAAGTGTGTTTTTTATTACCTCATCCTTTATTCCTCAATTAACTTACAAAAATTAAATAGGTAACCCAAAACCCCATAAAATATAGTATTGGTAGCATAATATAATCTGACAACGCATAGCTGACATTATCTGCTCGATACGACAAAGATAATCGCCTGCGGCCTCGGACTGCATCGATATGGACCGCGTGTTCTACTGCTGGTATTACGACTATCAGAGACGATTCAGGTCTTTGTTGTTTGATATTATGATTAATGTTTGATATATTATGAGTTTGTTGTATTCAAAATTGTATAGTGACGTAACAATTAGTATGAGACAATTTCAACAAACATTTATTCTATTGGTAATGTAAAGAATAATGTAGTCAGAATAGTTTTTAAATTGAGAAATTGGTTAGAAATAATACTTAACATTTACTATGTATTTTATTACGATATTATATGCACGATTTACGATTATATTGTTTTTTTACAATGTAAGACTGATTGTTAATGTCCTTTCAAATAGGAAACTAGGGGTCTGAAAATGTACAAAAACAAGGTTGATTTACTGCACTCTATTATTATCAGTCTGAAGGGTTGGGACTGGGGTGAATAGCAGGTAAAAAATAAGATAAGCAAGTAAACAACTCTGCTCTACCCTCCTGCAGCTGGCCCTTCTATTTTTAGAATGCAGTGAGTGAGTTTGGTGCTGAGTCAGAGCATTGCATACTGCACATCCCAAAATGGCTGTTTGTTTTATTGTTGTGAAGCACAGTATTGCCGACTGTCATTCACAGCCCAAGTTTTAAATAAACAATATCATTAATAATTCAAATAAATATGTCAACATCTCATGAGATTGCTTAACTGAGGGAGTTAAGCTAGTATTCGCATATTACTGATAATTACAATATTTTCCTGACTAAAACCTATTTCAACTAAAATTCCCGTCCTTTTCCTGGCTTTAAAAAAATATCCCGACAAATTCCCGACCAGTAGACACCCTGAAAAAACTGTGTTTAAGCAGTACATTAGACACACCCTATACAAACTTTTTTTTTGTTTGTTACCCACCTGACCTGACCTCAAAAAAACTCATACTCACCCATCCCTAGTTATTGTATACTTATTTTGCACCTCTCTATATTAACATGAGTGATGCAGTTAGTAGAAGAGCCCAAAAAACCAAATGCCACCATTACTGTATTTACACAAGTTAAAATAGTCTCTACTAAAGAAAAATTAGCCAAACAATCAAATCGAGACAAAGAAAGGTCAAGATAAACAGATAACATTTCATCAGAATGAAACATTGCAGATGCATACATTTACTTTAAATATCAAAAAGTAACATTTTGTTGTCCAACATCATCGTGTTTCACCAAAGTACAACCACAGTTCAGTCATTTTGGCATCCCCACTGAGAAAATCTATTTCTCCAAATTGTGTGCATATTTAATTTTTGGTCCTCCTTGGCTTCAAAATGGCATATTCCGCAGCTCATAACATTTTTCAAAATTATTCTTATTGTGAGACATTGCATGAAGCGGGCGGGATGTTAATTGGGTGAACTATGTCATGTCTTTGATTATTTATTCGTAGCCTTAATGGTGTGATGGTTTCTCCAATGTAATCCTTGTCACACATTTTACATTTCAATTTGTAAATTACATTTGGACTGTCACAATTTATATGCTGTTGGGATAGTTTCTTCCTGTGGTGCCACTTGTGAAAACTCCAGACTCTGCCATTAATATTATATAATGGAAATTGTTCTTTAACTGAACTCTGAGACATACGCCACCTTTTACCTCAGCCAACTTCACCATTAACGGCATTTACTCTGACACATTGTTGTTGTCCTAAGAAATAATGGTAACTACTAAATTATTTATGGACCACACCTCTGAATCTAGAAATAGCTTATCTGGTAAAATCTTATGGTCTACTTTGTCAAACACCTTTTTAGTAGCAAGAATCACCCATTTACGCATTTATTTAAATTCAAGCCATAGTCATAAATCATTTTCTGTGTTCATACCTGTCGTAAATCTAAATAGTTGGGTCACCAAAAAACACATGTTTTGTAGGAATTTAATTATATGAATCTATTATTTTCTCCCAAACTTAAGAAAGCAAAGGTAATAACAATATTTGTAATAATTATTGAACTTATTTTACAGTCCACTTTTGAAGATAGGTATTACTACAGCATTTTTTGGTTATTTGAAATGAACCACTCTAGAACATAACATGTATCAAGTAACACAGAATATCAACTATTCTACAGCTACATTTGTATCAAACCAGAAGTAAAACCAAATTGTGCTGTAATTTTACTAAAAGTCAATCTGGTATTTGAAGATCTAAATTAACAAGGTTTAATTAAATGGTACTACTGTGCGTGGTAATTTAGTGGAAAAAAGGTCAAGTTTGTCTTGTTAACAAAACAAAGTGAAATAGAAATAGTGTACTATTTCTAAGCTAAACTTCTATGGCTTGACGAGCCACTTTTACGATTTTTGTGTTCTTATTTGTATAAAAGGAAGCAATATGTAAACTATGACATCTCTTGCCACCTCATCACCTGAGCCTCTTCAAAATGAAACCATCTTACAAAGAGCTCTTCTTCAACCACCTTCCTGAATACTTGAAATCCCAGGACCCACAACATCTCAAGAAACAGCTGATTTGTCAGGAGAAGACCTTCTACTCAGAGAAAGACTTCCTGACCAACAGAACTCTACCACTCCAGAACAGCAACACATGTGAATACATATATTGCATTGTATAACATATTTTTCTTAAAATCATTTGTCTAAATTGTCATGAATATTGTCTAATTTTATTATATCAGTTTCAAGGCCTATATCAATTAATATAGTAAATACCTGTTGGGTGCCAGTAGTGCCTCAGGGTAGTGCAACATGTGACCGTATCTAATCCCACCCAGCGGCGCCGCACGGCAAAGTGACTAGTTTAAGTATAGTGTAAATAGTGCTTATGTAAACAGTAACCACTTCCCAGAAGATGACAAAAGCATTAAGCTAAATGCTACTCGGGACTTCTAAATCTCTCAACAAGGTCTACAGGCACCCAACAGGTATTTAGAATATTGTCTATTCTTTATAAGGGATATTGTTCAGAAAAGCTCAGTATTGCCGTGTCATTCACAGCCCAAGTTTTAAATAAACAATATCATTAATAATTCAAATAAATATGTCAACATCTCATGAGATTGCTTAACTGAGGAGTTAAGCTAGTATTCGCATATACTGATAATTACAATATTTTCCTGACTAAAACCTATTTCAACAAATTCCCGTCACCTGCTTTAAAAAATATCCCGACCAGTAGACACCCAAAAAACTGTGTTTAAGCAGTACATTAGACACACCCTATAAAAACTTTTTTTGTTTGTTACTTCACTCGACTTTTAGATTTGACAAAACTCATACTACCTCAAAAACTCATACTCACCCATTAGTTGTTACATATTTTTGCACCCCTCTCTATATTAACATGAGTGATGCAGTTAGTAGAAGAGCCCAAAACTCAAATGCAAGCCACCATTACTGTATTTACACAAGTTAAAATAGTCTCTTACTAAAGAAAAATTAGCCAAACAATCAAATCGAGACAAAGAAAAGTCAAGATAAACAGATAACATTTCATCAGAATGAAACATTGCAGATGCATACATTTACTTTAAATATCAAAAAAGTAACATTTTGTTGTCCAACATCATCATTCGTGTGTTTCACCAAAGTACAACCACAGTTCAGTCATTTTGGCATCCCACACTGAGAAAATCTATTTCTCCAAAACTTTTATAATTATTTGATTAGTCAGAAAGTCTTTACTTTCCTTCACAAAGCAAACATTAACATACAGACACTTCAGGGTGTTTGCGGCCCTTAGGGAGAAAACTGTTGATTTCATTGTGTGAAAATAAAGGGAAAACAAAATAGATGGCGTTGCCTCAAGGATGTCCGTTTATCCCAAGTTCAGACATATTTAAGCTACTTAACATTTTACATGTTAAAAAACAAATTAATTAATGTATTTTCTGATATTTAATTCATGACATTTTTTAATTATTAATTATAAATTTTACATGAACAGTTTAAAACTTTAAATTATATTGTAATAAAATAAACAAACACTTTAAAATTAGTGCTGAAAATAAAAATTTACTTTTTGAAGTATTACTCGGTTTTATTACACCCAAGGGTTGAGCTTAAGGCAGTTATTTCTCGTAAGGTCTAGATTTAGCCTTTACACTAAATCAAGGAGTCAGTTAAGCCTTCTTTAATATTTATTCTTGTCATATTAATCATTACAGTTCTGTGAGTTAAATACAAGCTTACTAAATAAGGGTTTGACCATTGTAATAGACTTTTACACATAAAATAGTCATTGTAATAGTCCTTAGGCCGGCCGGACATTGGCTAGACATGTCAAGGCAAGATATTTTTGCCATGCCTTGCGACGCTGTTCCGTGCCGCCCGATAGTTAAGAGCAGCATACGGCAAGGCAAGGCGACTTGTTTTGAAGATACTAACGTGATTGGCTTACCAATTAGGGACTAGAGTTGAAAATTTTTAATGAAAGGAAAGAGTGACTGAAAAATTGCAAGTATGAGAGGGATTTCAGTGTAAAACAAAAGAAAATGTTAGGTATCAATTCGTTGACGGTTGCGAAACATTTAATATAGATGTTCATGCAATAAAATATTTTTTTAGACAAATTATAAACTGGTGGGTTATTTTGCACCCAAAACAACAGCAAATCATCATCAACACCATCAACCGAGTCCCCATCATCCTTTCGGCCTCCTATTTTCACTTGTCACAAACAACAACTACACAATACTAGAGAACCCTCTTTCGACTGTCGCTATCGCTCAATTACGAGCGGCAGTGATCCCCCTGCATGCGCAGAACTATTTGTCTGAAGCATTTTGCCTGAAAGAGGAAAATTGACAAGGCAGCGCAAGGCACATAAAGCTGCTGCCATCGCCTTGCCGTGCTGATGCAGTGTGCGGCACCTCCATTCATACCAATGCAAACTACGTTGCATAAAGCGCCTTAAAGCAAAACGACACGCCGCACCGTGCCGCCGTATCTGGTGTGCGACCTGCCTAACTATTTAGACCTCAAAGAATTGCCTAACAGAACTGTTAGTACATAAGCCAAGATGAGTGCCTACAGTCACTTTGTCCTTTACTCGGTTTTAGACTTTCTGTTGGGAGTTTTCACCTAAACTTTTCAAAAAAAGCATTGTAAAACAAATTATATTTACCTTGATCTAGAGCCCTCATCGTTATGTTGTAAATAAGAGTTTGGTTCTCCTGAATAGTTATCCTCTGCCACGCCCCCTCTGCATACCTAGTGGAATGAGATAAAAGAAACATGTTACTAATAGGTAACATTACAATAAATGTCATCAACAGAAATCCAAGATGGTAAGAAATCCAGGTAAGTCACTATTATTACGATATGAACACTGAACAGATAAAACTTACTCTGGGGCCCAAGCCGAAACTTCATATTTGCCAGGAAGGAGGAGTCTCCAGTATTCACCGTGTTTTGTAGATGTAACAGTATGATTATTGTTCTTGATCATTACATTGGCAAATGGTATTGGCTTCTTAGTTTTTTCGTCTATAATAAAACCTAAGAAAAATACACAAAATTAGTTCAAATGCTAAGTACAGTTTGAAAGGAATTGAGCTTTTTTCGTTTACAGTAGGAGTCAAAGATCTTTACTTGGTATTAAATTTAGAAATTTTAACAGTTTTAGGTAATCAAAAGATGTGCTCCTACCTTGTATTTTACAAATGGTTAGTATGCAATTCATCTTCAACTTCCATATGCTTTTTTTAGGCACTTGATTTATATTGTAGTGCTTATAACTCAAAAAAGCAATATTTCTCTCATCCTTATGAAGGCCTTGATCATAAAGGCTTAAAATGATCATCTTGTCTGATAATGGTTCATCAAACAGGGTTTGTCCTTTTTAGGTAGTTATTACTATTTAGATTTTAGTTTGAATATATTTGAATACCATACACTGCAAACTTTAATATCAAAGAACTGTCAAAATAAATGGCTTGATAAATAAATAGATCTTTATCATTTAGTCCTTTTACATATATATTATTTTATTATACATTATTTTATTATATATATTTTATATAATATATATGGTATTATTTGTAGTAAAACTAAAAATAATAATCGTAAACATGAACTTGAATGAGCATCCAGTTTCAATGATAACACATGGAATTTTCTTTGGAAACCATGATTAACTACACCAAAAGAAAAACAATAACCGTCAAGGTGAGGTTTGGAATTTGAAATTTACCTTTAACGCCCCAAGTAGCTCCTTCTATATAGGCCAACATTGATTCTTTATTGTCTCTCCAAAAGTCTGGTAGTTGAGATGCATTAGGATATTTACAACAACTCAATTCAAATGTGATTTCCATACAACTGCTGTTGACATAGTTGAAATCCTGCATTCCTCCTGAAAAATTACTAATCGGTTAGCTTACATAGTTTTGTTTGGCGATTATAATGAAAGTTTATCAATGATCTCTTTAAACAACTTTTTCGTTAATTCAGGTAAAAAAGGACGCAGGTAACACTAAAAACACAATTTAACAGTTCATAATAGTGGCGGAGCAATTAAGTAAAAGAAGAACGGACTTTTCCAGCCACTTCGGAGAAACTACTCCTAACGTTTCAGGTAGTTAAAACTCCACCATCTTCAGAGGACTACACTTATCTAGGAACTACATTTAATTAATATCTTAACTTAAGAACTAACCTGGGACTATTCCAACCAATATTTTAAAATGGCTACATCATAAAATTGATGGCTGTCAAATTACAATTACAAATATGTCCTCTTTTACTTGTTCATATTTGTAATTGTAATTTTATTCAAGCTCTCCTGTATTAGTTAGACAATCTAAATTCAGTCTGAAAAACACAACCACCAACATAGAATAGTTTTCTCGAGAATAACTGAAAAAAATCAGTTAACACCTATTTAACAGTTAACCAAAACATACAAACAATATAAACAGATGTATAAAATAAAAGTTGAAAAGGCTGCTGAAAGTCTTGTAGAAGAAGTATAAAATTAATATAAATATAAAATAATGTGAATGTATAAAGCTACTAAAGTTGAAGTCAGGAAATTTTGTTTTAGAAGTTACTTGATAGGATTGTTCTAAACTTCTTAAATAGGAAACACTTGAATTTTGCTTTGTTTGACAATTGGTTTGACTTTATATAAATTTTCTTTCCCTAAAGCTTATAAATAAACCCGCGTGGTCGTCACCCACGTCCATCCCCCTGTGTATAAGACAATAATTGAGTGTAAATAGTGTTCCATATGTTTTAGTTAAGGAGAATAAGTGTGCAGACGATGCCTCTGAAGAGAGATATCATCCACATTTACAACAGTGGGATCTACAGGCCTAATACAAGGTAATTAATAATATAAATAACAAGATTAAATACGTTAAAATAACAACTCAACCCAAAAAGAACCAATTCTATGAAGATATGCCTAAACTTATAACCCAATACCACCCAGGACTTCAAAATCAATAATATTTTCAAAGTAGCATTCCAAATTTTACAAAGCTATTCAGCAACCAATCAAATTTTCAAAACTGTTCCCATTATAGTCTACATACCTACATTAAAAGATAAAATTTCAAAACCTAAACTGCCGACTGACTACAAAATTTTAAATTCAAAATGACAGTCTACTTCTGGGATCCTGTCCGCATAAACCTAGATGCATGGTTTGAAAGCAGGTGGACACTAACCACAGCCACAAGTAGAGCAATACAAATCAAAAATTCAAAATCCAAGGAAATTTGACTTGTGAATCTTGAAACGTGGTATACCAAATCCAATATCAGAAATGCCCAAAAGATTACATAGGGTCTACTACTAACACTCTAAGAGTAAGGATGACCGCCACCGCTTTGATTTTAAACACACAGACATCGAAACCTTTAGTACTACGGTCTGGAACATCAAGCCACGTTTGAAAATTTATATAAAGTCAAACCAATTCGTCAAACAAAGCAAAATTCAAGTGTTTTCTATTTAAGAAGTTTAGAACAATCCTATCAAGTCATTTCTAAACCAAAATTTCCTGATGGCCTAACTAAGTTTTAGGTAGTTTTATACATTCACATTATTTTATATTTATATTAATTTTATACTTCTTCTACAAGACTTTCAGCAGACTTCTTCAACTTTTATTTTATACATGTGTTTATATTGTTTCTGTGTATGTTTTGGTTAACTGTTAAATTTTTTTTATTTACAGTTGAAAAAATTGCCAAAATATATTCTGAGCAGTTTTAAAGTTTTTTTATAAAGTCGAACTACAGTTTTTGTTTTTAATATATATATATGAAAACCACCCAATCAGACCTATTGATTTCCAATTCCTCCCATCACCCATGGCAACACAAAATGGCAGCATTTCAATCCATGATTAATAGACTTAATAAAATTCCAATGACTAAAGAAAACTACAATCAGGAGAAAAATGTCATCATGAATCTTGCTGTTGCCAATGGGTACAAACAAAAAACCATCCACAAAATGATAAGAAGAAACTTATCAAAAATAATTAATGGAGGAAACAAAGAAGCCGATGATAGAGAAATAGTTTGTGTTCCATATGACCAAAACCTTAATAATAAAGCTGTAAGAAAAACATTCCAGAAGACCAACTTCATGCTAAGTTAGTAAGTTACAGAACAAAGCATAACAGTTTTAGAATGACCCAGAAACCTACACAAGATATTAAACCTACTAAACAATTATGAAAAGCCTGGAGTATATAAACTTACTTGTTCTGATTATGAAATCTATTACATAGGCCAAACCGGAAAAAGTTTCATTACTTGATATAAAGAGCATATCAAGCATTTAGATCCGGCAAACTTGACAACTATGAAGTCAAATTATGAGATCACTCATACAGTACAAACATGGGTATGAAAATATAGAAGAAAATACAGGTCCTAGACATTGAACCCAAAGGAGAAAAATTGTCATGCAAGGAAGATTTGCAAATTTATTTGCATTACAAAGATCCTCAAACCATGTTAAATTCAACCCATAAATGTATACAACCCTATTTTTAACAAAATTTCAAAATAAAGGAAAGTTATAGTGCACAATATTTGTTTAATAGATTTAATTTGTATACTGTTTTATACCATATGTTTAAGAGCGAGGTTTTATTATGTAAATATTTATACTAATACTTTTAATTTGCATTTGTATCAATCGCACTAAGAAAATGAAGCGACCACCAAAACTAGTCGTTACAAATAAAATGCTTACAAGGTACTGTGTTACATTATTATTCTAATATATATATATATATTGTAGTGATGCAGTTAAAACTAACCAAGGACATAAATAAAAGGTATAATCATGATAGAACCGATGTAAGCACAGAACTGGATTCAATTGTTGATTTGAGTAGCTTTGCTGTTTTCTAAACGAATGTTTCACGATTGTATCAACCCTAATAGTAACCTTACTATTTGTGTCTTCTGTACTTTCTGTAACTCTAGTTGAAAACTGTTTTCAAACAAAAATTCCTAGATTCTTTTTTGTCCTTTATTTTTTCTACTTTTTCTTTGACAAAAGTGTATTTATGTAATGAAGTCATTTGGAACCCCAAAAAAAATATTAAGGTAAATGAATAATTAAGATGCTTACCTTTGACCTCATACCAGTTAGCACCATTGGTAATGCCACTAGGGAAGTACTCTGGCTTGCACGAGTCCCCTTTACTCATCTCTGGGTTCCTGGACGCATACTGGAGAGCCAGTTCTCTGAACACTTTGTCGTCTGGAGTCTGGTTCTCGTGACAACACTCGTATCCCTCTCTGCAACAAGGTAGAATCTTGATTCATAGGAAGTCAACCATACCTTATAAAGTCAACCATACCTTATATAGTCAACCATACTGCCTTGACATTCTGGTATCGTTACAACACCTTAACCTACCTACTCAGCTGGCTTAGTTTTGCCCCAAATACTAGAAACCCTTTATTTTACTGTGTTTCTTATTTTTCTATATTTAAATGACATGTTTATTAGGTGAGGTGTTAACCAATAAACTAAGTGGTTCGTCGTTCTCAGCGAAAAGAGACGAAAGCCCTTGAGAAGCGATACGTTTGTAGGTGCATGGCATTGAAGTCACGGAAGACTGTTGTATATATGTGTGTGTCTGTGTGTGTTTTGATTGAAGATCTACAATCTTCAAGACATCGTAGTCTTCGCTAACAAGGTGAGTGAGGCCCAAAAGTCAGAGTTTATTTCTTATTTTTGTCTGTTTTCTGATATTAAGAACTTTTAAAGTAATGAAACGAGACAAGACAAATCTTTATTTCACGTAATGTAACATAACATCCAGCAATGCTGGTGAAACTGTCAATTGGTATACAATATAATGTGTTAAATCTAAGCTATACTTATAACTTAGTCTAAAATGGCTTTGTGTTCTTGCTTCTTAAAAAAAAAAACATAATATCAATCAAAAAGTACATTGAAATCAACCTATTTATAAATTAATACTAAAATAAAAGTACACTATAACAAATGATTCACAAAATAGAGGTAAACTAATAGATTTTTTATGAAACATCATTTAGAAAATTCTCTACACTACTTAGTATGGAATTTTAGTAAGTAATTTTAAGAATTTATCCATCCCAGTTTAGGACCTCTTTAAGTACTATAAATACCTCATTACCTGTAGGTCCTAAAGATGCGTTGAATCTATTGCACGATGCTACTCTAAGTTAAAAAATATCCTCTAAACACTTTTAAAACAAAGTTTTATTCGTGGCTTTCAAACCATCCTTTCTATTCACTAGATGAGTTTTTCAATCTGTCATGTATCAATTTTTAATAAGTGTAGTACTAATTGTACATATTGTCATTATTCATTTATTTGTCATTATTTATTGGTCATTATTTATTTATTTGTCTTGTATTTATCTGTCTTGTATTATGTACTCTGTTGTGGAAGAATTTAACTATTTGTCTATTTATTTATTTGTATACATAATTATTACATAGCTTTTGTATATACTATGTTCATGGCTATGTAAATTCTGACTGCGTCTCTGACGTATTGTGGTGACTTTGTCAATGCTGGAAATGTTGAACGACAATAAAAATATTATTTTTTATATCACCGTGAAACCCTTGTATCACCAATGATAAATTATACTGGTTGCACATTTGTTTACTGTTGAACCACGATCAATGTTTTGCAGTATGTCGAGTTTTGCTGTATTGTCAATACGACCCGTTTGCTTTTAGTAGACATCGTTTCGTAATCACCAATAACCACTCCAATAACAAAAATAACTCATGCTACAGCACTTCAGAAAACTATATGCCCTCTCATACTACTGTCGAAAACTTTAAATAATTAGTCAGATTTATGGTGAGGCGGATGGGTAATTCTGGTAGGTGGGGAGAATTGCTATTTTTGGACTAATATTGTCAGGTGAGTCAGAGAGGATGAGTCAAGGTCACGCGTGACCGGGACATTATTATAGTCTGTTTTGTGAGGGATGGCGTCATTGTATTTTTCTCCATTCAGTGTCACGGTTAAACTATAGTTAATCGAGTTGACTGTAGTAACTTTGTGATCAGGCAAACTTCAGAACTTTTATTGTACTTTTTAATCTTTATTGTCGCGAAACAGTTTTTATCTTCATGAGTAAAATTAGAAAAATTGTTTTCTTGAGCACTCTAGCGTAAGAGAAATATGTATGTTTTAGCTAGAAAATTAATTTATTTTACAATAATAGAAATTTAATGTTTTTCGTGTACACAAGTTATTACAACACAGAGGCTTTCTGATATACACTCAACTCTCGATTAACCGGGATCTGATTAACCGTGTTGTAGCTTAACCGGGAACGTTCAGGAGAACAAATATTTTTTTAAATCAATATGTAAAAATGCTTGCCATCCATAGCATAAAGTGAATATACAGTATAACACCGATCCATAGCATAAAGAGCGTACAATATAACACCGCGATCTGCAACAAAGAGAACGAGTAATGGGAGGGAAGACATATAAGCAATGACTCACTCACCTCATACCACATCTGCACACCTGCACTGACCCTTCACAATTAGTCATGTTCCATCTTTGTAGACAAGTGGAGAGTGACTGACCTTGTGACAAGTGCATCGTCTTGTATTGTGCGGAAATGGCAACAAAATGTAAACGTGTAGTGATGACAGTTCAACAGAAGTAAAAATGAAACGTCATGACTTTTGCATAGATTATTGTAAATAAAAAATAGTGTGTTATGAAAATATATTTACATAGTGAGTTAGATTATTTTGTGTATGTATTCTACAGTACTTCGTTTTCTGCTTTGAAACAATCAGGTGTGTTTACTTAATACATTTCTGTTACTTAAATATAATTGATAGTCTGTATAGTATCGTAAATATTTCATTTCCCTCTTCCAGTGCTATTTTTAGACTTTTGCGGGTTATCCGTGATTTTTTGTATTTGGGAAGCCTTAACCCGACTTTATCCCGGATAATCGAGAGTTGAGATGCATTTCTTAAAACTGGCCTGAGACAAATGCTCAGCTCAGGCATTAATGAAGGTTTAAATTACTTTTATTATAAAATAATGTAAGCACTTACTTGGAATCATCGTATGGATAACTCGCTACCACTGCTCCACCGTGCATGTTCCCTGACAGTACAAACGGATTGGACAGAATCCAATGCATCATGTGTAGTGTCTCAGGTTGGTGTGTTGAGTTGGCAAGTTGGGAGATGAAGTCATACTGGTCTGGGAAATCTCTGTTAAGATCTACATCATTGGCATTGTTTCTCCCTCGACTAGAGCCTTCTGTATCACATCTTCCTTCCTACAAATTTGTGATCCAGTTAAAAATAATAAAACCTAAAATAATGCTAGCCTACCTGTTACAAAACAAGAAAATTTCAAAATGAAACCCGTTTAAACCGGGCTATTACCAATTCAATAACAGTTTTACATCAAACCTAACCGATTGAATTTAGTCTATTAATTGAAATTCATTGTGTTTAGCCACGAAAACTGTGTGTAGACTATACCGAGTGTCTCACAAAGAGGTTTAAACGTTTAATTTTATATTACGTCCCCATTCATGCACCGAACTTTTTTAAACTTTACACAGTTTACAAAGTAGGTTCTAAAAATATTCTGGGAAAATTTAAGCTCACTAACCTTTGTAAAAACAAAATTGCGGCACATATTGAAAAATGATACTTTGAAAACATTAAAAAAGGTGTTTTTGGTTTTATAAAATATTTTTATTGTTACATTCTAGGGCAATGTGACTTTTGAATAAAAAAAACTAGAACATAGCCTAATGAAAACCTTAAAGTCCAAAATCATTCAAACTGTAACCCATCCACAGCAACACACTAATAACAGCGCTTAAGAAATGATTCGTAAGCTTTTACAAAGAAACTCTGCGGTATCCGGAGAAGTTCCTCTTCTATTGATCGTTTTAGTTCCTCATCATTATTGAAGCTATGGGTATAAACTTGTTCCTTCAAGTAACCCCATAAAAAGAAGTCTTTGAGTGTTGTAATGGTGAACTTGATCTCTGCAGGCAAAATCTGTCATATTGCGTTTTATGTGGACTAAGCAGTAAAAAATATACTGGCTGTAGAATGTCATTATGTTAAGCTGTTTAAAAAGGTGTCGGCAATGTGTTAGATCTTCGCTGAATGTAATGATTATAATGACTTTTTTTGTAGTATTTATTAGGATATTTTTACTCTCTGAAGTATGTCCCCATAAAATTATTCCATAGGTTTACACATAGGTTTACATCACACTGTGAAATAAACCAAAGTTTGCTGTTTTTAAATAATCTATAGTTACTAAATTTCTTAATTTTCTAAGGAGGAAGATTGTTCTTGAAAGTCTGATGCTAACTTCAGAGACATGCTTATTCCATATTAACCTGCTATCCAGCCAAAAGCTCAACAACTTTACTGGTGCTTGTTCTGAGGGCAGAATTTTCAGACTGTAGATCAACTGTTGTGTCTTGTCCTCATTGATTTTCAGTTTATTATCAACAAACCATATCTTTGCTTTCTCAAGGATGTTGATTGCTCTAGTGTTCAGCTGGTTTAGGTCTTGGCCACTAGTAATGAGGGTAGTGTCATCAGCAAAAATTAGGGTTTTGCCATCCATCCTAAGGTCATTGATAAAAATGAGGAAAAGTACAGGGCCCGGAATTGATCCCTGCGGCACGCCAAGATCCAAATCGCCAGACAGTTTTATTGAAACAATTTGTTTCCTACCCATCAAATAATGTTTAAAAGTTCTTAGGGCCACTCCACGTATTCTGTATCTTTTCATTTTTCTCAGTAAGACGTCATGCAGGATGCAATCAAGCCCTTGCTGAGATCAGAGCGTTAGATTTGCCATTTCCGAGCATCAAAACAGCGTGTTACTTTGTCCACCAGTTCAAGGACAGCTGTGGTGGTTGATCTCCCGGGAAACCATGCTGGTCATTTGTGAATAAGCCAGAGTCTTCAAAAAATGCTACAAGTTGATTCTTAATGATGGATTCCATTATTTTCGCCAGCATAGGTATCGAGGATATTGGTCTGTAGTTTGTCAAACTATCCGTAGCACCCTTCTTAAAAACCGGTACAGTTCAGCTAAGCTTCAACGAGTCAGGGAAGGAGTCGCCATGCAAACATGCGTTTATAACCTAAGCAAGAG
Source organism: Matsumurasca onukii (assembly GCA_018831715.1). NCBI lineage: Eukaryota > Metazoa > Arthropoda > Insecta > Hemiptera > Cicadellidae > Matsumurasca > Matsumurasca onukii. Next base: position 33,372,555 of record CM032064.1, read on the forward strand.
GCTGTGACATACATTTTACTGTTTTATTATGACCTGAATATTCATGCCATAAATATCTTGGCTGTTTGAATTTGAGAAGCCATTCACAATATTTATTATTTGGTCAGGCGATACTGGGATCTATTCAGTTAGCGAACTAAGACCGTTTAGAGGCACATTGTTTGCAGGATCGTTGCCTGAGAATCCTCCGATGTTATTCGACACTTCCTTCACTGTCTCAACAAAGAACCTATTGAAAGTATCCGGGCTACTGTTGTTTTTTAGCTGAGACACACTTTTCCTATTTAAATTTAAGTGTTATAATGTCTCGTCGAATCTAGTTACAAAACGACAGGAGATTTGATATGGAGTTTGTGCACAGGTCCCTCCTATGGAGGACAGAATGTGCTTTCTAAGGCTCGAGGCACCAGCTAATTTGGCTTCACTTTTTACTCCATGCTTGTAGTGGGACATAGCCTATCTATACTTTTCTCTGTCCACAATGATAGTAACTTGGTGCAAGACTCTACACTAGACAATTTAGATTGTTGTGTGTTGTTAAGTGATTAAGTTAATCTGTATGGGCTTCACTACGATGGGTAGTAAAATCTGAATACATATTTAACTACCTAATAAATTAACCAAAATGAAGCCAGTGTAAGGAGTATAAGGAGAAGCAAGACAAAACTAAAGAAATACTTAAGGCTTCCACATGAGTATTAGCCTACATGTTAGCATTGCTTACTTTTTTATGTGAAATGTATATGAATATATTTATATATTATATTCTTGCAACCCGAAAATAGCTAATGTACACTAGGCTGTAGCCTAATTGCTGCAGCAGGGAAACTGTTACACCAATAGTCTGGAACTTGATTTGTATGATTTTTTCATTAGTTCTACATCAAAAAAAGGGTTGAATATACATTGTTGTAGCATACAATTTTCTGACTTTTATTTTGTGAGTTACAAGCATTAAAAAGAGCAAAAGCCGCAGGTTTTCATCTATAGACATTTATTTTAAAATAAAACATAATAAGTCTCGGTTTGTGGGAAAGTTAGGACTATTTATTCCTCTAACCACTTAAGACCTGTAGGCCAAATGGCCTTACTTCAAAACTATGGCACCTTTAGATATATTAAATTTACAGCATTGTGTTTCTCAATTCCCTAAAATTTAAGGCCTAAATAGCACATAAATGTATTGAAAAACTTACCACTGATGCTGCAAACCCATCTGGATTCATTGAAGGCATGAGGAAAATGTCGACGTTGTTTAATAGATTTTCTACTCTAGCAGATTCAGAATTCAATAGCAAATACTGGGCTAAGAAAATTAATAGTTCTCTGCCAACAGCTTCATCTCCATGCATGTTGGCAACAAATTTAAACATAGGTTTAAGAGGTGCTCTCTCCGCAACATTATTCGATAGTTCGATCGCCAGCAAATCCCTACCTTCAACAGACTTCCCTATAGAGTGAATTTTAACTAAATTTTGATATTTTTTCTCCAATGTATCGAAGAAACTTTTCATTTCATTGTAAGACAAATACTTAGGTTGGCTCAGAAAGGATTCATCATCGGCAGATGCACTAAACACACTGAATAATACAGCAATAAAACACGAAACTAACCCGGAGCGATACATTTTAGATATTCAAAGTGTAAACATATCACATACAGTATAAGGAAAATAGTGACCCGTTTTAAAACTAGTTAAAACTTGTTCAAAAAACGCTTTATTACAGAGCTCAGCATACTATTCGCAGGTTAACTAGGGTCCTTCTTAGTTCTGAGTTATTATTTTTATCAGACAACTTAACAAGACAGACTTTAGCGCAGTTACACCACATGCCACCGTGGTATTTTAGCGAAAACACCAGAGAGTACTGGAGCCATTGGAATTTATTATCCATAATACGAGTATATACAATCCTCTGTGTAACTGACTTACTCACGCACTGATATATACAAATGTTAGCCCACTTTTAGATAAGCTAGAAACTTGAAATTTGGAATGTAGATACGTTTCACTAACTCACCAACGGAAAAATTGCCAAAACCGAAAATTTTATACTTTAACCACTCTAAAACAAATAAACCAAAATGTAAAACCAAACAAATCCAAATAGTATACATTTGCTTAAAGAACGCTCGTGCCGAGCGCAGCAAGGCCACGGTTTCTTAGATATCCCCCCGCACACCCCGAAGCGAAGCCATACTTTCAACTACCCCCACCCCAAACCAAAACCATTCGCTACAAAAGCCGAGCGAAGCGAGGCCACGACATTCGAGCGACCCCGAAGGGGCTCCCCAGCGAGCGCCACGGGCGCGAGTTATCACATAAGAGTACATATAGTGCCATGATATAAAATCAATGCTTGAGTTTAAGCCATTGACTTTACAATAAAGTTTAAATAACAAATCGCACATGCATTCACAGCCTTATTTACTGTGTCGTTTGGCAAAAGTACGAGTATTTGAATTAAACCATTGACTTTAAATCTTTTCCGCCGCGACTCCTTGTCTGATCTATGCCACAACTATAGGCCTATAATGATCCAAATTTTATAAAGGGGCATGACAAGCAAATTAAACAATAAGGGTTCCATAACTTCATATGGCTATTCTACAAGTTCATGGAGCAGTTTTATTTTAGAATGGTATTTTTCTATTGCAAATACAGTAATATGTAATTTAACAACAGAAACAGTGGATAGTTAAATTAATCTTAAAATTAAAAAAACAGAAAATTTGATAAATCTTACACAGTTAAAAGAATAAATGTGTACTACTATTACTATAAACCCAATCTATATACGTCTTATATAAGAAATTGTACCGTAGTAATTTACTTCACCATAGGTTGCAGACCAAACTACTCGAGAACGCCTTAATTATGTATTATTAAAAAAGTCTTATTTATTGGTGTACACCTTTTATAACTGCATGAAACCTCTTCTGAGTTACCATGTTACATTTAGAAATTACCAATGGCTGCGTTATCATTAGCGTTTGTAGTGTGTTCCAAGTTACCTAGGTCCCAGGGGTATATCTCCTAACACTAACATTGGAATCTCAAAGAACTTTATTGCTTAGAGTTCCATACCAAAGTTACCCTCGTACACTACTGTCTTATGTATTTTACTATGTATGTTATCTTGATCTAAATTTCCTTATTAGTCTATTCACCACTCAATCAAATAAGTAATCTAGTCATCTTTGTGTTAGTCATTATCTAGTCCATTAACTATCTTAGGTTTAATTTAGGGGCTGCTCGAGCATGAATGCGCCCTTGGGCAGACTCGACGGCAGCACCCCCAGAGGGGTCTATAGTAACGTACCCCCTAGCTCAAGGGGAGTCCGAGGGATCCCCCGGAAATTTTTTAAATTTTAAAGCTAAAAAACGTGTTTTAAAGCGTTTTAAAGTGGACCTCGCTATAACAAAAGTAACTGACTATACATTACAATTATTGTAATTATATGACTAAGAATAGAAAGTATTACTTTTTAATATAATTTCGTATAGTATTTAAAAATATAATTCCCTTTTTGTTCTGGGTATCGTTAATTCTCTAAAAGTGTGTTTTCTTTCTTCTCTCTATAAGAATTCCCTTTTTAGCTGCCTGCACCCAGCGCCCTCTAAAAATGCTGCCCTACTTACTCCCGGGTGGCCGCTCGGGTTGCCGGGTCCTCGGGCTGCCTCTGGTTACAGTATACCAGCAGCCATTATTTCTTTTTTGTTACCCATAACCACCCCTTCATCAAAAGCGTACAAAAATAAAGTACCACTTAAGTAGGGTTGAATTGAAAGAAATCATCAATTATTTGTTTTCAATTTTCATGTATCTTACACACGTGCTTGTTTTTTCAGCTCAACACGATTATGTTTTTACATATATATTATTGTAAAATGGCGTTTAACGTGTGAAAACAAAATAAATAAAATCATTTACTGAAAACTTTCAACTTTACTCCAATCTATCTTCACTTAACTTTACTCGGCTTGATGAATTGCTGGAACATGTAAGAAAAAAAAAACGCAAAACACAACACACTTCGTTAGAAATTATATTATAAAATAGTATAGAGATGAGCACCTGCACATGGCGAACTACCTCCCCGTGTAAGTATATTTGTCACAAGTAGTTAAATATTTATTATAATAAATTTACTTTACAATAGCAGGAATAACCAATTGTGGCGAAACTGATCTCAAATTACCTATGTGTTTTTAAAGTTGTATACGTTTGACCAAAGTCACACTTTTCTGTAAGCCTAAGGCGCCATTTTCTAGTTATCGAAATGAAATTAGCCTTTACAAGAACTTGTTTGAATGAAAACCCTTTACTATAGCAAAGTTATAACGATCAGATCAATGACCAAATTCACTTTTAGTCTAAAATAAAGACTTCTCAGTTTGACTTTTCCCTTATACATTGGGCTAAAAGTAACTTAACCTGTTCCAGTTCCTAGGCCTACCTTCACTTGCATTTGTGAGCAATAAAGTATAGGCTAGTATTTTATGGCAAGTCTTTTATGTTAGCTTGCAAGGTCTGTTTTCATAACTTCAATTTTAACTGGTCATACTTGCTCTAGTCTCTCTTCAGTACCTGTTTGTTGGTAGCGGCTGAAGTGAAAGTTGAAAGCACGAAACAGTAGGTTATGACAAGTACTAGAGGTAAAATTCCAGTTTAATGACTGGTGCCAATTTTACAATTTTCTAAGTTGAAACCTTCCAAAAACGATGTTTTACTTCGGGAAAGTTGCGGAAACCATTAAAAACGATGTTTTCTTAAGTAACACTATCACCTTCCACCACCGTAACGGACATGGCGCTGCAATTCACATGTGGAACGCACGAAAGATCGTTACTCGTGGACAGGACTGAAATAAACGGTTGATGCTGTGATGCGCACCGCCTCATGGCTGGTCCACTGAGGCTTCCCCCATTCCAACTAACATAAAAAATAAACTAACATAACTTAATCTAACCTTACCTAACTTATCCTAACTTAACCTAACCCAATTGACTATTACCTACCTTATTGAACCTATATGACTGTCTTGGTTATAAAAAAAAATTAAAATCATAGTGGGAGCTAAAATTTTATATTTTTAGTTACCACTAAAAAATTGCAAATTTATTTGGAATTAAAGGGATATAAGCCTATGCAGCCAAGGTTAGAAGGAAAGAAGTGTAAGTAGATGTACATTTTGTCAGGTGTAGCATGGCCGGTGAGATGGGGTATAGGGCCATAAGCGGCCAGCAGGAAATCTCAAGGCCACCGGCCATGCTAAACCTAACAAACTGTAGATGAAATTTTCCTAGCTGGCACTTGGATTTCAGGTGAGAAATGTGTATTCGTTGTCTAGAAATCATCTGGCATCGTTGTCACCCCCTTTGTCAGAGCTGTAAATCGTCGCTGGCCCTTCCGCACCATTGAGACAATCCTTTAGCACGCTTCCATGAACACCCCAGTTCTAAATGGGATTTAAAAAAGTTAATCACATATCAATTTGATAGTACGCTCTAGTAATTTAAATGATTTACCGATAGTTTCCGTTTATGTCCCATTACAATAGGATAATTTAAACCGGTGTTATACAGTTTAAATTAGTTAACGTTCATGTATCACAGGTCATAGCAGTGGTCATCAACCCGATGAGTCGGCAAGTCTAAGAAGGACCAATGTTTTTGGAAGTGTCCGCCTCTCCACCCTCCCCTCGCCCTATATCTCTCCCTGCGGCCCGCATGCCCCAAGTGCCAACTAAGGAAATTTCATCTGTACACAGTGTTGGGTTGTACCACCATGCTACTTTTTCAGTAGATTTAGCTATAGCATGGCTACAATCTTTTTAAAGTAGAAGTGGCTGTAGCACGCTACAACCTTTAGTGCCAAATTAGTTGCCTTTAGTGTAGCAAATTTACCCAATTTTGCTACTTTTTACCCAAACCGCAAACAACTTGTGCAAACAACTCATGTACATTTATAGGCACAGCAAACAAAATTAAATATTTGGGAGTTTTTTGGGATCGGGAAGTAACTTGGAAGTTTCATTTGAACAAACTAAAAGCTAAGCTCAATAGTATCTTAAGATACTTTTACTTTTTAAAACCTTTAATTAGCGATGAGGTAATGTGCATGTTGTACTTTGCTCTTGTGCAGAGTCGTTTAGAATATGGAATAGTACTATGGGGAAACGCTTTCAATGTGCATTTCAAACCAGTTTTCCTAAAGCAAAAACATGTAGTGAAAATTAATTTTGATTATTACTAAGAGGACTAACATTTTGTTTTGTTTTATTTACTAGCGTTAGTGGCTTATTACTTCTACATCTTGACGATAAAGTGTGGAAAATTTGTTGCTAATTTTTAATTACAAACATATATTGTAAAATTGTAAACAGAAAAAATTCAAGAAAATAAAGACATTCTTATTTTCATAAGACATTTTATATACATAGTAACCGACTTCATTTTAGTCATCTTTGATGGTTCTTGATGTCAGCTATTGAAAGTTGGCAGCTCTGATATAATCTTATTACTACAACATGTCAGCTGTTTTGTCAACAGAAAACAGAAACCCGGCAGGTAGAAGCATTACTTTAAAACTTGAACTGAACTTCAATGACAATGTTGTTTTTCTATGAGATGATTTTAATTAAATTTTTATAAAATCATAGCACTATATAAAATCTTTAGGTACCTAACTGGGGGTTTTGGGGAGTATCGTTGCTCCCTCCCAAGCCCGTCTAGCAATGACTGCTGAAAAGTCGCACGCCTTGTCACTGCTTTTTACTGTTCTTTTCAAACATTTTGCAACTAATAATCGGCAACTTTTTTATTTAGTTTGTTTCCAAAAAATAATACAGTATTTAAAGACACTTTGAAGTGTACTCAAATAACCCTCAAAAATGTCCTGTCGACACTGACCTGGGACTGGACCTTAGGGTGGGCTGAAAAAAACATTATTTAATTTCAAGTTTCAATCGTAAAAAACTTGTCCATGGCATCAACAAATAAATTATAAATAAAATTAATAAAATGAGTTAGAAAATCAGCTGGTGCAACCAGGTAACTGAATCTCGATACGGAAATTGTAAACCTGTCACCTTTACATTGTTTTCCTGGAGGCCAGTTCAGGATGGTCTGTCTCTGTAGTCATAGTTGCTACAGGTCATATGTGCCTAGGCTTTGTCTCCATAAGGTTTTGCTAAGATACTTTTATATTGTTCCAGAATGTGGCCTTGTTTTGATTGGCTTCGTTCTCCAAGGGAGAGCTCTGTGAAGGAATTAGATTGGTCACACTGTGGCCTCATAGATGTTCCTAACAAAATTATCCTCTTTGAGCGTACTTTGGATACGCTTAACCTCAGCTCCAACAAAGTAAGTAGATACAATAATATACTAATTTATTTAATTCATAATAATATTATCAAATGCTCAAATACACCATGTTGCTCGTTTTCAGCATCCCTTTGGCCGGTACAATTTATGATGGGTAACTCTTTTCAAAAAGGAGACTTTTTCAACCTACAACCATATAATAACCTGTTTTTCTCATTGATGGGATTAGATGATATTAGATGATAGGACTGTGGTTCTTGACCACGTGCATGTCGACCCTTTGTTTTATTGTGCTGGCTCCTTGTTCTCCTATTTAGGCAGCCCCATCCCCGTTTGCTTACAAAGCTCGAGGATTGTACTACCCAATTCGAATGGATGTAACTCCTGCCACTCACGAGACCTCAGAAGACCTCTTTTCCTGGCCTCGAGAGACTCACATTTGATAAGAACATGTTTTGCGGACTCAGGGGTACGCTCACATGACCTACAACTAGACTGTATCTCCTGTGTGGAGACCTATTTTGGCTAGGTGATTTCTGAAGTGCCCATGAACTGTGATATACGAGATTACCAGTCTGATGTTCTGGTGACTAAGACTGGTTAGATGTTTAGTAAGTATCCCTGATGAATTCTGAACTAAAAGTTTGGTGGGTTCCTGACATCGTAGTTGTTTCTATTGCTTAGTATGTTGCACATTTGCCCACATCAGCTAGCATAGTTGACGCTGTCGTTAGAGTCAAGCGCTCTAAGGGCAGTTTGACTGTCTGAGAAGATTACAATGTGTTTATCCTTTGTACCTATAGATAATTCTAGATAAGTACAAGTGAGAATTGTGAAGACTTCTTCTTGAAACACTGTACCGAAGCCTCCCCAAGCTACTTGAGAGGAGCACCTGAGCCGGAGTCTGTGTGCCCCATAGCAAGCATTTCGTTCTTTCAATGAACCGTCTGTGTACCAGACTTTACAGTTATTGATAGTTAGAGAGAGAGATTTGTCAGTTGCCCTTTGTAGCTGTGACTCTTTGCAGACTATTTAAGGTCTTACGAAAAAGGTATTGCCCCTCCGTATAGTCAGATCTCATAATGAGGAGCGGTTCCTTGGGGATGGAGTCTAAGGCTCTCACATGTCCCGAAAGAGACAGACCTCTTTTTAAAAGGCCCGCAATAGTGAGTTTGTACAGTAGAATCTCGATTATCCGAGGTAATTGGGACCAAGACCACCTCGGATACGAAAAAACTCGGATAATACGGAGGTTAAGTGCTACTACCAGGAAAAGTGATAAAAGTAAAAAAAACGTATTTTTTACTATGTGAAAACTGATTAGTAAAACTGTAACGTTCCAAATTTCGCCAGGAAATTATATGTTTGCCAATCAATTTAAATTACGGGCGGGAGCAGAGCTTAGTGATTTGGCGCAGAGACGCCGCTCGCGCGTTTAGTTCCAATCTGGCCACCCGAGCCTGTGTTATCAAAACATTGATAAGGCGCCGGCCGCAGACCACAGCTTCTCTCGCCTCTCCTCACTCGCACTCACTCTTCGATCGACGTAGCGGCCAGCGATACAGAAACAATACTCGCTAGATGCAGGTGACAAGTGCGTACAGTATGAGTCGTGTGTATGAAGCTTGATTTGGTCAATTTAGAAGCTGTCAGATAGCATTGCAATCACTTGTGCAGGTACAGCAATGACAGGGATCTTCATATCGTGATAACTCATAAATTAATATTACAGGGTGGCCACAGAAGTAGCTTGGTAAAATTCACACATATTTCCCGGGGTTTTCCGGCAATATACACATTTTCTCAGTTCACTTCCACTGTTCCAGAGGACAGTTTTATGCCCACAGTCAGTACCAATCCTTGTTTAAAGTCCTCGACTCTTCACGCATCGTTTCACGCCTTCCGCTGCACGCTCGAGAGTCGTTTTAGACCCGGTTTGTCCCGATCGGTTTTTGACGCCAGCGGTACTTTACAATCGTCCATTTACGCCCCCGATACATGTCGATCGCCTTTTTACGCCTGCGGTATGTTCCATCGTCTTTTTAAACCCCACAATACTTTATGAGAGTTATTATTACCCGCTACACTTTCCGACGCTTTTCGTCCCATGTCGCCGCGACACGCCCCGAGATGTTTTAGACCCGCGGTGCATTACAACCACCATATTACGCCCGCAGTACGTTTTGACGGTCGTTTCATATCCGCAGTAGGCTCCGAGTACCAAACTACGCCCGCGACACGATTTATAAGGACTGATTTTTCCCGGTTATTTCCAGAATTCACACATATTTCCCGGTTTTCCTGGTCTGTGGTCACCCTGTAATAGCATTTTTTCCTAACTACTAGCTCGGTTAACCCGGAGGCTCGGTTGACCGAGACTCGGATAATCGAGATTCTACTATACTTGGATTTGCTAGCCTCAATTTCAATCAAAATGTCTAGGGGGGTTAGATTGAGCAGTATGCTGAGGGGGGTTAGATCTAGCGCTGCTGTAAGGGTGCTAGAGAATGCTCCAGTGATCTGATTACAGTTACAGTTACTCCAAAATGTAACTGGCCAGTTACAAGTTACACTCTCACGAGTTGAACGTGTAATCGAATCGTAAAACGCATCAAACCAATGCCACACGTAAATGGTTTTCAAAATATAATTGTACTATTTATATGTTGAGTAGTTTTTAGCTAGAGGACTACATTATTTGGAGGTAGATTAAAGGCAAATATATTTTTGGAATCATCTAAGTAATAGTCTACAATTTTATGCTTTGGTTGACCTAAATGGACTTATTAGGTTAGTAGGCTAACAGGACTGTTCGAAGACGGCAAAAAATTAAAATAGTAACTTAAGCTAAGCAAAGCTGAAGATATTAACTGCTGAAAACATTAAAATAATAGTTTAACAGTTCCATTAAGTAATTTTAGAAGGCTCTGAGTCCTAAGGTGTTTCTTCAACAAAGGTCTACTTGAATGTAACCTAACCTTTACATTGTCTATGATTTCTCTTGTGGTCAATGGATAGATTCAAAAAAATACTATGCAATTAAGTAATGATAGACTATATAATAGGGGAAAAAGATTAATGAAATCCATTTTAACTTGCTTTTTAGTTGGAAGCCGTCAAAAGAAATAGTTACAATTTTGAGTTTACTAAGGTTAGGTTGCTACATTTGTAGCGATCGTGATTAGACTAGCACTAGAGTTGGCACTTTATTTATTCTGGTTTAACATTTCAAAGATAAAACTAAGTTTTAAGCTGTATTGTACAAACAAACAAACGCGATTATCTGTAAATTATGTCAGTGAGTTTATAGTACTAGTGCTGTCAAATAAATAATTTGCAGTTTGGCAACTAGTGCATAAGAACGACAAGACGTGTACTCAGAACTGTTACATTTGTTTTGTTTGCATCCTTTGCTTTGCAAGTTGAATGTTGCCAGTTCTATAGAGGAACTAGATTAAACAGAGGAAAGACATCTAAAACTAGGTCATATGTGTAAAAGTTGGAATTCAAGTCGATCTCAGAGGCGCCGTTTGTTGGCTAATTTTAACCTACAAAAAGTAACTTGTTACATGTAATCGTTACCGCTAAATTGTATCGATTACCGTTACTCGTCACTGGTTTCAAATGTATTGATTAGATTACAAAGTTACAGAAAAATGTAACAATTACAATTACAATGTTGTAATCGTTACTCCCAAGTCTGACTACTAGAGACATAGTAAAAACTTCAACACTATACATAACATAAAATTAAAAAGGTATGTTTTTGTTATTATCACCCTTGACATGATAATTATTTTCTTACAGTAATGATAACTTATTGATTGATCAAAATTGTGCATGATTTATTTGTACTGTTTATTCTTTTAAGAATATTTAAATATTTTTTGAGACTTTTCTATGTAAAGAAGGTTTATCACGGTTGAAGATATCTTGCCTTTGACGTGTAGGCCTACTATTCCAATTTAAGAATCCATTGGTTCTTTTGTACATCATTTAACTGATTAAAATTAGAGTGAAACAAGCTTTGAATTTAAAGTATATATTGTGTACAAAAAATGATCTCAATCAATGTTTATAAATTCTACCGAAAAATTGACCAAACTCTCAGTCAGAATATTCAAACATTTATATTTTTATTTTATTAGCTCAATGATCTTCCGACATGCCTGTTCTCATGCCAAAACTTACAAGAGCTTGACTTGAGCGACAATAAGATTGGACTGATCCCTCATGCCATCGGCCATTTGCACAATCTGCGGTCCCTCAACCTCAGCCGAAACCGTAAGTAAACTTTCAAGTTGAATGCACACATATTTTTGGCAACCTTTAGCCGTTTCTCTGTTTGCAAATTTCCCCTAGAAGAATAAAATATTCATGCCGCCAGTATTGGTCTTACCCAGGCTCGGGACCATGAAATGAGCACCAATCTGGACCTTCAGTCCCTCAGTTTAGAGCATTTGTTCAAAACTTTATATACCTATGTGGATCCACTCTACAAATCATATTTTATGTTTAATTTTCATAACATTTGGTACTAATGTTGCTTTTGTAAATATCTCATCAAGCTCCTTAGCCAGCAGAATCGGACTACTGGAAGTCAATTTTTGGGGAAGGAGGTTTCACAATAAAAGGGTTTTATTTATCCAAAAACAGTAAATTTGATCCAATTTTGATTGATCTGAAATAAATATATACCGTACAAAAAATTATGAAAATCCGTAGTTTTAATATAGCAGCCAAAAAAGTGATTTTTTTCTATTTAATAACTTGTTAATGTCAAACAGACTTAAATGGAAGTAACTAGTCAGCTCAATATCTTCTGGGGTTTTACCTTACATTGTGAAGTTGGAATCATCAGCATAGAGACACACTGTACCTTGGAACCTCCTCAAGCAGCAAATAAATAAAAGGGAACCTCACAGTAGTCCTGGAGTTGCCTGTTTAAATAACTAACCCTCCAGGTTGCTTCTTTGATCAAGAAAAATTCTTAACCAACGTAACTTATTTCTTGTAGATATAGAGCAGTTACCAGCGACTCTGTCAAGATGCAAGCAGTTGAGCCGAGTAAACTTGAGCCACTGCCTGGTGAAACAGCTGCCGGAGGTGGTGACTCAGCTGGTGGCTTTAGAAGAGCTGTATCTATGCAGTGTGAAGCTATACTTCCTGCCTGCCAGCATGGGACGCTTGACCAAGCTGCGCGTACTCGAGCTGCGAGACAACAAGCTTTCCTCTCTGCCGCCTGCACTCCACCGCTGCTCCAACCTCGTCCGCCTTGACCTCGGCATGAACGACTTCACCTACACTGTGAGTGAGTTGTGTCATGCTCATCTTATTTTATTGGTAACTGTTGAAAATATCTATTATATCTGAATTACTAATTGTGAGTTCTATAGACAGTCACTTTAATATACTGACTGTCTATAGAACTCACAATACAGACCTTGACAACTTTACTATGGCACTAGAACATTACTATGACAACATGACATTGAACAAAACTTACGTTCTTGTTGGAGATATGAATGCCAATTTATAAATTTTAAAGGAAAATATATTTTTATTAATTTTTACATTGTGTATAAAATACAAACTATAATATAAATTTGGAGAATTATACAATACAAATGCAATATGAAAAGCGAAGATGATGAACAGACAATTTATTGCTTACAGACAAGAAAACTGAAAGGTACCTCGATTTATTGTTTGAATTAGGGTTTATGCGTGGAATCAAAGAAGCAACTAGGGTTATTGGGGAGAGTAAAACGTGTATCAACCATATTTTTGTTAGGCATAGGGATTTAGGCACGGCAATAATAGAAACCGATAATAGAAACCAAAATAACCGACCATTACAGTGTTTATTTAGATATTGGGCTCATCAAGGTGAGTGCATGTTTTGCTGAACAACAACAGCATGTTAGGATAGATAAAGAACGTCTGAGTAATCTTTTATTAAACACTGATTGGGCACAGGTTTTAGATTCAGACAGTTAAAACATAAGTTCTGTCCCATTTTGTAACATAATCTACGAGTGTGTCAAATTATCAGAAAAAGACATCTCTATCCACAGAAAGAGATTTACACCTTTGAAACTGCGGATCACAAACAGTATGGTCCGTTCAATCAGAAAATGCGATAGACTTAGTAAACTGTCAAAAAAGCAACCGTTCAATAATAATTTAAGACAGTATTTCATCAGGTATAGGAATACGCTGAACTTAATTATGAGCTAACTTAATAATGAGCTTCCAGAAGCCCCAGCTCTCCTGGCCTCCAGAGCAATGCTGTCAATTAGAATGTGTTTTGTGGACTCGAATGTCGTGGATATGCTCGAATAGCCTTCAGTTTTTCATACCTGATTTTCAGAATACAGTTGAAATTTCAAGTTGGAAGTATTAATTCAGCTGGTTACATAAACACGTCTAAGGCTTTTCTAGCTTCAGGCCAGATACTCACCGCTTTAGATAAGACAAAGTGCACTATAAATTAAGCTAACTGTATGAACAGTTATTGACTTGTGGTATTCTGGAACAAATTTGTTTACCAGTTTATTAAAACTGAGTGTTTGTGCACGCTTGTAGTTCATATAAACATTGTTTGTTTGAATAGTAATAGGTGAGTTAATATACACTCATGGACAAAATTATGGAACCAAATGGTTTTCTTTCATTTTATAGCCCCTTTTTTGTTTATCGCCCTGTATAATTTTGAGTTTTTCGTAATCGTTTAGTTGCTTTTTAATATTTACGTACGCTTTGCTAAAGAAAATTCCAATTTCAAACGAAAAAGGGGCAATGAAATGAAATTTAATCATTTGGTTCCATAATTTTGTCCATGAGTGTATTATGCTGTTGTCTTATTAAAATTAAATTTTACAACTTGGCTTAAGTTTTATTAAGTTTTCAAATTTTTTCAGCCAAATCGAGTAACAGAACTTGAAAACCTGGAAGAGCTCTTACTAGACTTGAACGGGATGGTTCAACTACCTCATGTAAGTGCTAAAGCTTATGTGCTGATCTCAATTTATTAGTGATTGAGGTTCTATTCTGAAGGTTATTTTTGTTATTTCCTTTTCCAAAAGTCGCATTAGATAGCTAAGCAGCTTTGTTTCTTGAGTGGCAATATCCCTGTTAACATTATCTCCAAAGCTTTCCACAGTGCTCATAAGTACTAGAGATGGACAAGTCTTGAAGTTCTCACTTATCTCCTGGTGGGCCTGAGAAATAAACTTGTGTTTGTGAATTTTCAGGTTGAAAAAATCTTACATCAAGAAAGTAATAGTTACTTCTGCCATTGGTTGTGAGCAACGAATTCTAGGCCTGCGACATCATTAGTCTTATAATAGCTTGATGTTCGCCAATTTATTGAATAAAGCCCACTATGCAATCATTATAGTTATGAGCCATTAGGCTATGTCTAGATTAAAGTGTTTCATTGCGCCTAACACATTGATGTTTAGCGGATTTTCCTCGGGGTAAATATCCGACCAGCGGGACTTCGGGTCCAGAAAATTCTACACTACTGTTCGGAAGATCTCGGCCGAGACAGAAATTCAGAGGTTGGTGAGGTATGGCCTCTCCAAGGGTGCAAGAATCTATTGCAGGGCTAAACCTTGCTTTATGATTATATCTGTCAACTTGGAGGTGTCGTGAAGTTTATTCGGACCAGCGGGCTGAGAAACGCAGATTGCCTTGGTTTCGATCAGACTTCCGGCGACAGGGTCGGGGACCTCGAAAACAAGTCAAAGACACAACGTTGGTGTTTCCAACAACTTCTTACGTTCAAAACTTTCACCAAGGGAGGATCAGTCACAGGTTCCCTTAGTAAAAATTCCTGGCGTTTGTGTTAAATCAAATTACCTAAGTATGCAAGCCGGTAGGATCCTGAAACCCGCAACAAGATCTAACAACCTGGTTACTTAAGGTAATTCAATTAATATATTTAAACCGGGTAAATACTATATCCCTACGGTTTATAATAGTAAAGATTATAACTACCAACTTATCCGGGGTAGTTACAGTACTTTATGACGGGGATAAGGTCGGTAAATGTAGATCAGCAGGGACGGCGGGACTAGAGCAGCTGAGTAGTACACTTGGGTGCTAGGCCTAGAGCTAAACAGTCCAACATAACCTTCATGCAAGGTTGCCAAGCATGGGATACCTAGGGTAATAGCTTATGCCCTGGCCCATTCAAAGGTACGTAAATATGGCCATTTAACCAGACTTAGAATTTCCCAAAATGTTAACTGCCAAATCAACAGGAAAAGTTTCACTAGGCTAAGCGAAATAGTTTCCCCGGCAAAATAGTTTCGTTACAATTATGAAGAAGGAACTGGAAAATGTGTTATTAACTTATTTATGCCAAGTTTGAAGTGTGCTGTTTTTCATTTTCAAAACAGTCAAACTAGACTCAGTCCAAACTATGTGCTTGACACTTGTATTACGTTAGGAATTCAGACAAGGTAAATAGTACAACTGGTAAATGGTAATATTCACTTCAAATTTAATTGATATTGAAAAGGCTTGGAACAGGACTTAGCTCACTGAAAGTGCATGGTTAGTTGTGGTTAGTTATTTAGTTGTGGTTAGTGCACTGTTATTACTTTCGTCTTTAATACAAGCTAGTTCAGTATTTTGTTTGACGATGATAAATTTTCTGAGGTTCAAATATTAATACAGACTTTTCCATAGTTTTTAGTGAACAAGAAGAATAGACAATTTGGGATAAAACTGGCATTCGAGTTGATCGTTATGTTTTAGGCTACTTTTTACCTGATGACGGGATCAGATTCCAGATCCTGAAACGTCGTGTTCTTCTGGTTCACTAAAACATGCTCTAAAACTATGGAAAACGTCCGTACATACCCAGCTAGTTTAGTAATAAGCAATTCATCGTAGTAGGCTACTTGAGAAATACTCAGACGAGTTGTGCTGGCAAATGTTTACTCATTCTGCGAATGGAAGCGAAGTGCATCAAAGTTTGAATGAAAAACTTTGATTTGAATTAAACTAATCAAATCGAGAAGGTTTTCCTGAATCGCACACCCCTATAACTAGGTAGACATCATTTAAAAAAAAACTCACCAAACCAACTTCATGGTTATGTATATTAATAACTTAATTGGTATTTTCCCATTGTGTTTCAGTTCATTGGAAATTTAAAAAAGCTTACTCATCTGGATGCTCATGACAACAAATTGATAGAATTGCCTGAAGGAATCGGAGAGTGCCAGAAGCTGACAGACCTTTATCTGCACCGCAACGATCTAACCGTAAGAAGACTTTATTTGCAGTTGATAAAACGTTATATTAAGAGTTGTTCTTTTAAAGAGTACAATAGTGTTTCATTATAACATATTGATCAAAGATTTTTATATTTTTTATTCAAGTCTGCGACTTTTTTCAACAAGAATTTATGTTCTCAAAAGTTTGAGACAAGAATAAAAAATGAAATCCAAAATAAGTTTTTAATACCATAAAATTAAAAAGAAGTGATTTTAACACAATTTTGGCTGTAAATTAGACGATTGGTTCCAAATATTAAGGGCCAGCAGTTTGAATAACGTACTAGGTAACATCAATGTCCAGTAGCAGCTGAGAACGGACGAGATAAGAGGCTGATGCAATATTTATATTACGAAGTAAACAAGCTGGTGAAGATGGCAGTCAACGCCACCAAAATGGCCTCCAGCCGGCAAATAACAGCTAGCAAATCATAGCTAGTCACTTAAGTCAATAGTTGCGAGTTTTGATAGTTGCGTTATTTTTCACCGTCTTCTATTTTGCTGTAATTGGAACAATGGCTAAGTTCAAGAGTTTCAATTTTCTATCTCTTTCAAGCATTACTATCTGATCACGTGATGCCATTATTGCGTCGTCTGACAGTACTTCAATTAGTGGTTTGTCGTGTTACAAAATCATCAAATATGATGTAATTTATGGAGGTTTTAGAATTCCAATAAAGAAAATGGTTATACAACAAGTTTTAAATAGTAACCAATCCAAATTTTAATCACAAAAACGGGAGAGCGTTCACAAATCCTAACGATATAGTTTGGAAAAAACGTAAGCTCAGCCTGTTGATTTACTTATTTTACTTATATTTTTGTTGATTTAGATCTGCTTTTACCTCTTGACAGCTGCAGCTGGCAATTACGTCACTGGTTGCTAAGGAAGGGTCAGGGGCCTGACAAATCATAGGGTCCCCTTAATTTTGACGCTATATAAAAAATGGGTGCTCTTATACGAGGGTGTAGAGTTTTTTACCAGATATTCAGGCGTAATTTATGGGTGCATGCCTTAGATTCGCATGTGGCTTAGACTTGAGTACCTATATACGGTATCCGTGTGTAAACCAATTATTAAGGTGCAGTAAGTTAGGCCCAGGCTTTTAAAGCTGTAGCTATAGAAACATAGTCCAATAAGTTAGGAGTTAAATTAAAAGTTTTTAATTAACCTAGACCTATCAGTAATATTAAACTAAATTATTTTTAATATTAGTTATAATATGAAATCATAATAGCTATTTAAGTAATTGATAATTATTCCCTATTCCACCCTATCACGATAAGTTTCAGTTACATAATGAAAACACCATGTTTACTACTACCCTAGCTTGAACTGATAATCACTGAGTTCTAATTTTGGGCTGTAATGAAATGACACATTTAAATAAATTTGATATTTCATTACAATATACAAAATATTTATTTTAGCTGTATGAAAAGCCCATTTGAATAATGAAAATCAACAGGCTATGCTTACGTTTTGATTCGATTGAAGCTTGCGTTGAGTTTGTGAGGTTAGGTTCCAAACTTACTGTTAAAGGAGCATTTTGTCGATGTTGTACCAGAAAATTGGATTGGTTATTTATACTTGTTTTAAACTACTTTTCTTTATTAAAATTCCAAAATCGCAACAATTTACATTATATTTGATGATTTTGTAACACAAGTACGAATGACGATGCGATCGAGAGCCATATAATTTTTCTGGAAGTAACAGACGACACACCTGTGCATAGAACGCGTCACGTGATCACTCGTGTTTGAGATAAATTGAGAGTCGTAACTCTCAAACTATGCTATTGTTACGTCAACTGCGCGGTAACAGATGGCATGAGCGATGATCGGAACTGTCGATAGTCAAAGAAATTGCATCCGATACTAGTTTACTTGCCCAGTAAGGCAAATTATTAAGACGCAATACGCTCACTCTGCATTTCTAAAGCACAAATCACGGTTTATTTTACTGGGATTGATGAGATTCAATACCCGGCGTGTGTTCGTGTATCAGCAAAGGTCCGCTCAACTTTTGAGGACCGCTTTTGGATAGAAAAACTTGAATTAATTAAAACCTGCACCTAATAATATCAAGCGAATCATCGGTTCCAGGAACCAATGTTTTGCCGTGTCGATGATCGGTTATCGGCTCCGGCAAGAACCGGTGGAACCGAGAACCGGAACTGACCCATCCCTACAATATGTGATAAGAAAAATGGAAACATTTCTATTTGGCATGTTTAAAATGGCAATTTGGTATGGAGGTTGATGTAGTGCTTATCTAACTGGCTCAAATCAAATTAATTTGAGGCAGTTCATCTCTTTCCTTTGTGGTCACTAGTTAAACTTCAAACACAATTTACTACCTGTCGAAATGTGTATTTTATTACAGAGTTTGCCAGACACAATCGGAGACCTGCGTGAACTATCAAAAATACGGTTGGATGACAATAAGTTGAGCAGTTTGCCCCAATCTATCGGTAACATGGTCAGCTTGGAGGAGCTGCACTTAAGTCAAAACAAGCTCAAAGAGCTGCCGTCCACCATCGGCTTGTTGCGCAACCTCTCGTGTCTCACACTTGTCGACAACCAGCTCTCCACTCTACCTGCAGGTACGCCTATAACTTGTTCATAACATTTCAAGAAAACTGCATACAAATCTAAATTATTCAAGCCAGTTGCATCTAACACTAAATGCAAGCCGAGTTAATTGAAAGGCCTTATGAAGTGAACCACTGTTATGTGCACCGAGCAGGTAATGTAGGATGGTTCTAAAAAAGTAGGGAACCAAATTCCAGGAGTAGGTTTGGTGCAAAAATAGAGAAGTGCAAGAGTAGGTTTTTTAAGGTTGAGACAAGAAATTTTTAATTTCGATGAATTATTGCCCAGTTTGGTTGTCAGTTTTTCTAGGATATTATACAATACCATGACAATTTTGATTGTAATATTAAAAATGTTATGTTTACTTTCCTTTTTGCTTAAATGATCCTTTAGTGTAAGTATAGTACACATAAGTAAAAATAAGTCCAGTTTTTCATTAAGAAATAATTATATACTCTCATTAAAGAGTAAAAAATTAAGTATATCACAATATAAGTTTTCTACTGTAGTTTAATATGCTATTAATAAATAAAAACCAGATAAACAAAAAAGTATAACAGTCAAAATATAACAGTAGTGAATCATGGTATGAAAGCTTGCACAGAACTCAGCAACAACTATTTAGGTTCGGATCATGTTTGCCTCGAAGGTAAAGAAAGTCAAAAGTGCCACTAATCGATAGTGCTACAGTGTTTCGCAGTTTGTTATTTTGAGCCTAACACGAGTATATCGAAATATTTTCAACCGAGATACAGCCATCAAACTATGAGTTACTGCTAAAGACGCGCGCTGTAACGTCAGATTCATCTCAAAGCGACCGGGCGGACGCACCGCACGTCGTATTCCATTCTCAAAGCGACCTCGATGGACATACCGCTGTAACAGTCAGATTCCATTCTCAAGCGACCGGGCGGATCGACGGTCGTATCGCAATCCTTTCAAAGGTTAAAATAGTGAAAGGAGACAAACATAAAAGTTCTCTTGTACTTGGTAGAACAGTGTACTTGGTAGAACATGTTATGCTAATATAGTTTGTTATGGTTTAAATGCAGTTGTGTTTTATGTATTGATTTGTCTGTATTTTGTTGCTTCCAAGGAAACCCTTCAGTAAGTAATGTTAACCATGTACAACAAGTTTGATTTTTACTTATAAAGTATGTACAGGGATATTAAGTGCCTGATACGTTGGGTTTATTTTACAGGAAGTGCTTGTAGTTTAAATTTATTACTTGGGTAGTTTGGATATAGTTAGGTGAGAGCGATAAAAAAACACTATTTTAGTTTGATTTAATGTATTGTGTTGTTTTTTTTAGTTGTATGACTGTTTTTACCAATATCACTCATATTTATTGCCAAGTGCTGGTTTAACTCCAAGTGAATAGACAATGTAGTGACTCCCAACATAAATTATTAGGTAATTTTAATTCAAGCCTTTGAGAAGTTCAGGGCCTCGGATCAAAAGTGCTTCTAAAGTAGATAGTCAATAGGAGGGTCAATGTTAAGATACTTATCCCTCACACCTTGAAACAAAGTTTTTAATGAAGAGCCTTAGTTCCTATTTGTATATCAAATGTAATGTGGAATATAACCCAAAATATTGATTTTTGTAGAAATCGGAAGTACGAATTTGAAGATTTTTTTGGTGCAGAACAACTTCCTGACTAGTATACCGGCAGAGATCGGTCAGCTGGAGAACCTAAGTGTCCTCAATCTGACTAACAACTTGTTAAGGAACTTGCCAATGTCGTTTCTTAAACTAGAAAACCTGTCGGCACTGTGGCTGGTTGCCAACCAGAGCAATCCCCTGACTCCACTTATCAGAGATCGGGATATTGAGACTAATGCTGTAGTCCTAACCTGCTACCTTCTCCCGCAAGTCCGTCCAAGTGGAGGTAAGTCATCACTCATGACCTATTGTGAATTGTATAAATTATTATAAACAAATATGGGGTTTTATTATCAAATTAGAATTGGTATGAGAAAAATCAACTCTTGGAAATTGAAAAACTTTCAGAAAAACAATTCAAGAAACTTTTACAAAACCTTTAAAACTAAAATAAATGGTTATCAACCCCAAAGGCTTTGCTTTAAAAGCAGGGTGTCTACTGGTCGGGAATATGTCGGGATATTTTTTACGTCGGGAAAAGGTCGGTAATTTCAATTGAATTAGGTTTTAGTCTGGAAATATTGTAATCATCAGTAACATGCTAATTCTAGCTTAACTTTCCCAGTTAAGCAATTTTATGAGATGTTGACTTATTTATTTGAATTATTCATGATATTGTTAATGAGAGTCGAGCAGTTCCAGAATCCAAAAAAAACCTCTCTCCTTTTCTTTCTGTGCCGTGTGCATTCAACTGTTGGAAAATTGACTGATAACGATCTCACGTACTGATATATAGAAACTAACCACGCTTTAGGTATACTTGACAATAGTTGTCATTAAAATTAACAGTTGCCCTACAGTGTGAGTGAGTGAAACTCATTTGCTTAAGGGATCTGCGGGCACTCGCTGGGGCCAGCTGCAGGAGGGAGAGGAGAGTTGTTTACTTGCTTATCTCATCTTGTACCTGCTACCTGCCCCAGTCCAGACTCTTCAGGCTGATAACAATAGAGTGCAGTAAATCACCCTTGTTTTGTACATTTTCGGAACCCTAGTTTCCTATTTGAAACTACATTATCAATCAGTCTTAGATTGTCAAAGATTTATCCCAAAAACCTACTATTTTTTATTTAATTTTGAATAAAAAACAAAAAATAAATAATTGAAATGTATACCTAAGTTGTTGGTCTATACTATTTATCAGAAATTTGTTTTATAAATAAACTAGTAAATTAAAATTCAGATGAATGGATAAAAAAACACCTAACTGTATTTGATGGTTAATGGGTACATATTTTATAGTTTTAAAAATAAAAGTTTTAGATACACATAATATAACGTAGTACTAAAGACAATGGTAGAACCCACGGACTTGAACAACCCCAAACAATAGAACAAAAGTACTAAAAAAAGGTGTAAAAAATCGTATACATTTTTTTAACAACAATTATTGGTAAATATATACAAGCTTATAGTGGTCGGGAATTTTGAAGAATAGGTCGGGAAAAGTCAGGAAAAGATCGGGAATTTTGAAATTGAAGTCTAGTAGACACCCTGAAAAAGAAAAATGGAGGTGTGTTCCAAAGATCAGGTGGAAAACGGTTAAATTCCACGTGGGTCATATGACCGGTTTACCTTGGATACAGCTTAGGTCCGTTGTAAGGCTCATGTTATAGTTATACAATGCTCAAAGAGTGTTGATGTACATACATTTAAAAAGGATGTCTCTTCAACTTTGAGAGTGCCGTAGCGGTAGTGTCAACACATGATGGCAAGTCGTTTTTATAAAAGTGTCAAAGTCAAAGATGGATCCCCGAAGAACACTCCTTTTGACCTGAACCTCCTCTGACCATTTACTACTAATATTTGAAAATACTTCATTGATGAAACCTGAAAACCATGTAATTTATTTAAGTTTATCCAGCAAAATATGACTTCCTACACAATCAAAGCTAAATAACTAGGCAAGATAACAAACTATTTCTTCTAATTTGAGTTACTTTTGCATACATAAACCTAAATTGAAAATATCAATCCTATGAAAAATTGTAAGAAATTTGCATTTTATCTCTTGATATAAAACAAATCTCCAGTGAAAATAAAAAATTTATTTTTCAGAAATGACTCACGAAGACATTGAAGCAATAGCTAGCAAAAGCTGTTTGGAAAGTCAAGATTTTGGAGGAAAGAATGAGAGGCCTAAGATTAGGTTTTCACTCCACGCAGCGAGTGAGAAGGAGACGTCTGGGTCGTTGTTGAGGGTACCTACACCCTACCCTAAAAAGCTGAGAGAGATGGCTAAGACTGCACGAACCCTAAATGCTCAACCCGATGATCTGCCTGAACCAACTTTAACTTGTGTAATGTTCATTTTCTAGTTAACTAGTTAGGGAGCTTTTTCATGCGGAAAGTTGAAATTTGATACTCACTTTGTCAAAACCTCTGCTTAGATATGTCTTTCTATAGCTGTGCGGGAGCAGAATGTTTGGTCCGGGACGGGAACAGTAGAGATTTTGTTAAAATCTTCTAGTTGCTTATCTTATCTCCACCAGAAGTACCACTCATGACAACAAAGGACAAAACATGTATTTCAGTAAAAAAATTAATGTACATTTTTTCCCGTCCCAAAATTTTGGTACTAGGGGGAGGAGATTGGGAAATGATCTCAATCCTGTCCCGGCACCAGAAATCCAGGATTTCGCACAGCTCTAGTGCAAAGGTTGCAGTACTGCAGAGTTTTCCATTACAATTTTGAAATATTCCTCTTCAAGCAACAAGTCTACACAATGAGTTATACAATTGGTCTATTTAAAAAAATCTAGTTAAAAACAGAATTTGGTATTTTCTATTTCATTTACTGAAGTAAAGATTTATATTTTATTTATTTCTTGAAATTAAGTTACAGGCTTGAGCTATATTCTCTCAAAAATCAGGAGTTAGATGTTGTTACAGTTTTTTCTACTTGTCAAAAAAATCCGAGATGTGTTTATTTATCTAAAGCACAGTACAAGTTAGAGGTTTGTAAGATCTCGTAATTCCAAGATTGACCCAAAGTTTTTTTTTCCTGCTGAGATTTATTACTCTTAAAGAAATCAAGATGAGAAAAATAGCTACCTTTTGAGAGTTGAAGTTTTCCTACCTGTGCTATTTTGAATTTGCTATCTAGAAATCTAGAGCTTGCAGTAGGTTAAGTGAAGTATGGTCAATCAATATCATTCTAAGGCTCGCGGTGGGTAATTAAGTGTGTTTGGGACCGATATCAAACTGACAATAAATGGCTCTAACATACAGGTTGACACACGGGAAACAGATGTTTTTTAAATGAATAGTACAATGCAATTTTAAGAGATAAATTAACTTTATTTGTACAGATATAAAGACTAAGACTTAGCATTTTATAAATAAATCGTTTCTTAAAAATGACGTCACTCATATGGTGCCCATGCACCCGGATACAGATGTCCAGTCTTTTTGTGAAATCATCCGCCACTCGGGTAAAACATGTTTGTTTGAATCGACTGTATCTCTTCTCTGATTGCTTGTTTGATATCTGCTGGAGTTTGGGGTTTGTGAGAGTAGGCACGTACTTTCAAATGAAGAAGTCACAGCAAGACAAATCTAGTAACCGTCGCGGCCAGGGTATGTCACCAAATTGTGAAACCAGTCGTCCGGGAAACATGTCCCTGACAGTAACCATTGAGGCAGCGGCGGTGTGCGCTGTGGCTTCATCCTGTTGGAAGAACAGAGCTCTCATGTTCCGGAGTTCTGGTCTGAGAATTGTGTTGAACATGTGGACATAACAAGGTGAGTTTGCCATGACGGTAACACCATTTTCCTCGAAAAAATACGGTCCAATCACTCCGGAACGAGAAACCGCACTGGGATGACTGCCATTCTCACCCTAGCTATGTTTTGAGATGGCCCAGCAGTAGCACAGGGCCTGGAGGTTTTGTTTTCGATTTGAACTAATTTACCCATCTCAACAACGTGTTACGGTCTGGTATGGATTGATTCCGATGGAAATCAAAATGTTGACAAAACAAACGGTTTTAGTAAGTGAGTTGTTTTTTTTTGACATAAGCATCGTATGCGAAAACACGATGTTCAACTATCCATTGAACCATTGTCACTAAAATGCTATGAAATACTCTTTTCAATGATATAACCTAGAAATCTCTACGAACACAAACAACATTGTAACAGCTTATTAAAATTCGTCCGTTTCCCGTGTGTCACTCTGTACTTCCTAATTAGAGTTATATCTTCCATGTCATTACAGTAAAACATGTTTTGATTGGGAGCTGAGATTGTCAAATATTTCACAACCGTAAGAGGCTCAGACGTATGCAAATCTTAGGAGTTTTCAAATATAGCAGTAGTGTCCCGCTAATCCAAACCAATTAGGGACCGACCCCTATTCGGATTTGTGAAAAGTTTGGACTTATCAGTTTTTTGTCAAATACTCTAGGTTATGCAATTTAAAAAAATAATTGAGCACAAAAAGTCAATAGGCTAGACGATTTTATTCTAGTTCATATTCATACATTTAGAAAAAGCTGCACAACTCAAAACTCTCTATGATTGGAAGTGTATCATCTAATTTAATTACAGTAGACTCTCGACTATCCGGCCTTTTGTGGCGGAAGGGTAGGCTGGATAACGAAAAGGCCGGATAGGCCGGAGTTCATTGAACTTGGACTTCCGGGCCTATCTAGATTGATTTTTACGTGTTTCACGAACTGAATCAAACGTTTTAACTGGTTACACAGTACCTACTGTATTAAATTAGGCTATCACGTTTTGATCTAATCATCTAATATAACTTTTACAAACTTGGAACAGTGATGGGATGATTTGTAAAGAAAATTAATAGTGCACGCATAATTGTTTGTTACAAGTTTAATTAATGCACTAGTTGTATTTATCCAAGACTGTATTTACCACTAGACACTGTAACACTGTATCACTTAAATTCCTAGCAGTAGACACGATGCACTCACAACTAAAAACTCACGCAAGTCGTATGCATTGCGTAACAGTAGACTACTGGGCGGGTAAACAAAAGGCGCTACGTACGGGGGTTTGCACACGGCCCCATAGTGCACACAACACTATCTTTGGCGAGGTTGTTTACAGTAGACGCCTTCAGTGTGGAAAACACAAGCAACGTTACTGCGATGCATTGCAAACTTAGCAGTTTCTCAACTGAACGCGTTCAAAACCATGTGTCGATTTTTAACGTTCTTTGTGGCCATGAAATTTTTAACAAAGTAGTAGGCCGGATAGTCGAGAGTCTACTGTACAAGTTTTCTTTACTTTTCAGCGACAATCTGCTGTACCTGCCATGGTGAAATAATAAATATTTCCAGGGTCAGCATGCAATTTAAAATTAAGATATGTGATACTATTTTCCATGTTTACAGGACCCGGTTGTAAATTGTGTCATGGAGATGAATGCCTTAACCGACAAGGTTAGAACAGCTCTCGTAATAAGACAGCCTCCAGTACCAGTAAGTAACCCTACCCTCTCTCTCTCTCTCTGCATGTGTAGTATAGAATTAAGTTTCATACCAAATGTGCTAAATTGGTCTTTCTCTCTCTCTGCATGTGTAGTATAGAATTGAGTTTCATACCAAATGTGCTAAATTGGTCTTTCTCTCTCTCTGCATGTGTAGTATAGAATTGAGTTTCATACCAAATGTGCTAAATTGGAGAATGAAAATGAATTACCTGGAAATTGGTACAGACAATATAACAGGTTGCACTAATGCACATCATAATATTTTGAATGTATCAAAAACAGTTTTCAATGTAACGATGAGCTTGTTTGATTTTTTAAACTTTCAGACAGAGTGAAAAATTGTATAAAAAAAAATTAGACAGTTATCCAAAATTCAAAGTAGAGGTTCTGAGACGATTTTAAGGTCGAGACGAGATTGAGCGAGAATCACCCTAGATCTCAAGAATCGAGATTGAGACGAGAAATTTTAATTTTGATAAATTTTTTGCCCCATGTGTTTGTTCTTGCTATTATTGAGCAGTTTGCTCAGTTGTTTTAGGATATTACTGTAATATTGAAAATGCGATGTGTTTTATATTTCCTGAGTGTTCCTTTAGTTTAAGTATTGTACACATGAATAAAATATTAGTCCAGTTTTTAACTACCAAATAATAATGTGTTATAATTTTACATTAAAAAGAGTGAAAAAATATATTTTCAAGTTGTAGCTAGCTAGGCCTAAGCTAGACCACACCAAAAGCACTATAACCTCAAACATTGCAAGTCAAATCCAAAATGTAACTAACCTATGCCTACCAGAAATATTAAACTAAAATATTAAGGATAAGACATAAAGATTATAGAGGTAATTATTATTATTCGCTATTCCATCCTATCACATCAAGTTTCAGTTAAACCGGCCTATTAATACTTTAAGTTGTACTGACAATCACTAAGTTCTAATTTGGGTTTGTTAGTCTGTAAATCACAATAAAATATTAATTTAACTTGATAGTGCAGTAAAATATGTGTTATGTCTATTTATGTGGATGAAATACAACTTGTATAACTAAAAATTAGTAAATGAACAGGCTGAGCGTAAGTTTTTCCAAAACTATCGTGAGGTTAACCTTTTGAGCGTCATTGACGTGGATTCGCGGAGGACCAGGACAAGCACCAAACGTTATTGCCATGAAACCGCGTTTTCACGTTCTTTATTTAGTAACTGCTGTGTTAGTACATTATTTTGCCACTAGATAGTTCTGATAGTTACGTGGCCTAGATACCTACTGCTCTACCTCAAAAACAGTAATAATGGCGGCCGCCTTGGCTTCTCATTGGCTAAAAGGAGCCTATTGTGCGCTGGCGCCGCCCTCTCCGTGCGGCATCGCCGTGAGTTCCCGTCACTGCCCATATATAAACAGCTGATTAATTTTTCCAGCTGTTGTATTGTTGTAATTCAAATTTGTTTACTTTGTTACGTGACAATTGCAATGAATACTCATGGTTTTAGCAATGTAAAAACAATTAATATTCATCAATGGGACCATGAGTATTCATTGCAATTATCACGTAACAATGTGCACAAAGTTGAATAACAACAATACAACAGCTGGAGAAATTAATAAGCTGATATAACACAGCAGATAAAGTGTGCAATAACATAACCAGGACAACTGGTTTTTCTTTGCCGTGTATTTTGTAAAAGCTACTAACAATTGTTATATTCTTATTTCTGTTTGTTTTTGTCATTTTTGAGTTTTTTATTAAGGAAAACAACTTTATTAGAATTTTGCTCTTAATTTAGATACCAAGCAGTCAAACGACCGTATAAACTACTAAAATACAGGCAAAATCTAGGTTAAAAGTTGTTTTTGTTATAGCCCTTAAACAAATAAAGATACAAAATAATGTTTAATACAAAAAATGTTAATATTAAAATTATCTTTACAATGATATGCAACATTATATACCTTACTTTTTGATTTTTTTAACCTATTCATTACTTAACAAATTCAATGTTTATATCGACTTTGAGGTTAAAATGTTTCCAAAACATGGTTTTACCACATACCGCTGAAAAACTCGTTAAAATCTAAGAAACAATACGTAAACGCTATATTTCTAATCGACTTGATAATTTGACTACAGGGCGCCCGAAGCTTACGCTGACCACGCTATAGCTCTAGTTTGGTAACGGGCAACATATCAAAATAATTGCTTCACAAAATGTCGAGAACTGTCTTCTGTTTAAAATTATGTACAATATGACCCATATTTGCATTTAGAAATCTCGAAGTTATGGCCCGTGAGTTTCAGTATTGACACACCCTGTATACTGAGAATCTTAAAAATATTTTTCCTGAAATCTCCATGTATGATTTCCAGAGAGAAAAGTTTGTTTCATCTTTTAGCTCTAATAGTTCTCCTGTAATCCGTTTAGGACACTATATCGTGGCCACCCGGTATACAGAGTGAGTTTTATGTCCTGGCACACCTGGATATAATTTTATCGGCCTGATATATCAATGTGAGACCTTGACCTTAGCTTATATAACACTTTTTTTACCTTTTTCAGGTTGTTTAATTTTGCCCCCCTTTTGCAAAGGGGGTAAAGGGGCAACTAAATATTTTCAAATGTAAACCCTATCTTGTGACCTCTCATTTTCAAGGAAATAACAAAGAAATCAAATGGTGCAAACTAGAGGTATCTACGTTGCCCCTTACAAAAATTACAGCCATTTCAATAGAAGTAAGCTTTAAAAATCCTAATCTTTGCAAACATCTTGGAAATAATGACAAGGTTTATTTGACAGAACAAAGATTACAATAATAAAGTTATTTTAAAAAGTTACCTGTTTTAATGTAGCAGGTGTTCAAACTGTTCACCTTCGGCTGTTTGACAGTGTGCTAACCGTGTGTAAAAGCTGAGACAGCTGCTCAAGAAAGATTCCCTAGGAATGGTTTGAGACAAGTGCAAAACTCTCTCAGTTAAGTCATCGACGTCAGTTGGCTTTGTTTGGTACACCAGATATTTCAAGTAGCCCCAAAAGAAGTAGTCAAGAGGATAAAGGTCAGGAGACCTTGCTGGCCATTCCACAGCCCTTCGCCTAGCCACCTTCTTGGGAAGACATTATTTAAATACTGTCGACTAACGCCATAGTGTGGTGGTGCTCCATCTTGTTGTAACCAAATGTTCTGAGCTTCTTGTCCTAACATATTTTGGAGTGCAGGCACAATCTGGTATGACTTTAAAGAAGAATAAGAACAATTTTTCCATAACGCTAAAGGGTTAAGTACTGAACATAATGACAAATGAGCGTTCTGCCGTTTTTGTGGTCAAAAATTTGATCGGTTACTATTTAAAACTTGTTTTATAACCATAATTTTTATAGCAATTCTAAAATCTCAATAAATTAAATCATGATTGATGGTTTTGTAGAACACAAGTGACAAAACAAAATACTGTTAATCTCACAGTCGACGTAATATGAAATGACTGCCTTGACGTGATCAGACAGTGATGTTTGATGTCACAATTTAGGCCCTATATAAAACATACCAGGTTTACTATACAGAGTGGGATTTGATCCCGGTTCGGTCCAAGTATTTTTGTCTTCAAATTTATTTAGTAATACTCATTCTTTTATTCATTCTTTCTTTTTTATCCACCATTTTTTCTGTTTAAAATTTTAAACGCTAGTAAGAAAGTAATTTCATAACTTTGTTTGAAATTTAAGTTTAAGTTTTTCTTTTAAAGTCAAATATTGTTATGAATTTGTGATTGTAATTTAAGATCGATTATAACTTTTGCGTGAAATATTTGTTGTAATTCTGTTTTGTTATGAAAAAAAGTGTTGTAATATTAATATGAAACAAAAAGTAAATGTAATTTAAGAACTGACACTACTTATGTATGTTCATACAAAACAAATAAATATTTTATTGATTGATTGATTGATATTTACTGAGATTCTGTTTCCAGAGAAATGAGTCTAGATCTCCTGAAACCCCCAATCAACATAGAGAATACTGCCAACAGCCTCTGCAAGCTCTGCAACAGCCTGTGGAAGCTCTGCAACAGCCTCTGCAAGCTTTGCAACAGCCTCCACCGTATCATGTTGCTCTTCGCTCCAGTAACATCCCTTTCTTAACCCCAAGAAGTAAGTTCTTGGTTTTAAGTAGCACAACCTGCTTAATTGTTGGTCGAGACTTGATATTAAGCTTATCTTATTTCTTTTATGTAATGGGTATCTCGGTTGGTAATTTACAAAGTTTCACTTCTTGTTTTGTAGTTTTTTTATTTTATTATTAATCATACAGTAGAGTCTTGATTATCCGACGTAAACCGGCCGCGGCAAGGTCGGATAACACAGATTTCGGTAAAAACGACTTTGAAAATGTGTTAAAGTAATTTTATTTACACATAAGAATCTTTTAAAATACATGTAGCGTACTAAAACAATGCGTACAGTCGGGTAGGAAAGTGCTGTCACTGACCTGTCACCTAGCGCGCGAATACAATGCGTACAGTCGGGTAGGAAAGGGAATCGCGCGGGAATCTGCTGCGTACAGTCGGGTGTGATGAAAGGGTCTCTTTCGCGCAACAGCCTTGTGTGAAAACTCGTGATAAATGACCGATAATAATTGCCCAGGTAGGTCGGATAACTCGAAAGGTCGGATAACCGAGACTCTACTGTACATACTGCAAATTCCAATTTTACCATGAATACAAATATATGAGAACAACGGTTCTTATGATGGATAATAATATTCATTTGCATAACATAACGTTTTACAGTAGGATATCAATCAAATGAACAGTAAAGACTAATAGGACTTGTATAGGGATATTCAAATCATCAATTTAGTTGACTATGCTCAAGATATTAGTACAATTTCTGTGAGAGTAACGCGGATTAACCCTTTCTCTCATTATAACCTATTGTCTTTCTCATTTCATATCATTATAACATTGACCGATTGTATTTATTTATAGCTGATATATTGCTCTGTTAACTAGCTTCCTAATTAAGAATGGTTTTTTCAGTTGAACCAAGGAGGAGCGATATTGATTCTAACGTGTTCGACACTTTAAAAGATTCGCTTATGATCCATCTGCCAGCTACGTATCAAGATTCCCAGTCTGAGCAGTCAATCAACATGGAAACATATGAACGTAGTGAGACAG
This sequence comes from Matsumurasca onukii, assembly GCA_018831715.1. Taxonomy (NCBI): domain Eukaryota; kingdom Metazoa; phylum Arthropoda; class Insecta; order Hemiptera; family Cicadellidae; genus Matsumurasca; species Matsumurasca onukii. The sequence goes on from CM032064.1 coordinate 33,404,071, forward strand.
ACAGTGCTTTCATTGAGCCCTCAACCCTCGTATTAGGAGCCATGAACCAGTCTCAACTCGCTCAAGCAGAACTTTCAAACAGTGGGACATTCTCGGCTCTTCCCGGAATAGTTACTGATGAAATGGAGGATGATATCTTTCCCCATATGAATATAACAAAAGTGAGCCAATGGTTGCATTCTGAGGCGGGAGGTGCGAACTTGGACGAGTTCAACTTGAACATGTACCCGTTAGAGACTACTGATCAAAACAGCAATGCAACCTCCACTGCATCTAGATACTGTGGAGACGACTCTCTGTTTTCACCGTCTCCAAGAGTCAAAAGCTCAACAAAGACTTGGCTGTTTGGAGCCCACAGAAATCCCAAAGTTGTGAGTATTTGGTTTAGAAATTAAAACAAATTCTCATTAAAAAATTTTATTTCCAAATAGAGGTAATTTACTTGTATTTGGAACCTAACGTTAACATTCATAACTGATGTTGTAGGCCTATACATAATGTTACATGGCCCTGCAAGTGTCGATTCAGCATGGATGCTCTGTGTCAAGTGATGAAATGTCTTGTTGGGTGTGGCCTTGCTAGGTTAATTTTTGCTGTGGTAATTTTTCATATTAACTGTAAGGACAGGCTTAGCTAATTGCTTATTTTGAAATCACACTGTCTTTTTGATTATTGCCTTTCTTGAGACAATAAAAATTTTAATCATTACTTCGTTCTGTAATCTAATTGTTACATTTGAAACGCAGTAACTAGTAACGGATGATTGTTACAATTAAGTGGTAATGATTACATGTAACAAGTTATTTTTTATACTAAAAATAGCCAAAAAACAGTACCCCTTGGATTGACTTGAATTCAAAATTTTACAAACATGTCATAGTTTTATGTCTTTCCTCTTTATTTGGTTTCTTTGTAGAGCTGGCAAAATTCAGCATGTCAACTGCTCGTGAGCAAGGGATGAAGAGAAAATAAAATAAATGTGACAGTACAGAGTACATGACTTGTCGTTCTTACCCACAAGCCACCGAACGGCATTTCATTTCATTAACAGTACTGTACTTAAAATTTACTGTCATATTTTACAGTTTTTTGTTTGTTTTATCAAAGCCTAAAACCTCATTTTATCTTTGAAATATTAAACATGAATTAATATAGTGCCAACCATAGTTTTAGTCTAGTTATGATCACTAGAAATTTAGCATTCTAACCTAACCTAACCTGAGCAACTGTAAATTGGAACTATTTCTTTTGTCGGCTTTTAACTCAAAAGGAAGTTGTGATGAGTCATTTTTATCCCATAAATTGGCGCCCGAACAGGCAACTTTCCTGCCCTAAGAACAAGCTTAGTCCGTAAAAATAAATTTATTGCCACAGACGGCTCAGCCTACTATTGGCTGGGTATTATTCCAGGGTTTCACTATACACGGGCAGGACCTCTATAAACAAAACACCACACGACCAGATAATACACGTAGCACAGTACCTCTCACAGAACTGGTCGCCTGCACGCTCCGCTCTCCTCGGTGCGACCTGCACAACGGTGGTCTACAATACCCACCGGTAACAGCTAACAAAACAAGGTCCCGAATACACTGCAAGTTCTATTTCGTACTGTGCTTATTATTGGGTTTTCACACGCCGGCCTAAGCCCACCACGCTTGGACTCCGGTGAAACGGACCTCTACACTGCCCAGCTACGTATTAACTGCTTTCAAATCGAACGGCAGGCCTTATGTCCAAAATTCACCACAATAACCTGAAACTTAAATACATACAAATCCGCCAAGTATCCCTAGTATATTAACTACTGCCCAAAACAGTTAATATAGTGGCCACAATGTACTACCCACTATATGTAGCCGGTGAGGGCCTTGACAGGCTAAAGACACTTAACTCTGCCAAATAAGCTCAAATATTCTGCCCTGCAACTCGACTTACTGATAGGCCCAAAGAATATTATTGCTAAAATATTCAACACAACAAAATATTATTTATTAGCGTTTGTATTTAATTATTATTTATATGTAAATGTCAAAGTCAATAACCAGATCTGGGCGGCCTCTTAACTATAAAGCTTGCCACAACAGATCAGTTCTGTAATATATTAGATTCAATGAATAAATAAAATAATTATAGTTAAATATGCGAGATATAATAGGCACCGGTCAACTCACTCCAGAAACACTATTATCACACACAATCACTATATCGACTCTCCAGCCCCAACCGTCTCCACAGACATACACAATCTGACTGCTCGAGCTCTCCACATAGACACACTCAATCTGACTCACCAGTGTTATCTCTCTGTACCCCTCTCTCCCCTCTTGCAGTGTCAACTGTTTACAAACCAGAGCACCAGCTGTTCACACTGCATGATCTTGCATGCCCAGTACAGCCCAGCTGCACAGGCCTTCACTCTCACTAGCAACAACTTGTTGCCAAACAAAACAAAACCAAACAAGAAAATACCCCCTGGGCAAAATGACTCATCACATAGTTAAAACAGATATTTTCTTTAATCCATTTGTCCTCTTTCTAACACAGTTCATCGTTACTAATATAATACCTTTTACCCAGACTTGGGGAAGTTACTTTCAGACAGTAACTGATTACAGTTATAGTTACCTTTATGAAATGTAACTGATTACAGTTACAAGTTACAGAAAAACCAATGTAACTGATTACAGTTACAGTTATCTCAAATTTAAATGGTCAGTTACAATTTACATCGGCTCAGTTACCGACTGGTTTCCGCAGTAAAAATAAATATTAATATTTTCATCCAAAAATTTGTTTAGAAAGAGATTTTGATAGTTTTTTTTACTTTAATCAAAAAAGTCGCAGACGACAGTCTCTGTCACCCACTTCAAATTAACTTGAAGGTGAATAAGGTATTATCGTGAAGTTAGGCAAGTTAAGTTAGTTTATTTATTTTTGTAAAAACATTGTTTTAATGGTTTCCGCAACTTTCCCGAAGTTAAAACATCGTTTTTGGCCTTTTTGGAAGGTTTCAACTTAGAAAAGTGCTAAACATTCAAAAGTCACTCTTCTGTAATTTTACCCTCAAACTACATCTAACGTGAATTACTTTAAAAATTATAATAATAAATATTAAATTTAATATTTATAATATCGTACCAAAATTACAATGCAGACAACCGGCTAAAGTGTAAACAGCATACGACTAGTCGACTACATTCAAACATTGCCGTTTAGGGGTTATGATGATGCTCACTTTTTGTTTTCTTTGCTTTTTAATAACTTGACTGATACAGTCCATAGATAACACATTTTAGATATTATATAACTGTACAAAATCAATTAATAGCACATATATCGAAGTGAAATTCATATAAAAAACTTGTTTTGAAATCGCATATTTTTAAGATTCCAGCTAAAAATGTAACTAGTTACATGTAATCGCACGGCAATTTGTATCGACACTGCTATTTGTTACAGCTGAATGTAACGGTTATGCTACAAAGTTACAGGAAAATGTAACGATAAAGTAACGACATAATTGTAATCGCAACTCCCAAGTCTGGTTTTTGGGTAGCTTGTAACTGTAATCAGTTACACTTTACAAAGCGTAACTAACTGTAATCAGTTACTGTTTTAAAGTAACTTCCCCAAGTCTGCCTTTCTTTAAATAAATCTTAAATAAAACTGGTTACCCACATTATGGACAGCATTATAGTTTTATTTTTATAATGAGTTATTCGGCTTTTATTTTCCTCAGCCTGATATGCATTTAGTAATCTAAGCTTAGCATACTCCTAGGGTAGTTTTATCCAGGGAGAAAACCTTTTTTAACTCTTACTCTATAGAATTCTTCAAAATTTCGATCCCTTGATATGCTTGAGGCTTTTATGTAAATAGGGATAAAATACATTGAACTTTTAATCTTTAAAGATAACATGTTTTTTATGATTTTAGCTTGAAGTTTTAATTCGGAGATCTCCAGGTGGTGGACCAATTGGCTTTGAAGTGGGAGAATCCGATTCAGTAAGTAATCTGTGGTAATCTAACCATGTAGCTATCTATTTGTTTATTTCCCTTTGGTTCTTAAATTCATTACGTCTGGAAATTCTTTACATCGAAATAGTGCTATTGAAGTCCTATTTTAGTTCGAAATAGTGTTTTTACCACGTAAAATACGAAACAAATACACAGATTTTTGAGATTTTTTTGAAGTTTTTTGCTTTTTTTATATAGAAATATTAGTCCGATCAAAAGGATATTTATATGGGACCACTATGGAGTTAAGATCTATCAATCAACGCAGACTGGGTGTAAAACGATGGCCAGGTTCAAAAGTTATTCGTGAACAGACATCAAAAATAACAATCGCCGCAGGTCAACTTGTATAACCTCATCGTTTCTCTGAAGTCGGTTAAAAATACTCTTCAGCTGGTTATAAAGGAAAATATTTAAAATTTAGTGTTTATATTTTAAATTTGAAGGTTAATGGCTAGTTTGCCAGACAATTTTCAAGTTTAATCAAAAAATAATAATGACTTGAAAAAACCTTTGTTGGAGGGATTTCTTCTACTTTAGTTCAAGTTCTAAGGAGGGGAGGGGGTTGCTTCTATTCTTCAATTTTTCTTCAATCAGTCAAAATTCCAGTCGAAAATTTTCAGAGCAAAAATTAGTAGGTGTTATATTTATTGAGACAGCTGAAAATTATCCAAGCTGTTGGAAGATATTGACCCAGTCGTCAACTCAAAAAGCTACACAATATTTTGAGATTTTTCTGGTAATCTCCCAAGTATAAAAAATTTCCTACTTTGTTCCATAATTAAAACCTTGTCCATTACAAGGAAGTACTGTGGTACGGTTCGAGGTTGAGTGGTAAAAAGGACTTTGTAGTCCTAACTTCCGCTCGTTAAACAAGACAAACTTTACATTTTTTTGTCCAACATGACCACCCCCAGTTTGTAAAATTAAATTTCCAGCAAGATAGTAGCCTTATGTTATTCAAATATTTGAGTGGTGCCGAGATAACCAGCTGTTTTCATCTAAAAACACTCTTTATTTCCAACACTGGTTTGCATCTTTAATCACTTGATTCACTATACAATACTATTATGAGTTACTAGTTTTAAAGCAAATCTCTTACCCCGTCTATTTCAGTAGCATTTTTAAACTTAAGTTTTAGCTACCCATATTTACCTCATTTTTTAGGTTAAGCGAGGCATAATGAAGTCTTCAACAACATAATTGTATTTGTGGGTGCATAGTTTTACCCACAACATTCAATTTGCTTCGGTTAGAAATTTACATACGGTTGACAACAAAAGTTCACGAAGCAATAAAAATTATGCTATCATGTAAAAATTGTGGTCCGAGACATGATTTGAGCGGGACTGCCAATCTTAATAAGTACAGAGCTAAACTACTCAGATATTATTTCATCTTTCACAGAAAGTGTTTATATATCTCAGTTTATTCCTGGAACAAAACTTATTATTGCCTTGCAATAAATACAGTAAAGTGTAAGTGTCCATTATATTATTCAGCTTGTTTTTATATTGGTTTACAAGGGCAAAAAATATTGAACTACTGTATAAAGAAAAATGAAAACAATCAAGCGGTAAAAGTAAATAGTCCAGAAGCATGTTTCAATCGAGTGTGTAATTGGCATCAGTGACATTGTATGTAATTATTACCGTATGTTGCAGCCGGGAGTGTTTGTGCTCTCTATCTCCTCAACGGGCCGATGTCCTGACCTGTGTGAAGGAGACAAGATACTCATGATTGATGGAACAGATGTACAGGACCAGAGCTCTGCTTACATTCGCAATCTTCTGCGCTCCTTTACCCATCCTGTTCGAATGATGATCTCAAGAGATAATTAAGTCTTTCTACTCTAGTCCATTCCACTTACAGTATTATTACCTTATGACTAAAGTGTTATTCTTAATGTATCTTTAAGTAATTTATGTTATTAAGTCCTAATATGGCTGTTCTTCTGTGGTCCAAGTACTTTTGTACAACACAAAATCATTCCCAGGTGCTAGCAGTTTGATGATTTCAAACAAACAGCAGTAGCGTTAGTTGCTTTTCACTTAGCTCATCCAAATGTCAAGATCGCTACTGAGGTACCTGCTATTCGTCTATTTGTATTTGTCTATTTGTATTTGTACTATTTGTCTTCCAATTATTTGGAATGTGTTGAATCTTGTGTTGAACGTTAGTAGACTTTATTAACGATTGAGCATCCCTTAATATTTTTCAATAGTTTAGATTTTATAACTGAAAAACTACTACAAAAATAGGACAAATAAACTAGTAAACCACAAGACAGCTACTTACATTGTTTTTGACAAATCCTATTTTTGTTAAGTTTGTTTATTATAGAACTATTATTTGTTATAATAATATCTTAAGACTAGTGTCTATTTTCAAGTGTTCTTTTAGAATGTGACAATTTGATTAATTTAACCTTAATGTTAAGAATTGTTCTCCACAGGTGTTGTTCATTTAGGTGTTAAAACCTAAATGGTTCTCTATTAACACTATTTAAAAAAACTATTGTTCTCCATTTTATGTGATTAAAATAAAAGATGTCTATTTTCAAGTGTTCTTTTAGAATGTGACAATTTGATTAATTTAACCTTAATGTTAAGAATTGTTCTCCACAGGTGTTGTTCATTTAGGTGTTAAAACCTAAATGGTTCTCTATTAACACTATTTAAAAAAAACTATTGTTCTCCATTTTATGTGATTAAAATAAAAGATGTCTATTTTCAAGTGTTCTTTTAGAATGTGACAATTTGATTAATTTAACCTTAATGTTAAGAATTGTTCTCCACAGGTGTTGTTCATTTAGGTGTTAAAACCTAAATGGTTCTCTATTAACACTATTTAAAAAAAACTATTGTTCTCCATTTTATGTGATTAAAATAAAAGTTTGTGTTCTAATGAAATATAGAGTTTTTCTGTACCTGCCTCTTTCCTTTCCTCTCCTTAAATCCTTTTTTAAGTAATATTATGTGATTACCATAATTCAAGCTAAACGTACTTATTTTTAAGTAATACTAAAATACATGAACGTTAAAAAGACTTACCAGTAATAATATTTTTCCTATCTCAGCATTTATTTTGTATTAGTACTAAGTTTATATTTATTAAGAAAACACCAAAGTGTGTCATTTTGTCAAGTTTAATAATACTGTTACATGTTTTATACCTCTAAATTAATATTTTTTACTTGTTCTGTGTTACCTTTCTCAGTTAAATCCTCATGTATTTTTACTAGGGGTGGAGCAGAAATAGATTTCCCTCTTAGGCAGAAAATCCTATTTTTCTAATCGCCTTTCAGCAAAACTTTTGAATCGATGTGATCAAGAACAATTTGTACTCATAACAAATAAAAAAATCTTAATAATAAATAATAAAGTTAATAAGTTTAAATTAACCATAAAATCTTACATTTTCGTTCTATTTGTGACTGCATCACAAAATTTATATAGGGCACCATGAATGTCCTAATTTGAAATTATGAAGCTATCATGTAAAGAACTTTGCAATAGATTAGGCAATTGTAATAATTGATATGTCAAATATTTTGAAACTAGGATTTACTTTTTACTCGGATGTCGCCCCTAAATTACTCTCATCTCATAAATTACCCTATCTGCAAAACTTTCCCTAAATAACCCTCTCGCCTGAAGAAATCTCATTTTGGGAAATCCATGCCTTACTTCGGTATTTTAGTTTTGACAGGGAATTCCCAACCTCCTAACACTCCGGACGCTGACCCCTAATTTTTGTATGTTAACAAATGTAAATTTTACTGAGAAAGATTGTTTGTAATAAAACTAAATAAAACTGTAGGTTTTATTTTTTTACTTGTTGAATACTCTATTTTGATTAATCCCTGCTAATCTGACTTCAATAGAAGTTTTGTAAAAATTGTTTGGATGATACTTGATAGTGTCGGGTCTTATTTATCTGGCCTTAACCTGGATACGAGAGGTTATTTTTACCAGAAAAGGGTAAAGTTTAAGATTTTGTAATCTGTTTTCATATGGTAATTTACTAATAATTCATATGGTAATTTACCGGGTGTCCAGAGAGCCCTCTCCACTTAACTTTGGAACAGTTGAACATTTTTTAGCTCACCTCAGTAGATATAATCAAAGTAAAGTACTGATAACGTCATGGGTTTAACTTTTGCCATGTATACCTTAATTGGAAATTGAAGAAGTGGGTCAAACCCAGCAGTAAGACCTTTATTTTAAACAACACCAAAATTCAAATAAAATAGCTTAGTAAACCATTTAAATTACTCAAAATTTTGATCAAAATGGCTGCCAGACAGATGGTTATTCATGCGTGCAAACTGTAAAACCTTTGAGTTGCGGATAATTTTAACCCTCTCCCGGCCCAAAGCCTTATATCGATGGGCCTGGTGGAGCATGGTGGTACTTTAACTCAAAACCTTCCGCTATATTATTTCACCACCAGTATTATATAATTTAAAATTAACACTGAAAGCGGAAACAAATGTGTGTAATAACACTACATGTTTCGACTATATTTAGGTAATTATTAAGTGTTGAGAACAAGCACAATGGCTTACTTTTAACTTGTAGTTGTGCTTTGTTCTCATCAACACTTAATATGGTCGAAACAAGTAGTGTTATTACACACATTTGTTTGCACTTTCAGGGTTTAATTTCAAATTATAAAATATAATAAATTGCAAACTCGGTCCTCATGACTAACATCACCACCAAGAGTTAGATAAATGTCAGTGGACTGAAGCGGCGCCTCCTAAGCTTGCCGTAACCAGAGCTCACAGTATATATTATAGTTACACTCAACAACGGAACAACGCTTTATTTCTACTTACTTTTTATTATAATGAGCAATCAAGATAGACATGTTTAAAAAATACAATGCACAACCGACAGTAAGCTACAGATTTCTTTTGGATAACGCAAAATAATATTTATGGAACGTTAGTTGTTCAGCTGTGTCTGTGTCGTCAAGAGGGACAGGGAGTTAGGACTTGGCTGGTTTCTCTCAGTCACAGTGTCCCTGCAACATAAGTAAAGAAATATCACTTGAGTGTTTTTAATACTTCATCGGACGTCTCACGGAGATTTCATCCTTTAAGTGTAATACTGTATAAGTCTACCGTTCATCTGAAAACAGTAATCAATTGTTTGAGTTTTCTAACCTACAAAAAGGGTGGACTTAAAATTTTTATTTTTACCCAGAGGAAATCCCCGTGAGCGTCCGATCGCATAAAGGATAAATCATTATAGCACATATTTGTCAACAAATTCGTCTACACTTCGTACTAGTTCTTCGACTGGTGCATCCGGAGGAAACCTCCATGAACGTCCAATGGTGTTTTGGAGTTTGCTGTTTGAGCGCCCATGGCAATACATGAAAACCTATTTTTCAGGACTAATTTATTGCCCTAGAGCTGCAGAATCTAGATAATACAATACAAACATCTCAAAACGCATGTACAGTATTGCAAAAGGTGAGCGGAAAAGAGTGTTTTGTTCAAGTTAAAGTTAAACGTTTATTAAACACTTGACACATTAATACTCATGTACGGTATCTAACTACAGTAGAGCCTGTCATAAAGTGATCAAACTGTCAGCTGGTTGATCAAAAATGTTAGATAATACGGATTTAAGAAAAAGTCGCTGAATACAAAATAGACTTGTGTGTATTAAATAACAGTGTTTAATCACTGGATACAGTGGAAAGTACAAACAAAACAGTACAGTTGATTTAAATGTTAACTTTTTACCTTTGGTAGGCCTAGGATGACACACAATGTCTGGTTAGCAAAGTATGGGTTGATGAGACTATACTGCATTCAACATTTTTCAAGTTGTGTTTTCAGTATTGGAAACTTGCATCTGGATATTAATTATTTGCTGAAAAACTAAAATCTATTTGCACGAATGAGGCTTGGATGAACAATTAATTTTGTTGTAAGTACAGTGTATACACACAGTACTAGGTTTTCATGTATTGCCGTGAACCACTTAAACCTCTAAGGGGCGATCACGGAGGTTTCCTGGAGGTCCAGTAACGCAAACAGATTAAGACTGTATATCAGTGTTGGAACAAAAACATAGTACCCTTTAATAAATATAGATTTTATGTGCGACCGGTTTCGGATCTTGTCCATTTTCCTAGCAGCCCTACAAGTCTTACAAGAGTATTTAAATATACAAATATTTACATATTTCTACAAGTCAAATTGTCTTCCAATCCTTTATATTGATGTTTTGTATTTAAAATGTGTTCGGCAAAATTGGATTTCATGGAAGTATTGTTATTCGATTTTATGGCCTGTATATGTTCCCTAAATCTTGAACAGAAACTTCTTCCGGTCTGGCCAATGTAAAAGTTGTCGCAATCTGAACATGTTAGTTTGTAAACTCCTGATTGGTCGTATTTATTAATTTGATTACGATTCTTGTTGGTTCTGTTGTTTATTATTCTAAATGCGTTGTTTTGAGTCCTATAGCTTAATCGGAATTTTGAATTTATAAATGTTCTTCTGACAGCTCCATCAATGACTTTATTGAAAGGGACACCAAGCATTGTTCTTTCGTCTTTTCCATTATTTTCTTTTCTTTTGTGATGTTTTCTTTTTTAACATATTGTCAACCATATTTGGTTTGTACCCATTTTTTGTTGCTAAGAGCTTAATAATATTCAATTCCTGTTCATAATCAGCAATATTCAAGGGGATGTTAATTAGTCTATTTAGTAAGCTGTGGAACCCCGCCATTTTATGCTGCCAAGGGTGGTTGGAATCGATTGGTTAAGTCAATCCGATTGAGTGGGTTTTCTATATACATCTTAAATCTATGTTTGTCTGTTGAAGGTTCTTTTAAAATTGTTATATCAAGAAAGTTAATTTCGACTTCGCCGATTTCTGAAGTGAACTAGAATGTGTGTGATAATGTATTTAAATAGTCTAAAAACATGTTAACTTCGTCTATGCTTCCCTGAAATAACCAAACTACATCGTCAACATACCTATACCAATAAACGATCTTATTTTGAAAGGTGTTATTCGGATTCATTACTTGATTTTCTTCAAGACCGCGCATAAAAATGTTCGCAAGCAGACCAGATAATGGAGATCCAATAAGCAATATACTATTCAATTTTTTGAATGCTCTTACTTTGAATTTTCATAAGAGAACTGGGTTTCAGTTCCTTTCAAAAAACTAGATGTCACTAATTACAACGATTTCCGTAAAGTTTGTGCAGCGCTACTCAAACCATATAGTTATGTCAGAATCCGTGGCTCAGTGGGTTGAGTCACGGCTTGCAAGAGGCAAGGTCACGGGTTCGATTCCCGGCGCAGGCACAAGAGTTTGGACAGCTTTTTCTAAAATCGTTTTGTGATGCCCACAACCCTCCCTAGGCTAAGTAACACATTAAAAATGTTGTAGAGAGTAAAAAAACACAAAAACAAGTTCACTACGAACTGGTCCAACGTGTCTACTATAGGTTTGCGATAACGATCTTAAGGGTCCGCCTCAGCTTCAGCTGCGCAAAAGTGTACGGCAGCCCGTTTTCAAAATAGTTTTAAAATTAATAACACAAAGTCAAAATTTCTTTATTACAATTCAAGAAATGTGTGGGCGTCAAAATTGTACAGATTATTTTAAGTTTTTTAGATCTTCGTTTCTGCAGTCCCCGTGAAGAAATTCTTCCAGCATCTAGAACGGTTTAGCCACCAGCCAGTTGTTCAGCGTGGTCTTGCAAGTTCTTCCCTCAAAGGTAATCTTCTCTCTAAGGTAAACTCCCCCAAAATAAACAAGATATATCTGGAAACTAGATGAGTTTTCCATCACTCGTAGCCTATAGAGCATTATTTTCTGTTGAAATTATAAGTTTTAAATGTTCAAAATGGAGCTGAAAAGCACTAAAACTTAAACAATTAATTTCAAAGTTTATTATTTTGTAAACCGTTTAAGAGAGTAACCTTATCAACAAATCATCAGAAATCGGGCTCTATATACGTGTTTGAAAACTCCTATAAATTCCAAATATACATTGTTTATTAATGTACAAATTATTTTGAAAGGTGAAAAACACGCCGCCGTAAACCCTTGCAAGGGTTTGGTTTGACAGTTAGGCTGCATCAGTTGAAATAATGCCCGTTGTTTAGCCAATCGTTACGTGCGCAGACGAATTCAGCCTACCTCCGAGGTGACCACTGAGGCGGACCCTTAAGTGGCATGCTCAAGATCCCGTCACAGAGAAAACGCAGTCACCTAAAATCACAAGTACCAACATGTATCATAGGTACGTTGGTACTGGTAGCGGTCTAGTGGACATTGGTTGGTGGTTACCTGAAGAGCCTGGCGCAGAGCAAGAGCTGTTGCAAGCCGGTGGCGGTGTACGGGCAGCGCAGTGCCCTCAGCCAGCCCGGTCGCCATGCTTCTGCCGCCTCTACAACAATACAACTCTGCAATCTCCTCACTACTCGTACATTGAAGCATTGCCGTGTGCACAATTTAAAGGGGTTTATACATTAGTTTCCATTTAAATAAATAAATTATAGGAAATGTTATTAGTATGAAAATACCTAAATAAGAGGATTCAAGACAATCATACATGTTATGTTAATTATTTGATTTATTTTCTATCTTTCTAATCAGGTATACTACAGAAAAGGATTTGTTTCAAAGAGGACACACAGAAATTGTGAGCAGGAAATACGGTATGTTCAGTAAAAAAAATGTGGTTGCCTTAAGCTGCAATCATGGGCTTAACTTCTCCATCATTGTACATTCTAGAAACCGCATGTCTTATAAAAAGCGACCCAACAAAACTTTCAGTGGGTGAATCTGCGTACAGTCTACGTAATTCCGGTGAACTGGTAGTCCTGCCCCACTCCACCTCATTCTGTCACAACCAGGTTGTGTACTCTTGTACAAAAATATACAATAAACTGCCAAAAGCCCTGAAAAATACGAGTTTATTAGAAACTAAGAAATTTGGGCACAGGTAATTAAAAGAGTTTTTATTTGAAAAAGAATATAAAGGAGTTTAAATGACTTTTTAGAAGATAATTTTCTTTACAGTAACTCATTGTCTTGGTTTAGTTTGTTCTTTACACTGTAACCTTTGTAACGTAGTAATAATAAAGATTAATTAATGCATACAAATTTTGAAATTCAAAATATACTTTATTTTATTATTTATAAGAAGGTAGTATTTTAGTTAGTACAAAGAATAATTAAAATGTAGAAATGTGTTCAGTAATTCAAAACAGAAAGCAAAGGCAATCCGTATAGAAAATTCTGGAAATTATATCTAATTGAGAATATGCATAGTATTAACGATATTGCTAGAAGCTTCTTTGAAGGCGCTCAGCTGATTGGTCGGAACTTTCCAGAAGTGTTCTGTGGTTGGTTGTAGGCGTGGCCTTGCAAACATATATAAGTACAGAGCGCAATGATACTGTCTTTTTAAATCAAAGTTATTAAGTTTTAAGAAGGTACGGAAGTTACCTATGGAAGATTAGCCTGTGTACCTACATTAATGTAGTAAGTAAAATGTATCTATTTATTTAAAATGTTCAAAACCAAAATGTTTATAAATTCAATATTTTAGATATTTTAACGAGTACATTTTTAATTTGTTTAATATCATATAGTTTTCCAAAATGTAAGGCAGATGTTTTACAGAGTATGTCAATTGATAGAATTTAGTATTATGTATAGTTTTAATTAACCGATTTGTAAGAAGTAGGACTTTTCCAATCTGTTTCAGGGTTCAAGTTTTTACGCCGCAATTTCTTTAATTTCCTCTCCCCACTTAAAATGTAAATAGTTAAAAGGAATGAAAATAAATAAATGAATTGAAAAGTCAGCTTAATGTTTTTAACCTCGGTACTTAAATTGGGCAGAATCAAAATTAATACGAGTATTATGTAGGTTACATAATAAATTGCCGCAGCAACTCACCCACTTAACATGTAAATAGTTAAAATGAACGAATATAAATAAATGTATTGAACAGTCAACTTATTGTTTTTAACCTGAGTACTAAATTTGTTCAGATTCAAAATTAAAATTATGTAGGTTACACCTTGCGACGTTGGTCTATGTAGTTGATGCTTTTGGCAATAACAATCTTGACGTTGACTTTGAATTTGGGCATTACCAAAGGGTGGGAGTAGTACCGAGTGCTTCATGGTGGTTTATAAGAAGGGGACCTTCACTGGAGAATGTTGCATGTTTCATGTTTTGATGTGAAAGTGTGAGTTTAGAAGTATTTGATCATAGCACCAAAGTTTCACCATAGTAACATTCAACTCCCGCTTTAGAAAAGTGCAAATAATTTTTGATATTCAAGAAAACAATATAATGAAAAGTTTTACTTCTGTATAATAATTAAATATTGCACAGCTACTCTCCTCTCAGATTCCTTCGGAACCTATCTGTGGCACGAAAGGGTTGTTTAGGTACATGTGTTTTATCATATTTATGCTTTTGTATATTGTTTTACTGCAAAGAAAAGTACAAAGCCAAAAATTTCATTTTCCACTTTAAGAAAACTGACTATAAAGAGGTAACTTAATGGTTCAATGCTCGATGAACTAGGAAAGAAATGAAAGGTATTAAAATGTGACAAAACAATGTTTTATTGATTAAAGATGGGACAGTGACAACTGTCACTTATTTATGATCAACTAATATTTATATCAGAAACATATGAATATGATTTGTGATCAAGGAAATTACCGACCAACGCACATTAAAACGTAATTTGTTAAAGACGAGCAACAGCCAATTATAATAATTATCATATGTTTATGTTCAATTAATGAGGAGACAAGGAATATGTAAATATGATTTGGTATTTAAGCAAGTGACTGGTCAAAGCAAATTAAACGTGATCGGTTAAAGACGAGCAACATTCAATGATAATAAATTATCATATGTTTATGTTCAACCAATGAGAAGACCAGGAATACGAGAACGTGATTTGATGTTTGATCATGTGATGACCATAAGATTTTAACGTGATGGTCAAAGATATGAACAGCATCCAATGATAACTGGCTAAACAAAGGTTATTTATCTTCTTCACTAACGATGGAAAATGTCTGCAATAATAGGCTATTTTAAACTCTGGTAACTGTTATATGTTTACTTTTAATTAATAGTGGACAATTATTATTTGAAAATGATGTGCGTGCTAATCGGTGACAGTACACTAAAGCTGAAAGTATCTTAAACTCTCACACGCTGAAAAAATCTTTCGCCTTTTTCAGTGGTGGTTGAGAGTTCTTCTTTCGTTGAACATTGCAACTTGCACTATATTTGGTTGAAAAAAGAGTGGGGTTTGCCTAATAAAATTCTATTTTCTCTAAGCAACAGCTGATGGGGGATATGGCCTCTGTTGGCACCTCCTTGGTAGTGCCGATGCTCATGGCTGTATAAGAGTTCGTCGTCTCTTTATTTAATTTTTGAATCATTAACCTTTGTAAACATACCATTGTGTTTGCATATCTAAGTTTTCATTTATAATTGTCTACTTTGTATGAAAACATTATAAAGTAATGAACGTTGTGGAAATAAATAGTTAAAAGTTTGATCTGACACATAGGTTGCTATCATTTTGAAAATAGTTGACCACAACCGTCATCTTGGATTATAAGGCCGCCATCTTTAAATGGAAATTAATTTAGAAACTCCTTACTCTTACATAACCCTAAAGAATATTGTTGTGCGAAACTTCAAGGTTATCAGTCGAGAATTGTAGTCAAACTTTACAGACAGGCCGACGAAGTGCTAAATAGTCAGTTGAAGCCTAGACCTTCGCTTAAGCTCGAAGAAAAAATAAAAGCACACTTCATTAATTTTAAAAGTTAAGGTTTAAAAGATATATTACTATCTAATAAACGTTCAGTAATATAAGTACTAGGCCTAGTTGTTATTAGTGTTGACCTTGTCCTCTAGTTTGAATACAGAGAACTGAGAAGTAAACTTAACCTTCACGTAGAGTCTAAGAGTACTGAACGCAATCAGTATCACAGAGGTTGACAGGGACAAGGAAAGGTGACAGTGCGTTCGTCAAGTCTGAAAGCGTCGAAACAGGTTTAGGAAACCAATTTCCTTAAAAGCTCTTCTCTTCGTGCATTGATGTTCACACGTGTGATTCCAACAAAGTTGAGTTTTAAAGGACGGGCACCTTTCCTTGTGGTAAATGCAAACCACAGTTCAGAGCGCTGCATATTTCCCCACTACTCTCAGCTCTCACAGTTCATACTTGAATGTGCCATCACCATGTATGTGAAACCCCAGCGTTATTTACAGAAACTCACAAGTTCATTTTCATAGAACACGTCAAGGCAATCTGCTGTATTTTCACAGAGTAAATACATTTTAGCTCAAAATAACCCGGGAAGCTTCTGCATTTGCATTTATAACAAGCTTCCTAGTGAAATGTCACAGATCCAAGATGATAGCATTTGAAAAAATTCAGATGTATCTGGAAAGTAAGACCTACTACACCATAAAGGTATTGAAAGAAGACCAGTAGTGGCCAAAAGTAAATGTTTTGACCACCGTGGCATCAGCTGCAACTTACTAGTGTAATCTTCAAAGTAAGTAAGTATTAGTATTGAAAGCTTGAAACAATATACGTTGCCAACTTTATACATAGTAAACATCCATTCCACAGTTACCATCTTGGTCTTACAAGTTGATCGTCCTACTTAAAAATGATGTGAAGTATTTTCTTTTAGATGAAAACCATTGTTTAAATGATGGACATAATGTTTTGCCTCATATAGTTCAAATAACAAACCGTTGCTCTCAAATGTTTAACATAAGAGGTGACAGAAAACTCTCAAATAACATATGTTAATTTATGCTAAGTTGGTAGATACAAATTTGATCAAGTTTTGGTCTTATGTCAGTGTTATAAATGAGACAATGAAAATTCGGCTCGGCGGAGCCACTAAAACATTTAACAAACTTTAAAAGGCCGCCGGACAGAGATCGAGCGGCCTCTATCCGGGAGAGCTAGTTTAACATGGGAAAATTTGCAAACGATGTTTTAGGCAGGTTGACGTAATAAAATGAAAAAATATATATGTTTCTATATAAGCATAGAGCTAGCAATACACAAGCAAAGACGTAGGACTTCCTTGCAAAACAAGATATTTATTACGAAGTTTCGAGTTCTATGTTCTTATGGGAAAATCAAGTCTTAATACATCTAATTAATAATTTATTGTTTTGCGAAAGTACAAGGTTTTGAGCTTGTATGAAGCAGCCTCAATAGCCTTATGCGTCCATTGAAACAGGGTTTTGGTTAAACTACGTTAACTAGTTTAAAACATCGTTTCTAGTTTTTACTCCATGTTTTAAGCTGTTCCCAGAGTTAAGTTGTTTTTCATAGAAGCCTGATGAAAGTTGTGAGAGTCCCAAACAATGCATGTTTTACATTGTTTTATGGGACAAAATTCAAGGTCACGGCCATCACTACTACACGAGTACACGTGTCCTGGAACTGGAACTAGGACTGATAACTAGAACAGTTACTGTGATTGATGAGTGGTAACTTACTGGAGAGTTGTTGGTCCGTGAGGAAGGAATCTTGGAGGAGTTCAGCGCGCTTGTGGTCCCGGGCCCTAGCTGCGGCGGCGAGCGTCAGCAGAACGGCCAAACTCAACAGCCCCACCATTAATCTTTGGCTCATCCTCTGCAAACTGACCAAACCCGTCACTTCAACACTTGCAATTGACACCGGCAGTTCAGCCAGTCTCTCTACAGTCTACACCTTACTAGTACACCCTACACGTGCTCAGCTCAGGCAAGGGTTGGAGGGACAATCATATGCATGCAGGACAGTTTAACCCTGCTTTGGGCGCCAATTCAAAGCGCCATTGGGTGCTCTCTGTGATGTTTCCTCAGGGTGTACAAAAAATATTATGTATAAACATATTTTTGGTACATAGACTATAACAAATAAATGTACACAAACAAATGGGTTTTAAACGCGTTAAATTACTATACACCTGTAATTTTCAGTGTTAATAAATATTGTAAACTAGCTGTGTACCCGTGCTTCGCCACGGATAAAATATTACAGTATCATGACTTTAAAGTATTTTGTACAAAGGCAGGCTGTAGCTCCGCTACTGGCATCAAACTACCGATCCTTACACCTGTTCCTTCATTTTGAAAGTGGGCTTTTAAGTTTCCCAGCTGACGTACCTGTTCTTCGCACGGTTATGTTTAATGTTATACGTCAGGTTTGATTTTTACAAAGTGTAAGAAAACTTAATATCCAAAACAGACGGATTCATTTCAATGTACAGACAAACGGAAACCAAATAAATGTTTATCGGTGTTTGGCTGCCTTGTGAGAGTCATAGTATCTTCGGCGTGTTCAGAGCCCAGTTAGGTCCCTCACCATTTATTTTTTTGATGTAGTGTGTATATAAAATATAGCTAAAGACACACTGCGTAAGGGGTTAAATCCTTAAATCATGTTTCACTTCCATAGATCCAGCTGATTTTGAGTTATAAGCGGTCCCAGATGCCTTAAAAACTTTACAGGCAGATGGACAGACAGACCGACGGACGGACAGGATTTTTTTGACGCCAGTTTCGGTCTTTGCAAAGTATATAAACACCAAATACCAAAAACCGATGGATTCATTGCAATGTACAGACAAAATTCTTAGTTTATTTATATAGATAAGTGTTGACACCTTGTGAGAGCGCATTTCGGCCTCAAAAAAAGGCCATCGTCGGACCACCATATACATTATACATATAGTGAATAGTGAATGTAGTCATAGTTACTCCGCCGTTCGCTCTTCCGCTTAACCGACTTCAGAGAAACGAAGCGGGTATACAAATGACCTGCGGCGATTTTTTTACAACCGACTTCAGAGAGAGCAGAGCTATACAGGTATGACCTGCGGCGATTTTTATTTTTTAACCGACTTCAGAGAAACAGAGCAGATACAGGGATTGACCTGCGGCGATTTTTTGTTTTAACCGACTAGAGAAACGAGGCGGGTATCTATTGACCTGGGGCGATTTTTATTTTAACCGACTTCAGAGAAACGACGGGTATACAAGTTGACCTGCGGCGATTTTTTTTAACCGACTTCAGATAAACGAGCGGGTATACAAGTTGACCTGCGGCGATTTTTATTTTTTAACCGACTGAAGAGCAAGCGGGTATACAATTGACCTGCGGCGATTTTTGTTTTTTAACCGACTATAGAGAAACGAGGCGGGTATACAAGTTGACCTGCGGCGATTTTTATTTTTTAACCGACTTCAGAGAAACGGGCGGGTATACAAGTTGACCTGCGGCGATTTTATTTTAACCGACTTCAGAGAAACAAGCGGGCATACAGTTGACCTGGGGCGATTTTTATTTTTTAACCGACTTCAGAGAAACGGAGCGGGTATACAAGTTGTCACGGCGATAATTTTTTAACCGACTTCAGAGAAACGATGCGGGTATACAAGTTGACCTGCGGCGATTTTTTTTATTTTTAAAATGGATACATTAATGTCCGTTCGCATAAAACATCAACTTAACTCATTTTTTTTATTAATGCATGTAAATCAATACATAATTGCATTGCAATTATTTCAAACTGTTTTAGATCCTTTTTACTGTAGGATTGTTTTTTGAGATCGGTTCAATTTTTTTTTTGTTTAAAGTTTTTATTTTTACAATTTTTGATATGTTTTTTTCAAACTGTATTTGAAGTCAGTTTATTTTTTTGCTTCAAAAAAGGTTCTAATAAGACAAATTTATAATGGGTGATATTGTTAAAATTAAATACAGTAACGAATTGTTTCGTCTTTTTTTAGAGCTGATGAGTGAATTTGTTGTACTTGTGGTGTAATATTAGTCATATCATCTTGAATTTAGTAATTAAGTCAGAACTTTAACTTATAGTAATCGAATCATATAATATTCATTAACTGGCTTTTAGCCAGTTGGAGAAAGGCAGTTCTCTAATCGGGCTAGGTTTGAGTCCTTTATGCTCATTGTCTACATGATTTTCTCTAGTACAAACTGAGTAAATGTGTACTGGGTATAGCTGTGGTGTTAGCTCTTCTAGTAACGAAATCAGACCGCTAAACTCAAGTCAAAATCTGTCTCACGGGTAGGGTAATCGCCTGGATCAGGGGTAACGCTAGATCCTTTTGGCCTCGAAGCCTTTGCTTATGTTTAACCTTTAATTGATCATTGGAGCGTTCCCGTGTAAAATTACGAATTTTATGCGACCAAAGTTTTGTGTTCTGGCCCCACCAACCTTCAATGTTCTAGTCAAATTCATTTCAACTGGATAGTTTCCATCGCTAGAATTGTTGATATAATGAATTTGACACGTTGACAATCATTTGACAAATTTGACAAACATCAACGAAAATTATTCTCAATTTAATAAAAATTTCTTTCAACAAAAATAAAGGTCTAGCCATGAATTTTCTTAATAATATTTTGGGTACAGGAAAGTTCACAAAGAAATACCAGAAAAGTGAAAGCAGCGTTCTAGGTTATCGTATAACTATTTAAGGATAAAAATAAACAAGGGTTTAAAAATATTAAAACAGCAAAAACCTACAATTTTCAAAAAGCATCAACATTTTGAAACGTATGATTGGATCATGCTGATAATTTATCTTAAAAGGGTTTTACCAGTGGTACGATACCCCTCACGAGCGCGCTCGGGTAATTCTCCTCCGTTAGGTAAACGTCGAGTTTACTCGTTAACCGTTGTTTTTAGAACAAACATCTCATAACCAAGTTGGGCAACCTTCTGCCTCTTATGAATAGTCAAAAGTTTGATCTGACACATAGGTTGCTATCATTTTTGAAAATAGTTGACCACAACCGTCATCTTGGATTATAAGGCCGCCATCTTTAAATGGAAATTAATTTAGAAACTCCTTACTCTTACATAACCCCTAAAAGAATATTGTTGTGCGAAACTTCAAGGTTATCAGTCGAGAATTGTAGTCAAACTTTACAGACAGGCCGACGAAGTGCTAAATAGTCAGTTGAAGCCTAGACCTTCGCTTAAGCTCGAAGAAAAAATAAAAGCACACTTCATTAATTTTAAAAGTTAAGGTTTAAAAGATATATTACTATCTAATAAACGTTCAGTAATATAAGTACTAGGCCTAGTTGTTATTAGTGTTGACCTTGTCCTCTAGTTTGAATACAGAGAACTGAGAAGTAAACTTAACCTTCACGTAGAGTCTAAGAGTACTGAACGCAATCAGTATCACAGAGGTTGACAGGGACAAGGAAAGGTGACAGTGCGTTCGTCAAGTCTGAAAGCGTCGAAACAGGTTTAGGAAACCAATTTCCTTAAAAGCTCTTCTCTTCCTACGTGCATTGATGTTCACACGTGTGATTCCAACAAAGTTGAGTTTTAAAGGACGGGCACCTTTCCTTGTGGTAAATGCAAACCACAGTTCAGAGCGCTGCATATTTCCCCACTACTCTCAGCTCTCACAGTTCATACTTGAATGTGCCATCACCATGTATGTGAGGAAACCCCCAGCGTTATTTACAAGAAACTCACAAGTTCATTTTCATAGAACACGTCAAGGCAATCTGCTGTATTTTCACAGAGTAAATACATTTTAGCTCAAAATAACCCGGGAAGCTTCTGCATTTGCATTTATAACAAGCTTCCTAGTGAAATGTCACAGATCCAAGATGATAGCATTTGAAAAAAAATTCAGATGTATCTGGAAAGTAAGACCTACTACACCATAAAGGTATTGAAAGAAGACCAGTAGTGGCCAAAAGTAAATGTTTTGACCACCGTGGCATCAGCTGCAACTTACTAGTGTAATCTTCAAAGTAAGTAAGTATTAGTATTGAAAGCTTGAAACAATATACGTTGCCAACTTTATACATAGTAAACACCCATTCCACAGTTACCATCTTGGTCTTACAAGTTGATCGTCCTACTTAAAAATGATGTGAAGTATTTTCTTTTAGATGAAAACCATTGTTTAAATGATGGACATAATGTTTTGCCTCATATAGTTCAAATAACAAACCGTTGCTCTCAAATGTTTAACATAAGAGGTGACAGAAAACTCTCAAATAACATATGTTAATTTATGCTAAGTTGGTAGATACAAATTTGATCAAGTTTTGGTCTTATGTCAGTGTTATAAATGAGACAATGAAAATTCGCTCGGGGAGCCACTAAAACATTTAACAAACTTAAAAGGCCGCCGGACAGAGATCGAGCGGCCTCTATCCGGGAGAGCTAGTTTAACATGGGAAAATTTGCAAACGATGTTTTAGGCAGGTTGACGTAATAAAATGAAAAAATATATATGTTTCTATATAAGCATAGAGCTAGCAATACACAAGCAAAGACGTAGGACTTCCTTGCAAAACAAGATATTTATTACGAAGTTTCGAGTTCTATGTTCTTATGGGAAAATCAAGTCTTAATACATCTAATTAATAATTTATTGTTTTGCGAAAGTACAAGGTTTTGAGCTTGTATGAAGCAGCCTCAATAGCCTTATGCGTCCATTGAAACAGGGTTTTGGTTAAACTACGTTAACTAGTTTAAAACATCGTTTCTAGTTTTTACTCCATGTTTTAAGCTGTTCCCAGAGTTAAGTTGTTTTCATAGAAGCCTGATGAAATGTGAGAGTCCCAAACAATGCATGTTTCATGGGAGGAGTTACATGCTTTACAACCAATGCTTAATACACATGCTTTACAAAGTTTTATGGGACAAAATTCAAGGTCACGGCCATCACTACTACACGAGTACACGTGTCCTGGAACTGGAACTAGGACTGATAACTAGAACAGTTACTGTGATTGATGAGTGGTAACTTACTGGAGAGTTGTTGGTCCGTGAGGAAGGAATCTTGGAGGAGTTCAGCGCGCTTGTGGTCCCGGGCCCTAGCTGCGGCGGCGAGCGTCAGCAGAACGGCCAAACTCAACAGCCCCACCATTAATCTTTGGCTCATCCTCTGCAAACTGACCAAACCCGTCACTTCAACACTTGCAATTGACACCGGCAGTTCAGCCAGTCTCTCTACAGTCTACACCTTACACGTGCTCAGCTCAGGCAAGGGTTGGAGGGACAATCATATGCATGCAGGACAGTTTAACCCTGCTTTGGGCGCCAATTCAAAGCGCCATTGGGTGCTCTCTGTGATGTTTCCTCAGGGTGTACAAAAATATTATGTATAAACATATTTTTGGTACATAGACTATAACACCAAATACAAAATGGATTTAGATTTTGGAAAAAAATTTGAACCTAAATGGACGGTTTATCCTGAATAATTTCAAACGGAACAGAACAGGTTACTCTGACTGTATAATCATTTATTATAAACATGTTTTGAATAAATAACATTGATTTTCTAGTGGTAGAGACAAAACTAAAATATAACACTATACATTTTTATTAAAAAGATAGAATATTAAAAATTAAACTAAAAAGAGTAAGGGTTTTTGATGTTGGTTGATTTTAGTTATCTGTACTAAAATTTCATTATTCTTTTGAAATATTTTCGTTAAATAATAGGTGGGGTTTTTCTTTGTGTGCACTATAAATTTCAGTCTTTCAAAATATTTAATCTTTAGGTTTTGTGGTTTTCTTCAAAATATTCATGTTAGTGTGTACACCAGTGTAATTATATTTAGTGTTACTCTAATGATTTTGCTAGGATTTCGGATGTGTTCTTTAAAACAATTTAAAAGATCTTGAGGTTTGGAATATATTGAGGACAGTCATTACAAGACATTTTATAAATACTAATTTTATCTTAACTATTATTTTGGGAGTCTGGTGATTTAATATTTGTTTTAAAGCCGTTTGTTCTAAAAGCTGTTTGGATCAAATTTATGTAAATGTTTCTTACACTGTGTTCAGTTGATTGCTTTTGGGTTTTATTTTTTGTCCTGATGTAATAATATACAGTATTAGCAATCAGTGGGCATCATGTCAACTAATGCTTAGTTGACATTATTGACATGACATGAAATATAGACATATAAATATTCCCAAATCCTTTAGTTCTTGAACTGCGTTTTTGATATGCTAATTAACTTCTAAAATCAATTTGCGCAGTATCTAGCTACATTAAATTTTTATTTTCTATTGTGGTTGATTTTACGATTTTTCAAATCGATTATTGATCATGTTCTATGACTGCTTTCTTATCAATACATTAATGTTTTATGACAGTCAAATCATTGTCTACTTAATAAGCAAATGGATGCTCGTGTTGTTTTATGAGCTATTTAACGATCCCAAAATGTGATTTGTGACTAATATCATTTGAATCTGTCACACTTCTGCAAATTGAAGAATAGGCAGATTGTTACAGCTTTGGTTGGATGGTAATGACATTGGATGGTGGTTGCTATATAACCTCTAGATCTTTGCACACTAACTAGATACAGAGAACATGTTGCTGTTATTGTCAATTCTTCTCATCACGGTGGTGGCTGCTTGGGAACCGACCAACTACGGAATGCGTGCCAGCAAATGCATCGAGAACTTCGAAAAGGTATGAAACTTACTTATGAGTTACATTTATTTTTTACTGGGCAATTGACTACAATTTACTTTTTTTACTGGAAGATGTTTGACTACTATCAATGGAAAACGCAAAGACGGCTGTCCGGTTAAAGTATTTTGAGTACAAAAAGAGGGTTCTCTGTAAAATATGTAGCCACAAATTTTAAAGAATGAACGATCCACCTGTTTCAACATCTTACAGGAATTGTTTATAACATCAGACTAATGAAAAGCTGGCATTGTTCAAGAAATGACATTTAAATCGGTTTAATTCCTATGAAACACAACAAAAATGTCTTTAAAACTAACAAAATTGCGCTACAGCTATAACTATAATTAAAAAATACAACTTACTTGTGGTTATGTTTAAGGTACATTAAATACTTAAAGAAACAGTAAGGAAATAATTTTAGATTTTAAACTTATGTGGTTTGACATGTAACTGAAAAAAAAACTCTAGAATATTTATTTTATTTATTTACAATTTAAAGTTATTACTTGTTTCAAATCATTTTTATTCTATGTATATAATTGATTTATTTTTCTCTTCTGTACAACTGATGATGACTATCACAGCATAGTCGAAACGTTTTGTGTTAATTAAATACTGTTTTCATTGTGGTTAATCCAAAAGTTTTATTTCAATTTCAGTAAGGGAATAAGCTTGCTGGGTGAATTCCTTGTGTGTAAGCTAGTGTTGTTAAAACAATATTTTTTTTCTATTTTATTTAAGAATCTATTTAAATTTGCTGTGAGTTTATATTATAATATGTGTTGCTTATTTATGAATTAAACATAATTAAAGTGAAAACTTAAAAAAAGTTATATACATTTTAAGTCAACCCAAATAGTAATTCATAATCATTTAAAATAGTAAAAACCCGGTTTTGTTTAATTTATTAAGTTGCAATTTCAGTGATTAAAGATGGCAATCCAACTTTACATGGCTTTACAGCTGTGGAGTTTCAGTTTATGTAAAACACTTTCATTGCAATCAACATTTTAAAATATGAAAACTAAATTTTTCACAAACATTGCAAATTGCCCTTTATACCAATTAAATTATTAATTCATAATAAATTATAATACAATCAATAGTTATTGTTTTCCTCAAAACTACTAACTATAATTTTTTTTAAATGTTTCTTTTTGCTTGTGATTGGTAAAGTATACAATGTATTAATACTTTACTTTAATAATAATTATAGTTAATGTTACTAATTATACGTTTGTACATGCATGACAAATAAATATGATTTGATAGTTTTAACAATAACAAAATATTTCAGTGCTATTCAAACAAGACCTGTTGCTCTGGGGTGTGCGCCATGCACCTAAACATTTGCGCCACTAAGAATTGCAAAGGATGGGACGCAATTGTGAGTATTGCTCATTAAAATATACCAGGTAAACATTTAGGTAAATATAATCACAAATTCAATATTTAAGTCCGTAGCCTATACGGGTACTGAAAGCAGTCTTTCTTAAATGGTGGGGTTATCACCCATTTTAAGTACTGTTACTCAAAGGGCCTTCAAATTAAAAATATCCTTTATTCAATAAATGTACATGTTGCACAATGAATAGTGTCTAAGCAATGAACAGTAGAAATAAAACAAAATTGTATAAACTATCGTAACAGTAACTTAGAGCAATATTTTGAGATACAAATTCAAAGTCTCTTCACTTTATCCTTCTTAAGTATAAAATTATTTAAAAAGTAAAACAACAACAATTAAATCAAAAACAATTAAATCACTAACATGATAAACAATAATACCTTGTGGAGAACTTTGGTGAACAGCTGCTCTGAAACTTAGGTTGCACCAAAAATACCTTAATATTTGGTGAGTTTAAAATTGCAGTCTGGCTGTCGTTATACAGCCACACAAATGCTGTGAATGGTACTTTTACCTTATTTTATTACTTGATCCTAAGTAATGAAACATGTAACGGTTTTTACTTAATAAAAACTTTTAATTTGTCAAGGGTATTTTTAATTTTAGAGTTAGTTAGTACTTTATTAATAAAATCCTAACATTTAAAACATTTAAAAATTAAAAATACTTGTTTAGTGTCTTATGTTTGTTTTAGTGTTACGGCCATATAAACTGTTGCTCATTTAATTGTCGTCGCATGCATTGTGAACACCCCAAGAGATCCCAGGCTAAACGCTTGACACGTCAACGCTTGTACCCTCTGGACATGGATTAGTTAATCTAAAACCTTTCCAACACTATAATAATCAATATTATGATAACAACATTATTAAACTGAGTTCTTGAGTGACTTGCTGTTGTATTCCCTGCAATTTTGTCATAAGCTGAATGGTACTTAAAGTATAAGGTATTGGTAGTTTAGTTTTCTTTCTTTATTAACTTAGGGATATTGAAATGACAAAACCGAAAATTATTCCATTGCAACAACAAGATCTTAAAAACTTCAACTTGCAGAAAAACACCTAATGAAAAGGATTGTAGCGTGCTTGTGCAACCGGCATGGTAGCTTTTAAATAAGATATCACTGAAACTACTCTTACAATCAATAAGTGAAGCCAATCCTGTAGTGCCTGTTCTGTAGGAATGGTGAAAACACCTGTCTAATTATGGTGCTAAATAGTAAATATGTACAATAAGAAATTTTGTTACTATAGTAACTTAGTATTTTCTAGGTGATTGGGCATGAAAACATTAAATATATTTAGAAACATTAACAAAATGACGACAATTTCAGTCGCGTACATGTTATTTTAACACTAATTTGATCATATAATCCTATTTTCAACATTACCAGTTAAAGAGACTGCCGAAGGAAGTCATACATTCAAACTGACGTTGATTGATGGCTCATTTAAAAGCAGTTATAATAATACATCGCCTTACTGTAACAAAACAAAACCCCAGGTGAAATGGTGTTTTTTTAAGTTTGAGAGTTTCTAACAGTCTTGAGGCGTCAGTTCTGTTACAATGAGCCAATCAGGTCAATAATTCTTTGAGCCATTAAAATTTACATCAGCTAGGTTAAACATAATAATTATCACTAAGATCTAAGGCTTCCAGTTTACACCGCGTCACATTAAAATAAAATTACTGCTAGACGTTTTATTTCGCTGTGGAGGTCATCCTCAGTAGCTTGTTGACTGGCTGAGACTGGATTGGCCGGCCGTGGCGTCTTCCTTATGCCCAGTGTGGGGGGTCCTGTCACCCTGATTGTGGGCGGAGCCTGTTGCTCGTTGTCGAACAGGATTGGCTGGCCTAATGGGACTTCTGAAGAACTGGCTGCCAAAGTTTTGATAATTTTATGCTGTCTTCTTTGTTAAAGTTGTCTTCATGCTTAATTATTTCTATGGTTTCTCTAATTTTCCTTGGATAATAGTGTAGAAATTTTGCCAAGACTTTGGTTTTTGTCAAAATCAATCCATACTTTAAATCTTGTAGCTGTGTTCTGCTATTGCCGACTTTCTATGTCTTCTTGTTTCATGTGCCGTATGTGCTCTTGAAGTCGTGTAGAGATTAGCCGTTTCGTTTCTGTATAACTGATGATGACTATCACAGCATAGTCGAAACGTTTTGTGTTAATTAAATACTGTTTTCATTGTGGTTAATCCAAAAGTTTTATTTCAATTTCAGTAAGGGAATTCCTTGCTTGCTGGGTGAATTCCATTTGTGTGTAAGCTAGTGTTGTTAAAACAATATTTTTTTTCTATTTTATTTAAGAATCTATTTAAATTTGCTGTGAGTTTATATTATAATATATGTTGTTTATCTATAAGTTAAACAGAATTAAAGTGAAAACTTAAAAAAAGTTATATACATTTTAAGTTAAGTCAACCCAAATAGGAATTCATAATCATTTAAAATAGTAAAACCCGGTTTTGTTTAATTTATTAAGTTGCAATTTCATGATTAAAGATTTATGCAATCTTCCAACTTACATGGTTTTACAGCTGTGGGAGTTTCAGTTTATGTAAAAACACTTTCATTGTAACAATACAAAGGCATTGTTTTTCCTCAAAACCAACTAGTAGTTTTTTAAATGTTTTGTTTTGTTGTGATTGGTAGCATACAATGTATTAATACTTTTGCTTTAATAATAATTATAGTTAATGTTACTAATTATATGTTTGTACATGCATGACAAATAAATATGATTTGATAGTTTTAACAATAACAAAATATTTCAGTGCTATTCGAACAAGACCTGTTGCTCAGGGTGTGCGCCATAACACCTGAACATTTGCGCCTAAGAATTGCAAAGGATGGGACGCAATTGTGAGTATTGCTCATTAAAATATACCAGGTAAACATTTAGGTAAATATAATCACACAAATTCTATATAATCCTTTCTCTTTAAATGGTGGGGGTATCACCCATTTTAAGTACTGTTACTCAAAGGCCTTCAAATTAAAATATCCTTTATTCAATAAATGTACATGTTGCACAATGAATAGGGTCTTAAGCAATTTGAACAGTAGAAATAAAACAAAATTGTATAAACTATCCTAACAGTAATTAGAGCATATATTTTGAGATACAAATTCAAAGTCTCTTCACTTTATCCTTCTTAAGTATAAAATTATTTAAAAGTAAAACAACAACAATTAAATCAAAAACAATTAAATCACTAACATGATAAACGTAATACCTTGTGGAGAACTTTGGTGAACAGCTGCTCTGAAACTTAGGTTGCACCAAAAATACCTTAATATTTGGTGAGTTTAAAATTGCAGTCTGGCTGTCGTTATACAGCCACACAAATGCTGTGAATGGTATTATTGCCCTTATTTTATTACTTGATCCTAAGTAATGAAACATGTAACGGTTTTACTTAATAAAACTTTTAATTTGTCAAGGGTATTTTAATTTTAGAGTTAGTTAGTACTTATTAATAAAAATCCCAAAGATACTAACATTTAAAAATTTAAAATACTTGTTTAGTGTCTTATGTTTGTTTTAGTGTTACGGCCATATAAACTGTTGCTCATTTAATTGTCGTCGCATGCATTGTGAACATCCCAAGAGATCCCAGGCTAAACGCTTGACACGTCAACGCTTGTACCCTCTGGACATGGATTAGTTAATCTAAAACTTTTCCAACACTATAATAATCCAATATTATGATAACCCAACATTATTAAACTGAGTTCTTGAGTGACTTGCGCTGTTGTATTCCCTGCAATTTTGTCCTAGCTGAATGGTACTTAAAGTATAAGGTATTGGTAGTTTAGTTTTCTTTCTTTATTAACTTAGGGATATTGAAATGACAAAACCGAAAATTATTCCATTGCAACAACAAGATCTTAAAAAAACTTCAACTTGCAGAAAAACACCTAATGAAAGGATTGTAGCGTGCTTGTGCAACCGGCATGGTAGCTTTTAAATAAGATATCACTGAAACTACTCTTACAATCAATAAGTGAAGCCAATCCTGTAGTGCCCTGTTCTGTAGGAATGGTGAAAACACCTGTCTAATTATGGTGCTAAATAGTAAATATGTACAATAAGAAATTTTGTTACTATAGTAACTTAGTATTTTCTAGGTGATTGGGCATGAAAACATTAAATATATTTAGAAACATTAACAAAATGACGACAATTTCACAATCGCGTACATGTTATTTTAACACTAATTTGATCATATAATCCTATTTTTCAACATTACCAGTTAAGAGACTGCCGAAGGAAGTCATACATTTTCAAACTGACGTTGATTGATGGCTCATTTTAAAAAGCTTAGTTATAATAATACATCGCCCTTACTTGTAACAAAACAAAACCCCAGGTGAAATGGTGTTTTTTTTTTAAGTTTGAGAGTTTCTAACAGTCTTGAGTCTTGAGGCGTCAGTTCAGTTACAATGAGCCGATCAAGGTCCATAATTCTTTTGAGCCATTAAAATTTACATCAATTAGCTAGGTTAAACATAATAATTATATAGAGGCATACAAATACGAGGGGGTACCCAAAAATAACGGGAATTTCACTATAAAAACCATATTATATTTCTTTTACTAATTTACATGTATACCTTCAGTATACTCCCCATTTAGTGAAATGCATTTGTTCATTTGATGCTCCCATGGTTTTAAGCACCCCTCATACCCCTTAGTCTGAATGGCTGCACGCTCCATCCTCGTTTGCCTTTTCACTCCTTCATTTTCGTCATAACGGTGATCTTTTATGTAATTTTTCACTATGGGGAACATAAAAAAGTCGCGTGGGACAAGATTTGGCGAGTATGGGTGGTGGGGAAGGGTGGTCGTGCTGGTATTGGCCAAAACTAGCGCACTGAAATGGCTACATGGGCAGGCACATTGCATGATGAAAGAACCAGCCTTCATATCGCCAAAATTTAGGTATGGAGGGTGTTGAAATTCGCTAAACTGAATTTTAACACACTCCAGAAAGCAAAGAAGCATTCCCAATGGTCCTCCGACGATCGTCTTGCAATATTGACGGTTTTCGCTGAACAATTTCACCAGTCCGAGAATTTGAAGGTCGTCCAGGACGAGGCTTGTCTTCAATCGACATGGCGCCATCTTGAATTTGGGAAAATACTCTTTTCACTCTGGTTTTGCTCAAAACATCGTCTTTGTAAGCTTGTTTAATAATTGCAACAGTTTCTGACGCGTTCTCACTGAGAAAAGAGCAAAAAACTCACTGCTGAACTTTGTCCATTTAATTAAACCATCAAAACAAAACGAGGCAGAACAAAAACTACTTTTAGAAAAACGCACACAGCTCCTTTTCACAGCCTCTCAGACTGGCCACACCAAGTGCACTGAACTCAGGAAGAGTTGGGCTTTCGTCCCCTATCGGCCAAAATGTGAACTATGCGCCCCTCACCTCGCCATCGACCAATTCCCGATACTTTTGGGTACCCTCTCGTACAAGGTCAAGGGTGGAAACCTCAAAACTAGCATAATCATATTCTTTATTAAAACCCTCAAAACAATCTCAAGAACCCGTGTATTTGTTGCGTATTTTGCGTAATAAAACTTGTTCCTATTATATTACATATTAGAACACCACCATAGGCGACACTATTTGCCATATTGTGGACTAAAATTTAAGAGTTGTTATATAATCTTTATTCACGTTAAAAAAATGTTGAGTCGGTGCTGCTTCTTCTTTGATAATGAAAGCAGCACCGACTTCAATATTTTTAACGTGAACAAAATTATAAACCTTTTTAGTCCACAATATGTGATAGTGTGCATATGGTTTGAAATATGTATTCTATATGTAGCCCTATTAGCAAATTAATATTTATTATATTGGTTACCATGAAATGAGTACAGGTGTAATATATTACTGTAGTGTAATGTATAAATTATTGTCTGTATGCGTTAAACACCAGAAACTCTTTTTTTTAATGTAGCATGTAAAGCAATACAGAATTGCATTACCCAATTATTTCAAACTTTTTATATCATTTTACTGTAGGGTTGTTTTTGAAGTAGTTTCATTTTTTGTGTTAAAAGGTTACTATTTAGAGCCTGCTTTGGTTTTTTGCAATTTGTTTTGAGGATGTTATATGGACATAAAATGTAGCTAAGGACACACTGCGTTATTATCGTAACCCACAGTTTCAGCCAATTTTGACTTATAAGCTGTCCAAAATGCCAAAACCATTTTCAGAGCCCATTTTGGTACATTGCCACTTGTTTTGTGGATATTCAGATATATCTACAGACACACTGCGTGATGAGCTTAACCCTTAAACGAAGGTTTACCGCCATAGATTCAGCCGATTTTTAGTTATAAGCGGTCCAATATGCCTTAACAACGTTACAGACAGACAAACAGGATTTTGATGCCAGTTTCGGTGCTTGCATATAAACACTAAAACCAATGGATTCATTGCAATGTACAGACAAAAGTCGTACTTTATTTAAATAGAAGATAAGTGTTAGCTACCTTGTGAGAGTCATAGTTACTCCCGTCGTTCCGCCCGTTTTTAGAGCCCGCTTTGGGTTTTTGTATTTTGATTTGAGGATGTTATATGGATTTAAAATGTATCTAAGGACACATTGCGTTAATATTGTAACCCTCAAATAAAGTTTCACTACCATAGCTTCAGCCGATTTTCAGATATAAACGGTCCAATATGCCTTAAAAACGTGTTCAGTGCCCACTTTGGTCCCTCGCCATTTATTTTGTGGGTGTTGTATGGGTATAAAATTAGCATGGGACACACTGTCATGGGCTTAACCCTTAAACGAAGTTTCACTACCATATAGCTTCAGCCGATTCTCAGTTATAAGCAGTCCAATATACCTTAAAAACGTTACAGACAGACAGGATTTTTGACGCCAGTGTCGGTTTTGGCAGAGTATATAAACAACAAATAACCAAAAACCGATGGATTCATTGCAATGTACAGACAAAAGTCTTACTTTATTTATTTGTTTAGTCAATTTTATCAAGTAAAGTAATAATTAAACTTTAATTTTTGTTCAACGCGAAACGAGTTTTAGAGGGCTTATGTAAAATTTCTTATCCTAAAGTAACATAATATTTTTAAACCAATATAAATAATGAAATTCATACAACAACTTTATAACGAGTTATCTTGTACGTTATCACGCGCTCACGGAGGTTTCCTCCGGGTAAATACTAGGTTTGAGATGAGCAATTGATTATCTTCTGTAGATTGATTATAGATACTCTTATGGGTAGACCACAATTACACTTAAACCACAAGGAAACCTCCGTGAAGCACCCGATGGTGGGTTGACGTTTAAAAGAAATATTTTAGCTGTTTTGGGCGAGCTGAGGAGGGATAATACTCTAGGTAGAAACACATGCGATTTAAGAAGCACGCTAAAACTATATACTGTACAACGTTTACAGGAACAGTTTCTCAAAATAATAAACCACGTTTTCATTTATGCGATAGTTCGTTCTATAAGCATCCCAAGATGCACAGATTCATACGTATGAACAATCACCCTGGACATTAAACAGGAATCATGCAGTTGATTTTGGTATAAACGTGCTGTCTAAACTACTTAATGAGAAGCTACGCTTTCTGGAAACATCAGTGATGCCGCGGCAGTAATGGAGCACATCAAGTGTACTAATGCTTGAAGCTGGGTTATCTGTAAGCTAAAGCACTAAGGTACACGATGAAAAAAGAAGACAAAAATTAATGTGTATAAGAAAATGCTATTATTTTGTAAGACTGTATTAAATATTAGGTTTTAACATAGGATGATGCCCGTACACAATGTTATTTTCAGACAGTTGACAAAGACTTCATTTAATATTCAAATTGTAAATTATGGCAAGTCTTTTAACGGTACCTGCTATTTCATAAGATTTGTCATATGTAAATTGTGAAATAAAATCACTGTATTTTGTGACATCCGCTGGTTATATTTTAAACTGCATTATAGTTTGTATGGTCAAATTTAAAATATAATTAGTGGATTTACAAAATATAATAAATGCATTCCACATTAAACAATCCCAAAAGTGAATGGCTCTGCAATCAGCAATATACATAAAGTACTTTAACTGACGGGTTGGTTGTAGGTAGCTCAAGGTTGTAAAGCAAGCAATCTCTTTGTACATGCACTACAAAGGGTATCAAGAATATTAAACAGTATTCGTAAAACGTAAATAGTCTTGCGTTGCATTAAATACAATCTTGTACGGTAACAAAACAACGGTTTTGTTGTACGGTAATGAAACAAATTTGGCCGCAGAAGCATTCTATAATATAAACGAGTTTATGGCACACGACTGGGGCTCCGCGTAAACAGACCACGGACCAAGGGGCTAGAGTGGATCAAATTCGAGTGAATGAGAATGGATGAATGCAAATACTGTATGTTTGAATGGGATTTTGATGTGTATTAATGCAAAATTTAAGATACTTAATACTTTTGACGGTTGTATGACATGTATTTATTTAACGTTTCATAACTATTTAACAAAGAATAATATGGTTCTATGCAGTTTAATTTTTAAATTGATAGTTGTATATGCCATAAAATAATATAACATACTATCCTGTGAAATATAACGATTGTTTTGTATCTCTGCCAAAGGAATAAAAAATGACAACCCATTTAATGGAGTTTCACTGTACAAAGAACTTT
The DNA here is from genome assembly GCA_018831715.1 of Matsumurasca onukii. Lineage (NCBI taxonomy): Eukaryota > Metazoa > Arthropoda > Insecta > Hemiptera > Cicadellidae > Matsumurasca > Matsumurasca onukii. Next base: position 33,438,764 of record CM032064.1, read on the forward strand.
GCTTGAAAAAGCTTCTCCGCTCAATGGTATGGTACATAATTTCAAATGCTGTAGTTCATTTACTTGTTTCATCCTTATTATTAGGAATCGTCGGACGTACTAAACCAAACCTTGCGACATTTCTTCAATAGAAACTTTTACAATTATCTCATAACTGAGGCCTAATACCTAGGCTACACCAGAAGTATTAAGTATAAAATTGTAGGCAATTTCCAGCAAATAATTACATAACCCTGGTAAATAGTGCCATTTGTTGACCGTTTTACTTGAGCACTGTGTTTCTTTAAACTGTTGCAATTTTCACTTCTCGTTTGGTTTTAATGTCCTATTGTAAAGATTTAATGGTTTTTGCAACTTCGGTCGCTGAATTGACTGTTGACTAGGCGAGTTATAGGGCTACGTGTTCACCAGTATACTATGTGCAAGGTTTTGCTCAGAGTAGAATAATGAAGCTTGCGTGCGATTATACTTTCAGCGAGTCGAGCTGTGTGTGTTGTGGTGGTGGGAGGGGGCAGCGGTGGCGTACTCTAGCCTCTAATCTACGGGGCGGAGTGCGGACCGTTCCGCGGTTTAGTTTAATAGTCTTTGTAAATAAACCTCTCCACCGCGAGTAACACGAACGAAACGAGGCTTTATACATTCTATGTGATGAAGGTTTTTGAGAATACCAAATTTATATTAATGAAGTTTCCAAAATTAGCGTTCTCGGCATCTAGAACCTTATTTTGATTATATATTTAATATGTAAAACCTCAACGTCGGTAGTTATCGAACGAGTACTCTGAAAATAATACAGCAACTTCAACTAATCGCCACCAGGCTCAACAGGTGATAACTGTCAACTGTCAAGTGTAGATGATCACATCGACCGTAGTTCCCCTTAGTCGTTCTCTCGCTGATTTTAGTGAAATCACTCAATTTGTTAAATATGCCGAGTATTTTAAAAGTCCCGGATGGATAGACTCAGATTAGAATAATCCCTTTTTATAACAAAAAATGTAGTGTTCCGTTTCATGCTTATATTATTTTTATCCTAATTATATTCACTATTTCATTCCAAAGACTTTCTTGTTACCTCTGATACTACCTACCTATTAATGTCTTAAGTCACCTAATTATACAAATAAACATATTTACGACAGCGGACAATAAAGGAAGCTGTGTGGTCCTGCGCGGAAGAAAATGTTTAGAAGAATTCCCTTCAACATCTGAACGACATTCACCCGAACATCAAGTCACCATTAAAGCGGAAACCGACACGAAGTTGCCATTTCTGATGTTCTTACTACAACAAGAAGATGGAACTGACATTAAGTGTATAGAAAGCCTACACAATAAACAAATATTTTAGAAACGCCCAATCACACCATCATCCAGTACAGAAGAACGGGGTTTGAACACCACAAACACTGTCCCACAGCATCATGGTTAATTCTGAATGGCAAAAGAAAATATTGGCGAAACACTGCAAGAAAATTTTGGTAATACAACGACATCAAAATCAACAAGCCAGCACCATTAGATTGCGGAAGAACGAGCTTCAGCTGCCATCCAGCGGCAGACAAAGAATGTTCCAACGAACGTAGCTTCCTAATGCATGCAGAAGTAAATTGCCAGATAAGGTTGGAAGGAAATTCTTAAAACATACTATCCAAACCATTTTGAAGCTGTGGCCAAAATCAGGAACTGTTTACTGTCCAGAAAGACAACATTCATCTCTTTACACACCTTTGGAGTTTATGAAATAACCCGGAAGCCAGCTCCGTCTATTTATGAAACGGAAACTTCTAATCTCTACCGACTTCAAGAGCATGAAACAAGAATATAGAAAAGTCGCAACAAGAACACAGCTACAAGACAAGTATGAATTGACTTTGGACAAAACCAAAGTCTGGCAAAAATTTCACACTTTTGTCCAAGGAAAATTTCAGAAACCATAGAAATAATTAAGCACAACTTGTAACAATTTGAAGACAGCATAAATTATCAAAAAACTGGCGTTGTCTTTCAGTAAGTCCCATTGAAGCCAGCCAATTAACGACAACGAGCATGTTCCGCCCAATTCTGGCCAATCAGTGACAGACCCCCCAACACCACAGCAGGAAGACGCCACGGCCGTGGCCAATCCAGTCTCAGCGAAACGTCGCTACTGCAGGATGACTCTCGTGCGAGGTCGAAACGTCCTGTAATTTTATTTTAACTGTGACGTGGTGTAAACCGAAGTCTTAGGATCTTTAGTATGGATTAATCGTCAAAAGCTAGGTGAACATAATAATTATACGAGAGGCATAATTACAGGGTACGGCTAAAAACAATGGATTTCACCTATAAAAACATAATTCTTTTATTACTGTATACCTTGTGTATAAATTCCCATTTAGGTGAAATGCATTTGTTCATTGATGCTCCCATGGTTTCCAAGCACCCCCATTCTTTAGTCTGAAATGGCTGCACGCTGCCATCCTTTGCTTTTCTCGCCTTTCAATTTCTTCAGTATGCACCGTATATCTTTAATTTCACAGGCAATAAAAGTCTGCGTGAAGATTAAATATTTGCGACTATGGTGGTGGAAGTGTCGCTGGTATTGGCTTCACTAAAATCCATTTGCACTGGAAATGCTGACATGGGTGCACATTGCACCGCGAGCGAGAACCAGCCTATCGCTATGCAAAATAGGTATGGAGGATCGAAATTGGTAAACTGGTTCTTGTCAGTACCCAGGAAAGCAAAGCATTCCCGAGTTTCAGTCTCCGGGACGATCGTCTTGCATTATTGATCGGTTTTTCGCTGGAAGGTTCACCAGTCCGAGAATTTTAGTGTCCAGGAATTGGTTGCCTTCAACGGACAGGAGCGCCGTCTTGAATTTGGGATAATACTCAATTTCAGGAACATCGTTTTGTTCAGCCCGTAAGTTTGTTAATAATGCGGTAATAGTTTTGATGTGCGGTTCTCACTGGAGAAAAGAGCAAAACCAATGCTGAACTTTGTAACCATTTAATTAAACCATCAAAACAAAAACGAGGCAGAACAAAACTACTTTTGTAAAAACGCACACAGCTCCTTTCACAGTTCTCAACTGGCTGCCACCTGCCAGAACTGCATAAAGAGTTGGTTTGTCCCCATCGGCAAATAAACTATGTGCCCTCACCTCGTGATGACCAATTCCCGATACTTTTAACCCTCTCTACAAGGTCAGTGTGAAAACTTCAAAACTAGCATAACTATATCATATTCCTTTATTAAAACCCTCAAACAATCTCAGAACCCGTGTATTTGTTATATTTTGCGTAATAAAACTTGTTCCTATTATATTTACATATTAGGGAATTCACCATTTATAGGCGTTAAGATTATGCCATGACATTGTACTAAAGTTTTGTTAGTAATCTTTACCACGTTAAAAATGTTGAGTCAAAAGCTTTTTGATAATAATTGCTTCAGCAGCACCGACTTCAATATTTTTAACGTGAACAAAGACATTATAAATCCTCACTCAGTCCACAATATGCGGTACAGTAAAAGCCAATGATGCCTTGAAGAATTTCATAGGCCTATTAGCAATTATTATTAATATTTATATTGGTGCCGCTGAAATGAGCACAGGTGTAATACATTACTGTAGTATGGTAATGTATAAATTATTGTCTGTATAGTTTAAACACCCGAAACTCTTTCTTTTAAATGTAGCATTGTAAAGTGTACAGAACCAAATTAGTCGAGCCTCTTCAAACTTTTAAGTATCATTTCCACTGTAGGTTGTTTTTGAAGTAGTTTCACTTTTAGAAGTTTTAAAGGTTACTATTAGAGTTTGTTTGGTTTTTTGCAATTTGTTTTGAGGATGTATATGGATATAAATGTAGTTAAGGACACACTGCGTTAATATCGTAACCTACATTCAGCTAATTTTGATTTATAAGCTGTCCAAAGTTGAAACCATTTTCGAGCCCATTCTTTGGTACATTGCCACTTGTTTGTGGATATTCGTGAGTCTACAGACACATTGCGTATGAGACTGAGCTTAACCCTTTAAACGAAGGTTTACTCGCCATAGATTCAGCCAGATTTTTAGTTATAAGTGGTTCAATATGCCTTAACAACGCGTTACAGACAAACAGTAGGATTTTGATAGTTTCGGTGTTTTATATAAACACTAAACCAATGGATTCATTGCAATGTACACAAAAGTCGTACTTTATTTAAATAGGTGAGAAAGTGTAATACCTTTGTGGAGAGAGTCAAGTTACCCTGTAATTCCTGTTTACATTTTTAGTAAGCCCGCTTTGGGTTTTGTATTTGGATTTGAGGAAATGGATTTATCTGGGTCCGTGTTTTGTTTATTGGTAGACCAACTGCAAATTAAAGCCACTTTAATCATAACATAAGGTGTGTCTAAAAGAATCATCCGATTTCAAAAGATTGTAACTATTTATTCATTGACCCTATTTGCACAACAAAATAACCCGTAGAAATCGTAATTTCAGAGTTTTTAGTTACGCGTAAGTTCACGGATAGCAATTAGCTTGATACTGACGCCACTCACACGGGTTATTGTTAAAGTGGTGCAATCCCTTAAAACCAGACGGTTCAAGTTAATATATAAGGTCAACTGTGTAATCACGGTACAGGTAAACTTAACTCTCTAAGAAAATTAAAAATATAACAGTTTAAAATTATTTTAACTATAAAATTATTAAGTTTAATTTAAATACTTTGAACTCTTTTCTACAACTGGCGATGTCTACCACAAAGTAGACGAAACGTTTTGTTTTCGTACAATTAAAATATTTTAATGGTTAGCTTCAAAAAAAGATTTTGTTATCATAACCAACCACTCAAGCTTAAAATTGAAAATACTTAAACGCTTTAGTGGCTTTCTCAAAAGTGTAATCTAGTTCCTCCGGTTCACACCTCGTCAAAACAGCATAATTATTAGCCTAAAATATTTCGGCCTCGCTTTCTCAGCCATCAATGACCGAAGATGGTACTTCACAGCGAGACCGAAATAGTGCAAGCGAAAAATTATGATATTTCGACGCGATGTGAACCGAAAGAAATAGATTATAGTTTACGGTAAAATTAACTTCGTATCCCGAAATTTACAAGGAGAGTTTTAGTATCGAGTATTCCGTTCAATGAATGTACAAAACTTGTTAAAAATGTATACTCATAGAATTTAATAATACAAACTACACACACACAAGGGAGGAGACGGAAATGACAGCAAATATGAAATGACGATATCGCTGGAACAGCTTTCCTGAGGGATACAGTCCCTGGTGGCCGGAACATCTTAGTATTGTTTATGTTTACGTTATCAAACATGAAAACTGGGCTTTCAAACCGTCTCTAGGAGCCCAGGCCACTTCTAGGTAATCTGTGTCATCAATCATCAGTATGACACGCGTGGTAGAGGCGGGAAGGACATACTCTAGGAGCCCAGGCCACTTCTAGGTAATCTGTGTCATCAATCATCAGTATGACACGCGTGGTAGAGGCGGGAAGGACATACTCTAGGAGCCCAGGCCACTTCTAGGTAATCTGTGTCATCAATCATCAGTATGACACGCGTGGTAGAGGCGGAAGGACATACTCTAGGAGCCCAGGCCACTTCTAGGTAATCTGTGTCAATCATCAGTATGACACGCGTGGTAGAGGCGGGAAGGACATACTCTAGGAGCCCAGGCCACTTCTAGGTAATCTGTGTCATCAATCATCAGTATGACACGCGTGGTAGAGGCGGGAAGGACATACTCTAGGAGCCCAGGCCACTTCTAGGTAATCTGTGTCATCAATCATCAGTATGACACGCGTGGTAGAGGCGGAAGGACATACTCTAGGAGCCCAGGCCACTTCTAGGTAATCTGTGTCATCAATCATCAGTATGACACGCGTGGTAGAGGCGGAAGGACATACTCTAGGAGCCCAGGCCACTTCTAGGTAATCTGTGTCATCAATCATCAGTATGACACGCGTGGTAGAGGCGGGAAGGACATACTCTAGGAGCCCAGGCCACTTCTAGGTAATCTGTGTCATCAATCATCAGTATGACACGCGTGGTAGAGGCGGAAGGACATACTCTAGGAGCCCAGGCCACTTCTAGGTAATCTGTGTCATCAATCATCAGTATGACACGCGTGGTAGAGGCGGGAAGGACATACTCTAGGAGCCCAGGCCACTTCTAGGTAATCTGTGTCATCAATCATCAGTATGACACGTGGTAGAGGCAGGAAGGACATACTCTAGGAGCCCAGGCCACTTCTAGGTAATCTGTGTCATCAATCATCAGTATGACGCGTGGTAGAAGGCAGGAAGGACATACTCTAGGAGCCCAGGCCACTTCTAGGTAATCTGTGTCATCAATCATCAGTATGACACGTGGTAGAGGCGGGAAGGACATACTCTAGGAGCCCAGGCCACTTCTAGGTAATCTGTCATCAATCATCAGTATGACACGCGTGGTAGAGGCAGGAAGGACATACTCTAGGAGCCCAGGCCACTTCTAGGTAATCTGTGTCATCAATCATCAGTATGACACGCGTGGTAGAGGCGGGAAGGACATACTCTAAGACCCAGGCCACTTCTAGGTAATCTGTGTCATCAATCATCAGTATGACACGCGTGGTAGAGGCGGGAAGGACATACTCACACAGATGTTTCGCACAGATTAAGCTAGATTGTACTCGTATTAACTTTTTAATAAGCAACCTGAGGATATTAGGAATTAGTGTATAATTGGTTGCTAGGCAATCCTTTTTTAATTTTATTTATTTATTTATTCACGGTAAACACCATTTTTACAATGTAAATGCAATACAGAGACAAATAGTCTCGAGCTGAAAAAAAGAAAAAGAAAACAACAAACAAGCACGTGTAATATGAAAATTGTAATTTTTGTTGTTGTAAAATTGTAACTTTTTACCAAGTCAAAGAATTTTTATAGTCTAAAGAGTAAACATATAGTTTAATAATTCATGAATTATTTTTATTATTATCATAATCATTTTTAAAGTTACTCATTACTTTTAAGACGTGATAGTTAGTTTTGTTATGACGTATCCTATTTCTGTGAAATAGCGATAGGATAATGTATTCTTTTTCTTAGCTTAAAAAGGAATTAGGAGTACTTTGGGAACTTTAAGAGTATGGGAAATTATTTCTTTCAACATCAGCTGTTATAGTCTGGCTGCTAGTTTTCATTATCTTACAGCACAGTAACGGTGGGTTGGTTTTAAATTCATGTTAAGAAGTTCCATGCAGCGTAGTTTTGTGAATCAATTCAAGTTCGATTTCAATTTTTATTTGACATTTTATTTTTATTCTTTGTAGTACTGCAATCCCAATTTCTTGAACTGAGGACACAAACGTCTTGACATATTTCATACAAGTAAAGAAAACTGTTATAGTTGAGATTGTTTTTAAAAAGAAAAATGAGCAACAACTTATATTAGTGCATTTTAATTTGTTTCAAACTAAAATCAAAGGCCCTGATTAAAAACAAAGGGGTTTCCCCATAACACATCTAAAGTAGGTTGCAATTACCAGAAGTGTCAATGACAATTGAAATTGTCCATTCATTGCTTACATCCGGATCTCTCTCAGGTACACATGCTATTGCATTCAATCTCTCCCTTTCATTCGAGTTGTTTCCCTGCAGTTGATTGGGGAGTCAATCAAACCAATGTCGTTATCCCAATCGTACCATACTTGCTACTTGCCTGTACCGATGATTGCTTCACTGTGAATGCAAGTTGCGACCAGTGTTCAACAATCAGCTTATTACGGGCTTATATACCCACTTGGTTTGAGGAACCTATTTGGGGCCACGAAATTAAAAAACTCTTTTTATTCCAATTACAAAAAAATGGCTGAGAGAATGGGGGTTTCACTGGTTTCGCGCCAATCCTGTAGGGATGTGCTTCGCCCAGCGAACACTGAATAATACACTGTATTCATTGGTTTCGGCGGGCGCACATTTTAACGCTCCCGTCGATCTACGTCTTTGAAACCTTGACATTTGTAAAGCAGAACTTTTCGAGTTTCATTTTTTCATCAAAAACACATTATTCTTTGCGCCATTCAAACAAATTATCAATTCCTTAACACTCGACATCTTTTTTTCAAAAATCATACGGTTTATAACGGAATAAACCTTTTCAACAAACTTCCACTTCATCTCAGGTTGGAATCGGACTCTGTGAATTTCGAAAGGACCTCAAAAGTATTTTGGTCGATCTTGCCTGCTACAGCAGTCGGGACTTCTTAGCAAACTAGCACACTAGCACACGAATGTATATAAATGTAAAAAGGCTAGAAATATAAATATATTATCAATAATTTGTCAAGGAACTGTTAAATTTGTTACTACAAATAATCAAAGGAGTAAATTGTTTTATTGTTAAGAAAATTACTATGTATGACTTGGCCAATGCATGTAAATTGTTAATCTGGCTCAATAAATAGTTTGAGTTTTGAGTTTGAATCAGGTAACACGCGTTTTGGGTGCTTCACACAGTGGGGGCATTTTGATATCTTCTAGTTCTGCCAAACTGAAAGCATATTTTAAGGGTTTCGTGTCGTGTTCTTTTTGTAAAACAGTCAATTAATTTTATTTATTGTAAATTTTAAGTTAATTATGAACTCGAGCTTATACAGGGTGATTCTAAAATAGGGTGCCAAGTTTCAGGGGTGGTTCCTTATACAAAAACAATGAAAAGTTCCTATAAACATGGGTCCTAAAATTCTTCGTTACCCCGGTAGCCGCCATTTTGTATTTTTACTTAAAACTTTATATCTCCAGAACGGTTTGACCGATTGCATTCAAACTTGGTATGGTGTTTATGTGTCACAAGGTCAATTTAAGAAAACCCATTATTTTATAAAACCTTACAGAAAAAGTATGGTAGTTGTTTAAATTTTTCAAATTAAAATACCATAAAAAGTTGAAATACCAATTCATAAGAATAAAAAAGTTGTATTTTTTATTTTACATAAAGATACAAACTCATTTTTCCGAATTTCAGATTAATATGTTCACTTTTTGAGTCCTTTTACAAATGGTACATTAGCAGCTGATCTTTGATGTTCACATCTAAGGTGTACAAGTTGCACCTGTCAAACAGGTGAATAATATTTACAGTCAGCTGATCCAAAAGTGAGATTTATTACCGCATTAGGTTTAAAAACAGCTGTTTTCAATTTTAATTGTTAACCAGCTGATAGCTAAAAGTATTTGCAAAGTTAATATTTGACAACCGATAAATTGTTTTACGCTTTCTTGATTGATTTTATTTTATTGTGACTTTTTGTTAAAATGGTTCAGTATACGTATCAAGAACAAGCGGGTATGATATTTATGAATGGGCGCGCCAATGGAGTTGGCCAAGAGGCAGCGCGATTGTATTTGCTGGATTTTCCTAACAGACAACAACCAAACCATCATACTTTTGCTTCCCTTTTTCGAAAGCTTGGTGAGACTGGGAATCTGCAAGTTAAAACAGAAAACCGAGGAATACCACAATACATGAGAACAATCTATCTGGAGGAAAATATTCTAAATCGTATACTGAACCATTTAAACAAAAAGTCACAATAACCTAAAATCAATCAAGAAAGCGTAAAACAATTTATGGGTTAATAAATATTAACTTTGCAAATACTTTAGCTATCAGCTGGTTAACAATTAAAATTGAAAACAGCTGTTTTTAAACCTAATGCGGTAATAGTTCTCACTTTTGGATCAGCTGACTGTAAATTAATTTATTTAACTTATAAATTGTTCGATGTTATTGTAGATATCTACTATTTTTGTATATGTATGCACGTGTGATGTATTGCACCCTTAATGTTACCCATAACTACCCTGAAAATAAACCTTCTCATAAAAAAGAAAAAAAGTAAAAAAAAGAGATAGTAGGGGTAGATTGGAAGACATGACACTGTGTATGTAATAGTTTGTATATCGTAGGCTACTCTTTTCATCAAAATTAATATTTTCCATATTATGCTAATGTATAAAAAGGTGTACACCGTTGATAAATAAATATTATTCACCTGTTTGACTGGTGTAACTTGTACACCTTAGACGTGAACATCAAAGATCAACTGGTAATGTACCAGTTGTAAAAGGACGCAAAAGTGAAAATATCAATGTAAAATTCGGAAAAATGAGTTTGTATCTTTATGTAAAATAAAAAATACAACTTTTTTATTTTATAAATTTTTTGTATTATGCGCCATTTTCATGGTATTTCAATTTGAAAAATTTAAACAGCTGCCATACTTTTTCTGTAAGGTTTTATGAAACAATTAGTTTTTCTTAAATTGACCTTGTGACACATAAACACCAAGTTTGAATGCAATCGGTCAAACCGTTCTAGAGATTAAAGTTTTTAAGTAAAACATACAAAATGGTGGCTACCGGGGTAACGAAGAATTTTAGGACCCTTGTTTATAGGAACTTTTTTCATTGTTTTTGCATAAGGAACCCACCCCTGAAATTTGGCGCCCTATTTTAGAATCACCCTGTATATAAACACTGGGATATTAGGGGAATTATTGGAATGAATGAAGTGATATTGTGTGTTTGAAAGGGATCTCGGTGGCAGAATGAATGAAATGTTCTAGGTTAATATGATGACGACTACGAAACATTGATCAATACATTTACATTTTTACATGCAACAATCTATTTATTTATAGATAAGTTGACCCAAAGTCAAGAATGCTCTCTGCAAACCTCAAAAAGTGAATGTGAGCGTGAAGGTTAATGAGAAGTCTTCCTTTATAAAACGAGCTGTTTTGACGTTGAAACCCTTAACGAAAGGTTGATATAGTTCATAGGCTTGGTTTTTGGGTGCAATATTTTCCTGTTTTTAAATAATCTTAAAATTAAGGACTGCGCGATAGGGTTTGAATAGAAAGTGTTTACCGCGCTTATTTATCTCTACTGTTGTCGAATCTCGAACTAGTAGGCGGGGAAACTCAACTCCACGCCACACCCTTCAGATTTATGTAACATTTTATTAATTTTAAGAGCTAAAGTAAGTTGAAATGTGAGAAGTATTTTAGCAATTCAAAAGTTAAGGTTCTTTGTTGGAATATATTTCTTTTTAGGACACCCGGTGAATTACCACATCAACTTGACGTTTTCAACATTCAATTAATTGACGATTATCCAAATCTGTTCTGTCCTGTGGTGTTTTACAAAATCTGGAAATACCATTTATACCTCAAGATGTCCAATCTTTGACACGGGGCTTTCTAAGCTCTTACTTACGGACTTATGTCAGATCGACTTAAAGTCTTCCGCTTGTATTTCCACGGTGACAGTTTTACTGAAACGGTATAGGTTTAGGAAATTTCTTACGTGCTGAGGAAACTTCCACTTAATTTCACCTGAGCACATTTTCAAATTTACATTGTTGTCTTTTGTTTCATTTTCATCTACAGAGAGCATTGAACACAAAACTATAAGATTTATGAGTAGCCAAATTAGATTACCTAGATTAATTAACTTTCAAAAGTTCCACGCCCAGGCATCTTCAATGGAGAAAACTATGCTTTAAAACCATTGCCTTTTCCAAAATCTTTGGGTTTAAGTGGTTAGTAACAGACAATTTGATACAACTCATCTGATCTGTACCAGTCTGATCTTTAAAGGTTTTCTTTTCACACCTTCTTTTAAGTACAAATCAAACACTTTCAGGTATAAAACATACGAGTACAATGTGTTTTAAAACTCCTTAGGCATTCGCGGCCGATGTAAAAATTATAATCTAGTTCTTCCGGTTCACACCGCGTCAAAACTTCATAATTAGCCTGAGATATTTCGGTCTCGGTGTGGAGTACCATCCTCAGTCACTGTTTCAACCAATCAGCGATTGAAGATGGTACTCCACCGCGATACTCGAAATAATGATGTTTGTTTACAATAATAACTTGAGCAACTAGAGCATAATGTGTTTTTAAGTTAATAAGGTAAACAAACCTTTCTGGGAAACAACTCAACATATGTGAACAAAAACGTAAAAGTTGGTTTCGCCATCTCATTGCTTTTAGAGTATTAGCCATTAATTATTACTTTTTTAGGCCGGGGTTTCATCCATTGCATTCTCAACTCCTCTGATTTGTATTTTATAACTTTCAGTACTGTGTTTTTTATCTTCATTAAAAGTGAGTGATACGCATTGGTAGAGGCGCCTTTTAGTCTCTTGGCAAAGGTAAAAACAAGGCAAAGTTAGGACTACGAAGTCTTCTCTACCACTCAACCTCGACATTTACCTAGCGTTACCGCATAATCACTTAGTGGTGACTGCGGGGGTGGAAGTATTTTAGAGCGGCGAGAAGAGTTTGATGATTTGATTACTAAGAAAGAAATAATTAGCGTAAATTAGAGGTTTAATGTCACAAGTGTATTTGACTACGAACAAATGTTTAGAACCTTTGTACTGAGGTAATGATTTTTAACCCTGTAAAAGCTTCGCGTGAAGGGTAATTTTCATTCATTTAACAAAAGGTTAAAACAAGAACATTTCCTTTAACTGGTGTTTAAATATTACCCTTGTTTAGATTAACTCTATAACTTAATAAAGCTAAACAAGGAATTATAATTATAACCCCTGGATTACCCTTTGACTTTCAAACTTAAATTTGAACTTTGCATTTATTTAGATGAAAGTGCACAAAATTAAACGTAATTCCTGTAACAAAACATTTCGATCAAGTTTATAATCGGTTTTACTAACTTCTGTATTAAAAGATTTACAGGTTGTTCTAAAAGCTTTTATAATGCAGTACTTTTTGAGGTCACCATAATTGTTTGATAATTCAAATGTTTTGGTTGGAAATATAAACCGAACATGTACATTACAAAGTTAGTTTCGTGTACTCTAAACATACAGCTAGTAGAGACTGAAATCTCAGTTGCAGAGTAATTGGTAAATTGTATTTCTTGAGTTAGGTTAGGCCTTCCGAGTTTTGTTATGTCCGTATTAAAACTTAGCTCGTACTAAAAGCTTCACGTTGGAACCTAGTGGTGAAATGTATTATTTTGAAAAGTTCTTACCGAACCCGAGTGATTAAAACTGCTCTCGCGTGAAATTCTAAAGAGTGGTATTGCTGTTTTTGAAACTAGTAGGCTCATTTGCTTTAATAATCTTTCTGCCAGTGGAAATTAGAGCACGGGGTTAGGGTTGAGACACGTTTGACATTAATTTCCACTCCGACATTCCCGTTCTTGGCGCCGTGTGTTAAATGCATGTTTGCTACTAATCCCCACGCCCCATTTATTGCTCGTAAATGGGTCTACCTCGTATTCACATTTCAAATTAGTTCTAGTGAATAAAGTAATGTAAAACAATTGTAACCACCCAGCAAACTTACTAGTACTTCTTTATTTTATCTACGTCTCAGCCAGCCAAGAAATAGCCTAGTTTTACGTCACATTTGAAGCGCATCATTTGAAAATGACTACCAGAAACCGTTTGGATTCCGTTTCTGATAGACATCTAATAAAGAATGAACTATACTGTTACTCCTTCTTTGAAGAGTGAACCCCATTTCAATCTATCTTGCTACAAAGACATTAAAATGATATGGGCTTTTAGAACCATTTAACTTTAAAGAGGCTCATAAGAAAATTGAAGATAATGAAAATGAATGTGTACCTTTTAAAGTCACCAACTAAACGGTTAGCCTATTTACCCAGCTTTACATGATTAACGAATTTAATTCTAAAAAAAGGTAGAGTTGTTTAACCTTTAACTAGCCATATCCTAAAAATGTGCTGACTGTGAAATTGCTACAATAACTGGTGTTACACTGTCCTTTTATTTAAAGGGGAACAAATAAAAGGAAAGGGGGAAACTGTCAAAACATCTGTGTTTCGTTGAATAGACATTTTCGAGATAGATGGGGAGAGAGACAGAGAGATAAGCTCAGTTATTGTATTATCCTTAGATTACGTATATATCGAGGCTCTTGAGCTGTCTTGAAGGAGGACCCAAGGGAGATATTAGGCAGTTGGGCTGGAAGTGAACTTTGTTTAAACTATTAGCATATGAACAACAATTGCCAAATTAGAACCTGAATTAGAACCTGAGACGTAGTACCATTGCAAGAAAAATCATTGGTGTATGAAGCAACAAAGTTAAAACCTTGGTTAAAATGTAAAAAGATGTATTTTTCAATAGTGTTCTGTACTAGGCCTATACTTACGAAATGGCATACTTCGTTTCACTCTGTTGGTAGCCTGGAAACCCCATAATATTGTACAATACCATTTAAATGGAAGTTTATACTGTATTACGCACCATAAACTCTCGGCTTACATCCGACCATTTATATCGTAATTGTTTGAATGTATATTGTTTCAATGTCTTAGAATTCCCTACTGTTAGCCTACAATCGTCAGTTCAGGGCCGCCACAAGAGAAGGGGGATGCCGGGCCAGGCGCAAGCCGGTCGGTAAATTATTAAGTTGTGTACGCAAACAAGATATGAAATAATAAAATCTATTTTTTGACTTGTAAATTTATTCTAGTTTAGTAAAACTTTGATTGTCTTGAACGTAGTTTATCTTAACCCCTCAGTCAAGTTAAAGCCTAGGGTTCAATCAAACCAAAATCTCCCTGAATCAGACTATGATTAACGTAGCAGAAATCACAAACCCACGTTTATCTTTAGAATTACGAGAAGTTTTATAGTAATCTTCAAAAATATTGTATTTCCAAATATTTATTGCCTGCTGCTTTTTATTCCAAAAATGGCCTTTTTATAACTATTATAACCTTCTCGAAATATCAAGGGTGTTTCAAAATAGGTCTTTTCCAAACAAATTGTAGTTCAAGCTTAACTCTTCTATAATAATTACTAAATTTGACTTAAAAAGGAAGGAACATAATATAAAGACATTTTTGTGTGAGTAACTTACAGGAAGGCTGTAACTTTCAAAGTGAGAATTCTATGTTATGCTATGATATATTCTCAAATGACAAATGCTATGATATATTCTCAACTCTTTTAACTTAAACAGTCGGGAGAGGTTTTTGTCACACCATTAGTCGTCCAAGTATCTTTAATGTGAGTGTGGACATATTCGACAATGCTTTTAGTATTTATTTAACACTATGAGTAATTTCAATGTTGCAGCCATTTTAGATATTTTTGAAAGCTGACATATTCGTCGTGAAGGTTAAGACCGTGACTGTAAAGCATTTACACTACATACCGTCAGTCAATCTAAGGTTTTGTACGTATTTGCTCGCCTAATTTTATACGGTTGATTATTTAAACTTTCGTTCACTAACTTTCTCAGTTTTTAGAGTTATTTAAATGATGTAAACGATGTAAACTGTGTACTAACCTCAAATAAGCTTAACTATCTCCTGAAGTACGAAGCATATGGGAGATCTGATACACTCTGAACACGCTTTGAAGAAATTACTTTTAGATAATGATAAAGAATTTAGAAGTGGTTCTTTTTACGGACATTCGAAAATAAGCTGAATTTGTTTGTATCCGAATGGATGTATGTTGGCAGTGGTTTTACAACTGATGCAGTGGGAATTTAAAGGTTGGATCGTGTTTTATTGTGTTCTTCTAAATATGTGACTGTG
The DNA here is from genome assembly GCA_018831715.1 of Matsumurasca onukii. NCBI lineage: Eukaryota > Metazoa > Arthropoda > Insecta > Hemiptera > Cicadellidae > Matsumurasca > Matsumurasca onukii. Next base: position 33,454,377 of record CM032064.1, read on the forward strand.
TACTGTCTACTGCCCAAAAACATAATTCCTTATTTCTTCATTTCCTATTTCTTTTGGCAAACTTAAACTTTTGCTTTTGACCAGAAAACATGACTATTTTCAAAACAGATAACATGGCCTTGTAGTTTCTTTCAAGTCATGACAAAACAAATCTACTATGCTGTCTTGTTATAAAAACAAGTTTTTATAAAGCGGGTTGAGTATAAACTGGTGTAATAATATCAGTGTGGTTGGATACGTTTGTTTCACAACATCCAAAGAAGACATTTAAAATCCTACTATTACTTTGGGACAACTCTGTGTTTGTTTTGTGTAGCTGTTATACTCTAACATTCAAAATTCGTTCACACACTAAACCATTCTCGTTCGGAGCTTTCTATTTTATTATTTTTGGTAAGTAAAATGTATTGATTCAGAGATGAATGAAATACGAACATAATACGAATAATTAATCGGTCTACATGCTTAGAAACTAATAATTTGCTTCACCAGATTGCAATCAGAACCAAAACCAAATAACTTGACCACATCATTTACCGATCAATGATTGTCCGAAGCCAACGGATAAAAATTACAGGAATATTCATTCTGCCTAATAACAGCCTGAGGTGTTATTCATAACAAATTAAAATTATTTAAATAATATGATCCATGGTAACATCCAACCTCAATGTTAATCGCTATTCTATAGTACTCGTATTTACTTAGTAAAGTAAATTAGTTATGATAAATAATAATCCATTGTCTTTAAACTTAAGAGCCCTTTCTTCAACTTAACCTCAACAAGACGCTTCCAACACAATTAACAACACGTTTTATAAACCAGGCCGACACGCAGCTAAGCGCTAAAGCGCCGCTTACATGAGTGAATCGAATTTCTTTAGCAATTTGTTACTCTAATTTGCTCCGTTCCCAGCCAAGCTTCGACCTTCGCCCTCAGACTTACGTGTTCTTTTATTGTAAGTTGTATTACATATCTTGAAGCGATAACAAATTTCACATTTTATTGAATTAGGAATATTCATTCCGTTGTTATAGCGAAAATCGTTTTTTGGCGCTATTTTGAAACGACCTAATGTATTGTAATAATTCTTTGTATATTGCTAGACATTGTTAAAATACATATTTATTTCAAATGTCATCAAAATCAGTTGAAATGTACTGTTCTTGTATTACTTGTTTGTAATACTACACATTTTTCAGTACAATACGTTTTCTTTTTTAACTCTGATTGTAAACTTGAGTTTTGAGACAAGAGATTTTACACAATGCTTAAAGACCGCAGTTATCATTCCGTTATTAAAAAGGGAGACGGAAGTAAATATAGACAAAGTTATCGAGTGAAGTTTATTGAAGTGTTATAGTTTTAATAATTTCTTAACTACCAACCAGAAAGGTTTTAAATAAACGGATGTTCTGTTGTCATTTCGATCGGTTGTTTACGGCGGTTCGAATTCGCAGTCTTGTGCCATCGATATCACTAAACTTTGCTTCAGTACGGTAGCTCGTAACATTCCTTTCACAATATTATTCGAAGCTGGCATTAGATAAGTTGCTTTAAATTGGTTTAAAGTTAAACACATTCAAACATAGTTAATTGGAAGGAATCAATTTGCAAGAGTAAAACAAAGTACAGGTGAGTTTTTACTAAAACTTGTGGCGTTTCTCAGGGTTCGGTTCTCGGACCAATTTTGTTTATAATATTTATACACAAACTGTGCTCTGGAAATATTAAAGGGTCACTCACATGTTTTGCAGATGATGCTGCCTTGTGTTACACTCAATATCAATAATGCTCAGGTACTCTCTGATAACCGGGCTTAACTCAGCCACGGTCAGCTGATTCTTGTTTCTATTACCTAACATTACGTTTCTAACTATCCATAGTAATCAGTATAATCATACTTATTGATTTAATAGAGTGTTGTAATATTCATTCTTAGTTTGAAGTACTATTGTTTTACAATAAAAACTCTTCCTATCCACCGCAAGCTTTGTTTATAAACAATATAATAATTACCTCGTCAAAAGCAAGTAAATAAAAATGTTTCAACGTTTTCTTCTTTGTACAAGAAAAAGAACTTCAAAGTTGAGAAACAACAAAAGAAACGATATAATTCATGGCTGGTCAGCATGCCCTGATTACTTTTAGGCTAGCTCATTTCCTAATGTGTATAATGTGTCTGATATGTCTAAACTAGCTTTTCATCTGAAGACGGAATCAAATTCCAGATCCCGAAACGTCGTGTTTTTCTTGTCCACTAAAAAACGACGGAAAATGTCCATAATAATATTTGAATCTCAGAAATTCTACCATCGTCAACAGCAAACTTCAAAATAATAACGAGTAAATATGTTAATTTATCCTTAACTAACAGGTTTTTAGTATTGAAAGTACCCATACCCAAGTAAACCAATTATAACTGGTTGAAAATACAAGTGGCTATTACAACTTCAGTTTAATGTCTGCAGTCGTACAAAATTGAGTGTTCAGAAACAGTTGAAAAAACGTTTACATGTCTTCTTGAAAAATGTAAATACTGTATAGAATGAGGTCAAATAGTAATACACACTTGATGAAAGCAGTGTTGCCAAGCTTAATGTGGGTGTCCTGCAATGTTTCAAAGCCGTGCAAATGTTTCAAGGCTGCAAGAAAACATCGGATACTAGACGCAAGAAGATATCGTGTAAAGATATCCCTCACCGAGCATTTCTCCGCTCCACGACATCTTCCGTAATGTATTCCGAAACTTCAAAGAAAGATGAAGAATTAACTTTCTCAATTAATAGTTATCAGTTTTCTCGGTTACATCAAAAGGACTATGCTAAACAAGAAGGATCGATACCTGTCAAGGTTGGTTCTTGAGAGAATCTTACACTTTCTTGACCGTTGCTTTTCGCTGCTCCGTGTCGGGGCCAAATATGCCGATAGCGACGAAATTACGGTTGAAACGTACTCAATTAGATTAGAGAGTGCTTCAAGATTCTCGCAGTGTTTCAAACCAACCGTACATCAAAACATATTGTTGTGTGTACATATTGATCCTCACTCTATTTTGTTGAACGCAACAGTGTTGTAGCTCTAACCTGCACTGTTCAATTTTACGCCGTTGTTTAATTTAACACTTCAAAGTCTAAAGGTTTGGTTAATTAGTTATGACTGATTTATATAAATGGAGAATTTTTACTTTTGGACATCGACCATTCCTTTTGCTAATCTTGAACACAATTCCACAATACATAGCAAGCATAACAGCAACGTAAAAGCATAGCACACGTTACACGATGAAATGAACTAAAAAACATCCTAATCTTCGCAGATTAGAGGATGCTAAGTAGTATATTCCATCATAAAATAAATAAATAAACAAACACTAAAATAAATCAATACAATAATAAACATGAGTCAATTGCGGTTTGAACGCAAATTAAAAGATTGTGAACATGTTATGGGAACTGAATAGGTAGTTCTTAGTTACAAAGTCCCTTTGACAACGTATGGCTCTAGCTATGTTGTAATGAAAAGCAAACACATTGTTTGTACACAAATGGTTTATATTGCTAGTTAACACGAACTACTAAGGGGTTAAATTCATCATAGCCTAGGGTTAGCCACAAGCGCTTCGTAAATCCTAGCGAATGTTTTATAACGGGGTAAAAGTTACACCGGGAAACCCCCTTGACCACTCTATAGGGGTAGGTTGCATTTTGTGCCCAATGTTCACGAAGTTTGCTACACATTTGTTTGTGTAAATCTTAAAGTTGAGTTCGATAACCAGCAAAATCGGTCCATCTGAAGTGGCCATTAGAGGGGGAAGGGCGTTTTCCCACCGAAAATGGGGTTTTATGCTTAAAGATAAATTTTATAGTTTTCTCAAGTGTGCAAAGTCTGTCTTGTAACATAATAACATAATTTAATACATTGGTATTAAATTTTTAACAAATTACCAGACTATTTAAAAAATATAAACAGTATAAACTCTTTTAAGCCGAAATTGAAAACATTTTTAATTCAAAAGTAATTTTATAGTGTTGGTGAATTTATGGACGATTCAAATACAACTAATTTCTCCAACAACATTTCACCTATGTAGCAAGTACAGTAGTACTATAAGGGAACAGTATTTTGGTGATGGGTTTATCTTACTTGTTTTTATATTTAGATTTGTCATTGTTTTTTTTGTCACACAATACTTTTTTGTACATGACAAATAAAGTTATTTATTTATTTATACAGTTTTAAAGCTTTGATCAACCAAAAACTGAATCTGTAATTGGTCTGCTCAAATTTAGGGAAACGATGCGATGGCATTCATTTATTTTCTCAAACAATGAAACATATTTTCATTGTCATTTCGAATAGGGGCATCGTCAAATTTTTCACAGTTCCAACGAATTTGTTGTTGCCCTTTCAAATAAAAAGGCACATGAAGGGGCAAACTAAAAATGACTAAGGGTCACCGCCATCTACCCTTTTTGGAGTTGGGGCAAACCCCGAAAATATGCCAAAAATTACTTCAGTTGACCCTTAGTACATATACCAAAGCGCGCTGAAAATGTTTCAATTATTCAATAGTTAATAAGGGTAAGTGGTCGGACTTGTTGGACACTCGGTATACCACTATACATATGTATCTATACCGGGTGGCTACGATAAAAGATAATCTGAACGGATTACAAGTACTATTACTAGAGCTAGAAACATGAAACAAACTTTATTCCTGAAAATCGTACATTTTGAGATTTCAGGAAAAATATTTTAAGATTCTCAGTATACAGGGTGTGTCAATACTGAAACTCACAGGGCAAAAACTCGAGATTTTTCAATTACAAAAGTGGAATCATATTGTACATAGTTTTAATCAAGAAGTATTCTCGACAATTTGGCAGAGCAATTTTGAAATGTTGCGCCATTACAAAACTAGAGCTATGATCATGAGTCGCGTAAGCTTTACGGGACGCCCTGTAGTTAAATATAAATTTGATTAAAAATATGGCGTTTATGTATTATTTCTCAGAATTTGGCGACGTTTTAATGGTGCGTAGTACAACCATGTTTTCAAACATTTCTAACCTCAAAATCGATGTAAACATGAAGTTTCTATTATCATGAATAAGTCAAACATATTAAATAGTAAGGTAAATGAGTATTCATTTTATTTGACACTTAACAATGTAAAGAAATTTTAAATACAGCATTTTAACAACGAGAAATCTATCAGCTGATATAACACAGCAGATAAAATATTGCAAAGTGCGCAATAACACAACCATGACAACTGGTTTTCTCTCCCAACTCATTTTATAACAGCTACAAACAATTATTGTTACATTCTTATTTATGTTTGTTTTTGTCATTTTATGAGTTTTACCAAGAACTATTTTATTAGAATTGTGACTCTTAAATTGGGTACCAAGCAAGTCAAACGACCGTATAAACTACTAAAATACAGGCAAAATCAAGGTTAAAATTGTTTTTGTTTTAGCTCTTAAACGAATTAAGATACAAGTTATGTTTAATATAAAGTGTTTATATTAAAATTATCTTTACAATGATATGCAACATGTATACCTTACTATTAATATTTTTGACTTATTCATGTATAGGAGCCAATGTTTACATCGATTTTCAGGTTAGAAATGTTTTGAAAACATGGTTTGGCTACGTACCATTAAAAAGCTCGTCAAATTCTAATAATACATAAAACATAAATCAAATTTATAGTTTAAACTGGGGTCCGTAAGCTTACGCGACTCATGTTCATAGCTCTAGCTTTTTGTAATGGCGCAACATATCAAAAAATTTTTTGCCAAAATGTTTGAATTGTCTTTTGATTAAAACTATGTACAATATGACCCACTTTGTATTTAAAATCAGTTTTTTGACCCCGTAGTTTCAGTATACTGTATACTGAGAATCTTAAAAGTATTTTTCCTGAAATCTCCATGTACGATTTTGGAATAAAGTTTGTTCATGTTTCTAGCTATAATACTCCTGTAATCCGTTTAGGACACTTTATCGTTGGCCACCGGTATACAGTTTGAAAAATGCTCAAAACACGTTCTAGGAGTGAGGATTAGTTCTCGTTTTATGGTTCCGGGCATATTACCATGCTGACTGCATGATTATCTCATTTTTCCAAAGTCAATTTGCTAACTATGAAATTTGACAGACAAATTACCGTAATGTTTCCTGTTACAAGTAACCATTGCTGTAATAGGTGACTCGTTTGTAGTGGCCAAAGTTGCTGAATAGTTGTTCAAATGGGCTTGTCTAATAATGCAGGTGGTTTCTGGATCAAAGTAGACTACGCTATTAATATTACCCTAGTATAACACAAACTAACTTTTAACTAATAGGTTGCTGCGGTATACAGGGTGTCTCATTTAAAACTGAACATGGTTGTTAACAAGTAAAACTATATTTATGCTTAAACGAAGTACCGTACTTAGAATATACGTAATGCCTTGAAATTCGACACAAAAGTATTCTCCTTATTCTAATGAAAAATACACTTTCTTTTTTATGAGTTGTTCACTACAACCCCTTAAAAGTAACAGTGAACAAGGGCATCCAAGAAGAATTTGTTGGTTTTGAACGTTACTTGCTTGATATTTTGGGGTATAATACGATAACGAATGGTCGAATCTTAAATCCGATGAAAACTCGTTATTGTGGGGATAAATTATTAACATATTTCGTTTGAAGATATTTACCGATATAGTAAAAAGGATTTCAAAGGCTTTGTTTGACACAATCAGGCGAAATTCAACGAAAAAGGAAACATAGCATAAAACAAAGAAGATACATTAAATACAACCTAATTGAAATGTAAATATTATTTTTGTCTTAACGTGTCTAACTAATATAAAATGTTTGAAAACCTTCTCTTAGTGGTACCTAGAACCTATAAAGACAGTTTTCCCAATTTTCGTGTTTCTATGTCTCAAGGCTTTTGTGTAATGTAAATACTGTTTTGTCTTAACACGTCTAACTAATACAAAATGTTTGAAACCCTTCTCTTAGTGGTACCTAGAACCTATAAAAAAGTTTTCCCAATATTCGTGTTTCTATGTCTCAAGGCTTTTGTGAACTCGCGGCATTAAGTGATTGGTATTTGGATTTCATACGTATAAAAATTATTTCTTATATTTAAAATTCATCTCGTCTAAGCCCCTCTTATATTCCAAAGCTTTTGAAGAACACCGTAAATTGTGCGCTGCACTGACTACGTCATTCATATAACCCCAGTGGAGGCAGTACGGGCGGGAACAAGTGACGATAGAGAGCGTATCATTCAATAAAACGCTGCCGTTGTAAATTTCGTTAATAATTTAAAATGAAAGGTAAAGCTATTATTTAGGGCGTATTGGAAGTCAATTTTCCTTCTTTATTGAGATAAATTAATTTTTAAAGCGTAAAAAAAGTTATTGAGAGGTATATAGAAAAAAATTAAAGCAGCAATTCGTGGAGTGCCAACCACCCATGTAACTCCACTAAAATACGTGTGTACATATTTGACGTGAGGTTCCATAGTTTCTAGTTACTCAAAAACACATAATGTTTTGTCCATGGACTTCATGCAAAAGCCTTTTGATTGATCAAACTTCATCGTCGTTTAGTTATGACGTACTTCGCAACCTTAGGGCTATAATTCAACTGTTTTTTACTTACTGTGTTTGCCAGTAAATTTAATGTGTTTGTTTACTTTCTGTAATGCTTATGTTTTTACACAGCTTCGTTTCCGACGCCGTTTATGAACCTAAACGTACAAATGCAATTTTATATGAGAGGATAGGGAGTGGTTCTACGTGCATACAAGAAAAACCAAAAACTGCTTGTAAAAAAATTATAATACACTTTCAAAATAGCCTATTTTTGGCCAACTTTAACATGTGTTGCTAATTTTAGCGGGAAACTTTTTTAAAAACTAGGTTATAGAAGCCTAAAGCTAACCACGGAAAACAACTTTTCTAATCTCTTCACCAAAAAGTAGCGTCTTAAACAAGGGACTACAAGAGCATGTTTTGAGCAACTTTAGTTAAGATGAACATTGCGTATGCGGTATACCCATGTTCTAGAATCTAGAGGACGGTGTGACTGTGTTCTGAGGTAGTGAAGAGATCGAGATGGATGAAGGGTGCCGGGAGTAAATGATTGCAAAGAAGGCACAATAAGCAGCCATACAAGTTTCACGCTTTAGATCACATGTGACCTACACCTTACAATGCGCCGTCACTACATCTCTACCAGTCTCCATGTTGATCCCTTCTTTTCTATTTAACAATTTGCAAATGAAAGTACCTCTTCGTGTTTAAATACTTGTTTATTTTTGAGCTAATTTCACTTAAGATGCAAAACCGTTTCTCAGTGGTACAACTATTTTATAGAATAACTCAAGTCTTATAAGTACTTAGTATATACGTCACACAAAGTCTAATTTAACAGCAATAATTAGCACAACAAACACTTTATATACCCCAATAAGACTAGTTTTAAGCTTTTTCCTAAAATTACCTAATGTCACAAGTTTTTTAGTTTATCGGTGAGGTAATTGTAAAATTTTGACCCGAAATAAGATAAACTTCTAAATTCACTTTAGGGAGGTCAAGACCTCTTCCGTGGAAAGAGACTCTTTGCGACACTTTATCCCGATACGGTAGTCTTTCCTTGAGGCAGTGGCGGCTCGTGAGCCTAGGGGAAGGTGAACAGCAAATCTGAACACCAATATTTAACATGAAAAATACGTTTAACTATTGATAAAGCAAATATATATTGTTACTCGTATTGTTGTTATCATTCTTAACACGTGGACAGAAAATTCAAGGCATGGTGGAATCATTAAATTTCAATTTGATTCGAGGCACATTGTTTATTGATAATAGGAGTATTTCTATTATTAAAGGTTTACAATTCTATCAGAGAATTAAAAGTTAATGTTTGTAATGTTGCAAAAAATAATATGTTAAATTGAAGCATTGAACCACTTATATCGTATTAAGTGGAACACTGGCAACGTATAAATAAATCGTTACATAAGTTTGTATTTTAGTATTAAATGAGTAAACTAATATAAACGTCTTTAAAATTAGTTGTTAACTCTTTAAAAATGTTCATAATTAGGTCGTGTGATAACAAAAGTATGCCTAAAACAAAGTAGTTGCGCCGCGCGGGTCTAATGACAGCTGAACAACTGGTCTGCTGCCTAGCTGAGTTTGCGATGTTCAAGTGACGGGCTTTCAAAAAATACCAGTCAGATTTCCACTTGTGGTTGATGGCTGGGGGGAGGGAGTGAGAGGGATGGCAATGAACTAGGTTGTTTTCTTCGCTCGCGTCGACGCTTCGGTGTAAAATATTTTATTTGGAACCTCTAAAAACATCTACCTCTAATTTGGAACCTCTAATTTGAGTGCCCTGAAAAACAAAGCAGACTGCGTTAAAAAATAGCCGCATTTTGAACAACCACCATGCCTCTTAATTGACGACTGCCATCTTGAAAGTGTATCAAGTATCGAAATTCAACCAAGCCTATTTTCTCATTGTGTACAAATGTATACACAACTAACTGTAAAGCATTCCATAGGTTTATGGTAAAACCGTTGATCACTTTTAATAATCATAAATGGTTTAATTGCTTTAATTCCGTCAGAAGTGACCAATCTAGTAGTTTTGTGCCATTGGACTCGACTTGGCTCATTTTCAAGCAGAAACGTAAGCTAGGGTCCCTCGTCGAAATTCGTCAATTATTCCAATCTATATTGGTCAGTTTTAAACTATTTGTGTTCCATAGGTTCTTGAGTGACTGAGCAATAATACTGGATGATATATTTTTATCCATAAACACACACGATCTCATTTTTATACATTAGTACAAGCAGGTAACACATACACAAAAACAATAATAAAAAATACAAAGTATACACTATACAAAAACTAACAGCTTCTGAATGTATGTAAGTGTATTATTGTTATTTTGGGAAATTGTTACTGTACAATTCTATCTTAAAGACTAGTAAAACTAACGGGTTCAATTCTCCCCCAAGTAAAATTTTCGACCAAGAGGATTACATTTTAATAATAACGAATTACATCAATTGGGAAGGTACTTTATTATGTTAGTTTGAAAGTTCGTAATGTGGCGGAGAGAAAGTAAATTTAGAAGCAGCTTCCGGAGAAAACTACCCGAAACATTAGGAGTAGTTTTCTCCGAAGAGCAGGAAATCTTTCTTTACTTTATTATATTTCAAAATGATGTGGTCTGTTCTGACACCGGAAACAGTATCACGCGGAGGATACACAGAGGGTACATACGGCACACACAGCTCAGAGAAGGCTTAGCCGCTTAGTGTCTGTTTGTATGCTTAGTGAGGTGTTGGGGGCTTGGGTCAGAGGCAGACCTCGTACTTCAAAGCGCTTTCCACCTTGCTACCTTGATAACCGTTACACTGCCGGCACTCAGACACTGTCTACTGTCCACGAGCCCAGACATGACCGAGACACGGCCGTTTATTCGTGGGTTGGCGAATCACGGATTTTAAGGTTATAGGCCGCACTACTGTACTCGTTAGCATTGAAATTGTGTACTTGTTTTATCATAACAAAGGTGGAATTTTTGAGTGGATAAATTTTCGTGTCAAGAGCGGCTGTAACTCTAAAACTCAGAAGTTCTACACATGTTCGGTCGGTATTTGTGGGTCCGGTGGCGGTGCTCAATGGGTATGTTCGATCATTATGGTGAAGGTAAATTGGCTGTGAAATGTATTTATTTATTTGTGAAGTTTGATATTTAAAATGTTGAGCCGAGATATCTAAATATTTCTACCTGTTAAACAAGTCTGTTTTAGATTTAAATTTGACGAGCGAGATAGGCTATCCTTGTAAAAAAACTTCTCATGAATAAATGACTTATGACTTATAAGGTGTGATAATGTAGGGTTGTTTGTTATAGGTTTTTGGAGACAATGAAACCGACAACACGAATGCATTAGACGAACGCTAACGTTTTGCTTAAATTCGGCCTTGCTCAGGCATTCACAGTAAGAATGTACTATTTTAAACGAATAAAATGGGTGTTATAAAAAGAAAACGAAAACAGTTTTATCGTTATAGAAAGTGCTGCCATTTCAAAGAATGGAGTCAGTGGTGCGCTTAGTAAGAAAACAGTAGAATTAAAGTAGCCAAGCTAGGCAAGAGAAAGAGGCTTTATGTCGCTAACAAAGCGAGATCTGTGCTTTACACTCAATATCCAGCTTCGCCATTGTATGAGAGGGCCATTTCATCTGTCGCTCTCTCAGGTGAGCGTGCCGTGCCGCTTGCCGCATGCCACCGCCGTCGCCCTCGTCCACACGTGTGCCTTTGTACATGCACATGCGCTTAGGGCGACGCTCACGCACTGCATCACGGTGAACCTCGCTGACAACAATTTTCAAACTTTATAATGATTGTACCTATTTCTCATTATTCAAATATTATAGATATTTTATTGGTCAATTAATTACAGTGCCCTTACTTTTAACATCTTATTTCCGAATAATATTGAACACGTATTTAAGTATACAACCTATGCTTGATTAAAATTTAAGATTATAATTTAATTCGTTTTAGTCCTTGCAATAGGTATTCAAAATGAGTACTCTTAAAACTGAAGAAAACGTTCCTAACTCTATAGTACTTGTATTATGTAAAAAAAGAACTATGTTACGATTGTATGTTCTCATTTGTGGACCCAGCGACCATTCAAAGTCAGAGGACTTAGGAGGCGGACTATAACGAGAGACAGGTAGTACAGTACTTGGTTGATTAAAATGTGTCCTTTGTTTAGTTAAATTTTGCTGTGACGCCGATAGCAAGTAGATCGAGAATTGAGGACTGAGGGCTGAGGTGGGATGATATGTGGGACAATGCGAGGTGCGACTAGGCGCACACCTGACACCTGTCACCGCGAGTTAAACTGAGTGTCATCAAACTGCCACAGAACCAGCCCACAGCTCTTGCAGAGTGCAGAGTGCAGAGTGTCAACCGAGACTACGTCAACTCCTACCCAATCCAATCTTCAACACAGTCTTCATTCACTATCTGCAGTATTCACTGTGTAGCCTATCTTTGCTTCCCAAGTTCACTACGGGAAACATCTACGTAAACCGACATTATTTATATTTATTTTACATTCAATGTATCTATTATATTTGTTAAACAAGTATACAGAAGCAGCCGTATAGAGCGGCCGCATCAGGTCCAAATACCGCTTATAACATGGGGTAAAAAGTGCTAACGGTGTTTTAAGTAAGTTACCTGACTTAATGTGGAATTTTTGTTTCTGGAAGCATAGATCTATTGATGGTGCTGCTTATAAACACTAAAACCTTTACTTTCGTCACTAAATGAATTTTGTATTTCGTAATTATAACCCCCGATTTTTTCATAAGAACATAGTACTTGAAGTTACCTAATTAAAATTGTATTTTATAACCAAAATAAGTTTTTCCGTTTTTATATGCAGCAGCACTCTAGAAAAAACTTTTCATGTTTTAGTTCATTAACCTATCTGAAACATCGTTTGCACGTTTCCCACGTTAAATTATCTATCTCATTTATACGCCTTGTAACACTCGTGATCGCATATCAGGCAAAATTGAGGCCGAAGGCGTGAGCGTAGTGAATAGCCTAGTAACTCCTATGGTAATAAGACAATTCGCTTCACTCATGTCAGCAGCGCTTTAGTGCTTAGCTGCGTGTCGGCCTGGGGTTTATTAGGATTTGAGTTATAAGCTCCGTTTGCTCGTCTTATTTGATTACATTACTAAGAACGTAACATTTAACATTGGCGATAGGAGGAGTTTCATTTTAATGTTGAAAGCAATTTATAGTTTTACTAACAAGTAATAATAAGAAACAATACGCCTACTACAGTAGCTAGTTAAAATTATCAATCCTAGAAATTAAATACTATTCCAACCGTTGTAGAGATATTAGGAAATTAAAATTACAATACAGCTAGACAATAATGTTTTAAATAGTGATTCATTATCACATCGATTAAGAATATAAACCAATGATAAACCATACATCACATAATGTGATTGATAATGTGTCTGATTTGTTAGCACTGGATCTTTGCTTGCTTCCGGCATAAGAATGGAAAAGTATTGAAGACAGTGAGAATGTAGAGAAGGTGACAGGGGACTGAACAGCCAGCATTAGCATCGCTCCGCTTTCCGGTATTTAGGAACATAACAACCCTCACAGATCCCCTGAGTGATAATATCTCTTTAATACATGAATAATATTTGTTAGTTCATTCTGAATCGGAAAGTAAACTGCCCCAAATAAATTAATATTTATATTACATCTGCGAATTGAAGCCTTATGGAGGACTTAAAGTAAAGTTGCATGAATTTGGCGGTGTATCTTTTGTGCTGTTTAAAACAATGGGGGTAACCTGAGAGTCTACTGTACATAACAACTTCTCTTGGGGTTTGGGATTCTATCAGCATGCATGTGCTGAGCAAATGTTTTAATAACTTTACCATTAAAAGTTAAGGTGGAGGAGTAGTTCTGGTACTAAGTTTTGGTACTACTAAAACCTGAAATATGCTATCAACGAAGATATTATTGGATTGCATTCCTCGATGTTAAGTTCAATACTTAATTGCAAACCATTTGTACAACGTAACCTTACAAGCCTTATCTAATAACTATTGTGGAACAGACTTATTTTGTAATTTTGTACGGTTTCATATTTTTAGTTATGTAAAACTAAACAGAGCATGAAATCAAAGTTTGAATTTCTAATTTTTCAATTTTGTAGCTATGAGCTGTTTGTATACTACAGTATGTAGATCCGTTGTTAGGTTTGTGGGTAAACAACAGGTAACAACACCTCGTGTCGCGTGTGGGAACCTCTTGAACCATGGCAATTTATATTCAATCCAGACTCAAATAAAGAACTGGAAGCTGGACTGATGAGTATTTACGACCCAGCTAGGACCAGGCAAAAGTGTCTACTTTCTTGTTCTCTTTTTCCAGAGGTTAAAAGTTAATCTTGCACTTACGCTACTGCAATTCTATAAGATTTGTTAACTAAAGTCAGAGGACTTTAAACGTTTCTATGAATTCAAACAAAAATATCAGAAATCAAAACTAAACTACGCTTATTTGTTAAATTTTGCGTTTCATAAAACATCGGGTTTTTCGTTCGATTAATATTTGTTAATTAAGTGAACAGCTGAATGGACACGCGGGTTAGCACAGTTTTCAGAATACTGAAATATGAAAAACTGCACTGAACGTAAGACTGAACCAACGTATAAACGTTGCTTTTCACCCCTCATGAGTAATTACTTACATAAACTGACCTGGAACTTCAGAAGAATGTATTGGTACGTGATTATATTTTATTAATACAGGCTTTTTCAAAATTCCCCCTCCTCATAACCTTTGAACTGTTGACCATTTCCAAAAGTGCTTCGGCACATGCTATAACCTTTTTCTCAGATGACAGGCTGACGGCGGCTTAGTTTGCAAGATATAAATAATAGTTCGGTTTTGGTTTTAGGGGGCGAATATTTTTAAAACACGGAGCTACTCGGCACTCTTTACAACAAAGGGCCGAAATCATTAACGTATATACCCTTTTCTTGTATAAACCAATTCCTGCAACCCCTGACCAAGTTACTCAGCACTGCATGATTGGCACACCACGTGCCACGTGCCAAGCAAAAGCGCGTTGTAAAAACTCTCAACCGTTCAAAAGTTATTAAGGTGGGAGGGGAACTTTTAAGGCCGCGCTTTATAAGGTAACGAATAAAAAACAAGAAGACAACAACGTGATTTTGAATTTATTTATCTTTTGACCTAAGTAACGTTTCAAAATCTGGTAACCTGAAACAACGTTACACACTCCAAAACAAGGGTGAAATGTATTGAATAAAGTAGGTGTCCTAAAAATAAAAATACATTGTGAAGATAAAGAAAGATGTGAGCAACCGAAAAAGAGGAAACTTAAACCGAACTGCTAGCCTTCTGTTCAAAGTGTTGGAAATGTCAACGCAAAAAAGTTTAATATTTGGAAACTGATATTTGCTATGGAATTTAACGGATCGAAGTAAAAGCAACGCAGGTTGAACCGTTGTAGAACAGGCCTTGACATATAAAGAATCCAACGTTTCAGTAGGCTTATCTCAGCCGAAAAACAAATAAAACGTAATATTGACAATTTTAAGAATTGTGGACCAAACCTAACGATGTACCACGATTTATTGTTTTTATTGACAAATGGTTGCATTCCTCTTTTGTGTAGCTGGAAATAATTAACTCTTTTGTGTAATAGAGTATACAAGTGTTTGGACCCTTAATTTTACTTCTTGTTAATGGAGGCGTAGCCAGGGGAGCTAAAATTGTACCAGCACCCCCAAAATTCAAATTACTTTTCAATTAGTGATTATCATATTGTAACAAACATATTTGATGCCGTTCGCATTAAAATTTGAGTTTGCAAAACCTAAATTTTATTTTTATCAAGAGGAGGGCCCCCGCACCACAATTTCTGTAAGCGCACCATCCGGTTCAGCAAATAAAATTCTGGCTACGCGCTTGTTTCCAACATGTCCTGTGGGGGGCGGTGAAGGGGGCAGGTACATCAACCTCGAGCGCGAGACACGGCCAGAGATGATAAATGTGATTTGATGAAATGTAAATGTGAATTTCACAGCACTCATCATAGAGCTGTGTATGATGACCTCAGTTCCACTGCGTGCGCGTTAACCTCGTCGATCTCGTCACACTAAACCACCGGCTATCTAAAGCCCATCACAATCCTTAACAGAATCTACCAGTACCACCACCATCGTCATCAATTAGTCATTTATGCGAATTGTGTCATTTCAGGCTTTGCATGGGTTTGAAAACGTCAATATCTACTTTAAAACATCCATGTTCGTGCAACACGTGGGCGTCTCGTAAGAAAAGTGCCAACTTCGGTAAAGGTTCGGGTCGAAATAAAAAGAACTATTGATTGACGCTAATATTTCATTGGATCACGTTTAGTTATGTAGGTTTATAAAGGAAGGGTGTGTAATACCGACCGTACCGCGTGTACATATCGAGAACGGTTTGATCTGTTTAAGTGAAAAATTTCCATGTAAAAGGATACAAAGTGGAAAACTTCCACAGATCTAAGTATACAGGGTGTTTAGAAATCTGAAGGTTACGGGTGCAAATGAGGTATTGTTGTCCATAAACTTAACACTTATACAGGGTGTTTTTTAACGCAACCCAATGTTCAAACTATAGTAAGTAGTTTTTACGAATGCTTTATGGTCATACATTGTATCATTGGTTTGTTCAGTTCAATATCTATCAGATGGTATGTATTGTTGCAGTAATATAGTGGTTTTGATTTCCTAATTTAATGTTATTGTAAAATAAACGCAATCATGATTGTTAGCAAAGATCAAAGAGTGTTTATTGTTAAAGAATACTTAAGAGCAAGATAATTTCTTTTGTGTCAAGAAACGTTTGAGAGGCATGTGTAGACTATTTTTGTTGTTGTTTTAAAATGGTTAAAGGTTTTTAGAGAATTTTCTTAATTACCCCTAACATCCTCCATCACTTCTTCATTCAGTACAGTCCGCCCTCTGTTATGCTTCGTGTCCCCTACACAATCTGTTTCGTTAAGCCTTTTAACAAATCTGTGAATTTTATATTTGTTTGAACAACTAACACCTGTAAATTTGACTACAAACGCCTCTTCATAAAAAAGAATTATCCTGTGGTTAAGTATTCTTCAACAACAAACACTCTTTGATCTTTGCTAAAAACCATGATTGCGTTTATTTAACAATAACGTCAAATAAGAAACCAAAACCACTATATTACTGTAACAATACATACCATCTGATAGATATTGAACTGAACAAACCAATGATATAATTTATGACCATATAGCGTTCGTAGAAAATGACTTACTATAGTTTGAACATTGGGTTGCGTTTAAAAACACCCTGTACTTTTGCGACCGTTGTCACAGCTACGATTATAATCGTGTGTTGTAGTTGTGTTCTGTTATGAGAACTCTGCTTTGATACCTGTGGAGGACCAGATACCATTGTGCACACTGGGGTTCTACGAAACCCTGAGCAGTTGCGGTTCAGTGCATATGGGCGATACTAAAAGATTAATTTTAATGAGAGTTCAGGAACAAATCAGACACAAAACACGAAGATGTTGAGAAGTCAGCCATAGAAGAACACAGCTTCAACACGAAACATTAAGTAGAATTTGACAAAGCCAAAGTATTAGCAAATATTTCACATCACTACCAGAGAGTCATCTGAGAAACCATTGAAATAATTAAAATGATAATAACTTAAACAAAGAAGACAGCATTAAATTTCAAGAATCTGGCAACCAGTCCCAAAGAAATCTTTTCAATACTGTCACAGCCAATGAGAACACGACAATTGGCATCCCTGCTCCAATGGACGGTTGTCAGCCGTGTGACCAATAGGATAGCAGTCAGCAAGTATGTCAGTGTCAGCCAGTCATTGACTGAAGATGGTAGTCCTCAGCCAGACCGAAATAAAGCCAATTATAATGATGTTTTGGCGCGGTGTGGACCGGTAATGATGTTTTGACGCAGTGTGAACCGGAAGAACTAAATTATAAATGTTGTACATAATTTTAAACCCCTCAAAAATATCAGTTTTGAATATGTTTTATAAGTTATGGGGATATTGTTGAAAACCCGTTGGAACTTAGACAGCCGTTTTCAAATTGAAATCAGAATATAAATTAAGTGATATTTACAAAACCCTGTAGTACCTTGTCTTCGATAGCGTCAAAGTCAAAGCAAATCCAAGATTCCTACTTTTATCAGTTAAGCTCCAGCGATATGTCATACTGCCAAGTTAACACAATTTATTCGTTTTAAGGTCAAATATATTAATATTCAAAACAACCATTTAATGAGTTCTAAATATTCCCAAACATTATTTGTGTTCGCAATTAATTTTGTAGGCTCATTTATTAACAACAAAGTCGTGAAATGTTGACAATAAACCGTTGAAATGCAGCGGGAAACGTGCCAAACCAGGGTAATACAGTAGCATGGACAACAATTTAGCTATCACTTGTACAAACACCTGTACAATACCTAGTTTCAGCTTTATTTCTCGGAAAAAGTGTTAACATTTTGCCGACAAAAGGTTGGTAAGGTCTCAAACATCGTCGTCGTTTTTGTTTTTCATAGTCAAATGTTTTTTCTGCACATGATACATCGCAGTCGTCATCCAGCATTTTTCCGCTGTTAACAAAATTTCTTTTGTCTTAGCTGTTGTTGAGCGGCATAAAGTAGGCATTAAGAGAGAATTCTTTTCGTGTTGAGTAAAGAGATTCTGCAATATTAATTTTGCTGAGATCAGTCATACAGTATTACATTTCCTGTCTTCTACTTTCCTGAACATTCACATGTAACGTTTGATTATTCCAATAGTAAGTATAGAGGTAGCTAATCCATCAATAATTCGAATAGTGGTTGTTTGGTTTTCCTATTAAATTTTCACTTATTTTTGTACAAAGTTCTGGGTTGATGGTATTTTATCATATTAATAGTAATTAAGGGTACTTTAAATTGAATGAAACGAAATTTGACACAGGATAAGGTTTTTGAATTGTATATCGCTCTCCCTTATATTGCTTACGAATTTTGTCTAAAACAGCAAATGTCAACTATCTCACAAGGAAAACTAGTAACCACTGAAGACACTCCACGAGGAAGCAGTACCATCTGATAAATTATTACTTTGAGTGTTTCTAGACTACGTATTCTGTCAAGAAGTGCTGTCAGTTTAGGTGAACATCTCAAATAGGATTCGCCAAAACACACATTTTCCATTCTTTCGTCGAAAAATAAAACGGCTTTGGACTATTTCCCCACACCCGTCACAACAATCACCTCAGAAGTATCTCTTTTCCTCCCTTACTGTCTGGTTTCTGAAAGTACTCGTTCAAGCTATTTATAAGCACTCAAAGTAAAAGCTATGTGTTTTATTCATCGATTATATAATGCACTAGCTCAGAGTACCCATGCTACACTACGGGATTTAATTATTAAAACTGTATGATTATGTTTACCTAAATGTTTCTAAAAAAAGTCAATGTTTGTGTTGTTTGGTAAATTATATCGTTTGCCTCTCAGTTCACCCTTTTATAGTTCTAGTATATAACCAGGCCAACACGCAGCTTAGCGCTAAAGCGTTGCTGGCATGAATAAAGCGAATTTCCATTGGCATGTGTCTCACTAATTAACTAATTTTAACTCTAGTTCACTCCACTCACAACCTCACTCCAGCCTTCGGCCTCAGCTTTTCGTGCTCTATTATACCACGCGCGTTAAATAGCTATTCGCTACGCTCACAGTCTAGCTTCGGCATCAGACTTACGGGTTTTACGGAAAGTTATACTGCATTTAATGAAAGGCATACTAAAGGAAGTAATAAATAAACAATGAAACCGAAAAAGGATGTCAAAAAATATAGTTACGTGTAGTTAGGTATGCAAATGTGAATTAACAAAAAGTAGTACTGGATAATTTACGCAACATATATTATACACGAAAAACCTAGTGAAACCGCTCAAACCAGTGTAACAGAAGTAATTCAGATTGAAGTACTTTCTTAAATTTGAAGGCATACAATATAATTGGGTCGGATGGTGTAGTGGTCAGCATAATTGCCCGGCAAGTGAGAGACACAGGTTAAAGTCCCGGTTCGGTCTAAACATTTTTGTCATCAAATTTCTTTAGTAATAAATTGAAGACATACTTTGTAATTGGCTAAACCATTAAATAAAATTTCACCGCCATCATTTCGGCCGACCTTGAGTTATAGGCGTTCACAAATGGCTTAAAAACATTACAGACAGAGAGACAGGAATTTTGTTAACGTCAGTTTCGGTCTTTACAAGGTACCGGGTGTCCACAAAGTCCTTGACGGATTATAAAATTTTATAAAATTAAAACTAATGATGTCAGATATTTGCACTTTTATTTACACGATAAAGTGATGAATACACTTTTATTTACATATAAACATTATCAGCAGACCTCCACGTGCGCCTGTTGGTAGCCCGAAAAAAGATCAAAGCGATACTATGTCTCTCCATACCGATAACATGTCTCTTGTTACTGTCGACATTGGATCGTTGGAAAAGATTGTCTGAATAGTTTTCAATCCCAGTCGAAAATGCGGTGGTGCCCATCCTGGTTGAAAACTACTTTATGGTATTAATGGCTGGTGATCTTTCTAAATCGTCCTCTGAAAAGTCTTTGAACTGTAGTTAAATTCAAGAAACCAAGAACACGTTGGTTCATTGAGCACAATTATGAAAGTAGTATGAATATTAGTGCTTTTTTGTGCTTTCAATTCATACCACTTAAAGATGTTGTGCTCATTATTAACCGTTTTATACACTTTTTTGCGGGTTGCTCACGCTCAGCCCGCGACCAATCGATATAAAAATTCTGCATCAAGATTTTTCATAATTTTTGCTGTGCTTCTTTGCATGCATCATATTTTGTGCTCAACAGAAGCCGGTAATTAGCGAAAAGAGTATTTTTTTGCGGCGGGCCAGCTTCACGCTTAGCCTCGCCACCATCCGTGAATGGAATATAATCTTAATCGGATTTAGTGCCTAATTTGTGCTTCCAGAATATACAACATTAATATTTTGTGCTCATCAACCAAACCCGTATTAGCGGTAAACAACTTTCAAGCAGAAAATAATGCACAAAATCAAAATCACCAAAAACACTCTTTGATTGACTAAACATTGCTTAGTTCCGATAATGTTAATAATATAATGTTTGTATTAGATAATGATAATTTACGTTCAAAGATACCATTTATATTTTGTGCTCATCAATATCAAAAATCTATCAATATACAAATCTTGACGACAAACTCTGCTTAGCCCGACACCGTTAATAAATGAATGTCAAATAGATTAGTGCATAATTTAGGCTTTCAGAAGACACCACTTATATTTTGGCTCATCAAAAGGGCCAATAACCAACTTATGGGTACGGAATAAATCCCGTTTGGACCGACAACGTTAATATACAGAATGCTTTATTTGTATCAGGATTTTAGTGCATAATTAAGCTTTTCAAAGATACTACTTTATAAATTTTTGTGCTAATCGAAAAGGATTTTATTACTTGAAAGAATTAGAACTTTCTAGATCTCAAAATTCCGGCTTTTCCCACTTATATGATAATTGAACAGTAATTTATATCACGATTTAGTGCATAATTTGCACTGAATATACGATTCTGAATATACAATCTTATATAAAGGGAACTTTGATAGATTTTGCCAGCATTTATTTCGTCTTTATTTTCAAACCTTTAACGATCAGTTTTATTGCCATCGTATTTTATCGTTCAATAAGAACATTAAAGAGTACCCAACATTGTAGCTTATATCTTAGGTTAATATTGACTTGGTCTGAAGTTCGAAAGAAAGGACAGAAATCAATATCTCTTTATATAAAAGGAAAATACAAATAAATTCATTATTCTTTTCAATTCAGTAGTTGCATTTAACAGAGTACTTACAAACTATTGTTGTATAAATGAAAGATAATAACTTTAGATACAAATAATATTTATAAGATTTAATTATTCTCGTTTAAAATTTTACTTTTCCAGAACTCACGAAACAATTTTCATTTCAAAACTCTTGTTAAAGACGGTTACTACACGGAATTAGCTCACTTTCGATTTGTCTGAATGATCTAAATTCTACACATATGCACGTGGTTCTAGTTGTCTTCAATTTGATGAGCACAAAATATAAAAGTGGTATCTCTGAAAGCCCAAATTATGCACAAACCTGATACAATATACATTCTATATATTAACGGTGTTTGTCCAGGAATTTATTCCGTACCCATAAGGGTTTTGTAGTGATTTCCTTTTGATGAGCACAAAATATAAAAGGTATCTTCTGAAAGCCTAAATTATGCACTAAATCCTGATACAATATAAACATTCTATATATTAAGTTCAGTAATTAAGCGGAATTTATTCCAAAACCCATAAGTGGGTTTTGTATGATTTCCTTTGATGAGCACAAAATATAAAGGCATCTTCAAAGCCTAAATTATAATTAAATCCTGATACAATATAAATGACCTATATATTAACGGTGTCGGTCCAAGCGGATTTATCCGTACCCATATGGTTTTGGTGATTTCCTTTTGATGAGCACCAAAATATAAAAGTGGTATCTTCTGAAAGCCCAATTATGCACTAAACCTGATACAAACATTATAATATTTATTAACGATGTCGGCTAAGGCAATGTTGGAAGGTCCGATCAAAAGTGTTTTTTTCATTGATTTTACAGGCAGATATCCCGCCTTACATCTTCAAGCCTGCTTATTAAAACTGGATGTTTATAAGCCCTCGTAATTTAAAGGATGGAATCTAAGGTAAAATTTTGGCATCTCCAAATCCCATCATCCAGCCCATCTCAACAAGTAACGTGTTTCCTACCACCGCATACGGTTAATAGAATACGCATTGCTTCCAGTATTCTGTAACCACAAATATGCACTAAATCAATCACAGATTTTTTATGACGACATTGATGCATTGAGCGTGAAGGGTCTGCCAAAAAAAAGAAGTGTATCGAGTATATAAACGAGTTAATTGAGCACAAAATCTAAGTGGTATGAATTGAAAGCACAAAATAAGCACCAAATATTCTGTACATTTCTTTCATAATTTGTGCTCAATGTGGTGGGGCCAGTCATGCACATAAACTCCTTCTTGTTTTGTTGTCATTTTGAAAATTTTGATAATAAATCAGTAATTGTTATTTATTAACAAATGTATAGCAATCTTATATGAAGGTTAAATTGATATATATTTTACGAAAGAAAGAGAGTTTGCTGAGACTAGGTTTTTGATAAACATATTTTTAGCTTCTTTAATAAGGTCTGAAAGTACGCTATGTTTTCTAACTTTAACCGTTAATACCAAAACTAAAAGACATTTTGAAAAATGAACTACAGGAAAACCTATGAAATACATTTATCTTTCATTTAAGAGCTGTATCGTCAAAATAGCATTAATACTAAAGTCTGCATTTTATTTCCCGGAAACCTCTGCAACGAAGCTCTCCCGAGCAGATAAGGCGAACCCTTAACCGACTCTTTCAAAGCTGATGAGTATTTATGTACTCGTAGTTATCAGGAAATAAGAGTATACCTACGTAAATGTATACCATTTATCGAAATTGACAGAAATTTGTCTTAATAAAAATTAACTGTTCGTTTTATCATAACTAGTACAAATAGAGCATTAAATCAAAGTCAAAGTACTTCTGGAAATCAGTAAACAAATATTTACACAAAACTATACCTACATCGCCGTTGTTATTGCCCAGTTTTAACGTAGAGAGCAATGTTGATTAAAATATGTTCCAAGGTGCTTTCAAAATATTTTCAAAAAAAAGGTTGAATTTAAATTTTGGATAATATAGGGAAATATGCTTTAGGTATCCCGTTATAACGTCTAGAATGATGAATTGTGAATGATCAGCAAACGATGACTTCAATGTTGTGTTATTAAATGACTTGAGGGCTTGAGAGATGTGTCTCTGAAATGGATTTGAACGTACGTCCTGGTCCTATATAGTAATTTGGACAATCGTTGCAATTATTTTTTAAATTTCTGATTTTTCAAACTTGTTTCCGTTATCTGTTGACTTATTAGCCACATTTTGGAAGGTATTTTTTTGGAAATCTCAGTTTGCATTCAGCAATAATTAAATGTCTTTTCCATTGCTTTTTCAAGGGATTGGTTAAATGGAGCACAAATAAATTTTCTTTCCGTAGGTGGATTATGCAAAGATCGGTTGTTTTGTCACTTTATTCCTGATCTGTCGTTGTGATTTGTATCTTTTCTCACCGCGGTTTTAATGATTTCTCCTTATACAAGAGAAACCCAGTATGCTGTGAAAACCAGCCATTTTGTGTTGCCAGGACTGGTTCGAGTCTCTTGGTATAACGAGGTCTGATTTTGTTTCTTTTCTAAAAACGCTGGAGTTATGTTTGTTTTGTCCTTAGGAATTTGTATATCAAGAAAATTGATATTATTTCCTAGGTCTGATTTGTAAATTGTATGGTGTTCAAAAGACTATCAAGAAAATTAAAGAGCTATGTTCTTCCTAGATCATTTCCAGCAACAAGGCAGATGATAGCATCGACATATCTGTGCCAATATACAACCTTACTTCTCAATGGGTTGACATTACTAAGAATCATTTTTGTTTTTAAGTCATGTATGAATATATAAGATAGTAATCCTGACAGTGGTGAACCCATTGCCAGACTTTCTTCGTGTTTATAAAAACTCTCATTAAATTGGAAATAATTTTGTGGGCTGTCGAGTGGGTTAGCTTTATAAAATCATATATTCTTTTTCTATATGTTGATATTTTAGAGAATTACCCTCTTAATATTTTTAGTGTTTTCTCAACAGGTTTATTAGAGTACAGTACATGTTTGATATATTAAAAGAGACCAAAACTGAGTGGTCTGGAATGTCAATATCCTTTATATGGTTGGTCAAATCTTAATGTTGTTAAGACTACAATCTAGTGTCAATTCAAGATTAGCTTTAATTATCTTATTAAGGAACTTGCAAACATTGTACTCGTATGTAGGAGCATTTTTAAAATTTACCCCCGGTTCAATTGGTACATTCTGCTTATGTATCTTAGGGAGGTCTCAAATTGTAGGGGCTTGAAGTTTGATCATATTTAACCGATATTGTTCACCAGTTGATAAAGTTTTATACGAGTTGATGATTTTATTTGATGTTTCTTAAACATTAGTGGAATATTTATTCAATTTCCGAAAATGATTGCTATCTATGAAATCTGCTATCTTGCGTTGTAATCTTGTTTACTAATTATTACAGTTATGTTACCCTTGTCCACCTTAGCAATAATAGAGTTGTTATCATTTAAATTTCCGGCAATTGACTTAACTAGTTTCATATCTTGATTTGCTTTCTTACTGGAGTTAGAGATATAACATTTAGATTGACATTTTCTTAGTTCGTGAACAAAGTTATATCTTATTCTATCATGTAAAAAAGGTAAAGGTAAAGTTTGTCTTGTTTAACGAGGCGAAGTTAGGACTACAAAGTCCTCTCTACCACTCAACCTCGACCTTTACCTAGCGTCACCGTATTAGTCACATTACAAATGTAAGTCACATCATGTAAAGATGATAAAATAAGATACCACACTTAGTTTGCGTGGTATAAACACTATTTCGAACCAAAAAAGGACTTCAATAGCACTATTTCGATGTAAAATTGAATTTCCATTAAGATGGGAACGGTTCTTCGAATAATTGGGCGTTGTTTAAATAAGATATTTTCGTCTAAAAAATACTCGGAAAAGTTTCTTTGTTTGTATTTATAGAGTTATAGGCACCAAACTGTGCACTTGATCAAAGTTTTGAAGGAACCAGGTGAATGTCAAATTTAATTGTCTTTAAGAAATTATACATCAAGAAGTTATACATGTTTATTATGATTATATTCATAGTTACCGAGCTATGGCCTCTTTCTCGCTAAAGAATACGTAACCTTTAGCATTTTATGTAAGTTTAAAGGCCAGAGAAATGTTTTGTTTAACATAATAAACCATTCATGATAATGTGCATAGCTAAGTTTCCAACAAAAAACATACTTCATTTTCCATATAATGTTATAAGTACTGTTAAAAAGTATACAAATCTTCAGATACATTTTATGCAAACACGGTTTTACTCCCGTATTTGAAGTTGATGAATATTTAATTTCCATGTGATGGATGTATATGATAATGGTACTATTCTGTTAAAACATAACTAACTGCAAAATTGTACCCCTGTTGCGTTAAAAATTTATATAACTCTGGACGAAAATTCGAAACAATCAGACATTTTGACGGTAAGCGTGAACTACTCGTAAATTTTGAACTGCATTTGCAATAATTCCAAAATGTTTAACCAATTATAAAACCGTACAAACAACTTTAGTTTATAACCTTTTTGAGAAAATAGCTCGCCCGACATAGTTAAAAATCTTTTAAGAAAGCCAAAATTAGGAAACACAAAAGAGACAATTAGCGAAATAAATATATACTATTTTGCGAGCCTAAAACGATGACGCTTTACTATGAGCAATGTAAACGGCTTCCACTATAGCAAACTTGCAAAAGGAAGAGCAAATTACCCATAAGTCATAAGGATTAGGGGTGAAACCTAACTGTACATGATCTTGTGAGCTAGCATACAAGCAAACGAAAGGCTAGCAACAACGAAGCGTCAACGCGAGTGGAGCGAACCACCTAGTCTTTTTTAGCTTGACCAAGCACCGAAACTACATTTCAGAAGGGAACTACTCCTGCGAGCATGCCATGGGAAAAGCGAACCGTCTATATTCTGCCACTTTCTTACCATAAACAAAGGCCTCAGGCCAAAGGACGAAGCAATATCCTGATACAGGCGATTCTCACCAATTACGTGTGCCAGATTTGTGACTTGAGTGCGATACCCGAAGAGCTGTACTCACAGCTATACTCAGTACAGCTGTACTAAAGAAAATCACGAGAAACCAGCGACAGAGACCGAGGATGACGGACTAAAACCTAGGAGCCGATTCGAGAGCTGCCTCTCTCCCAATCTGGCTGAAAGCCTTTTGTATTGAATATTATATGATTCAGCTACTAAGTTCAAGATCTTATGACTGAATAAGTAAGTTCAAAAGAATATGATTAGATTAAACTAAGTCATCAACAAAATCATTCATCAGCTTCAAAAGACGGAACAAATTTGTTCTTTCACGTTACTGTATTTATTTTTAACAATCTCACCTATTATACATTTTCACTGGAAACGTTAGAAAAAATAAAGAGACTGCAATATTAAAATAAAAATGTCTTTACTAAATATATCAAAAAATGAGAAATCAAAAGTGAATAAATTAACTTCATAAACCTCCAGTAGTGCTTCAGTTGAAGATACAACTATTAGCTATTTAAAATGTTTCTGGTGTTTCAGCGTACCTGCAATAATTTATCGATTACGCCAAGTAAGATATACAGCTGTACTCATTTCATAACCAATATAATAAATATTAAGCCCCAATATAATAGGATACCACTATATGCGCATTATTTTGCCATATTGTGGACTTTAACTTGTGGATTTTATAATCTTTACCACCTTAATAATTGCCATTCCTTTGATAATTGCTGTTTTAGCACAATTTGACTCCAACAATTTCTTAATAAGTGAATGTCATTATAAACCCTTGGCACTATTTAAGTCCACAATATGGTTATAAACCATAAGAAATTGTTGAGTCGGTGCTGCCACTCCTTTGATAATATTGCTTTAGCAGCACCGACTCCAACGATTTTTTAAGTGATTAAAGATCCTAACAACCCACAAATTAAAGTCCACAATATGGCAATTAGTGTGTGCATCTAGTGGTATTCTAATATGTATTGGGAACTTAATATTTATTATATTGGTTATCATGAAATGAGTACAGCTGTAATATCTTACTGTAGCGTAGTCGATAAATTGTTGCAGGTACGCTGAAAAACATCAGAAACTCATTTTTTATTAATTTATATTGTAAAGCTAATGCTTGTATTACCCAATTATTTCAACCTTTTAGAGCATTTTACTGTAGATTTATTTTGAAGTCGGTTCAATTTTTGTTAAAAAGTTGTTATGCTCTAAAACAGCTGTTTTTGATACATATAATGGCGTACTAAACATCGCACTTTCAAGGAATAAACAGATGTTTTCGATAATCTTTATATTGCGGGGACAGCAGCTGTTTCAATGACTTGCTTTTGATGTTAAAACTCACTAATAATAATAAACCAGTATAACAGTTATCGTGTTTTTCTTTACAATATAAACCAGAGTACTGCATTCAACACATGGTTTACATTGAGTTTCTCACAAATTTAAAATCTTAAATGGAAATATATTTCTTATTATTATTGAACCATCACACAAAGTATCATCGCTTGTCGCAAAAGTGTCGTTTTGATTCTCTTTCATTTCACGTCTGAGGCGCACATAAAAAAGCTTCACTTTTGGACTTAGTGATGAAATATACTACTTTTTGATGAGTTATTTCAGTGAAAAGCTAGCTCAATTTTATTTTTGATCTAGTCTAAATTAGTAAAAACCATTACACTAGGAACCAAACATTCTTCAAACGAGTATTAAATCAGTTTTTTAACAACACATAGTATCAATATAACTTAATTTTATTTGAACAACTTAACGCGAGTGAAACATTAATTTCACTTGGCCTTTGCAATATGTGTACAATGTTGAAAGTAAAATCTACTGCACTACTTGAGAAAACGAAAAAGAGATGGAAACCTCGACATGACAAATTTGACCACGATACTTTTACAATGACGTTTTGGTCAAGAGTATAATTATATTGTTCTCTTAGCATGTATACCAATTGAATACGAACGTGTCATTCAACTAAGCAGCTGTTCCCAACTATTCGCGCTAAGTGGTTTGCGTGAGCTACAGATTTTATTTCTAGCTCGGATCACCTGACTTCAGAATGATGACAGCTGAAATCCATTGCAGCCTTAGTATTAGTTTTGATTTCAGAATACAAATTAGCACATGCACCTGCATGGTCAGGACCAAGAACTATAGCAAAGGTACTTAGAACAAGAGGTTTATATTGAACCTACCAAGGTCCATGGATCTACCATAAATTTGGGTGAAAAAGAACAGTCAGAGGGTTTAAATTTTGAGAATATGGACTTTCATTTGAAAGTTCAGTTCACGAAATATGAACTATATTATTCAGATCGTGTTTGGACAAATTGGTTTAAAATATTTTCCAAACACATATTTGAAGATAAATTGTTCTACAAATACGTTTGCTCAGTGGTTTAACTTACACAGTAAATAACAGTAAAAAAATCCCCGCCTAAGAAATGAAAACTCCCTCTTATTGTTGTCTCTCAATGTTTCCTTCGTACGTGTTTACTTATTAAAATCTGTGTATTTTCAAAAAGATACTTGTAAAATTTTGGCGAGTACTTATTTCTATAACATCTAGTTTCTGCAATGATACATAAAGGGTTTGGGTTAACAGAAAGAGGAGTGCGTGAACGCTTGTTCAGCGTAATGTACGCGCAACATGCTGATAGCTCTGCTGAGGGACTCACTTACTTGCAAGGCAGCACGATGAGAACTGACGCCGTGACGCGCACCCTTGTCCCTTGCACCCTCCGCACTCACCCACCTACCCCCTACCCAGTCTCCCACACGTATCCCTCCCACCGTGTTTTTGATATAATTGACATATTGTTGACCTAAACATACATTTCATTCGAGTTTGTTTGATTAACTTAAATCCAGGTTTCGTCGTTTATTTGACGGGATGATTGTCACAGTACATATTAAGATGAAACTAAATAAAAGATTTGTGTTTAAACTTTCAAGTTCTTGTATCTTAATGTCAGATTGTCGATAGATTGGTGATAGATATCATCATGATTCTCCCCTCAATGAGTTTAGCTGCTGGCATAGTATGTTAACACGTATTTTTGAACGATATGTTATATTTAGCCCCGGTTACAAAGCATAAGATTTGTGTACGTAGTGTTTACCTAATGGTTTTTCGTGTTGACCGAAAGCCGCACATCTACAAAAGTATTTAAACTTTGTTGATAAAGTTGGCGTAAGATTCTCGCAAAATAAAACCACTGTACAGGGAGTTTTGATACTTTGCGGATGTCTGGACATTAGTGTCATCACGACCAGTCATTTTTAGGAAAGAAGAAGAACACGACGTTTCAGGATCTCGAATCTGATCCCGTCTTTAGGTGAAAAGAAACCTAAAACATAACACAAAACATTAGGAAATGAACTAGCCTAATTAAGAGTAATCAGCGCAAGCTGACCAGTCACCAACCACCAAACAACATGAGATTTCTCTTTTTTCCCTAAACTTATTTAACGTTAATACAATTAGCCTAGAAAACAATAGAATATAACATTTCTTTATTGTGAGACAACATTACAAAGTTGCATATAAACGTCAGTATCTTATTGTAACAGTTTAAACTAATTTATTTCCACTCAACCCAATTCGCATTCATAATTACAATACACATTCATTAGTTAACCCCACTTATAGTCTATAAACTCATCTAACGAGTAAAAAGCGCGAATAATTAAGTATCGCTTTAATCGGGCCTTAAAATTCGATAAATTTGCTGCTGTGTTTTTGAATGTATCTGGGATTTTATTCAAGAATTTAACTCCAGCGTAGGAAGGCAAGCGTTCAGCTACGGTAGTTCGGTGTTGGGCCACTCTGAAGGCACTCCTCGCTTTCGTTTCATAACCGTGGAGATCCACGCCCTGAGTCGGTCTGCATTTATTGAGACAGTATAACAGTCTCAAGTATGTACACACAAAGGAGAGCGGGTATCCCGAGGTCTTCAAAGGCCTCTCTGCAGGAATCTCTGCGAAGCCCTTCAACTGGACTTCGATTCGTACGTAGATTCATTAGTTTTACTTAACTACTCCTCGGTTCAAATCATAATTCTTGTCTTTCACCAGTTTTGTGGAGTATCTGGCTATCGACAGCTTTGGCTAGGTGCCTCGTTAAGATAAGTGCAATACGTGATAATCTGTAGATTTGTGTTAGACTTTTGATTTTATTTGTTTTTTTTTATCATGTTGATAACGTTTTTTATCCATTCTAGTTTTACGTTAATGATTTTCGATGCTACAGTATCGACTTTATTTGACTCCTGTCAACGCAACAGGGGTTTAGCTAATGTTCAAGAAAAGTTTATCAGTATGCTACCATTTACCCGCGTCGGGATTAAGTCGATTGGACTTCATCAAGCCACTACTTACAACTCGAGCATTCGCCAGATCATATGTACAACCAAAACCTTGGGCATAAATACATTTCATTCATTACCTTTTCCTCTCGTATACACATCACTACCTTGCATCCCGAGCATGCTGACCTATTACGGTTTAACTATACACTTACAGATATACAGTATTGGTAATCTCTATAACTGAGTGGTTTGTTGTCGGCGCTGATGAATGGTTTGTTTGGCGAGTGGGTCGTGGAATGGTTATGAGGATGAGAATGACGCACACTTTACTACAGATATAAGATGTATCATTAGTCTGGAGCCTGGAATCATAACCGTGTCACATGATGACATGAAGCACTCGTGTGTCGCTAGTGAGCAGTCCAGCATCGTCACCACCACTACTAGGCTAGTACGAGTAGTAGAGAGAGTAGCACATTCACTGGTAAACCCGTCAACCGACCACTAGGCAAACTAGGCGGCTGCCTAGGCCGGCAACCTGGGGAGGGCGGCAAAAGAGGAACAAATGAAAGACAATTATTTTACTTAGTTTATAAGTTTTAACCTCGTAAAATGGATTTATCTTGCTTTAAATCTCAATTTAATCGTAAAAACTTATGAATATTAGCTTGGTTTAAGCTTTGCAGGTCTACTTACAAATTCAGTCTGTTTGAGAGACGTGAGTGACAGACGAAGCTATAATGTAGTTAGTGATTGTGTGTGTAAATTAATGTAAAAGACTCGTTAAGTTCAAGCACAAAAAATTGCGCGAGAAGCACGTGGACTTCACTTATTCCACAGTTGATCAAGAACTTCACCAAGGGGGCCATAATCATGAATGAACGAAAATAGTTTATTCCATTGGTTTCGTGCTACAAATATAGGCTATACAATAAGTTATGGAATTACTCCCCCAAAAAAGAAATCTTGTGCTTGGGGGAGGGTCAGCGTCTCTGAGTCCATGCACAACAGATTTAACATAGTTTCACCGCACTAACAACAGTACATAACAATATATAATATAAATAACGAAAACAATTACACTATAGCTACATAAAAATAAACATTAATAACAAATACAAAACTGTAATAGTTACTCTAAAATTTACACACAGATTTAGCCGAGATTATACGCAAATAGAGTGTATGTTATCTGACCTCACCCCTCCGGACCAAGGTATTCAAGCGTTCCTGGGCTGGACGCCAACACAGTCGCTGCCTTCAAAACAGGCAGCCGGCTTTTCGCCAGCTCGTACTTGACATGAATAACCAAGGACCGCAGAAGCGATGGAGTTAGGATCTATCAATCAACGCAAACTGGGTGTAAAACGATGGCCGTGTTCAAAAGTAATTCGTGAACACCCATAAAAAATAAAAATCGCCGCAGGTCAACTTGTATGACCTCCTCGTTGCTCTGAAGTCGGTTAAAAATGAGCACTAGACTAGAGCACACTGTTGGTTTATTGTGAAACTGTGTAATTTCAATTTGCAATGGAACGACATATTTGTTTGAAATAAACCTGCTCCATTAACTTTACGTATAGCTTAACTTTACATATAGCCTTATCAGGTGATGGAACCTCTACTTGAACAACCGGAGGTCCTATGATAAGACGCAATTCTTCTATATCTTCATTCAGCCTTGGATTCAGCTGAGGAACATTTTACTATGTTGTGGAGTTTGAAAATGGTGTATGGTAATGTAAAAGTTTAGACCATACAACCCCTATTTTCTAAATGTCACTCGTGCGTACGCAATATGCACATTTTTCTGAAGTATGTTCGAATGGGAGTGCGATTGTGCTAGCTCGGGAACAGTTTGCATTCCCAGGAATAGTAAAACGACATGTAATCAGATCGGAGTGGTTTTTGAGAACCAAGAAATGAAGTGGGGGTTAATGTGTATCACCGGACAGTAATAACAGTACAACTTCATTAGCCGAGAACGCAATATAGCAGCAACATTTCACTACGAGCTGATCGACTACGTTCTGGACTCACTCGCACGTGTTTATTTGTTCGACCTACACTTTACAGGGTGAAACTCATGAACACAGATCACCACTCGATACTTCACTTTTACCTCCCTTACTTGAAATATTGAGAACAGTGCAACAGGATACACTCAGATACTCGGTGATACGATACCAATTTAGTAGTCGATATGCATTTTGTTTTCGATTTAAAATGCTTGTTGCGAATTTTAACGCATCGGTTTATAGTTTAAAGTGTCTGCTATACACGATTGCACGAATACGAAATATCTTCAAGGTATAAGAGCATTTCTTTTAAGCTGGAAACAGAAATTTAATAGTTCCCCACAAATAAAAACCACAGCCGCTTTATATATTATTACCAATCAAATAATTAGAGTATCGATCCTTTGTTTGAAGTTTATTCTTGACGATGGTAGAACTTCTGAGGTTGAAATATTATTACGGTCGTTTTCCATAGTTTTTAGTGAACCAAAGGAACACGAAATTTCGGAATCTGGAATCTGATCCCGTCTTCAGGTGAAAAGTAACCTGAAACCTAACACAAACCATTAGGACATGAGCTAGCCTAAATATAATTAATCACCGTAAGCTGACCATAACACCACCAAATCAACATGATTTTCCTCTTTTTCCTTTCATTCATAGAAATTTAAAATAACTGGCCTTGAAAACAACACAAAATACACAAAAACGTTAAGAAGTTAAAAAGCAATTAGAGAACCCGAACACATCCACGGGTAGTGGTTCTACCCCTATATTGGCTGTGTATAAACAGATATTTTTGTGTCCTGTGGTTCAATTTGTCTACAAATGGTGGAAGTGGGTCATTTTGATGATTTGGAAGTGAATTGTGTAACTAGGTTCAAACTTTCCACAGTGTCCAAAGGAGTACCTCAAGGTTCCATCTTAGGTCCGATCCTCTTCTTATTGTTCACTAATGATTTGACTAGTTATCTTCATGATACAAACGTTTTTCTTTACGACGACGACATGTCTCTGGCTTTGTCGAGTCAAACAGGAGTTGAACTTGAGTTACTCAAGTAAAAATATATATATATATATATCTTAATTTGTATAAACTTAAAAATCTCATTTATTACTAAAAATTTAAAGACAAAAGTGTTTGGACCGAGAGACTTGAACCGGTGCTTTGGGCGGTTATGCTAAACCACTACACCAACCGGCCCAACTCCTTCCGCATTTAAGAAGCATTTAATTCTGAATGTGTATCCAAACATGTGACTGAAAATAGTGACTTTAAATCAACAAGCTGGAAATATTACAAACAGAATTTAAATACTATGTCAAAAGACTTATTATGGATCTTAATTTGTATAAAAACTCCTTGTCTTTGAATATCCTCCACATTCTACATCCTTCTTTCAAAAGCACACTTTTTACTCTGGAATAACTCTGTTCAATCATTTTTCTTTGAGCCTAAAATTAGATAGAGGCAGACCTGCAAAAGTTCAAGTTTAGTTTAAAAAGTGTCTTTTTTACGTAAGACATACTATAGTGTCAAATACTTTTGAGAAATAAAGAGCTTTTAATGACCTCAATTTTAAAATTTTTCTTATGATATTTTGTTTATTTTACTGCTTTCGATCATATTTACTTATTAACATGCTTAAAATAAAACAAATGTTACATTGTTATTGCATTTGTGAGTAAAGACTAAAGATTTTGAAACAAATAAGTGCAAAATTGATATTTTTATTATTATGGATATGAAATGACATGATAATAGATTGAATACAGTTCATGAATAATGGATGAATTACATTGATGACAGTTTATGGATGGACAGTGAGAATGGATGGTATGATACAGATTTCAAAAGTAAACAGGCCAAAAACATAATACGACATCAGAACTTAGGATATATTTTATATTATTTATGGTTTTATATTTCTGATATATAGGCCATATATATTCCCTTCCATCTATGCCAATTTAGTTATCTAATATTAACAAACAATCGGCCTAAATATCATTCTTTCCCACAGATTTATACATAATTCCTCAATCGAATAAAACTGTTTCACCATAAAATAACTCTTTAATATATGTTTAAAATATTGAAGAATATTTATAGCTTTTATATTTTTTTGGGTTTGTTGATAGTTTGACTCTAAATCGCATTGGCAAATGTTTCAAAGACAAGAGTTCGGTGTTGCTGAATTCTCAGTTCATCTTTACCTCTAGTGTTATCATGTAGTACTTGTGAGTACCCGCGCTTCGCCTCAGGGCTTTATTAACATAGAATTGTTAATATATTTTAAGAAAATTACAAATTTAAAATAAACCAACAAAATAAGTTGCCTTTATATCCTTGAAAATATTTACTTTGCCTGTTAGTTCACCATATTTGTCTTATAATGTTGGCTATTGTGAGAGTCATAGTAACATCTTCCGTTCCGACCGTTTTTAGAGTTGATTTGGGTTTTTTGCAATTTATTTGAGTGTATATGGACTTCAAATTTAGCTAAGGACACACTGCGTGGTTAACTTAACCCTCAAACAAAAGTAACAGAGTCAACCTTTAGGATACAAACTTAAACGATTGCTATATACATTTGAAAAAATTTGTAAATAAGGTGTGCTCAAGAAAAACATTACTCCGTTACTTATCGCAGTACAACAAATTTGTCAAAATGCGTATAAAAACATTTGTCACGTATTAGTAGTCTTATTATTACCATGACTTTGTATTACCAAAGTTAAGAGTTTTGAGTTAAACTTAGAAATTTAATATAGCCGCCATTTCTACACCGGGGTAAATTTATCAAATTACTTTTTCACTTTGGTTTAAACTATTTTAACAAATGTGCAAAGTTTTTAAGTTTATAACTTAATTGACCTTGGAGATAAAATTATTTAAGCGAAACGCAGACAGACAGACAAACTAATCAGATAGGTTTATGTGTTATAGGACATTTTGTTTATTTTGACCTGGCAAAACACTTGTAAATTTGAACCGTAATGACTGGAACCCTGAGAATATTTCCTCCGTAATGATATTAAAGGTTGAGGGAACTTTTGATCTGTATAATAATAGTACATGCGTGCATGAAAAGCAAAAATCTAATTGCGAATTATTTGCTGGGTAGATTGAAAAAATGGTTAAAGAAGATATTGATGGTTGTTATAACGTTTTTTATTACCTAAGATTAACTGAGAAAAAAAAACATGGCAGATTCATACTTGATTCTTGATGTCAACAAAAGTTTACTCACTACCATATCTTCTGCCGATTTTGATTATGGCGTTAATACGCCTTTTGCACATTACAACAGACTCAGACAGGAATTATTTTGACCTTAATTTCGGTCTTTGCGAAAGTATATAAACACCAAAATAGAACCAAAACGATGGTTGTGCAATGCACAGACAAAAGCCGTTTTGTTTCAGGTATGTTAAAAGAACAGAAATGCTATACAGTCCTCCATGAGCCATAAAGAAGACTTTTTTATATTGTTGATGTTTTTTCAACTTTACTTAGTGATATCAAAATATATTTTAATTTTCATTTGAATGCAGCTATTAAATCCATTTTACTTATTTAATTTTTAAATTAAATAACACTCTTGGGTCAAACCACAATCA